>CM046842.1:32020003-32633595 GCA_025618425.1 Heliocidaris tuberculata | reverse complement strand
TGAATATGAGTAATAATTTTCAAGTTGAGTACCTTTAAATATCAATAAGAATCTCATAGTAGGAGGCTCTAATGCCTGTGATAGTTACCACAATGCATAATCTAGTTATATATCAATTCAAGGGTCAACATGTATAAAACACTACGGCAAGTTTTATGACAGAGAACAACAATATTCTTCTGATCTGTGGTTAAAGGGAAGCTTGAGTTCTGGGAAAGGTTAGAAACAATTTGTGAGCTTTCCCATTCTTATTACTGGTATGTTAGTTTGGAAGATTATCATAGTAGACATGTCCCCTGAAAAGGATTGCTCTTCAAATCCTCTCACATTCAAAATATGATAAGAAACATCTGAAATGTTTGGGCCGAGCATTTGTGTGTAGTCCCATATACATATTTCTGTGTGCAGTGCATGTGAATGTCAGCAGGACTGAGTCAATTTTTTATCATTTTGGTGATTCCAAAACCTTACAGCGTACACCAGTTCTTATGTGCTATATAATCAACCTTTCCCAATTGCTTTCAGTTAGTTTCTTTCAGAATTCAATCTTATGACCAGAACTCAACTTTATCTTCAAGACTCACACCCCTTTAATAGAAAGTTGAATATTAATACCGCTGATCAATAAACGTGTCATAATGACTTCCCACACAGGAACAGTACTACTATTAGGGGTAGGCTAGAAGTGATATTTACCACAACGCATGATCTAGGTATGATAGGCTCTGCCTGCAGGTCACGGTACCATCACGATTCAGGATGGAAGACATTAATGCTACCTGATTGGATAGCCCATGTCATATTTTCCTCTGGTTTAAAGACCCCTCCCCCCCCCCTCCCCCTCCCCCTCTCTCCCCCTCCCCCTCTCTCTCTGCCCCAAATGCAAAAAAAAAAGTTGAATATTAGTAACCTTAAATATAAAGTTGAGTTCTGGTCATGTGATTACATCGTGAAAGAAACTGTCTCAAAGCAATTGGGAAAGGTTGATCACATCTACATAAGAAGTGGTGTAATACCGTAAGGTTTTCTCATCGTCAAAATGAATTGACCCAATCTCACTAAAAAGCACAAGCACTGTACACAAAAATGAGTATATGGGACTGCACACGGACTGCTGCATAAATGTTCGGCCTGAACACTATTTCTCATCATACATGTATTTCAAATATAAGGGCATTCGAAGAGCAATCATTTTAAGGGGACATTTCTACCGTGATGTTCTTTCAAACTGATATAAAAAGAATGAAAAGGCTCGCGATTTATTTTTTCACCTTTCCCAGAACTCAACCTTCCATTTAATCAACGAATGTGTCTTAGTCATATGCCACAGACAAGTAGGAGTAGAATAAAAAGCTTGTGATATATGGTTGAGGTTTGAGGGTTACAGAATGGAATTTATGAATCTCACTAGACAAACCCATTTAAAGATTTTCCAAGGACTACCCCCCCCCCCCACACACACACACAAGAAAGTTAAATATTAGTACCCTAAATCAATAAATGTATGTGTCTTAATCGTATTCCATAGATGAAAAGGAGTAGATGAAAATGCTCGCGATATATGGCCGAGGTAAGACGAGTAGAGCCGCATGTCACTGCACTATCAAGTTACAGGACTCAATACATGAATCTCACTGGATAATCCTGTCAAAAAATTTCCAAGGACCCCCCCCCCCCCCCCCATGATAAAAAAAGGTGAGATATTAGTACCCTAAAACAATAAATGTGTCTTGATCATATTTCCAAAGATGAATAGGAGTGACTAAAATGTGTGTGATATCTGGTGGAGATATGAGAGGCTATGCAGCATGGCATGATACTATCACGTTTCAGGATGTAATACATTATTGTCACTGGATAAGCCATTTGTCCCAGACTTGAGAACACACTAGTCTCAATAAACAGACCCACTGAACATCAATTGAACAACCAGTATGACGTTTCTCATTACTGACAGTTCTAAACTGGGTATATACTGCAACTTTGCATCAAGTGGTTATGAATTGTTAACTTCATGCAATAGAACATGATAGTTCTTGTAAACTGAACCAAAATAAATCTGAATTGCAATGAAATACAAGCTCCTGTGAAGTTGTTACATGTACCGAAGTAGAGAAATGAATGTTATTCATACTAAGAAGATATTATGAAAGAAGAGAAATCATTTATTCTAAAACTAAAATCCTTCTTTCATTTTCTTTTTCTTGATTTGACAAAGGTTTTGCATACCAACATGATTTTGTTACATCAATATTTTCTTGAATGCCGAAAAAAAAAATGTACTTCAGAAAAGAAAACAAGAAAGGGGTGGGGGGGGGGGGGGGGGTACTGGAACAAGTCTTCTTATCAACTTCTTATTTAGACATCCCCTGTCCCTCCTACCCGACCACACCCCCTGTGCAGAGTGGAATGCACCCCATCACATGGCATCCACAGCTGTCCACATTCACAGACATGGATCGCAACACCACTCACAGAGGGGTGTTGAATTTCATAACAAGGAGGTGACATGGTGGTATTTTAGGCAACATTTTGTGAAAGCACATGTGCCATTCCATCCCTGCCATGATCTAATGGAACACCTTATTCTGTTCAGTGAGCTATTATTAGCAACCACCAAGCCACATCGCTACATGTATTTAACCCTTTCGAGACAACTGACTACATTTTATGGCTTGGCTCAATAACTTTTGATTCAGAGCTCTAAAAAATATACCACAGGCTTGAGTAGAATGAGCAAACATTTCTGCACACACTAGGTCCATTTTTGTTGCACGACGATATTGCATTTGATGCCACGAATTAATGTCCATTTTTGTTGCATGACGGTATTGCGTTTGATGCCAGGAATTTTTAAAAGGAGAATAAGCTTTAAAATCCTGAAATTGGCAACACATTGAGAGGTTCAAAATCAATGTCTTATTTATAAAAATTGGCAATTTTTTCAACTTTAACCTTTTTGACAAAATTGCTATGTATTTTGTTTTAAAAACATTACAACACATTAGAACCATGTAGTACTAACAGAAAAATATTATTGTTGCCAATTTGAAGAACAAAATGTGAACAAATTAGCCCTTAAATAATTCCTGTCCTGAAAGGGTTAATTATTTTAATCCATTAAATACCAAGCCAGGGATAACTCAGACTGGATTCCTGAAAGAGGTGTGCCCAAAGGGTTAAGAAAATAAACATAGTGGATGAGAAGGGCAGGAAACAGTCACACAGAGACCCCGTTCTCATTACAAGGGATAGAGCGATCTAGCGCGCGCTAGATCGCGCCACCTCTATGGTGAGAACGCGGCGACGTCGTTCCGGCGCGATCCAGGGCGATCCACAGCGATCCCAAACCGGACCACCTCTGGGGGGTGGTCTACGAGAGATAGCGCGATCTAGCGCGCGCTAGATCGATCTCTCTTTTGTAGTGAGAACAGGAAGATGCGAAGTACACCGGAAGTACGCCGTGACCCAGGAAGTGTTTACAATGTAAGGATACAGCCCGCATATAGCGCACAGTATACAGTCGGTATAGATGGCTAGCGTTAAGCCAAATCGAATTATGCGCGAAAACGTTGACCCCATTACGTCAGATGTCATGGCAACAAGAACCCTGAAAAAGAGAAGTGCGACGATAGATCGCGCTACCCTCTGCAGGTGTGAACCCGCGGCGTGCCAGCAGCGTGCCAGTGGACCGCCCTGGCGCGATCCACGATGGAGCGATCCACTTTCCAATCTCCTAATGAGAACGGGGTCAGAGATGTACCGGTACATGTAGGCCTATGCCTAAAAAACGAGTTAGAATACAGAAAAGAATATCTTCCTGACAGAAGTTTGCCTCTTATATATATATATATATTCTTTCTTGTCTGAGTGTGTTTTGTAAATTATGTAT
Organism: Heliocidaris tuberculata; assembly: GCA_025618425.1. NCBI lineage: Eukaryota > Metazoa > Echinodermata > Echinoidea > Camarodonta > Echinometridae > Heliocidaris > Heliocidaris tuberculata. The sequence continues at coordinate 32,629,703 of CM046842.1, read as the reverse complement.
TTAGGAGGAAAATGCCACCCCAAAACACATTATTTTTTAGTCAAGGGAATGTTCTACGCAATGTTTGTTTATACTGACTGTCTTGATGTTCCATAAAATTTGGATGAATAAGTAGTTCGAGCAGGGAAAAAAAAAAGTTGTTTTAGGCCCTTCATAGAAGAAAGAAATGTTGGCAAAAGCTTCTTTGTGAGACAACAAAATATTGACCAAAAAATAAAAAATAAAAATACAGACAGGCTGCAGAAAGGAAGCATGAATGGGAAACTTGAAATTATTCTTACTTGACCTTAACTCAAGAAAAGCTTCTTTCAAAATCACATCAAATACAAAGTACCTGAATAATTTAGCAAAGCACTATTTAGCTAATGAAAGCAACCCTCTTAAAAATGTATGCGTAGACCTGTGATACATGCATATCCATTTGTATCGTGTTTGGAGGAAATAGTACAAACTATTTCCTTGTAAAATGAGCGATCATGTAGGGATCGATTACCTTGAAATAGAAGGTCATGTTATAGTAAAAGTGATAAGATGTTGTGATATTTATGAGGGTATGTTTGTATGTTGATGGTAGTAAAGGGAATACGGTCAAACAAAAACATATAGCCATGAATGCCAAGATAAGGCTAAAGCTATACATGTATATTACACATGCAATCCTGGGAGGTGTTTCATAAAGCTGTTCGTAAAGTTACGAACGACTTTACGCACGACTGGTACCTGTTCTTGGGTGCTAATCAGATTCTCAATCATTTTGATTCCTATCAGCTAAAGTTGAAATCCGATCTCATGTGGATTAAAATTCTTGCTGTTAAACAAGCATCCGAATGCAAAGTTTATTATTTGTCAAATTTGATTAGGGTTATTAGAAATTCAGTCCCACATGTTAAAACACCAGGGAAAATCTGGGATATCTCATTTAGCACAAGAACATATCACCAGTCGTGCGTAAAGTCGTTCGTAACTTACGAACAGCTTTATGAAACACCCCCCAGGTACGTAAACTTCTTGACAATAAATCAAACCTTTTCTTACCAAAAGCCTCCATGTAATTAATCTAATTTTAACAATTTCTTACCAAATGCCTCTATAGGCTCTATGTGATTTATTTAACCACTGACTACTGAATTCTCCCATTCCCATAGGCTTAATACAGGAGCCACTCTGTTCCCCTTTTCAATGGGTTAAAGTGATTTGGTAACTTTGTAGAGGCTTGATAAAATCTGAGCTGCCTGGCCTTACATGCTATCAGTGTATGTAATATGGTGTAAAAATAAAGCCCAGGAAAAAAAAAAAGCACTTCAAAATCATCATGTGCTTCACAAAAGTAAACATATATGCAAGTGACCGGAAATGCCAGACTCATTTTCCCCCACAGACTCAGTGTTAGACTAAAGTGTATGGCCATACACTTTCGTAAATGGGAGTATTCAGTCATAGATATCTTAATAATAGCATTATATATTTGAAAACCTTTCTATGCCTGGCTATTTATTTATCCTTCTGAACATCATTATACAAGACAGATATCAAAATTCAACAATTTATTAAATCAAGCCTCCACAAAGTTACCGAATCCCTTTGAATTAAGACCTAATATCTAACACTTTTGGTAGATGTTCTCTGTAGGTTTCCATGGTGACAGAGAGTTTTCACAATTGAAGGCTTTCCCTACTCTACGTCTGGTTAGAGTAGAAGAAGAGGAAATAACTGCGAGTAAATCTGACAAAGCACATCTCTACCAAATGCCTCCATGTCATACTGCAACTAAAACCTAATATCTGATCAATGATTTTAGCAGAATGAGCAAGGTATCCAAGATGGGAAAAATCGAGCTGGAAGTTCCAGTCATTGTCTTTGGTAATATGACGACTTGAGTCTACTGTGCATTGGTGTTGAATTTAGAGGTTTGTCATTAATAGTTCATACTTACTGTAAAATAAGAAATTCGCGACGTGAAACTTTCATAAATTGTAAACAATCAACAGCCATTTTCATAGTGAGAAACTTTCGTGATTTGCATAAAAATCAGTGTTACGTCACTTATGATTTAATGATTTTGTGGCATGCAACTTTTGCGAATCTGGACCACTCTTGAAATCCGCGAACATTATAAAATGCGCGTGAAAGTTTCTGGTGTTACAGTAGTTTTGTGGTTATTTAGTCCAAATTTTTCCACTTCTGGAATACAATATGCATCTGAATTTGGAATCATTCTTGACCTATGTCCTCACCTCACTTTGAAGGACACAGAATTTGCAAAAGTGGAGCATCACAAAGACTGATGACTGTATGACAATAGTCAGGTTCACACGAAGGGAGCTAAAGTTTTAAAGTTTTGCTTGTAGTTTCAAAACTTTAAATTAACTTGTAGTTATCTTGCAGTTTTAGACCGTATGAACGGACTCATAGTTTCAAAACTTTAAGTTTACTTGTGGTTCTAGAACCACAAGCGAGCTCGTGTTAACGCTGAAACCACGAGCAGTGGGTGGTCCTCCGTCGCAGTTTTGGACAGTGTGGACAGAATAAACTTTAAGTTTCACAAGCTTGTAGTTAACAATGACCTCGCTGTTCATGTTAAACTTCCGAGTCATACCGTTTGCGCGAATTATGAACACAGGATCTGTATGTGTACTGTACACACAATCGGTAGGATCACTCAGCTTGTAGTTTCAGAACAACCAGCATCTTTCTTTCGGGCCTGTGTGAACCCTCTCCTTGGTTAGTGATCCGTTGTTTCGTTAACTTAAAGTTTCGCTAACTTAAAAGTTTCGAAACCACAAATCCCATATGAACACAGCTAATGGCTCGATCTAAAATGAAATCCTAACTAATGCACATCAGACTACATGTACTACTGGCTCAGCATGTTGAGATCACTCGGGGATTCCTCTAATACCCCTTTCATAAGCTCCCAAGAGAGCGGAATATGAGCATTACAGGACTTTATGCCCTTATCATGCAGCTTTTGACAGTTTCTAAATACTAATTTTATTGCTTAAAGATAAAGTTGAGTTCTGGTTGTGCGATTAAATAGTGAACAAAACTGTCTCAAAGCAATTGGGAAAGGTTGATCATGTCTACACGAATCGGTGTATGCAATGAGGTTTTGGAATCAACAAAATGATAAGTAAATTGACCCAATCTCGCCGAAAAGCACACGCACTGCACACAGAAATGGGTATATGGGACTGCAAACACATTTGGCATGAATCTTTGGCCCGAACACTTCACCTATTTCTTGTCATATTTCGAATATAAGGGCAGTTGAAGAGGAATCCTTTTCAAGGGACATTTCTACTATGACGTTCTTCCAAACTGGCATGAATGAAAGGGAGTGAGAAAGCTCACAAAATATTTTTCACCTTCCCTTTAATGCACATTACTTTAGTGCACATAATAGGAGCATGAGTGTCTGGAAGGGGTATAATAAAGTCAGCGTGTTGAGATCACTCATGAATTCCTCTTAGCCTAAATTTAGATCTATGAATGATGGCATCGACAACAGAGGCGAGATGAATCATTCGAACGATTCAGGCTTGGTCATGAGAAAGAATCCATGCATAGGTATGGTAGCTTTGCATACTTGATATAGAAAAGAGAAAAATAGATATTGAGAAACAAAAAGAGAGATAATAAGAGAGAGACAGAGACAGAGATAGAGAAATACTAAACAAACATAATGTATATACTGAAAATACACTGACAATATAGGAGAGAGAGAGAGAGAGAGAGAGAGAGAGAGAAAGAGAGACAAACATACACATGTACACATAGAAAATATATTGACAAGACAGAAAGAGAGAGAGAAAAAAACAGAAAAACAGACAGAGAGACAAACAATACATAGAAAAAATACTAAGACGACAAAAAAGAGAGAGAGCATGGAGGGGAAAGGGGGAGAGAGAGATAGACAAACAGAGAGAGAGAGAGAGAAGAGGAGGGGAGGAGGAAAAGAAAGGAAAAGAGAGAGAGGGAGGAGAGGAGGAGAGAGAGAGGGAGGAGGGGAGGAGAGAGAGAGAGGGAGAGGAGGAGAGAGAGAGAGGGAGAGGAGGAGAGAGAGAGAGGGAGAGGAGGAGAGAGAGAGGGAGAGGAGGAGAGAGAGAGGGAGGAGAGGAGGAGAGAGAGAGGGAGGAGAGGAGGAGAGAGAGAGAGGGAGAGGAGGAGAGAGAGAGGGAGAGGAGAGAGAGAGGGAGGAGAGGAGGAGAGAGAGAGGGAGGAGAGGAGGAGAGAGAGAGAGGGAGAGGAGGAGAGAGAGAGGAGAGGAGGAGAGAGAGAGGGAGGAGAGGAGGAGAGAGAGAGGGAGGAGAGGAGGAGAGAGAGAGGGAGGAGGGGAGGAGAGAGAGGGAGAGGAGGAGAGAGAGAGGGAGAGGAGAGAGAGAGAGGGAGAGGAGAGAGAGAGGGAGGAGGGGAGGAGAGAGAGAGGGAGGAGGGGAGGAGAGAGAGGGAGAGGAGGAGAGAGAGAGGGAGGAGAGGAGGAGAGAGAGAGGGAGGAGAGGAGGAGAGAGAGAGGGAGGAGGGGAGGAGAGAGAGGGAGAGGAGGAGAGAGAGAGGGAGAGGAGAGAGAGAGGGAGGAGGGGAGGAGAGAGAGAGGGAGGAGGGGAGGAGAGAGAGGGAGAGGAGGAGAGAGAGAGGAGAGGAGGAGAGAGAGGGAGAGAGTGAGAGAAGAAGGAGGGGAAGAAGGAAAAGAAAGGGAGAGAGAGAGACTGGCACAGAAAGAGAAGTGCATATAGGGAGGGTTCAACAGAGATAGACTCAGATTGAGAAGGAGGGGGGGGGGGGTGACATGAAATGGAGAATCCATAGAGAAAGACATACATGTACAAAAATATATACAAAGCCATGAATAGAAAAAAGACAGATAAACCAAACAAAATCCAAAGATCTATAGATAAGAAGGGAATCTATTTAAACGATGCATTCAAACAATTCCATTATTCGTTCCATTACCACTATAGGGGAGGCTGCATGCATCTACGGAACAAATCTGTCTGGCTGAGTATGCTAGGCACACACAACTTCAATGAGAGCTCATAATCGCATAATGAATAAATAAATAATAATAGATGATAAAAATAAGTAAATACATTGAAAGTTTTAAACATTTTCTGGTCATATGTGACCCTCCACCACAAAACAACCAATAAGTCGGAAATTTGGGTTTTTAATATTTCAACAGAGTTTAAAAGCTTAGATTCTAAGCTTTAAAATGATATATAACTTGTCTGTTGTGGACTAAGCAAACCCTTGTAAATTACAATGAGAATGTCAATGTGTCAGACAGGCTAATGACCAAAACAATAGAGAAAACGGGCTCTAAAGAAGAGTGACCATTGAAGAGCGCCTAATCTGGGTCCTATTGTTTGTCCCACAAAAGGTTGAGTCAAAACTTCCTAGCATACACTGTGAAGTACTAAATGGATTGGGTTGAAATTTTTCATACCTTTATAACAGATATATTTCTTTGTTTCTTTAGATTTTGAATACCAGACAATGCATAGTTTTTAACCTATACCAGAAAAGCGATGCGAAGTACAATCCCAGCAAGTTGACACACAAAGTTTAAATGTCCTGGAAAACATGGTCATTTTGAATGAGAGTAAAAACATATTTCGACATGGTATTTTACCCTGAGATTTTGTCAGACGATAGATTACTAAATGAACTTTCAGAAAATACAAAAAACTTAAAATCAAAATTTCCACCCCAAACCACCTTTTTCAACTGTTTACTCTAAAAACTCCCATCGTGACTTATTGGTCGTTTTGTGGTGAAGGGTCACATATTTGAAATAGGACAGCATTTTTCAGAGCAAACTTTCTCATATAACATTGATCCTATCATATTCTTCCACTGTAAAAGAATGAAAGGACGAGGAAATAATTGTTAAAATTTGCCAGAACTCAACCTTCTCTTTAAATGCTGGTCATTCTATATGAAGAGGACAGAATATATGAAAATCAATACAAACCAGAGTCAGCTGTTAAAATACATCAATAAAAGGACCAGCCTCTGCAATTATAGCTAAGAACAGATGGCTAAAAGGCTGAACATAGCGGCACAAGAGGAATAAGATGCGGTTGCCAATATAATGATCGCGCCAAGTTTAAGAGGAATGATCAGGGGCCACTGGAGTACTACTATTTATGACTTTACTAGCAAACTAATAACAACATAACCAACAAACTTTTATATCTGCATTCAATAATCTGAAAACAATAATAGATACATAGGGGCCTATATTCAGATAATCATGGATATTTAGGAACAGTCTTGTGTGGACTTCGATTGTCTCTAAATTGAATTACACGTATGCTGTTGTTTTTATTTCTAAACTTCCATCCTTACACCTACCATCCTTACACCTAAAACAAAAAGTGTATATGAACTGCATATTCATTGGTATACATTATACATTGTTATCATTATCATTATAGGGTTCTACTACATGTTCAACTACTATTAACTCATTAATGAAAGTCACTATGGTTAAAATTCATTATTGACTAATGCCCATTGATGAATGGAATTAACTACTTCAAGCTGTTTTTAAATTACGAGCCATGCACTTTGCCTACACGAGCTCCAATGGGCCATAACTCTTAATTAGCTTCACACGGTCGGCATGAAATGGATTACGTTTGTTGTTTAGATATACGCCTGCACAGCAAATCACATCCAGCATTGCCTAGCTACAGAAGTATGCACAAAGGCAGTAAAAATGGGGCTGAATATGATAAGGTCCTTATGAAGAAGTAATGCCTGCAGCATCATCTGCTTAGAACTTCAATGAACAAGCCTTGATTGTTACAGCTATTTTGCAGAAATTGCTCATCTTTGCCAATTATCATTATAATACATTTTTGTTGCCATAGCAAGCAGCTGGATACTGTAAAACCATGAACTTTCGCCAATTGCTAATGCCAGTCAATTTTGCAGCAAGAAACTTTCGTGAATTGTAATAGCTTTATGTAGTTTCAATTGTGATTTGATAATTTCGCGGCATGAAACTTTTGCGAATCTCAACCATTCGCGAAATTCGCGAAAGTTTCATGCATGCAAAAAAATTTGGTTTTACAGTATTCCGCTTTTTCTTAGGTTCCAGGGTTAAAAGTCACAAAATTGCTGTAATTTTGCAAAATAGTAGGAGGCAAGATACTACTATTTGGGGGTAAAATTACAAATTCACTATTTAATGAGGACCTTGGGACTATGAAAAATTGAAAATCACAATTTTTAAGTCAGGAATCTCCTTATACTGGGGTAAAACAACAACAAAAGAACTTAAAGACCTGGGACTAGCAAAGTTACAAGGAATCTCATTATATCTCTGCCACCATCGGTAGCAATAGCACATATCTGTAAAATAGCACCAACATTTACGCCTATTTCACAGACATACATGTAGGTAGAAGATAAAATACTGTAGAGTTAATGCATCTCTGGCTTCAGCACACCATGCCAGTTTGCAGAATTTGCTCATATGAAGATAAAGGTCACTTGTAGAGAGTACAATTCACCTTTATACGCTTGAACAGTATGCGCACCAGTAAGATTTAAATTGTTGTTAAGCAAGTTAAGCGTCCACCAAAACAGCTGCTTATACGGGTACAAATTGGGGTCATTTCAGGGTCATTTGTACCATGTACTGTACTACTAATTAGGACGATGGCTCAGTGGTATGGTAGTGGATCCAGTGTCCGAACACTTTTCAGAAAATCAACGATAGCAAATAAAATATCAAACGAATATCCGTCAATCTTACGTAATGAATGCTCAAAGTCCTACAGAAAAAGAAGTTGATGGAATTTTAAAAAAGACAACGTAGATTTAATACGATATTCCCTTCCGAGTGAACCCCTTCCCAACGACGCGGCGTTTTGGTCCCTTGAAAAAGGTACTGTATTTCCGAACGTGTGAAACCTATGGGAAAAAGACACAACCTTTGTTTCAATAGTGAGGTTTTCATACGCGTAATCCCACACGTATGAAAACCCATTTTAGGCGCTTAACTTTATATGTACGGTAATACAATCTGTTCAGAATTACAATCCTTGACTATAGAGCAGTGGTCTCACAACTGGAGGACCCGGGTTTGAAACCCAGTGGATGCGCTGGTGCCCTTTGGTGAGGCATTCATCCTCATTATCAAGTCCGTCGGAGAGGACTTAAAGCCGTCGGTCCCCTGGTTGCTTACTTGCAAGCATACACATGCTTTCTTAGCAGTCAGGTAAAATAAACCATCAAACTGACTCATTCTCTTCTTTACACTAGCATAACTCAGGTTGATCTGATGCACAGTATAGACAGCACTAGTTGATTGTTCTTATTAAAACTGATGTTTACAATATTGATACGAATGTGAAAAGAACAAAATATCAGCTCAAGTAAAGGGACATCTAGGCATGTATTACAACATGTAATTCTGATATCACACAGGTTGCTGTTGAAATTCTAAAAAAATTTTCTTCAACCTCTCTTAAAGGGACCGAAAAGTCGCCAATCATGGTGTTTTGGAACTTGGCCTGGCTCAGGTAATATTCAGGAATCCGTACATCTTCGGTAAATGCATGAATTGTGTGTACAGTGTAAGCAGCACGCATTCGACTGAAGAAAGACAAACTGAACAACCCAACTGACAAACTTCCTTACCCTCGACGGCAATATTTTCGCTGCTCCAAGATTGTTGCTATGCACGGCCTTGCAATAGGGGCAAGCGAATGAAATGTAACGTACATGGATATCGAGCGGTGGCTCCCCTTAACATACAATAAGAAGGTGATAAACACCAGGAGCATATAAATACCACCCCCCCCCCCTTTGCCACTCTTTTGTACCCAAAGGCTTAGATACAGCCAAAAGCTTCCTTCAACTTACACAACACAGGAAGTCATTACACTGTATATAGGCTATACCTTAAACACACAAAAACAGATTGCCATCAAAATGAAACAACAAAAAAACAAAACAAACAAATTGTAAATCATTCTATACTCCCTGCTGGAGCCGTCCTACTCACGAATCGAGGCTTCTTTACGGTATCTGTCGACATCTTCTTTTTCTGTTCACGGCAAACGTTACAGATGGTTAAAAAAAAAACTTCGCGAGGTTCTCGCAAACTACTGCAGTACTGTTCAACAAGGAGTAGGTAGTCAAAATTTTGGGAAGGGTGCTGATCGAGTAGAGGGAAGTTAGGTCGGAGCGTTGAATCCGAGGTAGTAATGTACACCGGTGAGGATGTGTACGTGGGGCGAGCGTCTCGTAACGTCGTCGGTCATGTGTCCGAGTTATCCGTCGGGGGTCTCGGGTGAAGCAATCGGCACTGAGAGGAGTGCATGGATGGGATACGGGCAGCGTCCAGAGTTTTTGAGTCACGCTGGGAAGGCCGTGTGACGATGTAGTGATCGGTGCAGGTCACGTTGCAAGCAAGGCAAAATTGTGATGTAGTCTGCTGCTGCACTGTGAAATGCAATGCTCTGCATGTTTAGCTCAGTTTACTATGGGGAGAGATTTCTTACATTTAGTCTATTCCCCAGGAAATTACACAAATAAATCTTCCGCAAATTCAGCATTCTTCAGTTCATCGCTCACAAACAAACTCCAAACTATCTTAGCAATGGTTGTCTATTTACCGGTATGCTTATGTATACTGCCAATGCCCAATATAGTGGGGAGCAAGTTATATTTCTGAACATTTGTTTTTTCTTTCTAAGTATCCAATGTATAATAGAGGTCTGCAAGTTCAGACTAGCCAAAATAGATGAGGCTATGCATACCACATGTAATACTAGTATAGTAACAGGGCACTAAGCATGAGTGTGTGTATATATGAGTGTATTGAATGTGTGCATGACAGCTGGACAGCCTTGTATAGGGGTACTATTGTAAACCACTTACTTTCACTAGCTGACACTTCCTGGTTCAGTCTTGTGGTTCAGTCTTGTGGTTCAGACTTTGTTTTGCATTGGCGTAAGTCTACCACCATAGAAGTCTCTCCTACTATGAAATCAACTTATCATTTGTAAAGAACTAGCAACAACAACAAAAAAAATCTCTCCAAAACTCTATTTAAATGGTACCTGAAATTCTATTTTGTATGCACTATAAATTCTGGAAAAGGTGAATATATAAACTGGGTCTGGCAATGAGACTCATAACTGGGTTGTTCCATTGTTAGCAGGATGGAGGGGAGATCAGACTTAGCACAGAACAGGATACTTCTTGTAATAATATTTCCTTTTAGAGATTGAGAATTTGTTTTTCATTCAACCATCACATCTATGCACGGAAGACTAGTATCTTTTTAGCCAGACCTATAATTGTACTGTCTTGAAGTTTTTTGTGTTAGCTTTTCAGAGTCACAAAATTCCATGCAAAGTAAAAGATTTTTTTTTTTTAATAATACAGTGAAACCTGGATATACAGACCACTTGAGGGAGACAATAAGAGCAGCCTTTATGAACAGGTGGTCTTTAACCCTTTCAAGACAATTGACCACATTTTGTGGTATGGCTCATTGAATTTTTATTCAGAGCTCTAAGAAATCTATCAGATGCATGAGTAGAAAGAGCAAAAAATTCCCGCACACACTTGCACGTATGTCTATTTTTGTAGCTTTGCCATATTGCGTTTGATGCCAGTAATTCTAAAAACGAGAATAAGCTTTGAACTCCTTAAATTGGCAACACACTGAGAGGTTGAAAATCGTTGTCATTGTCAAAATTGCCAATTTTCCCCACTTTTCGACGAAATTCCTAACCATGTATATTATTTTTCAAAGACATTACACCTTATAAGAAACATGTAGCACTAAAACAAAAATAACATTGTTGCCAATTTGAAGAACAAAATGTGATCAAGAGAAGGTGGTCTTTAAGTACAGGTTCTTGTAATACACGTTTCAATGAGAAACATTCTTCAAGAGACAGGTGGTCACTAAAGCAGGTTTTTAAAGAAAAAAATGGTTCTTATTATGTTACTGCCAGAATCTTAGAGCTACTGTCATGTACATGTAACCATCAAATTTCATATATTTTATGATACCTTTTGTTTTACTTTGATTTGTCTTTCTCTGTTTTTTGTTTGATTTTTGTTTTTTGTTTTTTGTTTTTTTTTGGGGGGGAGGGGTTTGAGGGGGGTATTTCTTTTTGCTGGTAGGTAGCTATTAAATTACTTCATTGGGGAGTCTTGTCCAAGAATTACTTGGTTTTAATAGAAGCAGAAAATCAGACAAACAAATTTAAAAAAAAGGTTTGAGGAAAAACATATTAATATAACTTGGTTCATGTTAATTAAAAAAAAATCATATTCTGGGACGAAAATTGAGAATAGTATTATCAATATAAAGAACATGACCCAGTTGCCAATTTTTCTAATGATTTTAATTTTTTCCCTAACTTTCTTATCGGGTGTCCGATTTTCCTCAAACTTTTTTGATCCGCTTGTCTGATTTTTCTGATTCTATTAAAATCAAGTAACATTTGGATCAGACTTACCCTTTAACTTTAACTTCAAGGGCATTATAATATATTCTACAAGGAACATATGTTTACACAGGAAGGCCCCCAGCCAAACCGTGTGAATGACCATAATAGAGAATGCTAAAGTTCCATTTCAATCTTATTTCCTTCTTTCTCTATTTATTTTTCTTCATTTCTTTCTTTATTTCTTTCTTTATTTCTTTCTTTATTTCTTTCTTTATCTACCGGTACAAGTATGTAGTTATGAATTCGATTTTTTTTAGATATATTAATCCATCAATTCAATGAACGGCACGAAATGATTTCATTCATTAATTTTGTTCAAATTTTGTCTGCACACTGGGTAACTGAAAATGTGTAGAGTAAATGGTATCTTTTGGAAACTGTGGAAGAAGTAGATCTATGTATATGATCAGCTCCAATTTTTATTAGATTTCATGTATTCTGTTCAAAGGTGGAATATGTATATCCATGGTCAACACAGATTTCTTCTACTTGCAAATATATATATATATATATATATATATATACAGCAAAGGAAACAGAAACTTGGAGTGTGCATGGATGCTCACCAGGCATCTCTAAATACTTATTGGCAACGTGAAACAATATACTGTAAAAACCATAAACGCTTGTGAGACGAAACTTTTGCACAAGCTAAGTGACGATCAAGTTCCTTGGCAAAAAATTGCGAATTGCAAAACTTCAGTGCCATGGCAGTTGTGGTTTAATTGTTCCGCGGAGTGAAAATGACACAAATCTGAACAACTTAGAAAATTTACGAATGTTTCATACACGTAAACTTTTCTCATTTTATCAACCCCAACTGGAGAGGGTACAGTGGATTAAGCCAGTTCATAATTTGTACCGAGTACAATTGACCTTTATACGCTTTCACAGCGAACCAGTAGGATTTTACTTGTTACACAAGTAGCCTGTCCACCAAAACAGATGCATGTGCGCGTTCAAATTGGGGACATATAGGGGTCACTTATACCATGGATAAAGTACAAACTGGCTTATTTAGCAGAAGGCTAACTCACCGCAGAACCGAATTTGAGGCTCTTGGATCGGGTTCCCGCGTTTCTCTTGATGGGGCGTGATCCGCCATCGGAACTGTCGGAGCCCTGTTCAAACTGCGAGAAGCGCGCCATGTTGAGGCGTCCTGCGCCCGTGAATGTATGCCGCTTGCTCCCCGACGAACTCTCGCTGTCAGAGGAGTGGGAGGAGGAGGAGGTCTCGAACTTTGAGAATTTGGACGAATCGAGACGGTTGGACTTGCTCCTCGTAAGGCCTGGACGGTAGCCTTCATTCTCTGTAATCATAAAAAATAAGATATGATAATAATAATGATGATGATGATAATCACAACATAAATATTTTATTGCATTTACTTAAATTTAAAGGGAAACTTGAGTTCTGGGAAGGGTACAAAATAATTTGTGAGCTTTCTCATTCTTTTTATGTTAGTTTGGAAGATTATCATAGTAGATATATCCCCTGAAAAGGATTGCTCTTCAAATGCTCTCACATTCAAAATATGACAACAGCTGAAATGTTTGGGCCGAAAAATTGTGTGTAATCCCATGTTCACATTTCTGTTTGCAGTGCATGCGACTCTCAGCAAGATTGCATCAATTTCTTCTCATTTTGGTGATTCCTAAACCTTACAGCATACACCGATTCTTACGTGCTATATAATCAACCTTTCCCAATTGCTTTGAGACAGTTTCTTTCACAATTCAATCTCATGACCAGAACTCAACTTTATCTTTAACATTGTTATCTCTAAGACATGGACAGAACAAATGTGACATGCATTTATTACCCTATCAATGATTTCACTTTGCATGTGCTTCTAGTAAAAGGATAATGAAAATAAACAAATAGGGATAATAACATCATTCATAATAACAATTATATAATATTGACTGGCCTTGAGGGGGATATCGAATATGTTGCCTGCAACAATATCATATTGCCCCGAGTCGAAGACGAGGGCAATATGGTTCTTTTAAGGGAAACATTTTCGATATTCCCCGAAAGTAGAGCCAGTCAATATTATTATTATTACCTATATCATGCATATGCCTATTCTGTAGCAATGACAGACACGTCTGTTTGCCGGTCAGACCCTCTGATTTCAGACCAGGTTATTCATACAGGTATGTAATCTTGGCCAAGCAATTGTGACGTAAATTGTTACAGCGCGTATCCATTGTTTAAGCCTTTTGTACATATTATTATGCGTACTCAATACTGCGCGTATGCACTTTAATAAGCACAATGACACGAAAGGGTGGAATATGGCAAAATGTCGCCCTCTTTTTTAGTACAGTGGTCTATGGGGAAAACCCGGGAGAGGGCAATATGGCGAATATTGCCCGCTCCGGTGACGGATTCGGAGTAGCGCGCAAAATACGGCTTTTTATTTTGCAGCTAAAATGCCCTGTATAGGCAATAATAACAATTATAACAGCAATGATAATAAAGCTAACAGAATATTGATACATGTAATAAGAAACAGAATCATATTATTAAGAATCGAAGAGTGAATAAAATGTTCATAAATATTATAATATTTTGTATTCAAGTTCTGAACAACGTGATAATGCTGATATTGATAAAGCATTTCTACATGTAGCGTGATATTGCAAATGCACTTTTGATGAGAAAGGATATGCATGAGTCGAGTTCAATTTACACGCATCTTCATCATAATGATATGACTACAGCTTATAGGAATTAGCATCATTCTCAGTCTGAGAACAATTCAGCTGCAGAAAATTCTCAAAGAACCCCTGAAGAGCTGGGAACTCAAAGGGCTCTGATTTGAAACAAATACATATATAAAGACTACAAACAAAATATATATACTGCTCTAAAAATAAGGAAATCTAAGTTTATACAGAGTTGATCTGAAAGAGCTACAACATTTCTGAAAGACAGAGTTCAAGTAATATGGGGGGATATATATATATACATTCTGGTGAAAGCCATTTTTTTTTTCTCTGTTATTACACTTCTAGCTATCAGCAGATGAAATCTCACTTAAAGGCCAACAGCATATTCTTATTTACACGGGCTGAGCACTAAATTTCAGCCATTTTATTTTTCATACATCGCATCAAACTCTGAATACCACATGTTTACTGCTACCAGTAATTCAATCCGTTGATAGCCAGACTCTGAACAACTCTGACCAAATCTCAACATTAATAAGGGTGCAGTGTACATAGGCCCCAAAATTTTAAAGTTTGCCCCCCCCCCCCCTCTGCAAAAAAAAAATCAAAATAAATGATAATGGCAAAATGGCAGTTTCAACAGGGTACCAGCAAATAAAGACCATTATATATTTAAATCCAGAATGTGTATGAAAGAAGAAAATAAAAGATCATAAAGAGCCCTGCTCTTTATAAAAGTGATGTTTGTTAACACCCTTCTGGCTCTCAAGACAGGAAGGTTTATTTTTGGCCCATGATGTCTGGAGGGGTAGCAAGGCTTGGGGTAAACATGTCACTTTTCATTAAAGTCAGTTCCTCCATTTTCTTGAACATAATACCATGACAATAAGACCGAGTGAAGCCTTCACCACAGGCAATGCCTCGGTCATTATATGAGAGAGAAACCAAATGTTAACAAGAAAACATTTTTCTTTCAATATAGAACACTGTCACACATTCTGTAAGCTCCTTGTAAAGACATTTTTTTCATCATGAAATTGCAGAAATCGTGAATTCTGAAATACCATGGTACCACGTCACATGCAGGCCTGTATCAAAATATATTTTTATCAACTTTGAGACTTGATGGAAACTGTAGCCACAACACATTTGAAATAGGTCTATTTTTCCAAATCAATGACCTTGTACTGAATTAAAATTGCTTTGAGACAGTTTTTTCCCCAATGTAATAGCATGACCAGAACTCAACTTTATCTTTAACCCTAAACCTAGCCTAACCTAATACTAACCCTGCACCTAAACCTAGCCTAACCTAATCCTAATCCTAACCCTGAACTCAAACCTAGCCTAACCTAATCCCAACCCTGAACCTAAACCTAAACCTAACCTAATCCTAACCCTGAACTTAAACTTAACCTAACCTAATCCTAACCCTGAACCTAAACCTAGCCTAACCTAATCCTAACCCTGAACTCAAACCTAGCCTAACCTAATCCTAACCCTGAACCTAAACCTAAACCTAACCTAATCCTAACCCTGAACCTAAACCTAGCCTAACCTAATCCTAACCCTGAACTCAAACCTAGCCTAACCTAATCCTAACCCTGAACCTAAACCTAAACCTAACCTAATCCTAACCCTGAACCTAAACCTAGCCTAACCTAATCCTAACCCTGAATCTAAACCTAGCCTAACCTAACATAAATCCCATTGCAAGCCTAACCCTAACCCTAAATACTTTTGATGGAAATAAGCCTGGAGCTATTGTCACTGAAGCATGTGACGGAGCACCGATGGTGAATAAACACCCTGGGGTTTCAGTCCCACCGTATGACAGGTATGATGACAATGATGATGTTGATGAGTAGAGACGTAGCCTCATAGAACATCATGTTATGAGTCATATCATGTCTCATACACATTCCCTCCTCATACTCAGCCTGGCTTCCAGACCCTTCAAACATTTCCTCCTCATATGTACGACGCCCTGCTGGAACGGCAGCATCTCAGCCAGCACAAAACAGCACACATGCATCGCGTGAGTGAAAATTGTAAAACACTTCCTTTAAAAAAAGGGGCAGTTTTATCTAAAACATTTGGAAATTATACATGTAAGCATCGAATGATGTACTGTAAATGCTTTTAGGCTAGAATCTCAACTAATCGAGAAGGGGGGAAAAAAAAGACATAGCTCATCAGAGGCACTCCTATGGGGAGAGCAGAAAATCATTCATAAATTGATGACTGAATTAAAAATCATCTACAGCTTTGTTCAGAAGCAGAAGGGAGTTATCACTCCTGGCTCCCAACATAACAGACTTATCTGAATAAGAGTTTTCATATTATTTCACTTAATATTGTTCATGGAGTTTAAATACTAATTCTACATCCTGATATCTTGGTTCTGTACCTCTATGGAATAAAATTATGATTTTATATAATTGTCATATGCGTCCTTCCTGCGTTCTTACGCGCCATCACATTTTGCTAAGCTACCAAAGAGCCTACATGTACTTTGTCTGTGAGGGCTAGAAGGGTGCTAGTTCTGTGTAAAACAGAGAAGTAATGTCCTTCTGGCTTCAACATATGACACATGTAGGCCTCTACCTATCCTCCCTCCATTCCGTAGATACCACCGGTGACACATATATTTCTTTTCTCAGAATTTCATTTGCGATGATCATGACTCATACGTACTACAATGCATCCTCCACTAAAAATCTCTGTAAGAAATTTCTGTCCTTCGACTCGTGTGCATTCTTGAAGACTGTCTCTTCTGCTCCGACCCATTTCTTTTGAAAGATACGACATGGAAACCTACTCAAAGGAAATCTCCCCGCAAAAAATAAGTTTAAATACTCTCTAAAACGAAAGGAGTGAATTTTCACCCTATTTTCACTCCCCAGGGAGTCACGTCAGTGATCACTTGTTTAGGAGTGAATAGTGAGTATCGAGTGCTCTTTAAAATAGAAAAGAGCGCTTGTCACTCTATTTTCAGTCCATTTTCACTCAACCAGGGAGTCACGTCAGTGATCACTCAATTTTTTTTAGACAGAGTAAGTTAGAATAAAGCAGGGAAACATACATGTAGTTTTATAAAGGTTGGCGAAAATCAGCCAACTGAAAGGAAAGTTAACCCGTTGACTACTGAATTCTGTAATTCCCGTAGGTTTATCACAGGGGCGACCCGGTTCCCATAGGCAATGGGTTAAGAGAACACAATACCCTATAGGAACTACC
Organism: Heliocidaris tuberculata; assembly: GCA_025618425.1. Classification (NCBI taxonomy): domain Eukaryota; kingdom Metazoa; phylum Echinodermata; class Echinoidea; order Camarodonta; family Echinometridae; genus Heliocidaris; species Heliocidaris tuberculata. Next base: position 32,612,299 of record CM046842.1, on the reverse strand, counting down.
ATGTACGTAATGTGTATTTAAAGGGAAATCCAACCTTAATAGCAAGTTGCTATGAAAGAAAGCGGAAAAATCAGAGAAGCAGATTGGTGAAAGTTTGAACGAAATCGGACAAGCAATAAGAAAGTTATGAATTTTTGAAAGTTCTAATCACTATACATATGGGTATTTCAAATTGGCCGAATAGGTAATGTCACTGTGATGTAGCTGTGGACAACTCCCCCATTCGCTCCAACACACAAAATGACTAAAATACCACTTTTTTCAAAATGTACTACTCAGTAGGATCTTTTTCTTTCATGAGGACCTATAACAATATGCTATCTCCAATAAATTTTGAGTACTTCCCTGAGGGTAAAAGCTCCTCGAAGAAAACCGCAAATTAATGATATTTTTGTGTAGGACAAATGGGAGAGTTGTCCACAAAAATGTCACAATCGAATCACCAAATTGCCAATTTGAGATTCGCATAGATGTAGTGATCTCATTTTTCAAACATCCATAACTTTCTTATTCTTTGTCCGATTTCTTTCAAACTTTCACCATCCTGTTTTTCTTATTTTTCTGCTTTCACACAAATCATCTCATTACCAAGGTTGGATTGCCCTTTAAGAAATGCAAACTGGTATTCTGTGCAGTTTTGGGGTATTTTTGTCATTTGTAGGGTAGAGAAGTAATATAACATAAACCATGGGGAAGGGGGGGGGAGGCTAATTGTTAATATCCAGACTGAGGGCAATGAAAGCATTTCTCAGAATGTGAAGAAATAATAGAGATCACTGAAATGCAGCGACAGGACCTCCACTTTTGTAATTTCCATGAAAGGTACAGGTACAGACTGTGATCACAAGAGGGCAGCATTCCACATTAATGGTATGCCCAGATTCATGACTGCCTGTGCAATGCAAAGTTCAGAAAGGCAATCATACGTGTCCTAAACAGTTTGATACAAGCAAAAGTTACTACCCAGGCCGTGTTACAACCGATAATGTCAAAATGACGCATGATTTCACGAGGACACATAATGGAGTAGTGTTTTCAGCTGCATGAACTTATTTCTGGTCCTGAGGTTTATGGGATTTGTTAATTTAAAGTTAAAGCAATTCAGCTACGTATAGACTGAAGTTTGAAAACACTTACAATCCACATGTTAGCATTACATACTACATGTTAGCATTTCTGAAGCAATCAATCAAATTTAATCAACACTGCTTGCAATAATGCAAGAACACGCTCCTTTTTCTCTCTGTTGAATTTCATCATAAGTGAATGAAAATGGATGTTTTATAAGGTACATGTATACACGAGAAATTGCACTGACTCAATATTTAACAGAAGTGAAACTTGGCATTTTTTTCATTGATGACGATTTGTGTTCATTCTACCGTGAGTTATTGCATGAAATTGTCGACATATCTTCAGGAGGTCACCAACAAGCAGGAACTTGATGCCAAATTAACCCTTTCAAGACAATTGACCACATTTTGTGGTTTGGCTCAGTAACTTTTGATTCAGAGCTCTAAAAAATATACCAGAAGCATGAGTAGAAAGAGCAAAAAATTCTGCACCCACTATATTCATTTTTGTTACATGACCATATTGCATTTGATCCCAGGAATTTTAAAAAGGAGAATAAGTTTTAAAATCCTTAAATTGGCAACACATTGAGAGGTTCAAAATCATTGTTTTTTATCAAAATTGGCAACTTTTTCAACTTACCGACAATCTTTTTAACCATGTATATTGTTTTCAAAGACATTACACCTTATTAGAATCTTGTAGCATTAAAAGAAAAATTATATTGTTGCCAATGTGAAGAACAAAATGTAATCAATTTAGCTCTTAAATAATTCCTGTCCTGAAAGGGTTAATATCCAAAAGCAAGATCAAAGCAGATTAAAGGTTACCAATCACCAAAGATAATTTTGCTCTGTATGTTAGAGGTTGCATGTCGTCGTACTATATTCAAAATACGGGCTTCAAATGTTAATTCTATAAAGAGATATTGCAATTTTAATCACACTCTCTATAAGCGTAAAAGCGACTCGTGAGTAGACTACTCAATGCACCCGTATGTGCTCATCAAGGTGAAGGCTCGCGTGGAACCAAACTGTGAGTTTGGTTCCGCATAGACATTTTCATGTTATCCTTTATTTCCTTCATACTCATTAACTGTTGACCTGATACCAGACAAAGTTCTTTGAGGTTGATTTTATACTTTCTAGCTGTACACAAATTATTTTTTCAGGTGATCGGTACACTTTAAAGCTCTAAACTTTCTTCTCATTTGCATAATTTGCTCATCTCTTGTGCTCACTGAAGCGTTAACACATCAGGATTTTTATCAAAATAAAATCAGACAAACTCCCCAAGAAGACTTGCGATAGTTAACAAAAGTAGGCAATTCAATTTTAGTCTATTAGCGTAAAAAGGGCTTTTCCAGCCCCACATGCTCAATGAAGTATGAAATTTCAAATTTAATGCCATAGGATCACTGATACATGTACAACGGTCATAAACATAATGAAAAAATGTTATTCAGATGATTTTAGTGCACAAAATCAAAGCAATACATACTGCATAATTTTGTTATCATAATGGTAAATTTTTGCTTTTATTATGTGCTCATTCAACCTTGAATTAATGGATATTGTTTGCAAAAGTCGAAAATACCTTTCCAAAACATGAATTCAATCGTATAAGATAAAATTTAAAACAGGAAAGATATCAAAACTGCAGTTTTGGCAATTTTCACCTGTGCTCACTCAACCGTGAATTTTAGCGCACAAGTCATTTGGTATGTTAGGAAGCGCATAAAACCCTTGTTGCATGCCTTCTGATGCTGAAAATTTGAAATTTGTTCCGAAATCATTGAATCAAAATTATAACATTGGGCTTGTAAACTTTAAAAAGTGGCCATTTTGCCTTAAAGGGCATGCTCACTGAAGTGTGACCAAATGATTTCCCTTAATTTCATATGAAAGGTAGCTGAGAAGTACAACTACTTGTTTCTGTATTCAGATTTCCTCAAAGGTTCCTGATTGAGAAATTACAGAGATTTGTTTTAGGGGGAACTTTTTATTTTATTTTTTTTTTGTCTTTATATACATCAGTTCTTTATGTAGACATGATTGATCTTTCCCAATAGACCAGTTCGGTAATATATTCAAATTTTATACGTAGCTTTCAAACAAAGGTTGTTCTTGACAACCTGAATGATGCTTGCCCGAGGCTTGCCAGACATAGCAACAAGTAATGTATGCAAACTGGATTCCAAGCATTGAGGCTCATTTATAAAAAACAGGTTAATGGAATAGCTCGTCACTAGGTGCTCAGAGAAGAACTGTGCATAAATTTGAATACATTACAGAACTGGTCTATTGCTTTGAGTCAATTTCTTTCCTAATGTAATTCCATGACTAGAACTCAACTTTATCTTTAATACAACATACATGACTCACACAGGTGATGGGCCTATACCAGCACGGGACGTGCCTTTGACTTTAATACAAGCCTGACCTTTTGAACTTGGGCGCGATACTTTGATCTCGCCTTGATAATTGTACCTTTCCTATGATGGGAAACCGCCTGATTTACCAGGGAGAAACCGGTCATGGATTGGTATATAAATAAGCAATTATTTACCACCAAAATTTGTGCGGGTGCAAAACGACAATGGTGCTATTACCCAGCATGGGAATTCAGAAGAAGAAAAAACATCAAACTAGTCTTGTTTCTCGGAATAGGCTTCTTTTTTACCAACTAGCCAAATCGACTAAAACAAAGTGACTGCCTTACAGTCAGGACATCTCTATAATAGTACATTTGTTATCATGAGTTTAGAACATGCAGTTCTACATGCCAATGTTACTGAATGCCTTTAAATGTAGTAGTAGCTTTAACAGATGATTTTTTTTTTCTTTCCTTTCTCGAGGAAACAGACCTCTCTGACTCACCCAACCCTGCGCACCAGACAGCCGGAGGAATACCGCTGCACATGCCAAGAAACCGCAGCGTTACCAACCAAACTGTTATCCAAGAAACAGGGATTGTCATTTCATTCAATGTGACATAAATGTTATCCAATCAACTGCTGCTATTGAACATCAGCACAGAGAAAGGTCTACCGAGGAACCCATCCTTCTTCATTACTACCCCCCCCCCCCCCCCCCCCCCCCCCCCCGTTCAGGCTACCTAAATTTATTACGCAAAAAACGTATAGCTATACCATAAGTAATTAATTTTTCATGGTCTCAACGTCATATGACAAAATGTTGTTTGACAAAACGTCATACTGCAAAACACATGTTTGAGCATCATTTCAAACAAAAACTTGATTAAAGAATCAGCATCCCTTTGTATAACTGGGCAGGGCTTATTGTATTGTGTGGGATATGACCAATCAGCTGTAATTTTTGAATGCCCTAGCACTAACTGCCCATGATGTAACCTGATACAAAACATATTGGTGTCAGCTGACCTCCCCAAAACTAGTTTATTTGTACGTTTCTCTATACGACTTTCCTTTAACATTCCTGTAGTCTATTCAATAGTCAATTCAAGTTCCAAATCAACACTGTACCAAAAAGAGTTGTAAACTTAGCATTAATCTATCAGAAGAGACTTGACAAAAAATAACACCATGCAGTGAGTTAAAGTGATTTGGTAACTTTGTAGAGGCTTGATAAAATCTGAGCTGCCTGGCCTTACATGCTATCAGTGTATGTAATATGGTGTAAAAATGAAGCCAAGGAAAAAAAAAGCACTTCAAAATCATCTGCTTCACAAAAGTAAATATATGCAAATGACCGGAAATGCCAGACTCATTTTCCCCCATAGACTCAGTGTTAGACTAAACAGCCATTCCATTGTGACTCGCGTGACATTTATACAAATTTTCAACTTGTTAAGGTTAAGTACTTGAAAACTTTATTTTGCAGACCTGTTTTTTTTACATATTTCAATCAAGGTATTGACCATACACATTGGTAAAGAGAAATCTTTGATGTAAAATCATTCTTGTTGGAGATATTTCACTTTTTTTGTTGTGACTCGCGTGACGCGACACTATTGAAGATTTCTGACCTTACTGTACTTGACTGGATTTTCGTAAGAAAGTACTTGTCCCATTTACACCAAATTTTCTGGAGTACATTTTGAGACATCAGGCAATAATAAGTCAAAATTTCATTATCCATTGACTTTTTGTTTCAAGTCAATCGCCATATGAAAATGTGACTCGTGTGACACATGAGTGTGACTCGCGTGACAAGTGTCATTTAGGACTAAAAGTTGAACCAATTATCATGATTTTATAAAGTAAAATGAGCCAAATTTTTAACGTAACTTATCATTTATGGTCAGTTACATCACATACATCTTTAAAACAAAGGAATTATTTAATTCAAGCTCTGATGGGAGCTCTTGGAACATGCAATACATAAACATCCAGCAAAAATTCACTTTTTCCTCTTTTTCCCCCCCCCCCCCTTCAAATTAAGAGTTCTGGAAAGTCATTCTTTTATAACTAATTTTCTTTTTCTTTCTTATTTAACTACTTTAGAAAGTCTTCTATCTAAAATGAAACAAAATCAAACTTAGTTCACTTGCATTTTTGCTTTTGGATTTGTGTCCATAAGTTCTTGAAACTTGAAAGTTACTTTGATGCACAAAGAACTCCTTCACTCCTTGATTCTTCTTAATAATGTTCACATATAATCTTTTACTTGAACTATCTATCATTACAAAGTCTTATATTAAAAAATGATCAACTGTTTCGTTTCCTTTGAGCAAATTACATTAAAATCACATTTAACAGAAAAGAAAATCAACCCATACTACTCTTATTTTTCTTAGAGTTAAATCAGATAAGTACTTAAGTCAATTCAATTTTCTTTGCCAGAGTGCCTTTTCTGTATAGTTTGGGAAAGTTTGTAATTATTTCATGAAGACAATTTTCACGCCTGGTTTGTTGAAGGCCAATTTCTTTAAAGATTCAATCTCTTCATCCGTGAATTGTAACTGTCCCCTATTGTTGGCAAGATCTGGCTGCTGTACTTTGCAGAGGATGTCTGCTGCAGGCTGCCACGATTCATCAGCTTTCATCAGCCAGTGGTGGAGATTTCCCTTTTTCTCTAGGTAACAAAGGTAAACCTAGCTTCTGTCCACTTGGAGGACTTGAGCCATGTATATGTAGATGCTCCTGGGATGCTTTCCGCTGAAGGCAACTGCCACCATCTCATTGACTTTTGGGCCCAAACTTGTAGTGCTTGTGCTCTGGATGGTATCCTCATTTCCACCATCATCATCACCATTATCAGATAGATCACCACTGCTTCTCTGAGTTCTAAGTGAACCTTTATGTGACAAGCTGTCCACTCTTGTAGGTGACATAATGAAGGGATGATATGCCTTTGAGTGGTGTAGCTACTCCAAAGATGTCAGGCAGGTTCAAAGCCTCAGAACGAGCTTCAACATCCTTTGCTGTGATGAGTGTCGTAGTTCACAGTTGAATCTTTTACAGCACGACAGAATTCTTGAGCAGTGTAAATTGCGCACTTGCGATTTTTCACCAGATCTGCAGCTTTGCACTTCAGGGTTGCTCCAATACTGTCAACTGGGCCTTTCCGTGACTTGTAGCGCTGAAATTCCACTCTAGGTCAATGTTGTGTTTCTCCGCCAGCATAGATAGTTGTGTTTCTCCGCCAGCATAGATAGGCCACCCATAACGAATCTATTCTTGAATTGGCTTGCAGTTAAGATATAGATTACTTATTATATGTATTGTATCTCTTTATTTACCAAATAACATGATGTTTACCTTTAATGTGATAATTGCACATTTTACATGAATTATTTTAAAGGCAGAGTTTATTTTTTTCCAAAAAATCTCAATCATTCTCTTTATTTTCACAAACTTGTAGAATGTGACTCGCGTGACAACCCTAAGAAATCTTAGCGTGACTCGCGTGACATTATTGTTCTGGTGTTTTTCATAATGAAGGGGTTTACACATGGAAATCTTCTTTGCTGGTATGATTGAGGACCCTATAAGATCCTCAAAAGTTATCAACTACAATTCATACAATCTACTACTTTTTAAGCAATCTAAAATATGGACATATTTTTGTGACTCGCGTGACACATTTCGAGGGTGTTTGCAATCTAAAATATTGTCAAGCTCGTCACATATAAATGTAAAAACAAACTTGATATGGTAAAATGGGTGTAAAATAAGACTTAATACAAAAAATGATGTATATCTACAGATAATGGAACATGCTTTAAATAGTGTGATTAAAAATGGTACCAAAGAGGCATAATTCTTGTAGCAAATTTGATCTCTGTTCCGGGAGGTGTAACTCGGTTGTTAGAAGGTGAAAGGCGGTGAAAAATCAGATTTACACCTTTCGAACATATACCTAGCAAAACATGAATCATTTTTTTTAATTGGTTGAACTTGAAATTTTAAGCTCCTGGTGTCTAGTTACATGGAATGGCTGTAAAGCATATGGCCATACGCTTTTGTAAATGGGAGTATTCAGTCATAGATATCTTAATAATAGCATTATATACATGTATTTGAAAACCTTTCTATGCCTGGCTATTTATTTATCCTTCTGAACATCATCATACAAGACAGATATCAAAATTCAACAAGTTATTAAATCAAGCCTCCATAAAGTTACCGAATCCCTTTAAAAGAAAAAAATATTTAAATGCACAACTCTATGAACTTCTTGGCTAATGTAGGTTATAATAAAGACATTACATCATCTGTCCCATGGTATGGTAGTGGCAAATCTGGGGGAGGGGGAGGGGGAGGAGGGACAACTACCCTGTGTTCTCCCATTCAAAACCCAATCCCCCATACACAAATATGCCCCTAACTAAATGTGCGCCCCATCCTCTTTCAACTTTGTTACCCTAAAAAAAGGGGCTTGAAAGGCTCCTGGAAATGTGACAACATTTTCATTAGCTACGTTCATACAGGACTTGTGGCTTCTAAACTTTAAGTTATAACAAAACAATGACTCACTAACCATGGCGAGGGTTCACACGAGAGATAGTCGTTGTTTACACTGGAAGTAGATACTACCGATTGTGTGTACAGTACACATACAGATCCTGTGTTCATAATTCACGCAAAGGGTATGACCAGGACGTTTAACATGAACAGAGAGGTCATCATTAACTACAAGCTTGTGAAACTTAAAGTTTATTCTGTTCACATGATGCGAGACTGTGATGGAGGACCACTCATTGCTTGTGGTTTCAGACACAAGCTCGCTTTCGGTTCTAGAACTACTAGTAAACTTAAAGTTTCAAAACTACGAGTCGGTTCATACGGTCTGAAACTACAAGATAACTACAAGTTAACTTAAAGTTTTGAAACTACAAGCGAAACTTAAAGTTTTGAAACTACAAGCGAAACTTAAAGCTTAGATTCCATCATGTGAACCTGACTATAGTTATCCTAAAAGGCTTTAAAGGCTCCTGAAAATGTGACATTTTTATTGTCAGAGAATTTTTTTTCTTTAAATCCCTTTCCCCTTTCAAACAAAGGCTAGTTTCCAAAATTCCCACTCATCTACAGGTATCAATCTTATGAAGAACTGCACCCCACCCCCATCCACAGGGCCGATGAAGGGGGGGGGGGGGTTACACTCTGAGGTCACAGGGGCTTACATGTATGTCTTGAGATAATAAATAAGACCCTCATAATTCATGAAGGCACATATTAAACAACTTCTCACTGCTTTCAATTTTCGCAAACCATCAAACAAAAACGAGGTGTTTCCTGGTGGAAATTCAATCAATTGAAACAAATTAAATGTCTGTCTCACTACCTCATTACTAACTTCAAAACAGACAGAAGAGGAACTCAGTGTCACCATACATAGAAATTAGAAAACATAACTTGCAAGCACATTACTATTTTTTTTATTTCTTTGAGATCCAGCTCTTTTTCATTTTTTAACATAGTGTTCGTATTGTGTACTCAAAATGGTATTTACAATGGTTATTGATATGCAAATTACAGGTGTATTAATCAAACAGGAAATAAAATATAGCGGAAATGTTGCCCAGTTTTACCGTGTTTGGCAGCAATAATATGCTCTGATTTATATTCCAATTTGTATTGACATAATTATTCATAAGAAAATGAAAAGGTATCTTCAGCATGATTAGATGAATATTCATGAAGCCAATCACATGAATTTCATAACTGTTGCATCACTCTTTTAGGCCATATAAACTTGACTGCTAGTTTTTCATTCAGATTTTTCAAAAAATGAGGAGGGGGTTCCACGTTATGTAATAGTTGATATTTTTCTGATACACAAATATACCATTGGGTCAATTTCAACACATTTTTCAAAAATTTAATTTTCAGTTGTATGCAATTCAAAGGATCAAATAAAGGGAAAATTTGCACTTTTTATTCCATTGTCTAGATATCCTCATATTTTTAGTGATTTAATTTCAGAACAAAAACATCAAATAACTGAAAAATTGAAAAAGGAAAGAAGGAGCGGACAAGAAACGATGAATGAATTCAATTTGGCATTAGGCTAACTAGATTTCAATATTCCTATTGTCTGTTCAAAGCCAGAAGGTCGATAACTCATCAAATAACACAGTATTAGAGGCCTTCTGGCTCTCAACATACATGTACCACTACCCAAGGACCAGAAGGAAGTAATCAAATTCAGCCACCAAATCTTAATTTGGATTCCTCATTCTTCCGCATCAATTTCTGTTTTGATCTAAAAAGGGCACGCTTACTCAAACCCATGTTCGTATTCAGCCCCCTAAAATACACTTTCTATTTTCGAACAACATAACAAAGCTTAGTCAGTACAATTTTGGTCTTGCAGGCATTTTCCACTGCCCATTTTAAAGATTCAGCTCACACTTATGGGAAAGAAAAGGTTGCCACTGTTATTAATTCCAAAGGTTTTCAAGAAGGGTCAGAAATATTGTGAATTTGTTTCATAAACACAATTTTTTTTCGTCAAGGAGAACAATTAAAAAACAGGTCATGATCAAAGCCTTTATATAGTCTTTTGTTTGTTTTGTTTTGGTTTGTTTTGTTTTTTGAGAGGGGTGAGGGTGGTGGAGCGATGGGGGGGGGGGCTCATTATGTATGTACCCATGCAAGCACTCTACAACTCCCCCCCCCCCAACTCCCCCCTAAAAAATAAAAAAATACACCAACATTAAAATCCTGATTTGTGAAATATATTTCAGAAGGCTGGCAGAGGAGTCTAACAAGCAAAGAGGTAATAGGGGGATTTCCCCTTCTCCGTTTTCAACGCACACTGAATTCTACAGATAGCAACAGGACTAATCAAATTACATTCAGAGAAAAAAAGGAAGAATCTCCTCCAAAGAAAGGATTAGACGAGGAGAAAATGGAGGATCAATATGAATTGCATGATTACAGGAGCTGTTGTTTTTTTCTGTAACTCGTTCTAGGTGGCATGATAAGTTCGGATTTTAGTATGGTTGGAACACTCAAAGTACACTGGGGCTAGGAGCATTTTGCCCTCGGAGCAGCACACACACGAAAATAGATGGGCTCTGAGGGCGCTTTGCCTACTACAGTCTCTAAAAAAAGAGATTTTGTTGAATAATATATGTTTTTTATGGGTTTAATGCATATAATATGAAAACACAATAGCTTGACTGAGAAGTTTGAGTTCTGGTAAAAGTAAAAGTAAAGTGGGCCTTCTCATCATTTTTAGCCTTACACATACACAAATAAGCAGCAGAATATAAAAGTAAATGTAACAATGTATATAGATGACAAAACAGTCCTCTTGAAATGGCCTCATATTGGTTTACTTCGAACCATCGTGTGATCACGTTCATGTCACGTCGTCACGTTACACAACCTTTCATGAATACGAAGCCCTAAATTTACACAGAGTTGGGTGTAACATTTGTGAAATGCCCCCCTCTTATTGGCGAAGTGTCTGGTCCAATTTGCCCGACATTTTATAGAAAACGTAAAGTAAAGAAAAATCTCAAACCCGACACTCAATAAGAGTGGGGGTATTTCACAAACGTTACACCCTACCCTTCATGAATTTAGGGCTTATTATTCACAGAAAGGTCATGTAACATGACAACGTGACCTGAACATGATCACACGATAGTTCGAAGTAAGCCCCTTGTATTTCACACATGACTAACAAGGTTTGCGATGGCTCAGGGGTAGAGCAGCAGTCTCGTAATTGGGAGGTCCCGGGATGGGAACCAAGTCTATGTGCTAATACTCTTCAGTGTTACTCCTCATTACCAAGTCCCTCGGATAGGACTTAAAGTCATAGGGTTCCTTGGTTGCTTACTTACAAGCATACACATGCTTTCTTAGCATTCAGGTGAAACAAAAACAAAACCATCAAATACGCCTAGTTTTATACTTTAAACCAAATGTAAAGTTACATACATATATATGCATAGTCCCATACACCCACACGTAGAGAATTTTACTATTTTTCAGCAAGTCTGAGTCAATTTGAGGATTCAAAAACCTCACAATACACAATCATCATTACCTACTTCATATTAGATCTTTCTGAGTACGGTAACTTTTACATGCAGACAGTTTTTTCACAAATTTGCTCTTGAATGACCAGCAGTATTCAACTTTATCTTTAAAGGGGGTACCCAATGCTGAAACAATGTTAGTTCATTTAAAAGATCATGATTTCATTAAAAGAAAATCATCTGCCTTAAATTTTTTTTTTAATTCGTGTTGCCAGAAAATCCCCGAAATATGGTAAGATTTCAGGATATTTTGGCCCCTCAGCTATGTCCCAATTTCAGCTAGGTAACCACAATGACGTCAAAGTGGTTACTTTGTCGCGCAATTATTCTAGCAAAATGCGCGCAAGGTATAATGCATTTTGTACAGTCTAGCGCGCAACACATCTGCAATACGCGAACCTGGGTAACCACTTTGACGTCATTGTGGTTACCTAGCTGAAATTGGGACACAGCTGAGGGGCCAAAATATCCTGAAGTCTTACCACATTTCGGGGATTTTTCTGGCAACAAGAATTTAAAAAAAACTTAAGGCAGATGATTTTCTGCTAATAAAATCATGATCTTTTAAATGAACTAACATTGTTTCAGCATTGGGTACCCCTTTAAAAAAAATAAAAATAGCCCCAAGAATGAAAACTTGAATCTAATCCTACCCTTGAGATAATGAAACAGCCCCCCCCCCCCAATCAATACCTTGCAGTTCACACTATAGGGCTATTCTCACTTGTAAACATTGCAAAGAAAATACTCGCAATATTCCCCCTCCCGTTTCACACTGACTTCCAAACTCAGCCGAGTACGAAACTCAGCGAAGATAGGGATTGTGATGCACTTGCGTACATTTTGTTCCCAGCTTTCTGTCAGACCCAATACTGTGCGAACCAACGTCAATTGTTCGTAAAGATCAAACTTTTGCGCAACCTACACAGGAAACGCCAGAAGTCACATGACAAACTCTCCTGAGTTTGCATTCACTTTGGAAATCGCTAGTGTACTCACGAGTGTTTGCTGTCCAATTTTCATGCGGTTTTTCTGTCCACATTAGAAAAAAAACGCACAAAACTTTGCGGGGATTTGCTGTATAAAGTGAGAATGGCCCCAATAAGATACAAAACTTATACCTTAATCTTTTAAACAATAAAAAAGTGAAAAATAAAAATGTACTTTATTACACAGTCCCTAAATATATTCATCAACTTAAATAACTTTCTGAACTGATTTTCAACACATAGCAAACATGAAAAATCTATTTTCAAAAGTTAAATCTGATAAAATGCAATAGTAATGGTCCATGTTGGAATGTACATATCAAAGTGAACCGATCAACTGAATTCACAGCGACTGCAATTTTCTAGGCAGATTCATCCTCCTTTAATCACATCATCTCTTAAAATACCTTAATTGGATCAAAAGTAAATCTCATCTCCAAAATCAAATGGAAATTTCCGGAGGAAAGAACGGCCGAAATGCGGTGACTAAGTTATGGTTAATGCGTGTTCCCTAGTAACAATGCATTATGGGGTACAGGTAGCTTATAGAGTCTAATGCCCAGTATCCTGGATTCATGTTGTCAGGGTACCATTTTTTTTTTTTTCTTCATTATTTTCTTGCTAAATCATGAACGAGGAACAAGGTTTGGAATAAGCAGGTTATTATGGTCATACCCACAAACACCTGTTTTAGCTCATGCGGCCATTTAGGCTGGAGTCTTAGAATATATGCGGATGTTCCATATGCTACGTTCATACGGGACTTGTAGTTTTGAAACTAGAACGACAGTTAACTAATAATGACGAGGGTTCGCACGGCCCCAAACAACGATGCAGTCGCCGTTTAACATGAGAGAAGTCATCGTTAACAACGACGAGGGTTCACACGGGCCTAAAACAACGATGCAGTCGTCATTTAACATGAGAGAGGTCATCGTTAACAATGACGAGGGTTCACACGGGCCCAATACAACGATGCAGTCGCCGTTTAACATGATAGAGGTCATCGTTAACAACGACGAGGGTTCACACAGGCCCAAAACAACAATGCAGTCGTCGTTTAACATGACAGAGGTCATCGTTAACAACGAGATTGCTAATCTTTAAGTTTATTATGTCCACATGGTCCGTAACTACGACGAGGACCCCCCGCTGCTCATGGTTTCAGCGTTAACTACAAGCTCACTTGTGGTTCTGGAACTACAAGTAAACTTACACTTTTGAAACTACAAGTCCGTTCAAACGGTCTGAAACTACAAGATAACTTAAAGTTTTGAAACTATCCAAGCGAAACTTAAAGTTAAGCTCCTTTCGTGTGAACCTTCGTGCGAACCTGACTACCAATAGTTTAAAACAAACAAAAAAAACACAGATTACCTACATGTACTAATCTGCAGGAACACAGACTCTATTCTGACACTTACACAAAATTTCCTACTAAAGCCATGAGCAGACCCTTGCTGCAAGCACAGACCCTAATTTGACACTTTATTAGAAAATATTGTCTTGGGAGAAGCTTAGTCCAGGTTCCTACCAGTTGTAGCTCACTTTTACAAACCCTGTGTAAGGAGCAGCTACAGGACAAGGCCTATGGTAGTCTTACAATTCAGACACTCTGTTACGCATTATGAATGACAAGGGTTGGTGCTTGCAAACTAACCATCTGAATACACACATGAAACTTCTCGCCTTCTGACAACAATTCTTTGATATTTTGGTATGACTGTACTTACGCCCTTCTGATGTGCACTCTTTTTGCAGAAGATATGTAATAAAAGAAAGTGTGATGGGACTGATGTGTATAAAGCCCTATTGGTTTTATACTGCTTATGCAACATTGTATGAACATGCTTTAATACAGTATGTACATTAAAGATAAAGTTAAGTTCTAGTCAAAGGATTACATTGTGAATGAAACCATCTCAAAGCAATTTTAAACGTTAATCATGTCTACATAAGAATTGGTGTATATACTGTAAGGTTCTGAAAATCATCAAAATGATAAGAAATTGACCCAATCTTGCTGAAAAGCAGATGCACTGCACACAGAAATGGGGGACTGCACAAACATGTAGCATGAATGATTGGCCCGAACACTTCAGCTACTATATATCTTGTCATACTTTTAATATGAGGGCATTTGAGGAGGAATCCGTCTCAGGGGACATTTCTGCTAGGATGTTTTTCCAAATTGGCATAAAAGGCATGATGAAAGCTCACCAATTATTTTTCACCTTTCCCAGAACTCAACTTTCTCTTTAAGCAGACACTAAATAGACACAATTCAGTCATTAATTGTCTGTTATGTTACGTTGTTTGACAACAACAGTACGTAAATAGCAAAGTCCAAAAAGAATTGAGGATATAACCTACGTGTATGTGCATCCACGGGTAGGCTACGTGTAGGATAGTAAATACTGTGGATAAGAAAATTCCTTATTCATTACGAGGCAAAATAATGCAGGCCACAGCGGAAAAAATAGACGGGAGCAGTGAGCACTTAGGCTCTGGATAGCTCCAAAATGGCTCTGATAAAGTGAAAAAGAACCTTGGTAAAAAAAAATTAAAATAAAGAACATAAAAATCGCTATGAGAAAATCACACTTTGGCAACATCAAAGCTAAAAAGAGCTCCCACGAACCAAAAAGTATTTTTGACACTGAGTACGGAACTGTGAGCTTTAAAGGGGCTAAAGTCTACCCTGATGTCAAGTTTTGGCTTTTATAAATGGAGAAAAATAAGAGAAACATATTAGTGATTTTTGAGGAAAATGGCAAAAAGGATAATAAATTATTATTATCAACATTTTTTAAAAATCAAATGCAAATCGATATCCCCGTAAAGTACCCTGTGAAGTTCCTCTCTGGATCTGTTGTGAACATTAGATAATTTCATAAATTTCTGTTTTCTTATTTGTCAATGAAGGAATAATATTTTCCGGCAAACGCCATGCAACTTCATCAATCTGAACCAGGCTTAACCATTTCTTAAAGTTGTGTATATTTGTCTAGTTTTACAGCAGCTACGCCTACGTGCAGTCCCATATGTACATCTACGAGCACTCCTAAATCACTAGGTATCAACCTATGTTTCGACATGTAGTCCCACGCTATCCTTATTGTGTATTGTTTGATCAAATACACTCTGCACTCAAGAGAATGACATTACATATTGACCTTGTCTGGTGGAATATTCTACATTTTAAGTACTTTGACCTTCACAAGACAATTCAGACAAATGTCAGGGACAACTGGAAATTATAATAATAGCAAGGATAAACAAATACATCATTAAACAAATATTGTTTACCTTTTGTAATATAATATGCTCAAGGTAGATACGACCTTCTGGCTCCCAAGAGCAAAATTTTCTGTATTCCTCAACACAGGAAAAAGGAGGAGAAAGTTCAAAGATTACACTGTATCATTGTGTAACTGGCAGAAGGGGGTTAGTACGCGCTTGCCATGAAGCAAGTTTGTTGTAACATGATTCTAAGAGGCGCGATGGCTCAGTGATAGAGTAGTGGTCTCGTAACTGGAGGACCCTGGTTTGAAACCAGATGGATGCGCTAGTGCCCATTGGTAAGGCACAAATCCTCATTACCAAGTCCCTAGGAGGGGACTTAAAGCCGTGGGTCCCCTGGCTGCTTACTTACAAGCATACACATGCATCATCAATATGATTTTGACCGCTCTATACATGTTACACCATTTTTGAAACATGACAGGGATTTCTCTCTTTATAAACAAATAAAAAATTTGAAAAGGAATAGTATTAAACTACCCACATTTTCACAGTTTCATTGACTATACACATTTTTTTTTTAAAGTTACAGGCATTTTAATGCTAACGACCTTTAGCTTATTCTTATAGTGCGTGTCGGCGTTGAGCAGAATGGCGCAGCGCACTTATGCCCTTCCAGTCGCACATCGATATTTCACCTTTCCCAGAACTAAGCCTTCTCATTCGTAAGTACGTGACTGGAAAAAGGGAAGGCTTAAGTCAGGAAACCTTGGATTAAGATTAGACAAACCTTCATTAGGTATGGAGAAAAACTGGAAAATGAACTTCTGAACTAGCCTCAAAACATGGCTAATGACTTCAATGATTTATTTTTCAATAAAAGACAACAAAGCAATCCAAATGTGATAACCTAGTCCGAGGGGGGGGGGGGAATTTCCAAAAATTTGCAAAAGGAGGCAGCCTATTGACCCGGCTATATATTAGCTACAGTTGCAATTTAAGGCATTGAAAGCATTTGAGGATAATTTCCTATCAGGTACCTACATCATGTATCTACTACTCCCGGGTGGAGAGTGGCAAATATCATGTCTTCCCAAAAGGACATTAACGCTGTGGCTGGAACTTGATCAGGGGATGATTGTAAGCACTAAATACTCATCACATCTGTGAAGTTGTCAATAATAAATTGTACTTTTAAAGAGAAGATTGAGCTCTGGAAAAGGTGAATGATCATTTGTGCACTTTCTCATTCTTTTTACATATGTTAGTTTGGAAGAACATCATTATACTAGAAATGTGCCCTAAAGAGGATTGTTCTTTAAATTCCTTCATATTTGAAATATGACAAGAATTAGCTGTGTGTGTGTATGTGCAGTCCCATGAATACCCATTTCCGTGTGAAGTGCCTGTGGTTTTCAGCGAGATTGGGTTGATTAATTGATTTCTTATCATTTTGATGACTCCAAAAACCTTACAGTTTACACCAATTTTTGTATTGCCATGATCATCCTTTCCAAAATGCTTTGAGACAGTTCCTTTCACAGTGTAATCAAATGAGTTAAAGGTCCCATATACATGTGTATATGGGACCTTTAACTCATTTGAGTTCAATTGTGAAAGGTTGATTATATTACATAAGAATTGGTGTATGCTGTAAGGTTTTGGAATCACCAAAATGAGAAGAAATTTACTCGATCCTGCCAGAGTGACATGCACTGCACACAGAAATGTGTATATGGGACTGCACACACATGTTTGGCCCAAACATTTCAGCTGATTTTTAGTCATATTTTAAATATGAGGGCATTTGAAGAGGAATCCTTTTCAGGGGACATTTCTACTATGATAATCGTCCAAATTGTAATAGAGAGAATGAGAAAGAGCTGTCACAACTTATGTTTTACCTTTCCCAGAACTCAACCTTCTCGTTAAAGAGCAATGAGAGAAAAATGTTCTATATCAGGCCATATCAGGCCTTATCAGGGCCAGCACAATAAGTAAAGTTGGAGTTGACAGCACATGCTGAAACAGTCCACGAGAATATTGGTCTTGGAAGCCTTCTGTTAACTTTTCTTAGTGTTCATGAAACCAATATCGTCGGTCTCATGGGCTGTCGTTTTTCGGGGATGTCCCCTTCCAAGTTCTGACCAGGGCCCCCGTTTCATAAAACTTGTCATCAATGACAAGTTGCATTAACTGTTACCGAAATCCTTGCATCTGATTGGCTGAGAGCAAATTTGTCAGTAAAAATCACTGACAAGACACTTGATAAAACGCTCCCCAGGGGTAACCGATACAGTCAAATAGCCCCCCCCCCCCTTCCCTCACCCCCATGGAAACTAAATGTACTCTGACTTTTACCAGCTAATGACTTCAATACCCCTTTCATACTGAGCTAATATAGCGGAATCAAAAGCGTTTTGTCCGATAAGGTTTTGATGTTAAAGGATAGTGAGTCGGATATTCCGCTATCGATGTGGGAGGTCTGTGACTACCTTGAGAGATGGTTTTAAAAGCGCTATCTAGTAAAGAGGGGAATTGATAATGCTTTTATGTGAACAGTCACACCCAATAAACCAGAATGAAGGGTCAAAAAACAATGCATTGTGCTGATGACGTACTTCTGCTCTGAGCATCGTGCTCTATTCCGCTTCCATGAAACAGCAATATCCTAAGCTTGATGTGAACGCAAAGCGATGTGAAGTGCTTCCAAGGAAGGCGGAATGACAGTGGAATCAATAGCGGAATGAAAAGCGCTTCGGCAATCTGAAAGGAGTATAAGAGTTAATTGCCTAACAACCTACCTCTAATAATTGGCTGCATGGTGGCCATCGTGAGGATCGACAATCGTAATAATCCAAAGCAATCCAATCTGAGAGGTATTCCCTTCCCCACAACAGGTGTCCTCAGCACAACTAAACACACAACTTGATGACTCGTCTAGCAACGCCGGCCCCGGCCCGGGCTAAGAAACTTCGCCCCCTTTCCGACAAATCACAGCCCTAATAAGGCGTGACTGTTGGCCAAAGTATGTAATTACACTTTATCCTGTTATCAGCTATTTGTTCTCCAGACAGTCACACAGGGTAAATACACTGGAAATTAAACTCGGAGTAAAGTCCTTGCTCAGCTAGCAATCAGTAGAAGATTTCCCAGTCTGTATATAGCCAAGTGGCCAATGTCCTTAGTGCTGATTAAGCCCCGATGAATGTGTTGATTCCCAGTGAAAAAGCTGCAGACAATGTGGATTAAAATGCACTAAACTCAGCTCACTATTCACTTATCATACTTTTGTACCATGCTGAGGTGCATTCAATCTGAAGATGAGCATATAACAATAGACCTCAGTCATTGGTATGCGTATGTATGGGACTTCTACTACGATGCAGCCAGTTATGTCAGTGATGTGCATGTCCAGCTAAACTATGTTCCAATACATGAATTATTCATGAATACCAATGAATCATTCATAAACAAATGAATTATTCATACTGTGAAGAATAAATAAATTGCAAATGCCATCAAAAAAATACCCCCCTGACTATACATGTAGCAGCAAACGTGGCAATGCACACACCTGATGACCAGCAAGTTTACGAAAGAGGTATTTCACGATGATAACAAGTTTTCCCAGCTATGACTGGTGAATTCCTGAGGTATCAAAACAGATTAGAGAATGCCTTCACTGTTTCATACGATAATATCTCCTGACAGTTCCAATACGGAGTGGAGATGGTGCACAGAGTGTAGAGACGACCCACAGCAGTCTACATACAACTTGCACAAGTACCACTCCAATCCAAGCTCTGCCAGTGGCTCTAATGACACTTTCCTCTGCCCGCTCTGTCAACTTTCTCCCACAACTTGACAAGTTTTAGCACCCATAGTGGGAGATCTCTAGTCATAAATCAAAGCTGGTGTTCTCCAAGTGAAAAGAAACTCCCTGAGTGAAAATTCAGCGCCAGAACGGGTGTATCAATTGTCCCAGCATTGACAGACGCAGCAACAGAATGATTTTATCCCATGAACAAGTTGAATAGAGTATGAAAGAGGAACATCAATGAAGACAAATAGACAATATGTTTACTGAGATAGATGTCCGTTTACAGAGAATATCACACAAGGACTGTCTTCTTCTATAGGCTATTGGGAATAATAAAAAAAAAGGACTTAAATCCCATCTTCTCTTTCAATTTGCTTTCTTGTACAAAATCGGCCCTTGTCTTTTGTATGGAACTAATGTAGCGTTCTGTTCCACAGTGAAACCATACACCCATTGATGCCTGTATTATATATACACACATGCAACACCTATTGACACTTGTTTTTCATAATAGGGGGTCCTGTTTCACAATAGAGAGTGAAGGGACTTATGTAGCCTGCAATTTCAGACATGTTTTTTATCAATATTGAAGGGTATTTGATTTTAGTGTTACCCTTAAGGACACAGAACTGGGCCAAAGAGCATTTCACTTTCAGATGAAAACCCTTCAAAATGACCTCAGGAATGCTTAAAGGAAACCAAAACCCAAGGAGAGAATCAATGTTATTGGAAAGTGAGAATTCAGAAAAGCACTTTACAAAAAGTTTCATTAAAATTGGTTAAAAAATGACAGAGTTATGGAAGTTTGAAAAGTCTCATTTTACTTTCTATGGGGATCCTCAAATTGGCAAAATTGCTTCAAAATGGCTGATTTTGTGAACAACTCTCCATTTGTTTTGTACACAGATTTTCAGATTTTCCCCATTATCTCTCGGGGTGCTCCTTGTCTCCTCCTGAACTCGACATATGTGGTGTAAAATACATTTTCCCATTATATATGTTGAGCTCAGAAGGAGATTAACTGCACCTTGACAGATAATGGGGAAAATCTGAAAATCTGTGTACAAAACAAATGGAGAGTTGTTCACAAAATCAGCCATTTTGAAGCAATTTTGCCAATTTGAGGATCCCCATAGAAAGGAAAACGATAAACTCTCTCATTTTTTAACCAATTTTAATGAAACTTTTTGTAAACTGCTTCTCTGAATTTTCACTTTCCAATAACATTGATTCTCTCCTTGGGTTTTGGTTTCCTTTAAATACAACCCTAACTGCAATAGTTCACATCATCAAAATGCTATAGGCCTGATTGATTTTCTTTTTTTTTTCTTCCTCTTCTTCTAGTTTTAATGGGTTAAGAATTTTTGATTTTTCTGTAGGAATAGTGATATGCCAAATGTAGTTTTCAGATAAAAACATTGTAATATCATTTGAAATCAATATGCTTGTAAGATCTGAACAATTCAACAAGGATAGAAATTCTAATTTCTAAAATAGAAGTACAGTAGATAATTGGTACATTTTCAGTGAAAACAAAATATTGTGTTAACAAGACGATAATTATGTGTAAATTGGAGAAATATTTGACACATCAGATGATGCAGTTGTCAATGCTCTGAATTAGTATGATACAGTATGGTTGCTTCTTTTGGCCTTTATTCAAAATGGGTTTGATTTTGGAGACTACACACTTCATGCCAGAAAAAGTTGATAAGTCGATTTGGAAACTCCCCTTTTGTGGCAAACGAGACTGGTATTGATCCCTGCTCAGTGACTTGCAATAGTGCAACACAATACAAACACCCGACCATTGTTATGCTGAGTTGAGGCGAGACTGGTTGGTTATGAGGGGGTGTTCCACGGTTTACGCATGATGCATACAGTGGATGTTCATCAAACATGGAAAAGCTGTTGGAACTCCCCAGAAAAAAAAAAATAGACTGGGGCTGGTCCAGGATTTTGTAAAAGGGGAGGGGGTACAGTTGCAAAAAATCACATAATGAATCTGCTGAATAGGTACTACCCCCATGATAACTCTCGCTGGAGTCTGGTAAATGTGATTTTAACCAAAATCAAATACAGCAAAATCTGTGTACAGACCGCTCATCAAGGGAGAAAAGAAAAGAAAAGCGTTAAAACAGCCTTGATCTTCAAAGCAAATTGAGTATCCCCTGTATATATACAAAAAGTCTTTTTGTACTGGAACATTGCCATGTGACATTTATCTCACCATCAAAGGCATTAGACACTAAAAAAAAAAAAAAAAAAAAAAGAAGTGATCAAAGCTTTCTAAAGTTTGTAAATGAGGAAGTTGTATATATTAAAGAAATATAAAAACACACTTAGTGTTCTATTTATTCAATCTTATGTTTGCAGTGATTGAAAAAGTGGTTTATGAAAGCATAATAGCAATCACATATTTTTCCAGGTGATAAGAGAGACTTGTTACTTCCTTTTTCTTTCTTTTTTCTCAAGGGTTCTCATTAAAATTTGATGATATATCATGTTAAGATAAAGTAGAGTTCTTGTCATGGAATTACATTGTAAAAGAAACTGTCTCAAAGCAATTGGAAAAGGTTGATCATGTCTACATAAGAATTTGTTCATACTGTGAGGTTTTGGAATTATCAAAATGATAAGAAATTGACCCCGTCTAGCTGAAAAGCACATGCAGAAATGGGCGTATGGGATTGCACACGGCCACACGCATGTGGCATGAATGTATGGCACAACTATTTCAGATATTTCTTGTCATATTTTGAATATGAGGGCATTTGAAGAGCAATCCTTTTCAAGGAACATTTCTACTATGATTTTCTTCAAAAGAGAGGAATGAGAAAGCTCACAAATTATTTTTCACCTTCCCCAGAACTCAACCTTCTGTCTAAAACAGAGAAAAGGCTGAGAACTAGTAACAGGAAATTGGTAACAAGCATTACTCCAAATTTTGTTTCATGAGAAAGAACTTCCCATTAGAAGCACTCCCGGGGGGGGGGGGGGGGGGGGGGGGGGGGGGGGGGGGGGGGGGGGGGGGGGGGGGGGGGGGGGGCACTCACGTATATTGGTGGTACGGGGACGTGCCGCTTTGATGACCCCTTTTTCAGACCCCGATTTCCGTTCTCTAGATACTCAGTTCCGCTCAGGAGCCGCTTAGCCCCGCTCTGAAGACCCCCGTTATGAAACATATCCATTCGCATGTGGCCGGGAGCGTGGCGGAGGCAGTGGTCGCTCGACCTGGTCTCGCGCCCTATAGGCCCTTTCGTCGCGCGAGCCTTGAAAACTGCTCCAGCTAGCTAGCTACTAGCACTACACGGCGCGGGCACGGCCCCCGGCGCGGCCCGTCCCGAGATCCTGCGATAGCGAAGGTGTACCGCCGATAAAGCGAGGTTAGTTTTGTAGTTCCCTAGACCCTGTTTTTCACTCTGCCCAATAGATCATAGTTCCCAAGACCCCGTATTTTACACCTTGAAGTCAGTTCCTTAGACCCCCTTTTCGGGGATTCGTGAGGCACACCCCCGTCAAAATATAATTCGAGTGCCCCCCCCCCCCCCCCTGGGGAAGCACTTTGTGTACTGTACCCTTTGACACATCATTTTGTATAATCCCATATGCATATCTGCACACACTGTTTTTTTTTCATTGATTTTGACTTTCAGCAACATATAATTTAGTTAATTTGTTCAGGGTAACCTCGCTAGTCATAAGGACCACTATTCATAAGGACCACTTATTCATAAGGACCACTATCCATAACGCGTGACTAAATTAATAGCCGTTTTGTATGAACAGCGGTTTGGTATGAATAGCGGTTCTTCTACATAGCGGGCAAACCATAGGCAAATTACCTCGCTATTCATAAGGACTTCCGTTCATAAGGACCATTATTCATAACTATTCATAAGGACCGCTAATCATAATGCGTGTTAAATGAATAACGGTTTTCTATGAATGGTGGTCCTTATGAATAACGAGTGGACCCCATTTTTTCTAATGTTGATGATTCCACAGCTTTTATAATACAAGACCGTTCCTATTTACAACATCACCTACTCCTAATTACTTTTATAAATTCATGGTTTCTACCACAGTGAAATGTATCATTACATAGTTATACCCCTAGCCCTCTATTTTTTTTTTTCCTTCTTCTTCTTTCAAAATTGAAGTCACTGTTAGTTTTGTTTTGTTTTTGTCTGTATTGATAACATGCTGATGTCTTCTGACTGACCCATCTCCCCTGTGAGCTGGTAAACAATCACTTCTCAGTGACTCACAGCCATATATTCCTGTTGGAAAGCCTACACGAGAAGAGAGAGGAATGGTGACTGGGTTTCTAGTGCTCCACCGAGACTTGTTGAGGCCGAAAAAGGTTGGAAAAAAGGGGGAGTTACAGTGTCAAACAAAAAATCGTAAAAAAAAAAAAAAAAAAGAAGAAGAAAAAGTGGTAAAGGGGAAATACCTCTGAATATGATATACTAGTGGAGGGAATAGAAAGGGAATCTTACTGAAAAGAGAAATAAAAGAAGCAACATCGCACAAAGAAGAAAAAAAAAACATGGATATCCTCCAGCAGAAATGCATAGGGGTAGGAAGGGGAATACAGTGGGATGGGGGGAGGCTGCAAGGTCACTAACTGCAATTCTATAGGCTGAATAAATAAAAATCATTTTCTCACGCTTAACTCCTCCGCAAAAGCAGTAAGAACTGAGAGGGACCAAGGAGTTCTGTGATAACTCCTTGAGGGACTGAAAGTGATTTAACCATCCTATATAATTGCTGCCATCCTCGAGGTAGCCTACATCAATACATTTCTATTCATATTTAGTGTGTACGTAAAGTCAATTTTTTTTAGTTAAATAATAGAGGCCCGTCTACGTTCTCCCAAACTATTTTTTTTCTTCAAAATAGCACTCAAATGATGATCTTGGGAAATCAACCTGGGCCCCATTTCATAAAACTTGTTATCAATAACAAGTTACAACAGTCAGGTTCACACGAAAACTTTAAGTTAACTTGTAGTTATCTTGTAGTTTCAGACCGTATGAAAGGACTCATAGTTTTGAAACTTTAAGTTTACTTGTAGTTCTAGAACCAAAAGTGAGACCCTGTGAACAGAATAAACTTTAAGTTTTGCAAGCTTGTAGTTAATGATGACCTCTCTGTTCATGTTAAACTTCTGGATCCTACCCTTCGCGAGAATTATGAACACAGGATCTGTTTGTGTACTGTACACATAATTGGTAGTATCTAGATGTACTTCCGGTGTTAACAAAGACGATCGCTCGGCTTGTAGTTTCAGAACAACAAGCATCATTGTTTCGGGCCCGCGTGATCCCTTGTCGTGATTAGCAAGTCGTTGTTTCACTAACTTAAAATTTTGAAACTACAAGTCCCGTATGAACGTAGCTATAAATTGTTATAAGCTACTGAAATCCTTGAATCTGATTGGCTGAGATCAAATTTGTAATAGAAATGGGACAGTTGTTATTGATAACAAGTTTTGTGAAACAGGACCCTGATCCATGTACCTCAAGCTAATCAACAGCTAGTTCAGATGCAAACAGCCACTGGGATTTTGTAACAGACCCATGTTCATGATGTAACCTTTAGTCAACAGTTCTAAACAAACAACACCAGAATAAACATGTGGGACTACAGGGTTGCCAAGTGGATTAACTTCATCACAAAACCAATGTGGCATAAAATAGCTGTTAAAGATAAAAGTGAATTCTGGTCATGAGATTGCATTGTGAAAGAAACTGTCTCAAACCAATTGGGAAAGGTTGATTATATAGCACATAAGAATTGCTATATGCTGTGAGGTCTTGGAATCACCAAAATGATAAGAAATTGACCCAATCCTGCTGAGAGTAACATGCACTGCACTCTGAAATGTGTACAGAGGACTACACACAAATGTTCAGCCTGAACATTTCAGCTGTTTCTTGTCATATTTTGAATGTGAGGGCATAAGCGCATTTCAAGAGCAATCCTTTTCAGGGGACATTTCTACTATGATAATCTTCCAAACTAATACCGGTATATAAAAAAACAAGAAAGCTCACATATTGTTTTTTACCTTTCCCAGAACCCAACCTTCTCTTTTAAGGTTTACTACACCTGAAACAACCAAAGACAACTCAAGGTTTACTAAACCTGAAACAACCACAGACAACTCATGAACTAATGAGGTGTGGAAAATCAGCTGTTAGGTTCCTCCATTTCACAATAGGCTCATTCTTGTATAACACCACTCAAAACCAACTCCTGTTCATTTTAAAGGGGAGGTTCATCCACCTTGCCATCAAGTTGACTTTAAGCACAAAATGACTTTATGCACAAAAATGAGAGAAGTGGATCAGCGAACATTTGAGGAAAATCTGGCAAAAAATAAGAAAATTAAGAAGTTTTTGAGTAGCGATCGATCCAACACAAATTGGCAACTCTGTGATTTACCTTTAATACGAGCATTATCTCCCATTCGTTCGGCATTACAAGATTCATGAATCTAAATTTTCTGTAAAGATATATTATCGGAAACATGTTTTTACGCACCATCTCTTTGAAAAAGACCTACTCCTTCGTCAACAACCAAAAACACAAATTATGTTTATAACATACATGTAGGCTCATCTAGTGCAAAGCAAGACAAACACACAAAAAATATATGTATTCAGTAGAAAACAAATGAGAAAGTTGATTAAAGGGTAAATCACTGAGATCAATTGCAACTTTACAAATTTTGAATTTTCTCATCCCTTTATCAAACTTTCTTAATCTTTCACAAAAGTTTCACCGGCCTTTTCCATTGATGTCAGGGTGAAATTTCCCATTTAAAGATCAAGTTGAGTTCTGGTCATGAGATTGAATTGTGAAAGAAACTGTCTCAAAGCAACTGAGAAAGGGTGATTATAGTAAATAGGAATTGGTGTATGCTGTAAGGTCTTGGAATCACCAAAATGATAAGAAATTGACTCAATTCCGCTGAGAGTCACATGCACTGCACAGAGAAATGTGTATATGGGACTAAAAATCAAATGTTCGGCCCGAACATTTCAGCTGTTTCTTGTCGTATTCTGAATGTGAGGGCATTTGAAGAGCAATCCTTTTCAGGGGAATATTGACTATGACAATCTTCCAAACTAACAGAATAAGAATGAGAAAGCTCACAAATTATTTCATACTTTTCCCAGAACTCAACCTTCCCTTTAAAGGGAACCTCCACTTCTGGTAATAAATGAAAAGGTCTTTTTGCTAAAGTCATTCTCCATTTCAAAAAATGCTGTCATGGTTTGAGCAATATGTACACATGTAAAGGTGAAAACACTAACAAGACTTCATGTACATGCACTCAACATTCTAACTAGGATAAAAATCATTTACTGATAATCACACTGATGAAAGTTTAATTTTGAGTCTGCATTAGTGTGCAGACTAAAGCTAGTTCACTATATGGTGTTTGAGCACAAGAGGGCAGCATGCATTATGAGTTCTCACAGCAAAGTTGAGCATGGACTTTTTCCTTTGTTTATTTCCCCCATCCTGTCATAATGAGAAATGATGCGTAATATCACTCTGTACAATGTTGGCTTTCTCTACATGTCCACTAGTAGCATGTCCCAATAGAGTTTATTTGATTTTAACTGATGACTTAAATATAAAGTTGAGTTCTGGGAGGTGTTTCATAAAGCTGTTCGTAAAGTTACGAACGACTTCACGCACGACTGGTACCTGTTCTTGGGTGCTAATCAGATTCTCAATCATTTTGATTCCCATCAGCTAAAGTTGAAATCCAATCTTTGTGGATTAAAATTCTTGCTGTTAAAGAAGCATCCGAATGCAAAGTTTATTTTGTCAAAATTGATTAGGGTTATTGGAAATTCAGTCCCACATCTTAAAACACCAAGGAAAATCTGGGATATCTCATTTAGCACAAGAACATATCACCAGTCGTGTGTGAAGTCGTTCGTTACTTACGAACAGCTTTATGAAACACCTCCCTGGTCATGAGATTTAATTGTGAAAGAAACTGTCTCAAAGCAATTGGGAAAGGTTGATTATATAGCAAATAAGAATTGGTGTAGGCTGTAAGGTTTTGGAATCACCAAAATGATAAAAAAATTGATGCAATCCTGCTGCGAGTCACATGCACTACACAGAGAAATGTGTATATGGGACTACAAACAAATGTTCAGCCCAAACATTTCAGCTGTTTCTTGTCATATTTTGAATGTGAGAGCATTTGAAGAGCAATCCTTTTTCAGGGGACATACATGTATAATCCAATATGAAAATCTTTCACACTGACATAAAAAGAATGAGAAAGCTCACAAATTATTTTTCCCCTTTCCCAGAACTCAAACTTCCCTTTAAAGTTGACACCTCTTTACAATTTTTTACTTTCTGCTTCTCTCACAGGGAACATGGGCGTGTGGGTGGAGGGTTCCATGATGTAATAAGCACATGATGAGAGGTGAAAACATGTTCAGATCACTGGTCCTGATAAGAACTGTAGCTCGGGAAGGGCGACTGATGGCCTGTTCAGACTAGTTTGCAGGCACAAACCCTGGTCAGTCGTAAAAGAGAGTCTGCACTATAAGACTACCAAAGGCCATGTACTATAGCTGCTCCTATATTGACACAACCAGTAGGCAGCTGGGCTAAGCTTCTCTCAAGGCACAATGATTTTTTGATAAAGTGTCAAACCAGTAGGCAGCTGGGCTAGGTTTCTCTCAAGGCACAATGATTTTTTTTGATAAAGTGTAAAATTAGGGTCTGTGCTTGCAGACTATGTTCAAACTACAGGTGAATTATACAAGACTAGTATAAAGAAACATCATAATCACGGTGTAGCGAAAGGAGCGTACAGACTGGACTACCACATCATTTTAAAGAAAGTGATTTGGGGGAAGTCAGCTGAAACCTTTTGTTATGCATTGATCAGGTTACATCTCAGACAGATACATGTATGATAAGCCCCACCCAGTCATACAATTCTCATCATATCGAATCCTTTGTGAAACTAAGTCCGCGGGGTGCTTCCCGCGCGCGCGCGTACTCTATGGAAATATCACTGGAAGTATTACATTTTGTAAACAATCTTGTCATTTGTGAAAAAAAGTTCCCACTTTTATCCTCAGTTCCACTAATATGATATGGATGATATCATGTTATTTACATTTTATATTTGAAAGTAATGCAAAGATATCAATTGCATTTGCGTTTTGGGGTCAAACAGAGCCCTTTTTGATCACAAAAGGAATGAAACTGTATGTAAATTCCCACTTTTTTGTATACACGGACGACTTCAACTCAATATAATTTCTCTCTCTGATATCGAACAGCTTAGTTCCAATGAGTCATTTCTAAGTTTCTTCTTAGCTTTCCCATGATATAAGAATGATGTTTATTGGTCAAATATTGCACTCGCGTTTTAGCTTTAAATAAATATCTTTCAGACCACAAGCCAATGGCAAAACCTGGCTTATTTGTTCACTCTGCATGCGATATGTAAAGTATAAGCATTTATGTACTTGTGCGCCCACGCACTCGCGCACTAAATGGGGTCCTATTATGCCGTAACAGGATTTGATATGCTCATAGAATACGATGTTTAGACTACAAGAGGAAGGTGATTCTTTGTCAAGTTTTTGTTTGAAACGATGCCCAAACATCCATTTCGCTATACAATGTTTCGTTATACGATGTTTCTTTATTTTTATGATGTTTAGGCTATAAAAAAATTAATTACTTATCCTATAGCCATACAATGAATTTAGGTAGTCTGAACAGGGGGTGTAAAAAACGGTCATCCTGAGATGATGTAATAGCAGAAAATAACTTCATAAAATCAAAAAGAAGCACATATATATATATATATATATATAAAATGTAGGCTACTAAATCTTCCAAACTACATAAGAATGATATATAGTATAAAATGCAGCTGAGAATACAATGAATGATAAAAGACCAGAAAATTCAAAAGAGCTGCCTTGACCCCGTTCTCATTACAAAATTGGAAAGTGGATCGCGCTATCGTGGGGCGACCCATGGCACGCGCCATGGGAAGTCCACTGGCACGCCGTGGGTTCACACCTGCAGAGGTTAGCGCGATTTATCTTGGCACTCTTTGCACAGAATGCAAATTGGCGTGCTCTAGATCGCGCTATCTCTCGTGGACCACCCTCAGAGGTGGTCCAGCAGTCCGCTGTTTTGGATCACCGTGGACCTCCGTGGATGAAACGATGCCGCATTCTCACCTTAGAGGTGGCGCGATCTACCACGCGCTAGAGCGTGCTATCACTATAATGAGAACAGGGTCCTTGACTCACAGGCATAACATGCAGTCCCATGTGAGATTTATTTTTTCAGCAAATATCTGGTTAATGTGTTTATCATTTGCTGGTTTTAACAACCAATCTACTGCATACATGTGTGATAAACAATTCAGATCATAAACTTTGAGACAGTTTTTCTTCAGGCCAAGTAAAATTGATTCCTAGTTTATTGTCCCCTCCATCTTCCTTCTGACATAAAAATTGAATTTGAAGAAATCCAACAGACATTAAAAGTAACGAAAGTCATTTTGCATGGTGCAATTTCAACTTGTTTTGAGCCTCTGTTGAGCCTAGACAAATGAAATGATTCTGAGAAATTTGTGTTGAAATCGACCGTAATTTGCATGCAGGGACAGTGGGGACAAGAAATTAGTATTTCTTTCACAAACCCAATCTCCTATTAGGCACACTAATGCTTTTTAACAAGCAGCCTTTTATAAACCTTGCACTGTCGTGAGGAAATCAAGTGACCCATTGACCATGGGGTAACCTCGCTAGTCATAAGGACCGCTATTCATAAGGATCACTTACTCATAAGGACCGCTATCCATAACATGTGACTAAATGAATAGCGGATTTGTACGAATAGCGGTCCTTCTGAATAGCGAGCAAACCATAGACAAATTTCCTCGCTATTCATAAGGACAGCCATTCATAAGGACCACTATTCATAACTACTCATAAGGACCGCTATCCATAACGTGTGACCTAATGAATCACGGATTTGTATGAATAGCGGTCCTTCTGAATAGCGAGCAAACCTTAGACAAATTTCCTCGCTATTCATAAGGACATCCATTCCTAAGAACCACTATTCATAACTACTCATAAGGACCGCTATCCATAACGTGTGACCTAATGAATAGCGGATTTGTACGAATAGCGGTCCTTCTGAATAGCGAGCAAACCATAGACAAATTTCCTCGCTATTCATAAGGACATCCATTCCTAAGGACCACTATTCATAACTACTCATAAGGACCGCTATTCATAGCGCGTGTTAAATAAATAGCGGTTTTCTATGAATAGCGGTTCTTATGAATAGCGAGCAGAACCGTTGACCATAGGTCCATGGATCGAACAGAACAGGGTAGAATAAAGCAGGCTACGCATTATACCGGTTCACAAAACATTTGGCAAAAATTGCACCTACAGTACTACGCAGACAATAACAACATCAAAATAATGCATATTATGTGGATGCTAGTCCATTCATTAACTATTATGCATAATGTCAAGTTTGCAAATGGGGGATATGATCTGATTTTTTAAAAAGTTTTTGCAGAATCTGATTCTGACTAGATTTTCATAGATAGGTCTGTCATAATATTATAGACATGGCTACATGTACATCTTGGTATACAAGAGAGTAATGATTCAGTGATGACAAATTAATTGCTATACCATATGCTCTCATGCTCCAGGAGTCCAGGTAACGCGAGGGGCGTTTACATTATCTCAAGATTTCAAAAGAGCACCTTGTAATTCGAATCAGAGGAAATTACCAAGATCTCTGAAAGCATGCTTATTCACAGCTAAGACGCAGTTGGCAGGGTTGGTATTTCATGACCGCGTTTCATGAAGTTGGATCATAGAATTAGCAGGTTACTTTGAAGACTCAGGCTAATGAAGAACGGCCTAATGAGAAAGCGTCTATTAAAAATTATTTTCACACACAGGCAGCCTGGCTGAGGATGAGGAGGTTTTTTTCTGTCATCATGTCTTCAATTAAAAAAAAATTGAACATTTTAAAATTAAAAAAAAAACATTGCGGGTATTTCACAACATGAAATATAATTATCACAACCAATTACCGGTACTCACACTTTAATAAACTGCCAAACGTAAATGCTTTGCAAAAACTGCAACACTCACAGAATGTGCAGAAATTCCTTCGGCACAATTTGCAAATAGAGCATAAGTACAGTGCTTTCAATCAAGAACTTTTGCGACATGAGACTTTTGCAAATTGTATTCCTAAAATTGTAAATTGTAAGCTTTTTTCCAGACATGTAAGAATATATATGCAAATTGCTAAAAACCACTGTTGCATCAGTCATGATGAAATCACTTTGTGGTACGAAACTTCTGCAAATATAAACCACTTGTGAAATTTGCACAAGTTTCTTGCACGCGGAAGTTCCTGGTTTGGGGTATTCTCGCTAGTCATAAGGACCACTTATTCATAAGGACCGCTATCCATAACGCGTGACTAAATGAATCATGGTTTTGTATGAATAGTGGTCCTTCTACATAGCGAGCAAACCATAGACGAATTACCTCGCTATTCATAAGGACTTTTGTTCATAAGGACCTCTATTCATAACTATTCATAAGGACCGTTATTCATAACGCGTGTTAAATGAATGGCGGTTTTCTATGAATAGCGGTTTTACAGTACATGTATATTGCATAATGCTGGAAAGGAAGAAAGGCCAACATGCTTTATATAGTTGATGACTATTTTACTTAGTGTCACACAAAATGAATTCAATATGGATGACATTCAAAGTGTATACATGTACAAGTGTTCCAAATCTTAGAGTTTAAAAAGTTTACAAGTACTTTGCAACAGAAACTACTTAAGAATGGATCTACTCAAGTCTTGTTTGGCTGGTGTGTAAATTTAAAGGAAGTGTATTCAATACAACGGACAGAACATGCAATGCAAGTATACAATGTGCAATTTCATGACATTTTATCAAAATGTGCAGTTACATGCAAAGGAATATATACAATAGGAGATAGGGTATTGAAGGGGGAGGGGTGCTCTATGCATAATTTTGTAGTCTGGCTTCCAGACTTTGCTCTTTTCCAAATAAAATCTGGTTTATGTATTGTACACTGCATGTATATCAAGAAAGAAATAAAACAAAACCATTCAGTCTGGAAGCCATTACAATTCCAAAGTGATTATGGAGTTTGGGGGGTTTTTTAATTGTAAAGCGAGAAATTCATCAAATATGTAGACCTATCTACATACAGAGAGGGCATTAACTTGTAAGGGTTATTGTAGTATCGTACATAGTTAAGAAACAAGTGATACATGTATACATGTAGCACAATAGATCATTAGCAATGACACAGACAATACTCTATACATGTACATGTATCTGGTTAAACCTGGGCCCCCTGTTTCATAAAACTTGTCATATCAATAACGAGTTACAATAACAGTTATAAGCTACTGAAATACTTGCCTCTGATTGGCTGAGCAGTTGTTACTGGTAAACAAGTTTTATGAAACAGGTCCCTGGTGCTGGGACAACATGTAAAGTAACTTTAGCAAAGGAAAACTAAGGGTGTGTTTACACTTACGCAGAATGAGCGTTTATAATTCTTTTCTTCAGGTGAATTTTCCTTATATAGGAAAATGACCGTGGACACAACTGCGTTTTGAATTTTAACCAAACGTGTAACAAGAGGCCCATTCTGGCCTGAAAGATGAGAGTATAAATGCACCTTTAGCCGTCAGTCTGACTTCTTTTATCAAACTCGACTTTAGACCAAGTTTACATCCAGCCTAAGGGTTTTAACTTTAGAATGTATATTTACACACATAATCAATGACTACATATAGATCTGCAAGCAAAATACACATTTAATGCAAATATAGCTTTTATTCATGCAAATACATGTATATAGTATGCATAATAAGTGAGTGAGAAGCAAAAGGCACTATGACCAAAGACAGGACGTCATGTGACACCCTTTTGACCTTCCAATAATAAAATGCTCAAGTGAAAGGGGCATGCACAAATACAAACAAATAAATAAAGTTCATTTGATGCATTCTGCTATTTTGTTGAACTGTTTAAAGTGGTAAGAGGCTGGAGCATGCATAAATCACACACGTATATATATATATACAAAATGGATGCAGGTAATTTGATATTTTCTGGTTGGAGGTACTTTGAGAGACGTGCAGATACAATGCATGATGGGTAATTATGGTACCTTTCGCAATCTTCTCCCAAGATAGAAGTCTCTGAAGGATTGGTTTGGGACTGGTCGGACTCGTGATCTCAGGAACTGGATTGTTCCATTCAATGACGAAAGGGTGTTGATGGTATGCGGGGTGGAAAGGAGTGTCGATGGGGGGGGGGGGGTAGATATATTGGCGAAAAAGGGGGATGGGGAAGGTGTTAGAAACAAGAAAACAACAACAATATGTCAGTTTACCGGTGTTAGTTGATAAAGTAAACATACCAAGCTATGAAACACCAAAGAATATATACTTAAGGGTGAGTGTTAACACTTTCCAAACTTTCTTGCTGGACAACGTTCTGCCTGTATTCCTCAAAGAGTTGGTATCACAATCAGGAATATGCATATAGATTTAACTGTGATGGTATTGAAATTTAATTGTATACAAATCGCAGGACGCTTGTTTATCGCAAAAATATGTCCCTTTACTAAATGCTAGTTATGAGAACTGTCTATGCACATGGGCTAAAGCACTGTGCTCACATCAGCTTTCAAAACAAACAAAAAAACCAAAAAAAAAGGATGAGGGATGGCTAAACTAAACAGACCATAAATTGTTCAGAAATTTATATTGCACATGGACTATGATCTCCACATTCTCTCTCAGAACTTTGAATGAGTTTCTGATATTGCTGTAATTGTAATTGCTTGTTGCAGAACCCTGAAATGCTGAACACAAGAATGCCCAGTCGAAACAAGAGACAGAAAAGTTTGACAAGTGTTAACACCCTATCAAGATGAAAATGAAGACATCAACTTCTACTCTAACATAATACTAAAAAGCAGACATTATGACACAACTGCAAAATAACAACATCCCATGTTATATGGACAAACAATGCACAAGTATCTACATTAAATTTGTGACACTGTCTTAATCATTTCCTTTTATCAATTTTCGGTTCATCTTTATAGCCATCATCCCTTCTTTTGAAAATGGGCATAATATAAGAACACTTTTTTTCATTCAATCAAATACATGGTGTGATTTTTCATTCGAGAAAGGTCTCAAAGACTTCAATTTATGTCAACATGCATATCAACTTAAAGATATGTCTCAAATATTTTTTTTTTATCCTTTCAAATGCAATTATAGGAAACACTATTGGTAGGTATGAATATAATGAGCATAATATATTACTGTGGCCATTTTACACAGCTGACTTTGGGGTTAACAATTTCGTCGTTCTAAATTGCCTACCACTATCATGAATCTACTCTATATCAAGCTACAGGTTCATGGTTCTAGACAGGTCATGACATGCTCCGGCGACAACTCCTCTGGACCCTATTTCGTTGAAGATATAAAGGTTAGGGTTAGGGTTGCCATTGGGTGTTAGGCTAGGTTTAGGGTTAGGATTAGGGTCAGAGTTACATAAGGTGTGTCTTCATCAGAACGAAGTTCTGCTCTAGCCCGCTTCAAGGTGGATCAGGGATATTTTCTTGAAGCTAGCTTCAGTTTGCAATCGCGTCTTGATCAGACCGAAGTACCCCCACTTCGAGCTTAAGCCCGAAGTTGGTGCGCATGCGCACTTTAAGTGAACAAACGCGGTTTTAAAATCTTACCCGCGCTCGCCCGACCAGCTATACAAACCCAAAATATATACGGTATCTCTCGACTACGCTGCCTTAATCATTAATGTACTTACGGAAGTGTATGTTGAACAAAAATAGGTGTAATTTCATTTTGCAGTATGATTCTTCCGGAAACTACAGTGGTCCTCAGCATTAAGGAGAAGGAGACGTCGAGAGGCGTACGTGCACTGTGTACAGCTCATGCACGCAGCGCTAGCGCTAGCGCACAGCTAATGTTTACAAACAACACCATGAAACCGGAAATCGTGCTTCAATAGTTGGAGCACAGGTGCATGATGGGATCGGGCTTAACTTCGGGCTGATGAAGACGCTCGAGGAATAGCGGGCTAGAGCAGGCTGATTTTCGGTTAAGCGGGCTATTCTGAAGATAAGTCCAAGATGATGTGGGTTGACTTTTCGAGCGAAATAGCGGGCTAGAGCAGAGAATTAGCTGGCTATTCTCTGATCGGGCTAATTTACCGGATCAGCAATAGCGGGCTAGAGCAGCAACTTCGTTCTGATGAGGACGCACCTATAGAGTGTTTGGTCCATGGTTGTAGTTGGATATTCAGTATTTTCGTAAGATATTACCAGCGAGGAAATTGTCGCTGGAGCATGTCTCGTACCACCGCTAGACATGCATACTATGACCGAAAACAAAATGGGAAATCTATGAACATTCTTACTGCAATGAGTCCGAAAGGGGGATTTTGAAGCAGGAAGAAGTATGGTTTTGCAATCTATTTCGCTACCAGGTCTGATCAGGATTGAATGAACGAGAAACAAGGTGGAAGGGAAGAGGGAAGGAAGGAAAGCAACGCCATAGATTGGGAGAACGAGAAACAGGCATGACAAACATACAGAAGAGGAGGAAATGAATTACCCATTATATTCTTTGTGTTTTGATTCAGTACATTTGCTATAAACTTTCACCGCTCCCTCATATCATATTCTACCAGTCTTCTGTTTCCTTCTGAATATACACCGTACATGTATTCTCATGCACACTAAAACTGATACTTAGTCTGGTTTTCCAAGCATGTTTCATTGTTCAAGTCATCGATCAAACAGTACCAAAAAAAAAAAAAAAACAGTTTAAACCAGAGTACCTGGATACAATGATAGGTTGTTCCAGATAAAAACAAACAAAAACAACTTGCTGTTTCATGCCTTTTGT
Source organism: Heliocidaris tuberculata (assembly GCA_025618425.1). Lineage (NCBI taxonomy): Eukaryota > Metazoa > Echinodermata > Echinoidea > Camarodonta > Echinometridae > Heliocidaris > Heliocidaris tuberculata. Next base: position 32,575,612 of record CM046842.1, on the reverse strand, counting down.
TTGTGGCAAATGTCAATTCAAACTGTGTCCTGGATAGTAAAAAAAATGGCATAATGTTTTCAACTTCGATGGCAGGATCCACAAAATAATTGTATACATTTCAAAATCAACCCTCTGTGGAAGTATATTTAAATTTTTGTTTTACTAAATTTTCGAAACATGATAGGAAACCAGACTAGTAGCTAAGGTTTATCCTTTTCTTCACTCACCTTCGTCTCCATTGATCATATGGTCGTCGTCAGGGACATGGTGTCCATTTGTAAGATGAAGCTCACCATGTCCATTGAGAAGTATTCCATTGACGACAACTTCATTTGGCTTCTCTGTAGCCTCTTCCTTTGCCTCTTCAACTGGTGCCTCCTCAACTGGAGTGGCCTTTGGAGATTCATCAGCAGGCTCTTCTTGTGTCTCTTCTTTGGTTTCTTCTGTTGATTCCACCTCTGGCTGTTCCTCCGTTGAATCTTCTAGCTGTTCTTTTGATTCTTCTGGCTGGTCCTCTTTTGATTCTTCAGCTGTAACTTCAACTGTCTCTTCCTGTGATGGTAGCAGCTCTTCTATTTCAGTGACTACCTCTGGTATGATTTCTTCAAGTTGATCTTCTTTCTGTTCTTCTTTTTCTTCTGCCACCTCCCGTTCAACTGCCTCAGCATCTGCCTCCGGTGTAATTTCTTGCTTTACTTCTTCAGTAGATACTTCATTACTGACATCATCTGAAGCTCCTGCAGCTGAATCGATCTCAAGTTCAACCTCCTCTTCCTGTGCTTCATCCTGTGCTTCTGTGACTTTCTCTTGTTGTGTAGATTGTTCAACTTCTACACTTTCTTCTGGAGTTTCAACTACCTCTGCAACATCCTCATGGACTGGTGAACAAACCTCAACAGATTCTTCTTTATCAGCCTCTTGCACCTCTGCAGTAACTTCTGCATCTGCTGGTGTTTCTTCTGTCACTGGCTCAGTTTCTTCAGCTTGAACCTCAGATTGTTCGGGATCTTCCTCTTCAACCTCTTCAGTAACTGCCTCCGTACCAGCATCTTGTGCATCTTCTGAGGCATCAGGGTCCTCTTTTACATCTCCTGTAGTGTCTGCAGTCACAGGTTCTTCAGCAACAACCTCCTGTTCCTCAGTGGCTGATTCTTCAGTTCCTGCAACAGTAGCCTCTTCGGTGGAACCATCAACAGGAGCAACTTCTTCATCTGCTACCACCTCAACACTTGCATCAGGTATTTGTGGTGTTTCTTCAGATACATCATCAGATACATCATTTTTTGTTGATGATGGAGATTCCTCTTCTGCTGGTGCCTCATCCTGCTCCTCTGTTTCTTGTGCTTCCTCAGTTACTGGTTCTGCCCCAGTCTCATCAACAACTGCCACCTCCTCGGTTGCTTCCTCTACAGCATGATCATCCTCATTATCTTGAACTGCTGGGGATAATTCTTCAACAGTCTCTGCTTCCCCCTTTTCTACAGCTATGCTTTCCTCTTCAGGTTGGGATTCTGTGCCTCCCTCATTTTGTTCCTCCTTCTTCACTTCAACATTCTGTTCTTCGACACTTGTCACCTCTACTTTCTTTGATTGTTCTGTCGGACTTTCCTTTGTCTCTTCTGTTGGATCAACTTCCAAAGTATTTGCTCCTTCTTCTGTGTTCACTCCATCTACTGCATCAGCTGTTTCAGTTTTTTCAGTTGCATCCTCTGTATCTTGAACTTCCTCTGTGCTAGATAAAAAGTCTAATTTAACATTAGCTTCCTCTGGCTTTAGCCTTGTGGGCACAACTTTTTCTTCCTTAACTATTTCTCCACCAGCATTTTCTCCACTCTCCCGATCAAATACATTTTGATCACCATCATCCAATGCAAGTCCAAATTCCTCCACCAAATCGGCAGCAGACACTCGTTTCTTCTCGACTTCCTCAGTTTCATCTTTGGATTCATCTTCCTCTTCCGGTAGAGTTGTATTCTGTTCAGGAGTTGGTTCTGTTGGCCCACACTCCTCCTCAGCTATTTCTGCCCCCTGATCTTCCTGGGGCTCTTCAACATCATCTTCGGAAGCAGGTGTTTCAGCAGCAGCAGTCTCTTCCGGTTGCTGCTCAGTGATTTCTGCTGTTGGTGCTTCTGTAACTTCCTCCTCTTTTTCCTCGTCTTCCTCCTCCTCTTTTGTCTCTTGTTCATCTTCCACTGTTTCAGTAACCACTTCCTCTTTAGCGGTTTCTGTTTCATCAGAGGTCCCAGGGGCCTCTTCAGGAGCCTCAACAGTAGCATCAACTTCCTGTTCTGCTTCCTGGGTTTCAGGTTTATCTTCAGTTCTTTCAATGTTTGTTTCCTCCACAGCTGTGTCTGATGCCAACTCATCACATACACTTTCTTTTTCCTCTTCCCGAAGTTCACCAGCCTGCTCTATTTCATCTTCAACTTGCTGTTCGGTATTCTCCTCAACATTATCAACAGGTGCTGGCTCATCTTGCTTTTCTGCTTCCTCTGACTCTTCTACTTCTTTCACTTCTCCTGCTCCTTCAGATATGACTGCAGATTCACTTTCTTCTCCAGCTGCTTCAGGGGTTTCTTCTTTCCCTCTGTCTTCCTCTGTTACAGCTTCTACAGCAGGAGAAGAGTCCTCGGCAATATCTTCTGCTTCTACTTGTCCAGCTTCTGCCTCTGGGTCCACTGTCTCCTGAACAACTTCTTCTTCATCAGCTTGCTGTATTTCTTCTGTCACTTCCGATGGAATCACAGCTTCCCCTTCTGGATCTACCATCTCGTTTTGTTCTTCAGGAACTTCGGTTTCCACTGTCTCATCTTCTTTTACTTCTTCAGATTCCTCAGCTTCCTTTGCAGTGTCTTCTGTTGTTTCAACTGCAGGCTTTATAACTTCTTCCTTTGTGTCTTCAACTTCTGCCTTTTCTGAAACTTCCTCATCTTTTTCTTGTGCAACTTCTTCATTAGCAGGTTCTTCATTTGCAGGTTTGACTTCAACTTCAGGTTCTGTAGATTCCACCTTTGTATCTTCCTCATCTTCATTTTCTATTACCTCTTCTTTTTCTGCTGCAGTCTCCTCTCCTTTTTCTTCTGCATCTTCTCCCTTCTCTGGTTCATCTTCTGTTCCATCTTCAGGCTGTTCCTGGACATCCTCTGTTTCAGGTGCTGGTGCAGTAACTGACTTATCACCCCCATCTTCAGGGTTTGGTTCTGCTGCATTCTCACTTTCCTCTTCTTGCTGTGGCTCCACTGTAACAATAATTTCATGTTAACTGATCACTAGGACCACCTTGGAGTTAACCCTACAAAGACTTGGTCCCACAACATACTGGAATGTTACAGGACCAAGACCAGGACCAGGAAAGTAAGTAGGTCCTAATTCTTTCAGGACAGGGTTACACTCTGAGAAGGCTAACTAGTGTGCAAGAAGGGCCATCATTCTCTTATTTAACGATATGCCCCAACTCTCTGTGAATCCATTTCAAAATTCCCAGTACACAGCAACATAAAATAAGTTTTCAAAAAAAAATTCAACAAAAAACTATAAAAGCAACCCATGTTTTTGCAGATTTGGCTTCTACTGCTGCTTTTGGCAAATTGAGCTTAGTTAGTTGCACTATTTCCCTTGGTATTAGAATTTAGAAATTAGAATACAGAAACAAAACACAAGTACAAAGACAGACATGAATACAGTAAGAAACATGTAAACATTTAAAGACAGAGTGGACACATTAGGGCAAGAAAACACACAAGATATGGATGAACTATGACAACAAAGAAGGTAATAACTGAAGCACCTAGGGAAGACAAGGTATGGCAAAGACTACTGAAAGTGCTGTCTGAGTTGCAGTACAAGGCATTCCTAGTGAAATTTTTATGCATCTTTCTTGTGTTCTTCCAACAAGGGAACATATATCTGGCTTTCCATGATCAAGACTTCATAGCAGGGAGAGACATGCATCTGATGAAGTCATTTGGATGCCAATGAATATGCCTGCCCCTGCTAGCGAGATCCCACAGAAAGGAAAGACAACTGTTGACTGACCAGATACATTCCTTTGCTTAGAAAGCCACAAGAAAGAACATGACAATTTTCACTCTTAAAAAGACACCCAAGTGCTGATTCAACAAAGTAAAGCTTATACTGAGAATATTTCTAAAATTTCAGTTTGTTTGATGTAAACTGATATCCCATTACTTGTCAGGCAGCTTGCTTAAAGGGATATCTTCAACGGAAAATTGAATGTGAAGTGAATTGATTTTTAAAGAAAGGGAATGAATGGCCTTTGCGAAATCTGTGCATATTTGTGCAATGCTCTGTCAAGACACAAAACAGTAAAAAAGTGTAGAGCCAAACAAAAGCCACTTTGTGTGCACATGGATGACTGGGTACAATGTGGCAGGAGTAAATCAAATTATCACTGGTCAATCTCTTGTCTACTTAGAGCCAGAATGGCATTAAAGGGGAAGTCTACCCTGATATCGAAAGAAAGAGAAAAATTAAAGAAACAAATCCATGAAAGTTTGAACAAAATCTGATAAGAAACAAGAAAGTTATGAATTGTTGAAGTTGTAATCAATCCAACACAAATTGGTAACTCTGTGGCATATCATGAGAGCTCCTCTCCCATTTACCCTGAACTAGAAAAAAAATCATAAATTTCCACTTTTTATGAAGAAATTATTTGTTCACACATGTAACCTAAAAATTAATTATCGCACATATGCTTTTACAGAAAATTTGTAGGGAACAAATCAACTCCTTCATCAACAATTAAGAAAATGAAAATTTAGGAAATATTCTATACTGAGCATATGAGAGAGGAGCTCGCAAATTATGTCAATGAATTGCAAATTTGCATTTGATTAATTACAATTTTTAACATTCATATCTTCCTTATTTCTTGTCGGATTTTGCTCAAACCTTCACTAATCTGTTTCCCTCATTTCCCTCTTTTATTGAAATGAACTAAATATCAGGATGGACTTCCCCTTTAACTCAAGATGTAAATCTTATGAGTCTACGCCCTTCAGACTCTCAGTAGACAATATGTGGCATATACCACATATCTCATTTATCTTTTGCCACAGCGGTTTATTGCTTCAGTTTTGAACTGGACTTAACAGTGCTAGTTTCTACAATGTACATGCATGACTATATTGTAAAGCAGAAAAGTGATTTTTCAAAATGTCATTCTTGTAATGCTACACCCTTGATCAGCATTCCATAAGTCTTGTGCCATGCCTTGCCCAGGAAATAAGAAAGTGCTGAATTCTTTGGAAATGAACAAGAAATCAAACTAAACAATAAAATGCAACTGAAACAAGCAAATAAACTGACACCTACATCTACATAAAACCACAACTAAGCACTGCTCTAAACTATATTTAACTCTCATGCTGCAACCAAACCAAAGACAATGGACATTTTGCCCTGGTGAGAGAAAGTTGTACAGATGAAATAATCATAAGATCAAATGACTGTTGAGAGCCAAAAGGATGCTACCACCATGTTAAGGTATGCCTGTGTCAACGTCCATCTGGCTCTCAACGGACTGTATAATTTCTGAGGAATAATTCATCTTCTAGAGCTGAAAGTAAAACTCCTATTAAACCTCACAGATTTGTCATCGATTATTTGTAGTAACTGACATTTCCGTCTAGAGCATCTCAGCCTATCTGGTTTCAGTTTTCGATTTGATGCGTTCATTAAATACCACAATGTCTGAGCTGAAGCAACATACTAATCACATTGAATTCTATTTCCTTGTTCAAAAATAGCAATGCGATAGAGGATGGGTCAAATTCACTATCTGAACACCATAATGATTGTTTTCATCATTGAAGGGAATAATTTAGCTATCAAAATACAACCAAAGAGTAAAGTTAAGTACAAACAAGCTGATGAAGCATGTTTCATCTTTTACAAACGGGAGGCTCCAGTCCAGATCAGATCTTATGTATATTTAATGAAAGCACCCTGATCAAAGGTAGAGGAATATTCTCTACTGTAGCTGAGTTTTAGAGATTGTAGTTATAATGGAGGAGAGATACACTTAAGAATGGCATGACATAGAAAAAGATCTTACACAGAAAAAACAAACTTTTAAGGAACTGATCACATACCTTCCTCAGAGTTCAGGGATGCATCTAAGCTCTGTTCGGTTGGGGTTTGGTCATCATCTTGGGAAGCTGGAGTGGTGTCTTTCTCATCCTCAGCATTCTCCTGGGGTTTGTCCAAGGAAACGTCCAAACTGATTTCCTGAGAGATGTCATGGGATGTATCCTGGGATGTGTCTAGATTCACATCAACAGCCGAGTCCTTGTTTGGATCTTCATCTGTTTCTGGAATGTCTTTGGGAGTGTCCTCAGCAAGGTCTTTGGGAGTTTCCTCGATGAGGTCACTGGGAGTGTCCTCAATGAGGTCACTGGGAGTGTCCTCAATGAGGTCATTGGTATTGTCTTCAGTGAGGTCATTGGTATTGTCCTCTGTGGTATCTTTGGGCTCATCCTCTGCGGTATCTTTGGGCTCATCCTCAGTGACGTCTTCAGGGACAGTTTCAGGAACTTCATCTTTATCTGCAGGAGAATCTTCTGGTGTGTCTGGAGTACTGTCTTCTGTTTCTGGAGTGTCATCGTCTACCTTTCCAATGAGGTCAACCTCTATCGAAATGCCACCTTCCTGGCATACACCATCAGCCTCAGGTGCTGGTTCAGCCTCCTCTTCCTTGGCAAGTGCATCCAGTGTGATGCTTGCTTCTTCCGTCTTGAAGGTGGTAGCTGATACCTGATTCTCCTCCACCACTTCTCCTGCATCTGGACCAGCCTTGCTCTCCTCTTCTTCTTGGACACCACTGTCCAACGAAATGCCAAATTCATTCATCAATTCCTCTGCTGATTGCTTAGGTTTGTCCTCTCCATCTTCTTCCTGCTCTATCCTTGCATTTGCTATTTCACCTTCCTCCTCTTGTTGTTGGTCTGCACCATCTACGTTCGTTCCCGAGGACTCTTCATCATCAAGTTGCTTAGAGGAAGACAGCTCATCGCCATTAGCAACAAGGTCCACCTCGACTGAAACCACTACTCCTTCGCCGTCAGACTTGCTGCATCCAAGTGAGTCACCTCCGATGATTTCAAAATCATCGTTGCCGCTCGATTCTCTTGCAACGTCACCATCCATCATCAAGTACTCTTTGAGTATCTGCACAAAGACAATAAAAGATGAAAATATCTTAGAGAAAGAGTCCTTTAAATATATTTCAAAAATTTACAATGAGATGAAAACAATATAATTTCGTGACTTCAATATTAGTCATGATGAATACCATAATCATAGCACAATTTGTAAATAAGTATCCATTAGAACAGTGTTACAGATGGCAAATTGAAGATGGTATCAATAGAAACCTCAGAAGATGATCAGCACATTCTTGCTTCAAATCGGTTGCAGGACACATGCTCTGCTTCAATTCCGCACACTAACATAATTCTGAAACCCTGGCCCTAACCCCTAACCCCAAATCTAACCTAAAAACCCAATTATAACCCTGATCCTAACCCTATATATTTGATTAAACAGAGCCTAGAGCAATTGTCGGCGGGTCACATGTCGGACCATCTCCAACTCACATCCACCTGACCCAACAGAGGTTGTTCTAGGAGGTACTACACCTTGGGTTGTTTTATAATTCCCAATGTTTTGCACATGAAAGTCACAATTCGAAGCAACTGCTATTAGTTCCATATCACACATACCCCTAAGTTCCTAACAACAGAGGTGGAAGAGAGCTCCTGGCCTGCCCTAACCATGGATATAACAGATACAACATGTAGTCTGAGAAATACCTGATCTGGTCCAGCAATATATTAAGGGGGAATTTATCCCTTATCTCTCCCTCTCTCTCTCTCTCTCCATCTGTCTCCCTCTATTCCTTTCTCTCCCTATCCCTCTCTTTCCTCTCTCTCTCTCTCTCTTACTGTTTCTATATCTCCCTCTCCTTCCCCCTCTCTCTCTCTCCATCTGTCTCTCTCTCTTCCTTTCTCTCCCTATCCCTCTCTTTCCTCTCTCTCTCTTCATTTATTTCTCTCCCTTCTCTATCTTTCTCCCCATAGCTCTCATCTGCACTTTTCATTTTGAGTTCAAACCAAATATTTTCACACATAGATTAGTCTATATTTATACTCTGATCTATTACATAACACTACAGTATCAATAATATGTCAATCTACTATCATTTGTTGATGCAATTTACTAGGACTTCCCATGGACTGCTGATAGACTGAAACATAACAGAATGATAAAGGTCAGGGGTATTTTCTGCAAGAAGAATATCTTATTTTCTATTTTACTCAGAGGCATGCTACAGTCGTAAGACAGATACTCCTGAGATGATAGCTCTGTAATTACTTTCCTACACTATAAACAAAAATCCAATTAGATACCTTGCAAGAATATTGACTGAGAAATATAGTCAACATTTTTATCACACGATACTATCGGCATACTTGTTCAAATATTTCCCACTTTCAGTGCATCAGACAGCTAAAACAGCCTCCTTATTTCAAGCGTCTGCGTTAAAGCTGCACATGTCATGTGTATAACCACAATATTGAAAAGAAAAGGGTCGGTTTATTTTACCTGACTGCTAAGAAAGCATTGTACGCTTGTACATGTTTAACGAGGGGACTGACGGCTTTAAGTCCTCTCCGAGAAACTTGGCAATGAGGTTGCATGCCTTACCAAAAAGCACTAGCGTCTAGCGCATCCACTTGGTTTCGAACCTGGCTCCTCGAGACACGAGACAACAGATACGAGACCACTGCTCTACCACTAAGCCATTGCGCCTCCTCAAATATTAACACAAGAGGCAAGTGATAGTGATAAAATCAAAGATAAAATATGAGATGAAAAGACATCTCAGAATACCAATGTTATTTTATCACAAAGTAAAATATTTGAGGGGGGTGGGGTCCTTACTGTGAAGAGGTAAATGGGATAGGCTTTAGAGAATAAAAATTATGACACATTAAAGTGCTTGATTTTTTTTCTTTCTCCTTGTAATGGATGAATGGATATGGGAAGCGCATGCACAAAAGGAAGTACATGTACACATGCAGTGCAAACATGAACCGACAAACGTTCAGCTCTCTTTCTACACCCGGCACAAAAATGAATGTGAGAAAAAAAAATGTGAATTCCGGCCTTTATGTTTGAAACAGAATGCAACAAAAATTATGATAAATCCTGGACAACCTACTTGCATAAACAAAAATGATAAGTTTTTTTGCAACTAGGGTTTTCAAATAGGGGAAAATGAAAAGGTGCCAGAATAAGGTACACACAAAGCATCAAGCTTAAGCAAGGTAATTATGTTCTTCACAATCTTCAAAACACTATATATTTTGATTCTGTTCAGAAAATATCTGATCAATATGTTATGGGCATTTACCAGCAACAAATGTGAGTGATTAAAGCCCTGATAAAATCTTTTAGAAAGCCATGGTAATCTAAAAAAAAAAAAGAGTTCTGCTTTTAAAAAGTGCTTCATAGAAATTTCACATACATGTAGAATAAAAAATAATTGTGAAAAAAGCTCTGTGAAAAAAAAAAAGAAAGGGATAAGGTGTACATGTATAAATGGGGTTTTACTCCATATATATATATATATATATATATATATATATATATATATATATATATATATATATATATATATATGCATTCCTAATTTGGTAAGAATACATTTTAAATCCACTTCCTTGTATGTATGTACTGTATGTATGAAAGAACACTAACTTATTTATAGTTCACAGTCACATACAGTGCTCTCTTTCACTCTCTTTCTCTCTACATACATGTAGATCAATTTAAATGTGACTTGTTGTTTCGTCTTGGCAGACAATATCATTAAAGCGAATATCCGTTTCAGTTCTCGGTATTCGCAATAGCATGCGCCACCTATCAGCTGCAATAGACAGGCCGAAATCCGCAATGCCTCACGGGAAATAGTCGACATCACAAAGCCGGAATAAGGTCCACTGTAAACAATACATGGCACATATTTTCTTGCGATATTTGGAAAATTTTTGTTGAACGCTCCCTCTGCTTCTGCCATGGCTTTGATCCGTGAAGAATCAGAATGCTATTCCCACACTTACAGACGTACAGTGGGTGAAATGGACCACATTCTCATTACAAGGGATAGTGCTATAGTGCGTGCTAGATCGCGCCACCTCTAAGGTGAGAATGCAGCGACGCTGTTTCGGCGCGATCCACTGAGGTCCACGGCGATCCTGAACTGGACCACCTGTGGGGGTGGTCCATGAGAGATAGCGCGATCTAGAGCGTGCCTACTCGCCGTTTACTGTGCAGAGAGTGCCAAGATCAGGGATGCCACTTAGAATTGATATGAAAGCCTGAAAATCATTTAGAATGAGCCATTTTGTACACAAAAAAATGTGTTTTTTATGGCCTGAAAATAAGTTGCTTGGGCCTGAATTCAGGATTTTGCCTGAAAAGTGGCATCCCTGCAAGATAGATTGTGCTACCCTCTGCAGGTGTGAACCTGCGGCGTGCCAGTGGACCTCCCTGTCACCCACCATGGGTCGCCCCAAGATAGCGCGATCCACTTTCCAATCTCGTAATGAAAACGGGGTCCTGGTCACACAACAATGCTACCACAGTAGCACAAATTTTATGTGCACCCTTGAGGTTGGAAATTTGTCTATATGTGGCAGCCAATAGGTGGCAGTCGATAGGTGGCGCACCTTATTTCGAATACAGAGAATTATCATTTAGCAAACCACTCAGTACTATGTGAGTAAGCTGTGCCTTTAAAACTATTAAAGGCCAAGTAAAATTGATTCCTAGTTTCTCGTCTGGATTTTTTCGAAAATAAGGAGGAGGGGGTTTCATGTTATTTGATATATTTGAGATTTTTCCCATACATCAAATTGCCATTGGGTCAATTTTAACACATTTGTTTATATTCGGATTTCATTTGTTCATGCACTTCAGGGAATCAAGCCAAGGTGAAATTGCATTATATTAAAGAAGAATGAAACCCTGAGGAAAAATCAGTTTTAATTAAGAGAGGATAGAGAGAAGCAATTTTTAAAAAGTTCCACCAAAATCGGTTGCAAAATTAGAAAGTTATGAAAGTTTGGAAAGTCTCAATTTACTTTCTATGGCGATCCTGAAATTGGCAATGTTGCTTCAAAGTGACAGGTTTAGTAGTACGACTCTCCACATGTTTTGCACACAAAATTTCATATTTTCCCCATTATCTGTCAAGGCGCAGCTTGTCTCCTTCTTAGCTCAAGATAATCATGGGGAAATGTATTTGACACAACATATGTTGAGTTCACAAAAAGACAAGCAGCATCTTTGTAGATAATGGAGAAAATATGAAATTTTGTGTACAAAGCATATTGAGAGTTGTACTAGTGACTAAACCTGCCATTTTTAAGCAACATTGCCAATTTGAGGATTGCCATAGAAAGGAAATTGAGACTTTTCAAACTTTCATAACTTTTTCATTTCATAACTGATTTTGATGGAACTTTTTAAAAATTGCTTCTCTCTATCCTCTCTTTTCATTAAATTGGATATTTCCCCAGGGTTTCATTCTCCTTTAATGACTTTTGAGACAATTGAACACATTTTCTGGTGTGGCTCAATAACTTTTAGAGCTCTAAAAATATATTAGATGCATCAGTTGAAAGAGTGAAAATTTCTGCACACACTATATCCATTTTTGTTGCATGACCATACTGCGTTTGATGCCAGGAATTTTAAAAATGAGAATAAGCTTTAAAATCCTTAAGTTGGCAACACAATGAGAGGTTCAAAATCATTATTACCAAATTGGCAATATTTTCAAATTTTCGACAAAGTTACCAACCATGTATATTGTTTTCAAAGATATTAAACCTTCTTAGAACCATGTAGCACTAAAATGAAAATATTATTGTTGCCATATATCACAGTATCACCCAATGGTAGTAAAGGAAGTCCATTCTGATGTTAAATTGGTTTTAGTAAAATCAGAGAATGACAGAAACAGATCAGTGACAATTTAAGCAAACTCCAATAAAAATGAGAAAGTTCAGAATTATTTTAGTTGCAATTGAGCAAATTTGCAACCAAGGAAATAGACATGTATTAAATTCTGAGGAAAAGGAAAATGGGAGAGGTGTCCAAAAGTTAAATTTATTATACAGAGCTGTGTTTGATTGATTACAAATGCAAAAAAAATCTTACTTATTTTCAATGGATGTTCTTCAAACTTTCACTGGTCCTTTTCTCTCATTTTTTGCAGGTTTTATGAAAAATAACAAGGTGGACATCTCCTTTAAATGAATGTACATGTAGTTTCAGAAAAGGATAGAGGAAGGAACTTCAAAGAATCCACATCCCGTCAAAAGTAATCTTCTCAACCAATTAAAGACACATATGTATTAACAATATCTATTGCATCCAGGATGGCCTTACATACAAGTACGCTATCAGCCAACATAGGGTGTGTATGTTATATATACAGCAAAGACATTTTTATTTCCTGAAAGTGCACAGCGAAGGGATGGGCAGTTTCAGAGGGGGGTCAAGGGGGTACGGAGCTGCCCCCTTTTTTTTTTGCTTTGCAGAGATTTTGGGGATGGAAATCAACACCCCATATATCTGAAAACCACTATGTTCGATTTCTTTTTTTTGGGGGGGAGGCGTTTTGGCTGTTTTAAAAAACTCTGGATCCGCCCCTATAGAAAGTATTGTCTGGAAAGTGTTGTTATATGTACTTAAAGTATAATAGATAAGAGCTACAGTTTGATTTATTAAAACTATGTTCAGTGAGTTCATTGAAGAACACTGGGAAATCAGAGACAAGGAAATGGTACTTATATAGGCTTTCTACACTTGCAAAATTTTGCTTAGTCCCGTACTATCGGTTGGGCTAAATGAGGATTTAGCCCCACCAATAGTACGGGACTAAGCTAAGCCCACTTTCTGTTAACATTGCATTTTACGAAAGTGGGCTAACTTCACAATAGTACAGGATTATTTTAGAAAAATTTAAAAAGGAGGATTAACCCCACCAAATGTGCGGCTAAATGTAAAAAAAAAAAAAGGAGATAGTACAGGACTAAAACTACAAATGACAACAGCAAAGTAAATAGTCAGGGGTTAAGGACAGTCAGGGGTTAAAACATCAAGTGTAAAACGCATAAAAGATACTTGAGTGATTAAAACACCAAAACAAATGAATTATTCCTTGTCTGTTGAGGGTCACAAGGCAGTATAGGGTTTTACACTACATTCTCTCCACAGGGGGACTAGAATGACATCTTAAGGATGTAACAATGTTCATTGGGCCCCTGTTAAATTTTGGAAGTATGGTGGGGGTGGGGCCTAGAACCAAGACAAGCTCTAAAAGGTACCTATCACCAAAATATATTTCTGTATATGTTAATTAGGTTCTATGTCGCCATACTATATTCAAAATATGGGCTCCAAATATAACTTACAGTGTAAAGAGATATTGCAATATTAATTACACTCTCAATAAACTTTTAAGTGACCGGTGAGTGGACTAGTCGCCGCACTCATTCGCGTTTCCAAAGAATAGGGCCTGCACGGAACCGAAGTCGGAGTTGGGTTCCACACATGCATTTTCATTTGATGTTTAAGGTTGATTTTATACTTTCTAGCTATATACACAAATTATTTTATAAGCAATTGGTACACTTTAACGCTATGCAAGATTATACTTGTACTTACATCCTTCTAGCCCTCAGGATGCAAAATATACCTGCATGAACATAAACAGTTTTGTACAACTAAGTATACTTTATCATAGTCCACACTGTACAGTGTACATCATATATCAGGTGTGGGGGGCTAGAGGATGCCCCTCTTTTTTTTCTTCTGATTCTCTCTATGCAGGGAGCCTCCATAGAAATCTGCGGCAATGTTTAAGCTTCTCATACAAACAAACACAGAAATGCACCAGTGGGACTATAGTAAAGTGCAGCTGGGCAAATGAAGGGGTATTTTTGAAGATGACTTGACGTACCCTACATGCATATGACCTCTGCTATTAACATGATATATTCTCACCGTGTGAACACTTGCATCTGTAATTTTCATATATTTTATTTCCTTATTGCAGTGTGGAAGAAAACGTACAACCTATAGAAACTGTGAGTAAACTCATTTTGCTATCTATCATAACTCATATTAGAGATATCTGCAAATATATGGGGGGAACACTTGGCTTTGAAGACAAGGCTGAATTCTTGTCATCCGATTGCATTGTGAAAGAAAATGTTTCGAGGCAATTAGCAAAGGTTGGTTGCCTGTGAGGTTTTGGAATCATCAAAATCATACATACTCAATGTTGCTGAAAATCATATGCATATGCACACAGAAATTTGTATATATAGGACTACACACACGAGGCATAACAGTTCGGGCCAAACATTTCAGCTATTCCTGGTCATATTTCGAATATGAGAGCCTTTGAAGAGCAATTTTTTTCAGTGGACATTTCCAGATTCACACATTATGGCCTGAATCCAAGAAGGACGTTTAATTTAACCCATGGTGGCATGGTCTAAAATCCTGATTTAACCTCCACCGTAGAGTGTAATCAAGCATATATATAAGCATATATTAGACATGAATACACGCGCACACTACGCTTATATGGAGGTTTAAACCATGGGTTAAAATGAACCCTTTCATGAATTTGGGCCTATACACATACCAGAAAAAAGTTAAAAGTTGGAAAAAATCTCCCAAAAATAAATATTTGAAAATATTTGTTGGAAATGTTCATACCTGGGGACAGCTATGGGTCTCTTCTATCAATTAATATTTTAAAAATATGACAACATTTTAAGCTCAAATGAGCAAGAGCAACTTTTGCGAAAGGGTGCAAAATCCAGATTTGACAAGAATTGGTATTTGATATGGCTGGTATTAACAAATTTGAGAACTATTAAAAGTTTACAGTGGGAAAAAGTCTCCCCAAATTAAAATTTCAAAATATGCTCATGAAATTCTCATACCTATGGAAAACTTAGGGTCTCTCCTACCAAATGGCACAAAAACATCCAACAATATTTTAATCTTGAGTGAGCAAAAGCCATTGTTGCGAAATGGTGCAAAATCCATGGGTGACAAAAATTTGCTTGAAATAAAAGCCCACCAAAATCAATATTTCAAAACACTCAAAAAAGTAGGTAAATGCTCACTGAAGCAGGGTTCTTGCTAATTTTTCTGATAGCAGGTAATTTATCATTCACAGGCGGTTACTCCAAAAAAGCATCAGGGGTCTGGGGGCTGTGAAGCCCCCAGCGGGGTTCAGGGGCAGCGCCCCTGGAGGGGGGGTCAGGGGGGCTTTTCATGACTCTCAAATTTGCTGATACTAGCCAGAACAAATACCAATTCTTGTGAAGTCTTGATTTTGCACCTTTTCACGAAAGTGGTCTTTGCTCACTCGAGTGTAAAATAGCACCAGATTTTTAGGTGTCATTTAATAGAAGAGATCGTGAGCTATATCCACAGGTATGAAATTTTGCTTCAAATATTTCGAAATATTTATTGTGGGAGACTTTTTTCTGGGATGCACTGTATGTGTGAACCAAGCAAAAAATTATCAATTTGAGATGTGGATTATAATTTGTACGGTCATATGGCACTGATAATGTGTTTAGGGGTACTCTCTCTCAATAACCATGATTATTTGCTGTTTTTAAAAAGGAAAGTTTCCGGAACTGAGATAAGAAAATCAAATTTATATATCACGAGTGAACTGGTGCCAAAAATGATATTTCAATTCCAATTGCAATTCCAATCTTGCGTGAGAATGGTCCCTGTGTTGTGGCTTCAAAAGTGAATGGTATTTCCTCAAAGTATACAGTGTGAGAGTCAATGAAAAGGAAACCCATATTCAAGCCTCAATATCTTAAAGACGAAGCAAAATCACTGAAATGTATTATAATGGTATAATAGTTGATAATGTCTCCTTTAATTTGATAGGATGTTCACCAAAATGGGATCATGAAGGACTGAGCATAGACCATTTTTATAAAGCATGTCAAAATCGTATTTGCCCAAGTTTGGGCTGAATGGTGTTCCGAGGTTACTCTCATTATTTGTGAGTGCACTCAACTGGAATGGAGACCATTCAACCAACATTAAGTTGACGATCCATTTTATTTAAAACTTGGGCAGAGGCAAATTTGACATGAATTAGGGAAAATGTTACTGTTCTACTGTTCATGGATGGATTTTATTTATCAAGGTGTCAAATTAAAGGAAACATGATAGGCTATCACATGTGTATCTTTGATTAAATATATAAATATTGATTGCAGCAATATTAAGAGTTGAATCTTGGTTTCCTCTGTATTGACTCATACTGCATAGAGGTATAACTTTGATGAAAATTGACAATACTTAATTCCTACTTAGAAATGCTTCTACAAAAAATGTGGGTACTTATTAAACAAAAGAATATCTATTAATACTGCTTTTTCTCCTCTAAACCAGAAGAGCACACGTATGTCGTATTATTATTATTATTATTATTGTCGTAATACAACTTAGGCAAAAAGAGAGAAAAAAATATAAATTATAATCTTTCACTGATTTGGTTTACAGATCGCCATGTGACAGTTCTGAAATGGACAGTTGGGTTCGGATAAGAGGATAGTCGAGAGGAGAGAAGAAGGAGAGATATAGAGAGAAATAGAATAAGAGGTCTCTTTCGTGAGTGGGTGAAGTCCTGAAAAATGACTAGCAAACCGAGTGACTTCACCCACTCACAAAAGATACCTCTTATTCTATTTCTATTATCCTATTTCAGGGGAGCGTTTCATCAAGCGTTTTGTCAGTGATTTCTACCGACAAATTTGCTCTCAGCCAATCAGATGCGAGGATTTCAGTAGCTTATAACAGCTGTCAGTTAAAATCACTGACAAAACGCTTGATGAAACGCTCCCCTGGTCTATATCCCATGGTGATCCATGAACCAAATCAATGTAATTCATACCACCATGCAAACTCAAACTTTCAGGGAACATGAAATATTTCAGTATCACCTGACAAATTCAAAATTATCATTAAACCTGCATCCAGTACTACATGTACCAGAACATTTCAAAGGGAGGTGCAGTACCATTTTTTCCAACAAGTCCCCCACCCCCTTTTTCCCATTTTTAGCTATACTCCCCTAATCAAATATATAGGCTGAACCCTTAAATAGAAATTCAAGCCTGCAAAAAAAAAGACTTGCACCGAGCTTGCAGCAAGCTGGCATAGTTCAAAAAATGCAAATGATATCATTCTGATTAGCCAATCAGGACAGAGGAAATAAGCTTGCGGCTGTAGCTTTCAGCAAACTTCATTAGACTAAAATGTCTTTTGTCATTTGACCATGTAAGGTACATGTAGCACTGTAAATGTGATATGGAAAAAAATTATAAAACCTGCCATAAATGTATACTAATTCAATCCTGCAACCCATCTCAGGTAACACATTTTCAGCTAAACAGCTAAACAAGTAAGCATTTTAATCAACAACTCTAGTGCATTTTTCTGCAGCCTCTAGAAAAAGGAAGAGACTGGCCAATCTACAACTATTCATCTATTCAAAAATCCAAATAGCAGCTCACAATAAAAAGGTACATTGTACATGTACATGTATGCACCCCCAGTCATAATTTTGACACTGACAAAAGCCCCCCCATCAAACTAGATCCTTCGTTGGTAAAAGGGAATTGTTGATTTGAAGTTTTCTGGGTGTTCCTTGTGCTGAAATTACAGAAGAACTTGCTTCTACATGGCGTCTTTCACAATGTCATCACAAGACCAGAACTTAACTTTATCTTGAAGACCGCTCCATGATAATATTGTCTGTTGACAATCAGAAGGGCGTTAACTCAGTGTTAAGTATATTAGTTAAAGCCCTTCTGGCTCCAAACAGACAATATCATCAGCTGAGTGCCAGAAGGGCATTAACTATACATTTGTTTTAATAAAAGCTATGAGGTAACGTCTTTCTTGCTCTCAGTTGACAATAATTCAAAATGCTACATCGTTATTGCAGTCTGGTTGCAAATGTAGAAATGGAACATCATCACATCTGATTAAAATGAAGAACTTCACCACTATTTCAGCAAAAATGAAAGAGGAAAGCATTCGGGGAGGGAGGGGAAGTAGAAGAATAAGTCAATCTGATTATTCTTACCAAGTTTTGGATCTAACAGCGATGAAAATATCCAATAACGATCACACAACTGTGCACTGATTAACGCTGAAGCTTGTTTAAAAGCGACAGTCCAGAGAGAGAGAGCAGGGCAGAGACACAACCGTCCCGAAAGACAGATATTGCCAAAGTGAGGAAGAGATTCACGGAGCATGCGTTTGTAAGGAAGTTATACCAGCGATTCACTCCACGGAAAGTGGAGTAGGGAGAGAGAGGGAGAGAGAGGAAACGAGAGTGAGAGAGTGTGTGTGCGAGTGTATGTGTGAGTGAGAGAGAGGAAACAAGAGGTTGTGTACGTGTGTGTGTGTGTGGGTGAGTGAGAGAGAGAGAGGAAAAAGGAAGGGTAATGACACAGATTAATTGCTATCACTGGCAAAACACAAGGAAAAGTGCATGAACATGTAGTAAGGTGATAGGCAGAGAAGCAGAGACAGAGACAGAGAAAGAAAAAGACAGACAGACAGGGAAGAAGACAAAAAAGGGGGGGGGAGGGGTATCCGCTTTGATGATCATGTAGTGCCATCACTGGCAAACAAAAGGAAAAGAGTAATGATGTTGGATGGAGAGAGAAAGACAAATATATATATATATATATATATATATATATATATATATATGTGTGTGTGTGTGTGTGTGTGTGAGAGAGAGAGAGAGAGAGAGTAAGTGTTTAAAGAGCCTCAAATGATTAAGTAACATCACTGATAAAACTTTTTTTTTTTTTAAAGTAAGGCATTGATGTAAAGAGAGAGTGGAGAGAAAGAGAGAGAGAGAGAGAGATGGGAAGAGGGAGTTTAATAGCTCTGTTTAAGAGCCATTGCTCTGAGAAAATAACAAGGAAACATGGGAAAGAAGAACAATCTTTAAAGAAAGTGGAGGGAGAGAAGGGGAAGGGGAGAAGGGAAAAGGGAGAGTTTCATAGCACTGGTTTAGTACTATCATAGTGAAAAAGAAAAGGGGAAAAGAAGAACAATTGCCTAGAGAGAGTGTCATTGCACACAAAATAAAAGGGGAAAAACAGCAATGGGTACACTCTAAAAACTAAAGTGTTAAATCACCATTTAAAAGGGCCGAGGAGTAACAACTTTTTCAAAATTGTAGATTAACACTTTTAACATGCTGGATACAACACTATAAAGGCTGAATCCAGCAGTTTAAAAGAGTTGATCTACCATTTTGAAAAAAGTTGTCACTCCTCGGCCCTTTTAAATGGTGATTTAACACTTTAGTCTTTAGAGTGTATATGCTGGAAAGGCAGACAGAGAGATCGAGATAGAAAGAGTTGGAGAGAGTTTAACAGCTCTTGGTTAAGTGCTATCGTAGTGAAAACAAAAGGAAAAGCAAAACAGCGAGAGAGACAGGAAGAAAAATCTTGACCAGGTTGTGAGAGAGATAGAGATAGAGAGCTCATTCACACAAGAGCAAAAGATCCTATACATCTGTTTGAAGCCAGAAAGGCATTAGCTCATAGACTTTGAATTGAGTTCATGTCCAGCTGGCTCTGAGCAAAAGAAAAATGATGGCTAAGCAGGAATAGACATGGGATAACTTATAAAGAAAGTATGAAACATTTTTTTAAATATGTACATTTTAGCTACGTTCATACGGGACTTGTGGTTTTGAAACTTTAAGTTAGTGAAACTTAAGTTAGCGAAACCGTATTAAGTTAACGAAACAATGACTCACTAATCACGACGAGGGTTCACACGGGCCCGAAACAATGATGCTCATTGTTCTGAAACTACAAGCCGAGCGATCGGCGTTGTTAACACTGGAAGTAGATACTGATTGTGTGTACAGCACAAATACAGTTCCTATGTTCATAATTCGTGTGAAGGGTATGACCCGGAAGTTTAACATGAACAGAGAGGTCATCATTAGCTACGTTCATATGGGACTCGTGGTTTCGAAAATTTAAGGTAGCAAAACTTTAAGTTAACGAAACCACAACTCCCTAACCGCAACGAGGGTTCATATGAGCCTGAAACAATGTGCTGTAACTACAAGCCGAGCGATTGTCGTGGTTGACCCAGGTAGTAGATACTACCTATTGCGTGTACAGTACACATACAGATCCTGTGTTCATAATGTGTGCGAAGGGTATGACCCGGAAATTTAACATGAACAGCAAGGTCATCCTAAACCACAAGCCTGCGAAACTTAAAGTTTATTCCGTTCACATGGTGCGAAACTCCTACGGAGGACCACTGCTCGTTGTTTCGACCTTAACCACAAGCTAGCTTGTGGTTCTAGAACTACAAGTAAACTTAAAGATTCAAAACCACAAGTCCGTTCATACGGGCTGAAACTACAAGATAACTACAAGTTAACTTAAAGTTTTGAAACTACAAGCGAAACTTAAAGTTTAGCTCCCATCGTGTGAACGTAACTATTAACTACAAGCTTGCAAAACTTAAAGTTTGTTCCGTTCACATGGTCCGAAACTGCAACGGAGGACCACCCGCTGCTCGTGGTTTCGGTGTTAACCACGAGTTCCCTTGTGGTTCTAGAACTATAAGTAAACTTAAGGTTTTGAAACTACAAGTCCATTCATACGGTCTGAAACTACAAGATAACTTACAAGTTAACTGAAAGTTTAGCTCCCATCATGCGAACCTGACTTATGACAGCTTTTCTGCAGAAGATAGTTTATGGTTTAAAATTGATAGAAATGTGGCTTCAACAAATCATATGGGGGTGATCTGAGAGGACCAAAGCAATTTTGCAGGTTGAAAGTATGCACTGACACATTTATTGCTCCATATTGAGTATAATATGGGAGGGGGGGGGAAATGGTTTGGGAGGGGGAAAAAATGGTGATTGAAAGTAGGTATCAGACTATCAGGGTCAAACATACAACAAAAAAATAGTAGTGCAAGACAAACAGACATATATGTACAACAGACATATCAACAAACTTGTAGTTTCAAAACTTTAAGTTTACTTGTAATTCTAGAACCATCCACAAGCAAGCTTGTAGTTAATGACGAAACCACGAGCAAAGCGGGGTCCTCCGTCATAGACAGAGTAAACTTTAAGGCCCGTATTCTCGAAAGGCGCCTAACTTAAGCCCCCGCCTAAGTGTGTAGACTTAGGACACCGAATTATGGAGCGCCAAATAGGAACCCCTCTTTTAATCTTACAAAATCACCATAGTTCTGGGACTAAATGCAAATACAAAAATACGACATAACAAAATTGATTTCTGATGCTCATTTCATGCCAGAAAATAATTTAGTTTCTTTATTTTGTTACAGAAATATAGTAATTTATACAGGACTTAGGGGTTGATGAATGGCCTTCGATAAATCTGTGGCCTAAGTTAAGCCAGGCTTAACTTAGGCCACTTTCAAGAAAACGTGCCTAAGTTTAGCAAACTCGTCGTTAACGATGACCTCTCTGTTCATGTTAAATGATGATTGCTCGACTTTTAATCTCAGAACAATGAGCGTTGCTGTTTCAAGCCCGTGCCAACCCTCCTCGTTGTTAGTGAGTCGTTGCTTCATTTACTTAAAGTTTCGAAATCACAACTCCCCTACGAACTGAATTACTGTGAAAGAGAGATAAAGAGGAGAAACTTGCCAAAAATCAAGGAGGTAACAAAACCGACAGGAAGCAGAAAGGGAATCATGGCAAAGGCGGCAAAGGCGAAAAGTGTAATATGAATTCAGTAAAACTATATAAAAATAGATAAAAAATATATACACATGTAAACACAAAGGGGATATGAGATATAGACATGATGGGTAGCAGAGATATAAAAGCAGGAACACACAAAAAAAAAATCATGATTGTGTAACAGATGGAAGGTACCGCACGTGGAGTTCACGATAAGTGTGTATCGATTGGGATTCCTGCACTTACATCGGTTTGGAGCCAGAAGGCGTTAACTCTGTACGAATGTAGGACTTAACGCCCTTCTGGCCCCAAGCAGACGATATACAGAATGGCAAAAGCAAACAAATTACCAAAAAATTGTGAATTATAAAACATTTTATATTTCCCAAACAGGTGATGAATCCACGTACATTAGATTTCAAATAGACAGACCCTTCAGAACAAATATCAGTTTGGCATTTTCACATCAACTTCTGAAACTTTTTGTTTTCCTTTCAATCGATTGTGAGGTCATCTACGTCCCTTTGGCAGCAAAAGATCAGACCGGTATTGACATTGAAAGTTCATGAAGGTAGGATGTACAAGTACATAGAAGGTATATTCAGGTAGGAGAGAGGAAACAGATGATAAAATAAAGAGCATAGTGACAGGATAGTTATTGTTTCAGAGCATATGGAGTGGGAGGCTGGAATCCGGGAGAGAACGAGAGAGGCAGAAGGAGATCAACAAATGGAGAGAACAGATAAAAGATGGCTAGAGACAGGGAGAAGGAGAGGTATCCAACGAGTGAGAAAACAAAAAGACAGGTGAAAAGGGTAAAATGTGTGATAGGCTTTTTACACTTGCAAAAATTTGCTTAGTCCCATACTATCGGTAGGGCTAAACCCTCATTTAGCCCCACCGATAGTACGGGACTAAGCTTAGCCCACTTTCTGTTCACATTGCATTTCAACAAAGTGGGCTAACTCCACGATAATACAGGATTATTTCAGCCCTGGAAAAAAGCAAGGTTAGCCCCATCAAAGGTGGGGCTAAATGCTCTGGCTAGGGAGATAGTACGGGACTAAAACTGCAAATGAGAACAGAAAAAAAAGAAATAGTCTGGGTTAAGAATAGTCTGCAGTTAAGGATTGGACAAGTAGAAAGAGTAGAGGGAGAACAAGAGAGAAAAGTGTGAGTGTGTGTGTATGTGAGAGAGAGAGAGAGAGAGAAAGAAAGAGACAGGAGACAGAGAGGTAGAAAGATTTTCAAAAATGAGAGTAAAGAGTAAAGAGGGTGAGAAGAAGAGATATATTAAAGAAAAAGAGAGAGCGAGAGTGAGCAACAAACATTGATCAAGCAAGAGAAAAGAGAAATAAGTGTGAGAAAGAGAGAGGAAGATTGAGAGATAACAAGCCAGAGAGCAAAGGGATAGGGAGAGGAGATAAATGTGAGAGAGAAAGAGAGGGGGAAAAGAACAGGAGATGAGAGAGAGAGAGAGCACAAGAGAACGAGAGATAAGAAGTGTTCAAGAGATAAAATACATGTACAAAGAGAAAAATAAAAGGGGAAAAAAAATCAAATAGACGTAGAAAACTGCCTTTACAAAAATTACGGCAGCAAAAGAGTACCAATAAATGAACAGAATTGAGGGGGGAATAAACAGAGATGTACACGTAGATCCGCGCAACACAGGGCCTTACATGTATAGGCTTACAGATTAGCAAAAACGCACTATTCTTACACCGAGGAAATGTAACTCCATTTCCCTGCTTACATGTATGTCATGTCATGGCATGGGTGGGGGCATTTTACCATATCAATGAAACCCTGGGGAAGAATCATTTTAATGAAAAGAGAAGATAGGGAGAAGCAATTTTAAAAAGTTCTATCAAAATCGGTGAAGACATGAGAAAGTTATGAAAGTTCGAAAAGTCTCAATTTACTTTCTATGGTGATCCTCAAATTGGCAATCTTGCTTCAAAGTGACAGGTTTAGTAGTACAACTCTCCATATGTTTTGTATACAAAATTTCATATTTTCTCCATTATCTCTCAAGGCGCAGCTTGTCTCCTCCTTGTCTCCTCCAAAAAGACAAGCTGCACCTTGAGAGATAAATGGAGAAAATATGAAATTTTGTGTACAAAACATATTGAGAGTTGTACTACTAAACCTGTCACTTTGAAGCAACATTGCCAATTTGAGGATAGCCATAGAAAGTAAATTGAGACTTTTCAAACTTTCATAACTTTCTCATTTCTTACCCGACTTTGATGGAACTTTTTTAAAATTGCTTCTCTCTATCCTCTCTTTTCATTAAAATTGATTTTTCCCCAGGGTTTCATTCTCCTTTAACAAGGCTTTAGAAGATACTCAATGTCCATTCTAAATATGAAAGAATCAGAAATTATTTATCAACTATTTTATCAGATTTCTCATGTATGATGAATATTATTTGCAAGATCATTAAACAAGGGAAATCTTAGTTGGTGACACAAAAGTCATTTCATGACTTTTTTTGAGATGAGTAATTTCTTCAGTCTTCAGTATAACATTGCAACATGCACCTCAGGCCCAAGGGGATGTATTGTGTAATCACAAAAAAACGATTGATTAAAAAAACATGAATGTATCAAATAACCCTTATACAGCTGTGATGTTTCTGTCACTGTCATTGTGTAGTCAGAAACAAAGGAAATATTGGTTTTTCTCAGGGGTTGTTGAGGTGAAGAGAGGTCAATTCAATATTTATACAGATGGAACTCAACATAATATCCTTTTCTCTCTTCACTGTCCTCACCCCCCCCCCCCATTTTTTTTTTCCTTTTCTTCTTTCTTTACATGAGGTAAAAAGGTCATATCATACAGGGACTTCAAAGTTATATGAAAAGCCAGTTCATGCTAATGCCTTGTATGGCTGTGCAGTGTTCAGTCTTTCTAAAATCCCTATATGCAATTGAATTAAAATCATCAGTCAACAAATCATTCAAGTAAGTAATCGATGGACAATAAAGCAATCAATGATGATATCGACATGGCCTTTTTTAAAGTTCTAAGTAAATTGACCCCATTACCCCACTCACTTGATTAAGCTATTAATCCAACTGTCAATCAAATCAGTAGAACATCATTAACTAAGCAATCAATCTAACAATCAATAAATGAAGCAATTCGGCAATCAATCAATCACTTAGCCCATCATTGAAATGAGCAATCAATAACTCAATCTATAAATCAATCAATAAATCAGGCAAACATGCAATCAATCACTTATCCCATCATTGAAATGAGCAATCAATAACTCAATCAATCTATAAATCAATCAATAAATCAGGCAAACATGCAATCAATCACTTATGCCATCAATGAAATGAGCAATCAATAACTCAATCTATAAATCAATCAATAAATCAGGTAAAGCTGCAATCAATCAGTTATCCCATCATTCATTCAGCAAAATTATTCATCAATAAATTTGTCAAACATTTGATCAATCACGCAATCATTTAAACTAAAGATCAGATGAAAAAAACCTTCAACAGAAAGATCAATTGATCAATCAAATATCACAACCACATCAACCATACGACAAAACAATCAATAACTTAACCAAATCATAGGATGAAGTACAGGGCCCTTTTTCATAAAACTTGTCATCAATGACAAGTTGCAATAACTGTTATAAGCTACTGAAGTCCTTGCGTCTGATTGGCTGAAAGCAAATTTGTAAAAATCACTGAAAAGACACTTGATGAAACGCCCCCCCCCCCCAATAAATCAAAAGATCAATCAAACAAGCCTATAACCACAATTTTCAATGCCTTTGCCACATAAATAAGAGTGGAGCGATTTGAGAATGATTTATCTAAATGTTACCATTATCCTTCAGGTCTAACCAGCCCTTAAACCAACATGAATATATCTAGGATTAATCAATCCTGTAATAATCTCCATAAAGGCCACCGCATCCCTTACGATCGGTCTGCGATCCGGTTCGTGAAATAAATCACTATGTCATTAAATACCGGCATTTTAACAAATGAAATCTACCCTATTCAGGTTCTGAAAATTAATATGAATACTAAACATAGGGTTTTAGTGAGCTGCCAGCTTTCTACAGGGAATAAGGGCAAAATTGGTTTCCAATCGTAGGCAGTCGTACGATTTTTGTGACGTCACTGCGCCTCAGAGCCGATTTAGCCATTCCACCGAATAGAAAACTTGGCAAAGGCCGTGTCATCGATTTTACCATCTGTAGAACTATTCAGACCCTCAATCAAAAATATTTTTCGTTTATAAATGATTTGTCAAATGATATTACATTTTCTTCTGAAATCGGATTGCAGACCGATCGTAAGGTGTGCGGTGGCCTTAAAATGTACCGTTTTGTTCTGGAGACGTCTTACAAAAGAACACTATATCACATCAACTGTATCCTTATCGATATCTTAAGTCTTTCCTTTCAACTTCCTGGAAACGAAATACTTCCTTTTCTTTTTGATAAATTACGTGCCAAAGGAACAGTTATCTTTCCCCAATTTTGTTCGTGAAAACAGGGAAGAGATTAGCGCTTTCCTTCGGAAGTTTGGTAATGGTGTCCTGGTAGAGGTAAAACTAACAAAAATGAATACATGAGAGCAAGAAGGGCCCAACTACATCAGAACATTTTTTGAGTTATCTACAAAAAAAAATTAATACTTTCATTAAAGTTAAATAAAGAGACAGGATGTTTCATTTCTGTGTATGAAATAATCAACGTCCCTGTGTCATAAACATACAGCCTATTGCATGTACTTCCATCAAAACAATGGTCAAATAGGCTCCGAGTCGTAGTGATGTCAGAGCAGTCCTACAATTGTCCATGATTTGAAACTGATTTGGCCGTTATTTTGGGTACAAGGCTGACAGCGTACCAAAATCCTATGGATTTTTTCTAGTATTCATGTTACTGTTTGGAACCTGAATCGCGTAGATTTTATTCGTTAGAATGCCAAATTGAATGCTATTACCATTTAGTTTCAAAATGGAATAGCAGTCAATCATACACTTACAGTGTGCAGGACTCTTTCATCACTTAATAACTGTTTTTGATAGAATTGGGAACTTCTTCCTTTAATGTTCTCAAATCGTCGTCGTTTTTACGAATTGACGAATCCGTGTGCGGTGCGTAGAAACGTGAATTGGTGGGAAACGAATTTATAGATTTAGGTGTTCTTAGAGAACGGAATTTGCTTTTGTTGCATAATTTCACGTATAATGTAGATATATACATCAAACGAAAGCTTATGACTTTAATTTTGAAATGAATACGGAATAAGGAAGCACTGGCCATTCAAACACGATTCGACGGTTCGTAAAACCGTTTTCTCCAAAGTGCGAATTTGCGCACGTGCGCGGATTCGTCAGTTCGTAAAAACGACGACGAAATGAGCAGATAAAATTTGGGTAAAACTTCTCAAAGATATTCAGGGTACAGTAAAGAAATGAGGCATGTATACAACATTAACTAATTAACTAATGGATAACTGAATGGGTGGTTAGATACCTGTCTCAGGGGCTCTGAGATGCTCCAGCGGCAATGAGCCAGTTCATAATTACGATTTGCGCATGTGCAGTAAAGGTCACTTGGAACAATATTACAATTGACCTTTATACGCTTCCATAGTGGGTGCACCATAATACATGCACCAGTATGATTTTAGTTGTTTCACAAGTAGCGCGTCCACCAAAACAGATGCACATGCGCGTACAATTTGGGGTCATTTCAGGGTCGTTTGTACCATGTACTAATTACATACTGGCTTATTGCTCCAGGCTTTATGTCTTCAAATATAGAGGGTTAGAGGTAGGATTGCAATAGAGTTTTAGGATAGGTTTAGGCAGAGCTATACATACAGAGATTCGAGACACAGGAAGTCGCTTCTGATTGGTCAGTCATTTCATGGAGCTTCAGATAGTTCCCTCCCATAGAGAATGTACGTGAAAGGGAACTGTTGGGAGCTCCATGATCCGCCATGTTTTAAACAAAGACCGCGTATGCCTAGGCTTATCATGCGCGTGTCACAACTCTCTCTATCAACAGGCTCTGGGTTTAGGGTTAGTATAGTGTTTGGTCTAGAAGTTCAGTGTAGAATTCGGTTTGTCCACCAAATTACAGTGGAGCAACTGTCATCAGACCATTTGTCTTAGAACCATTTCGCAGCATGAAACTGGTGAGAAATCCAGACCTCTCACAAAACTCGCAAAAGTTTCTCAATCGTGAAACTTTCTTATGTTGCAGTTGACCCGTTGACTACTGAATTTTCTAATTCCCATAGGGTTTATACAGGGACCACCTGTAGGCAATGGGTTAACAGAAAACCAAGGTGACTGACTTTTAGATGAAATGAAGCTAGTATCTGGCCTGATTTTTTCCACCCCATTGTCTCTGAACAGCGCTTATTTTGGGGTTTGAGGGTGGACTTCTGGCCTAGAAACTGATCAGGACATCCTTTGGTTTCTGGGCCAAGTTTACTTCAACAAGAAATCATTCACTGGAGCTCTTATTCCCCCTTTCAGAAACACATGCTCCTATTATGAAACACTACAATAGTGTGCATTAAGGAGAAGGTTGAGTTCTGGGAATGATAAAAAATAATCTGTGAGCTTTCTCGTTCTCTTTATATCAGTTTGAAAGATCATCATAGTAGAAATGTCCCCGAAAAAGGATCGCTCTTCAAGTGCCCTAACATTGAAAATATGACAAGAAACAGCTGAAATGTTCAGGCAACATGTGTGTAGTCCCATATACACATTTCTGTGTACAGTGCATGAACCTTACAGCCTACACCAATTCTTATAAATCTTTCCCTATTGCTTTGGGACAGTTTCTTTCACAATGTTGTCCCATGACCAGAACTCAACTTTATCTTTAAGGTGAACCAGTTACCTGAAAAAATAATTTTTTTTAAAGCTAGAAAGTATAAAATCAACCTATAAGAACTTTATCTTACATTCTATAGGTCTACAGTTAAGAAGTATGAAGGAAAATCCTTCACAAAAACAGGTCAGTGACCGCAACAAGTGCTTTCATTCTCTTCTTGTGCAATCCGATGATCATACCGCCTAGCGTCCCATGCATGCACAAATCAATATTGTTTGGAAATCAAGAGTTAATCCTGTGATTTTCGGAGATTCTGTCCTTTTTTTCTCTCACTAGGCAAGCTAACTTTAGATGGCCTCGCTTGCACTCACAGCAACACATACACCTGTGTACGTGACTATGTGTACATGATGCCCTAATCCTAATATGACTCCAATGATAATGGATTTAAACTTCTCTACATCTAGAGCGTGGAACAACCAGGGCCATTTTCAGGCATTTAATGACAACTTATATGCAATTCAAAGACTTTCGTTTGCACAAGAATATTGTCTGCTGAGCTCTGTTATCATTGGCCAGAACTTATTCACTCACTTACCCTAGCTCCTGAAAAGCTCTGACAAGAATTCTTACTGATGCACTTGACCTGATCAATTGCAGAACTCTATGGTCAAATGTGTCTGTTTCGCCAATTAGCCTCAGTTTCAACTTTCCCAATGTTTTCACATCAGCTTTTTCTAAAACTTACAATGATCTATTACCCCCTCACCATTCTTTCAGTTTAGTTTAATATTTTTTTTGTTTTTGGTGGTTTTTTTGCTTCATTTCGCTTTTTTTTTTTTATTGTATTGTTCTTCTTTTCCGTGTGCTTTGCTTGACATCTTGGTGGACTTCCCGTCTGAAACCAGATCGGCGCAAACATCTTTGTCTCCAGCATTATAATAAACCATTATCAATTTTTACTATTCAAATAATGTCTGCTTCAAATGACCCTCATATCCTTCCTCCTCTGGGGTCACTCGGATCAATTCAGAGGTCAAATGTCATTCTAACAACGCAGCAGAAATGCTTGAAGCATGTCTCAGAGCACTTTGTGCCACAAAAATTTTGGATTAATTAAGATAAATTCATTAGCATTCATTTGGACCAGATTTGAACTTTGCCTAGCCAGGATTATCGCCAGTGTATAACACCCTTGTTGCCGATGGGTTTCAGAAAAAAAATGCCAAGGGCAAATTATCCCAGGCAGGGGTACAGACAAGGAACCCGAGATTGGAAAGTGGATCGTGCTGTCGTGGGGCGATCCATGGCGCGCGCCGGGGAGGTCTACTGGCACGCCACAGGTTCACACTGTACTTGCAGAGGTTAGCGCAATCTATCCTGGCACTCTCTGCACAGGAGAATGCGAATTGGCACGCTCTAGATCTCTCGTGGACTACCCCCTAGAGGTGGTCCAGCTGTCCACTGTCTTGGATCGCTGTGGATCGCACCAAAATGATGTCGCCGCGTTCTCACCTTAGAGATGGCATGATCTAGCGTCATGCCAATATGTACTTTCAACATAGAAATAGTTTGGATCCCTCCTAAATCACCCTAGGGATGCTGATAAGCCATTACCTTTCTATGAACTAAAGGTTCTTGTACAGAAGCCTGTGTCTGACAAATTATTGTATTTAATAATTGGTTGCATTGTGATTGGTGGGATACAATACTTAGCTACGTTCATATGGGACTTGCGATTTCGAAACTTTAAGTTCACAGAACTTACACCACCATTGGGCACCTAAACCACTTATCATGCTTTCTATTAAGATCCTCTACCTTTTTCCTTTCTTTTTAACTTAAGAACTGACGCTGAAAAAATGTCCACTACTTTCTTCAGAGTAACAAGTTTGGACAATTTTTTCAAGCAATATTTAGCTTAAAGATTATGGTCCAGGTCTCACTCCAAATGTTTTCTACTACATGTAGTTTTAGGGGCAATAATACAGTCTGTCTACGCACTGTATATCATTTCGTTCCCCTTTCGTTCCTCTCTTTCAATTCTTCTTGTTTTTTCCCCTCTGTCATGGACCAGTGCCAACTGATAGTTCCTGACTAAAATACAATCTCTAGATTGTTCTGCTTCCTATTATTTTGATCATACCATATTCCCAGGCCAGGTAAAAGGGAAGGTTGAGTTCTGGGAAAGGTAAAAAAATAATTTGTGAGCTTTCTCATTCTTATTATGCAAGTTTGGAAGATTATCATAGCAGATATTATGTCCCCTGAAAAGGATTGCTCTTCAAATGCCTTCACATTCAAAATATGACAAGAAACAGCTTTAATGTTTGGGCCGAACATGTGTGTGTAGTCCCATATACATATTTCTGTGCGCAGTGCATGTGATGATGTGACTCTCAGTAGGATTGAGTCAATTTCTGATCATTTTGGTGATTCTAAAACCTTACAGGATACACCATATCTTACTTGCTATATAATCAACCTTTCCCAATTGTTTTGAGAAAGTTTCTTTCACAATTCAATCTCATGACCAGAACTCAACTTTATCTTTAAAGATGGAGTGGAGTACCGAACTTCCGGTCATGCCATTACATTGTGAAAGAAACTGTCTCAAAGCAATTGGTAAAGGCTGATCATGTCGTCTGTTAACTTTGGAGCCAGAAGGGCATTAATTCATACACTCTAACACAGAGTTAATGCCTTTCTGGTTCTCGGCAGATGATGTCTACATAATAAGTGGTTTATACTGTGAGGTTTTGGAATCATTAAAATGATAAGAAATTTACCCAGATCGCTGAAAAGCATATGCACTGCACACAGAAATGGGTATATGGGACTGTGAATGTGGCGTGAGTGTTCGGCCCGTACACTTGAGCAATTTCTCGTCATATTTTCATCTGAAGAGCAATGTTTTTCAGAGGACATTTCTACTACCACGTTCTTCCTAATAAACATTAGAGGAATGAGAGAGCTCAAAAATTATTTTTCACCTTTCCCAGAACTCAACCTTCTCTTTAAGTAAAAAGGAAAGCTGAGCTATCACCAATGAGCATGTACATGTAGACCAAAGAAATGTATCCTGGAAAAAAAAAAGTTTGTTTTGTACAAGATAAGTCTTGGGGTTTCCAAGGTCAATGTAAAAATATCATGGTAATAATCAAAATTTGTGAGAATAACATGTCATGCCAGTCTATTAAATGAAACTAGTTTGGATTTTGCTCAATGTTGATCTTTCTCCCTCCCTTCATCCCCCCCCCTCTCTCTCTCTCTCTCACTCTCTCTCCATACCTCCATACTCTCCCTCCCCCTTCTCCCCCCCCCTTCCCTCTATCGATCTCTTAATCCTCCGTACTTCCTCCCCCATCTCTCTTTCTTCAATCATCCCTACCCGTTCTCCCTCCCTCCCTCCCTCCCTCCCTCCCTCCCTCCCTCCCTCCCTCCCTCCCTCCCTCCCTCCCTCCCTCCCTCCCTCCCTCCCTCCCTCCCTCCCTCCCTCCCTCCCTCCCTCCCTCCCTCCCTCCCTCCCTCCCCTCCCTCCCTCCCTCCCTCCCTCCCTCCCTCCCTCCCTCCCTCCTCTCCCTCTCTCTCCCTCTCTCTCCCTCCCTCTCTCCCTCCCCCTCTCTCTCCCTCTCTCTCCCTCCCTCTCTCCCTCCCTCCCTCTCTCTCCCTCCCTCTCTCTCCCTCTCTCTCCCCCTCTCTCCCTCCCTCCCTCTCTCTCCCTCCCTCTCTCTCCCTCTCTCTCTCCCTCCTCCCTCCCTCCCTCCCTCCCTCCCTCCCTCCCTCCCTCCCTCCCTCCCTCCCTCTCTCTCCCTCTCTCTCCCTCCCTCTCTCCCTCCCTCCCTCTCTCTCCTCTCTCTCCCTCCCTCTCTCCCTCCCTCCCTCTCTCTCCCTCCCTCTCTCTCCCTCTCTCTCCCTCCCTCTCTCCCTCCCTCCCTCTCTCTCCCTCCCTCTCTCTCCCTCTCTCTCTCCCTCCCTCCCTCTCTCCCTCCCTCCCTCTCTCCCTCCCTCCCTCTCTTTCTCCCTCCCTCTTTCTCCCTCCTCCTCTTTTTACCCCTTCTCTCTCTCTCTCTCTTACTCTCTCTCTCTTTCTCCCTCCCTCCCTATCACTAGTCTAGCAAAAACTCTAGTCTACAAGTCCAGACTGACATTCAATGATTCAATGCTATTCGTCAACTACATGTAGGTCTGTGTCCACAGACTACATGTAGTACTGTGTATTCAAGAATCCATTATTTGAAAAAGAAACAAAATATTGAAATCAAACAAACTGTATGCAAACACACGACCTACAACTATTCCTACACTATACTCCCCACCCAAGGCTACACAAGGAAATACATGTTCTTCTACACATCCACATTCACTGGGGCTTTCAATGGCTGTATACTGTTTACCTCAGAAATAGCAGTCAAGAATTGATTCACCAAAATTTCATGCCCCGAAATGATTTACCTAATCAAATTTACCGCAACACAGAATTTTGGAAGTTGCCAAAATTTCTGAACGTGCAAATTGCCGTCATTATTAATTCATTTTAAGGCTTCAGCCTTTCAGGTAAAAAAAAGTACAGATATTGATGTGCAGGTAACAGTCAGGTGGAAGGGTCCTCACGCAGGGCAGTGTATAGCCATTATCTAACATTCCTCACAGGTACTTACGCTAAAATTCACTGGAAATCATGGATGGAATATCAAATGACCTCATACATATATCTAATTTACACATGGAGAACAACATAAGACTACTGTATACGCCATAAATATTTGTGAATCGGACTAGCCAGCTTATTTTGTGAGTGGTTGAATTAGCGATCGGGAAATTCTCAGATCTACAAATAGCCAATAATGATGTACTTCCGCAAAACTAAGTGGTGAATTTCTGACCAGAAGACAACAAATCCATCTGACTGTACTTTTGTTGGCAATATAATTCATGACCCACTCATGATTCGCGAAATTTGCCAAATATATGGCGTATACAGTATATTTAACAAGTTTCTTTCAGATTTCCTTTTTGCTACCAAAATATACAGTGTAAGCTTTACTATTGTTAAGAAATCTAAAATGCCCTTTTGCTATTAAAGTACATATATAAGGAACATATTAATGGGAAGCTTTATGGGTGTGAGGAACGAACAATAAGAAGTGTTGTTTAGGCATGAAATGATTCTCTTCTATATTCTCTCATTCCCCCATAGGCATAATACAGGAACTACAAGCATCCCGTAAGCAATGGGTTAAAACTCAAACTTACCCCACTGACTGATAAAATTGGATTTGTTGCCATGGTGATGCAATTGAGTCTCAAACGCTCCAGAGAAAAAATTAAGTCAATTACGCCAACAAATACTTTTTAGTGAAAATAGTGATAGTAACTTCTCCAGAAGACTCTGGACAACATCAGTAACTTGAGATGGAAATGTGCAGGAGACTTCAGAGCAAATGATCTCAAGGTTGAACAAATATTCCTGCTCAGGACAGGATGGATGAGTTCGAATATTATGGCAGGATATGAAGAAATATTGTCAATGTTGATATCCACAAGTCCTATTACTGTTGCCTAATCCAGTAGTCCAGGATTGGAGGCAACATCCACAAGACAGTTCTTTTATGTTCTACTCATTACAGTTCCAGGACATTTGTCAACCAAGTCATTTAGAGTCAAAAGACTTGGTACTTATCAACAAGATCACTATATTACTCTTGCTTAATCTAGGGGTCCAGGGATATGATGGAACAATCACAAGTTGTTCTTTGGTTGTGCTGAAGTGAATAGTTCCAAAACTGCTGCCAATCCACTGGATTTGACTGAAGAGACCAAGGCACTACTCAAGATCATTGTTGCTTAATCCAAGGTTTCCAGGATCCCACGCAACATTCACAAGTCGTTTTGGAGTGTGCTCAACACTTTTGTTAACCAACTGGCCAGAACTGAAGAGACCGAGTACTAATTAAGATCACTTTGGGTCAAATAAAGGGTTACCCAGCAACTAATTATGACACAGTGTTTGTTTCTCAAATTTAACAAGGCACTGTTGTTTTTCCAAGTTGTATTAGTACATGTACATGTATATGTAGTCTCTAACTGTCACAAGGTACATGGAACAGTGTAAGATCCAATTTTAATAATGCTAAACAGTGAACATATACTCTTCACAACGGAATTCCAACTGCCTCCCACAAATGAAACCACAAACGTATGGCATGAAAACCACTGCACTGGCAAAATTCTTCAAAGATGATTTATAACATACTTGTACACATGCAATGGTTCATTATCAAAATTCCAGTACATTCCACTTCTGTTTCCCCACTGATGCATTGTAAACAGTGTATTCTAAATTCATAGCTAAAAATCAACCACTGCCAAAATTCCTTTTCAAAGATAAATCACGCTATTAAATAAGCAGCAAACGCTTGACTGGCTTATCGGGACAGGGACAAATTTAGTTTGTAAAGTTTCTCTATACAGTCAATGCGCCCTGTTAAAATGACTCTGACAGATTTAGGCATGTATCGACAACAAAGGCACTCTTGCAATTATCAAGAGCCTTTAAAGCATGGTACTCCAACCTGACCTGACAGTTTCCTAGATTCTTTAAAAGCCTCAATGATCTGGTTCTTTCTTGTTTGGTTGTTTGGTGATAAGAGGATTTAATGCTGCATTGCTCTACACGCTCATGAAGAAAGTACAAATTGCCTGGCCATTCAAATCTATAGACCAGGACAAGTTTCACAGATATGTCGATGATAGCGCTTGTTCCTCAATGAGGGACCAGGTCTTACTTGATGTGCAATCAACAGACCAGGATCTGTTCCTAATAACCACACACTTTACAAGTCAAGCTCAGGGTTTCTAAAATGAATCCGATGGGGTTTCGTCACAAGACCAAGATCCATTCCTCACAACCACACACACACACAGAAGACCTGGAGCTCTTGGCTATGATCAGGAACTGTCAATATAACCACAGTCTTCACAAGTCAAGATCAGGCTGCTAAATATAAACAGAATCGGCCTTTCTCACAAGACCTGGATCTGTCCTTCGTAAGCACTCCTTGCAGACCTGGTCCTCGTTTCTGCAATCTCTATAGCAGTTAATGATTTAATGAACCACAGTTCTCACAAGTTCAGCTTGGGCAGTTGATGAACATAAATTGGATGGGCCTTGCTCACAAGACCATGATTTCCTGCTAAAACATTTTACCATGGCAGTCAAGTCTTCCTATCCAGACAATAATATATGTCACATGTCTAGATAATATTTTAAAGAAAGTAGTATTCACTTCAAACTTATTACTAAACAACAAGTAAGCCTACATATCCATACAACAAGGAGAATCAATGTGAATCTCTCTCTCACCTTGAGGTCCTCATTAATCCACAGTAATCCACAGAAATCCACATTCATCTGCATTAATCTCCATATTACTAATTGAAATATATCCAGGTTCTGATGTCACAGAAGCACAACATTTTCTGATCCAATAATTTTTTTTTTGTGATTGCCTGATGGTATATCAATCAGTGTTGCTCTGATTCCTTCTACTGGAGCCAAAATGTGGGTAAGATCTTCAGAAATTTTTGTGAAGTACCAAACTACGAGTAAGAAGAATAAGCCGAATTATGATGCTTTGGCGGTGTTAGTTTGTTGGGTGCTCGATACTCAGTTAATGTCCCAACCTCGAGCTCTTGCCCCACCCAGAAGTTGCACGGAATAGAAGAGCGTTAATGGTACAGACTTACAGATAGCAGCCTTTCACACATTCCGCTAATAAAATTTATAAAATCTTGTATTGTAATAAACCTTGCTTTTTTTTGGGGGGGGGGGGAATACAAAATTGAGAATGTGGACTTCAGTCTTTCCCTTTATGAAAATAAAAGCATGTCTGGGTATTAAAGATGGGGGGCTCCTAAGAAGTATTATTTGAGATGTATGTAAACAGTTCTGGCTGTATTGATCAGGTTTATTTGGGAGCAAACAACCATGGATAGAAAATGGGTTGGGTCTATTCACTGACACACATGTTTACAAGTCTCCGAACCCACGCATGTACTCATCTCTCTCTCTATCCCTCTCTCCCTCTCTCTCCTCTCTCTCTCTCTCTCTCTCTCCCTTTCTCTCTCTCCCTCTCTCTCTCTCTCCCTCTCTCTCTCCCTCTCTCTCTCTCTCTCTCCCTCTCTCTCTCTCCCTTTCTTTCTCTCCCTCTCTCTCTCCCTCTCTCTCTCCCTCTCTCTCTCTCTCCCTCTCTCTCTCTCTCTCCCTCTCTCTCTCCCCCTTTCTCTCTCTCCCTCTCTCTCTCTCTCCCTCTCTCTCTCTCTCTCTCTCTCTCTCCCTCTCTCTCTCCCTCTCTCTCTCTCCCTCTCTCTCTCCCTCTTTCTCTCTCTCTCTCCCTAACTCTCTCTCTCTCTCTCCCTCTCTCTCTCGTTTTCTCTCTCTCTCTTTTAATTACTTTGTTCTCTCCCTTTGCTTTTGCCTAAAGTTCTATTCACCTTCTGTATTTTTCTTTCTTTCCCTGCCTTTAAAGTGTACCAATCACCTGAAAAAATAATTTGTGTACAGCTAGAAAGTATAAAATCAACCTCAAAGAACTTTGTCTGGTATTCTATAGGCCAACAGTTTATGAGTATGAAGGGAATAAAGGATAACATGAAAATGCTCGCGCGGAACCAAACTCAGAGTTTGGTTCCGCGCGAGCCTTTACCTTGGCGAGCGCGTACGGGTGCATCAAGTAATCTGCTCACGAGTCGCTTTTACGCTTATAGCGAGTGTAATGAAAATTGCAATATCTCTTTATAGAATCAATATTTGAAGCCCATATTTTGAATATACATGTAGTATACGACATGCAACCTCTAACTTACAGAGCAACATTATTTTTAGTGATTGGTACCCTTTAATCATATCTCTCTCTCTCTCTCTCTCTCTCTCTTCACCTATTTAATCACTTTATCTCTCCCTTTGCTTTCGCCTAAAGCTATATTCACCTAAATATCTATATTGCTCTTTCTTTCCCTGCCTTTTATCATATCTTTCTCTCTCTCTCTCTCTCTCTCTCTCTCTCTCTCTCTCTCTCTCTCCAGTTCTCAATATATCTGTCTTTCTTTCTTTCTCCATCTATCCTTTTCTCCCTCTTCCCAGCTACCTTCCCCTCTCACCACAACACAAAGTGCTGTAGACAACTGCACATTTCATGATAAATGAGTTACTTTTTACATGTATTTGTACTCGAAGTTGATATAATAGCTGCTTTTAATAATCAGTTTTAAGTCCTTTTTTTTTTTATTGATCTATTGTGTGTTCCTAAGCTTGTGTCATATTTTGTGTATTTTAATGTGAATATGACAATTTTAGTCTTGGACATTTTCCACATATCTAATTTAAATAAAATCAAAATTGAATGCCCTACTGCTACATGGGCATCATACAGGTATCTGTTTCATTATAATGTAAACCCAAAAAACTTAGAAACAAGAAACATTTACAAACTGTCAAGTACTCCGCTTTCTCGTAGCAAGAAACTTTTCCAAATGTCAAAAATCAAACATCGGAATTCCATTCATTCACAGCTTTAAAAAACTTTTCCAAATCTGAACAACTTACCAAATTCACAAATTTTGCAGAATTTCATGAACAACTTCCTGAAGGTTTCTTTGTACAAAATTTCTTATCTTGTGAAGGGGCCCATTGTCAAAGTTGCATTAAACTGATCCTCCTATATAGCACCATCTTTTGACAGGATTAGGAAATCACCTGTGCATCTTATTTTCCCATCATGCACCATTATCTTTTGAAGAAGCTTAGAATGTACTGGCAGACAATTTTCTTTGTTTGCAAGTCAAAATGATTTTTTTTTTTTTTTTAATATGCATATTTTCAAAGTGAGTTGTTTGTTAAAATTAAAATTAAAATGAAACTACATGTAATCTCTACGTAAAATCTTATTTGTATTGAATAGTTAGGAATGACTGTAGGATGGCACTGTTTTATTCTACCAGTTTAAGGCAACTTTGAATTTGACAGAAAACACTATCCATTAATTGAGCTGAGTACATGTACATGTACATGTAAGGTGTATAGCATTAATTAACTTTACTTTATTGACCTTCCATATCCAAGAGTCAGCCTGTTTAATCATCAAATGAAATAAAAATTGCTCACAAGTATTTCTTCAAATTTTATATTCTTATATTTAAATCATGTATTATGTTTGGTTGGCCTCAAAACAGTAAAGACTGTGGGTGTATGACACAACTTTTCCACGTCCATTTCATACATTTTATTGAATTCTAAACTACAATCCTGGATTCAAGTCACTAAACACCGTACCCATTAAACCCTAACCCTAACCCTAAAGCTAACCTAAAACCCCATTTCAATCCTAACTCTAACCCTATAATATATCTTTGACGAAATAAAGCCCTGAACAATTGTTGCCGGAGCAAATGCCAGAGCCAGTTTAAGTTGCAGGCACAAACCCTGGTCAGTCGTAAAAGAGCGTCTGCGCTGTAAGACTACCATATAGGCCATGTACCATAGCTGTTCCTAACAGTTGGTAGCTGGTTTAGGTTTCTCTCAAGACAATGATTTTTCTGATAAAGTGTCAAATTAGGGTCTGTGCTTGCAGACTAGGTCAGAGCACCAAGATTTCCCACCATCACTTTGATACGCGCATGCCCAGCAGCACTGCAGCAAAAATATACACAACAGTGGTGAGCAATTTAGCTAGGGGAAACTCAAAAAGAGCTCCAATAATAAAATAAAAACATACATGTACTACATTAGAAAATTGCCACAAGGAAATCTCACTTGTACCCTATCAAATTTTAAATTCCATGGACAAAAGAAGTATTTGTCCCTGATTAACAGGGAAATCAATGAACTCAAATTCCTCTGCTGGTGCCCATCTGCACAACAAGACAAAATTACATGCATCCATTGATTATGATTTAGCACAGTGTGCAGCCTTAATTATCTAGTTTAATACCATATTGATCTATCAATGTGCAGAGTGCATATAGAGTTCAGTTTGTTTAAATATATTTAAACAGTTAACAGTGAGTTCTGGGAAGTGAGTTACACTAAAGAAGAACTAGACTTAAATTTCTTATTGGTTGTTCAGACCAGAAAACATATTTTTAAAAGAAACCCCAAAAAAGTGCTGGAAATCTCATTCACTGAAAAACAATGCTCACAGTTGCACATACATGTAAAAGTACTTTCAATAAAATCTACTGAAACCAGTTACACGGTTATACAGTGTAAGTCACAAAAAGGAAATCCATATTCACCCCTAAATATACATGTAACTGGAATCAGTATTACAAAGTTAGTCAACGGTGCTCATATTTGTGGCCTATTAGGTTTTCTTTAAAGGGTACCAATCACCAAAAGATATTTTGTTCTGTATGTTAGAGGATCCATGTCGTTATACTATATTCAGAATAATGGGCTTCAAATATCAATTCTATAGAGAGATATTGCAATTTTAATTACACGCTCTATAGGCATAAAAGCGACTCATGAGTAGACTACTCGATGCACCCATACGCGCTCGCCAAGATAAGGGCTCGCGCGAAACCAAACTCAGAGTTCAGTTCCGCGCGAGCTATCCTTCATTTCATTCATACTCTTTAACGGCTGACTTATAGAATACCAGACAAAGTTCTTTGAGGTTGATTTTATACTTTCTAACTGTACACAAATTATTTTTTCAGGTGATTGGTACACTTTAATATGACACCTTGATCACTGATATCTGACCACAGACAGCTGAATAGTAACAGTTTTCCCCATTCATGTAAAATTTGCCCTGGCCCAAGTTTTGAATGAAATGGCTGGTTAATTTAGGGTTTGGTTGAATGGTCTCCATTCCAAATGAATGCACTCACACATCATAAAGGTAACGTAATGCAGAACGCCATCATCCCAAGATTCAGCAAATTTTGATATGCTTTTTTTGAGCAGTGCGTGGTCATCAAGGATTGCATTTAAAGGGCAATCCAACCTTGATAATAAGATGATTTGTGTGAAAGCAGAAAAATAAGAAAAACAGGATGGCGAAAGTTTGAAAGAAATCGGACAAGGACTAAGAAAGTTATGGATGTTTGAAAAATGAGATCACTACATCTATGCGAATCTCAAATTGGCAATTTGGTGAGTCAATTGTGACGTTTTTGTGGACAGCTCTCCCGTTTGTCGTACACAAAAATATCAATAATTTGCGGTTTTCTTCGAGACGCTTTTACCCTCAGGGCAGTACTCAATATATATTGGAGAAAGCATATTGTTATAGGTCCTCATGAACGAAAAGATCCTACTGAGTATTGCATTTTGAAAAAAAGTGACATTTTGGTCATTTTGTGTGTTAGAGCGAATGGGGGAGTTGTCCACAGCTACATCACAATGACATTACCTATTCGGCCAATTTGAAATTCCCATATGCATAGTGATTACAACTTTCAAAAATTCATAACTTTCTTATTGCTTGTCCGATTTTGTTCAAACTTTCACCAAACTGCTTCTCTGATTTTTCCTCTTTCTTTCAAAGCAACTTGCTATAAAGGTTGGATTTCCCTTTAAAGGTAATGTAGAATTTTGGTACACTGTGAATAATTCGCCTCCTAAAGTTTAATATTAAAAAAATAAGAGGCAAAAAATAATTTACATGCCGGGACAGGTACGTCAACTCCAAACAATGGCAGCATATGCTATACACTATGAAACCAATGTAGTTACACACAGTGAGTTACATGTACACACATGCTGTCTCTATGCGAAGCCCCAAGATTGTTATGCCATCGGGTTGGAAAGGTCCTACTATTATATGGCAGTGATCTAGCATTCCTTACAAGATACAGATATTTACACTGAAATACACAGGAAATCATATGTAGATGGAATACAAAATAATCTCTTACAAACATCTTTTGATACAATGAGAACAACATGAGACTACATGTATATATTTAACACATTTCTTTTTGATTTCCTTTTTGCTACCATACTGTACATGAGCTTTAAATGAGCAGCCTATCAGATCAAAGAGGACATTATCCCTTACCATACCATAATAATGCTACATTTAATCAATTTCACATGGAAGTACACCCTTACATCAAGGTGGTTTTGAAAAAAGAAGATAATTTAAAGAAACCAATCAGTAAAAGTTTGAGCAAAATCCGATAAGAAATAAGAAAGTTATGAATATTTGAAGTAACTGTTGTAATCAAGCAAACACAAATTGGCAACTCTCTCCCAATCGTCCTGTACTAAAAAAATCATAAGGTTTCATTTTTCTCAAAAGAAAATATTTAATCATACATGCACCCTTGAAATAATCATTGCAAATATGTTTGCACACACAACCTATATGAAAAAAAGTCTATTCCTTTATCAATAACTGAAAAAATGAAAATCTAAGAAATGCTCTGTACAGAGCAAATGGGATAGGACCTCGCAAGAATATGGAGTTGCCAATTTGTGTTTGATTGATTACAACTTCAAAAATGCATAACTTTCTTGTTTCTTAAGGGATTTTGCTCAAACTTACTCTGATCAGTTTCTCTCATTTTTCTGCTTTTTATTCAAATTATACCAGGGTGGACTTCCCCCTTTACTTGGAGCTATATGTATTTCTTCTTATTTTCTCACACTGTACAATTGGACTAGTAGAAGGTCAAAAATTATGAAGTCCATTCAAGCATAGCTAATTAATGTCCATTTAGTTTTGGATGGCTACTAATTCATCCATCTTAATGAGGTATGACCTCGTTTATGGTCATGTCATCAGAGTCATAATTAGATCAATGCTTTTTTTAATTGGAAGAAGGAAGACGTAGATGCTTAAACACACTTCATTATGTAGCATGGAGGTCTGGGTATGGCCATTCCAGGTTCCCAGCATTTCAGGAAAAGAATGTCCCTGATTTTCTTATTTTTTCCCTGATTGAGTTTAATCATTCCTGGGGGGTGTTTCATAAAGCTGTTCGTGAAGTTACGCATGACTATACGAACGACTTGAATATGAAGTGCCAGATAGGATGCCCAAAGTTTTTCCTGATGTTTTAACAAAGTGTGACCGTATTTCCAATAACCTCAGTTACATTATTGCCAAAATAATTACTTTGCATTAAAAACATTTGTCATAATAAATGTAAGAATGTTAATCTACATCTGCA
The DNA here is from genome assembly GCA_025618425.1 of Heliocidaris tuberculata. Taxonomy (NCBI): domain Eukaryota; kingdom Metazoa; phylum Echinodermata; class Echinoidea; order Camarodonta; family Echinometridae; genus Heliocidaris; species Heliocidaris tuberculata. Next base: position 32,532,731 of record CM046842.1, on the reverse strand, counting down.
CAGTTCAACTTGATGCAGTTAAAAATGATTGAGCATCCCATTTGGCTTGTCATATTTCAGTCATTCGTATTCGTAAAGTCATGCGTAACTTTACGAACAGCTTTATGAAACACCCCCCCCCCCCCCCCCCCCCCCCCACCCAGGACCATCATTTTAGATCATCAGTTATCATTAGTTACATGTAGAGGTTATTAATTGGTCATGCACCACAGCCACCTGGCATCACTGAGGAGGTATTTCACACACCAAAATTAACTCATTGCCTACGGGAACCTGGAGGTACCTGTAATAAGCCTATGGGAATTACAGAATTCAGTAGTCGACAGGTTAATCAAGAGCCATATACAGTAGGGTGCATTTATGCTCCCATTTGTCAGGCCAGTATGAGCCTTTTGTTACGCGTTTCGTTCATAACACGGGTGCGTCCACAGTCATTTTCGCATAACTGCTGGTTTAAAACGCTGATGTGAACTCACAGAAAGGTGCAATCTGAATCGGCGTTTCTCCAAAAACATGGTTTCTTGGGAAGCATAAACGCACAATCATTTGTAAAGGAGTTTAGGTTTGCGAAACTAGCTGCAGAGCCCAAATTCGCCTGGAGAAAATAAGTATGCAGTAACCCGTGAAACTGCGTTTTAGATGAGCATTTCTAAACGTTTATTCTGCCTTTGTAAAAAAAAATATAAACGCACCCTAAGTCAATCATCTATCATGGACACAAGACACAATATTCAGGGACTGGCGCCATGTTCTTTCTTTGGGGGCGAATGAAATTCCCTGATTTGAGAGAGAGTTGGGGTTTTTTTTCCGAATTATCTGACTTTTCCCTATAAACTGGAAAAAAGGGAAGTCATTTTAAAGGTTTTCCCTCATTTCCATGACAGATGGGATCCCTGTAATTTCTGTAACATACATGTATCTACTGGCCCATATTCTGAACTCTGATTTAGCTTAAACCATGGTCTAAGTGTGGTCTAAACCCAGTCTAAACCTGCTCTTTAACCGGATTTCTAGAAAGTCACATTCTGATTTCTGGTTTAACTTATACTCCAGTCTAATTGTGGTTTAACTTTGTACAGGAATTTCATGAATTTAGACTGACTTTTTTTTTTTCCAGTTACAAGTAAATGACTGAAGTCAGGGCTCCATACTGAATAACTCCATTTTTCACAGGGCATCTGAAATGAAATTTTCAGGGTCTACACGCATAGCCCCCCCCCCCCCCCTCCCTCGTTTAAAATTCAGACTTTGGGAGTCAAAGAGTCAAATTTGGTTGTACTGAATCTCATTAGTGCAGAGCCCTGTTGAAGTGATGTATGTAATTTTTTGTATTGGTCTTTGTCTTTAATGGAATACATAAGATAAAGAAAAAGCCTGAACTGTCCATCACCACAATTTTTTAGTTATCAAGAAAGAAACATATATTTGTAGTTTAACAGAAATACTGTTTTGATCTAACAGAAATACTGTTTTAATCTTCATGCATTAAATAATGTACATATTCATGGGTCAACAATTTTATGAAGATAATTGACAACATTTTCCTTTTGAACTTATCTGGATTTACATATTTTTTATTCTAATAACTTAAAAAACATTTTGATTGACTTCCGCCCTTCTTCATCTCATGTACTCCACTATGACTCAGCACTTGCAGTACACACTTTCCACTCCACGGACAACCATGTTCCTCCACCCCTCCAACTTCCCCCTCCCTTCCCCCCCCCCCCCTTCTCTCTCTCTCTCTCTCTCTCTCTCTCTCTCTCTCTCTCTCTCTCTCTCTCCCCCCCCTCCCTTCTCCCCCACCCACAATTTCGGTTTTATTATAAAAAGTACATGACAAAAGTCCAAACACTAAAATTGTCATATTCACAGTAAAATACAACAAAATGATATGAAAGAAGGTTATGAACATGCAAAATATCAATCAAAAATAAAAAAGGACTTAACAATCATCATAATAAAAATGATGAAGGTGTATAAATCAACCAAATTTTACAAAAGTATTGTTTTCCTTAAAAAGTAGATCTATCTCCCTATCCGCCTTCTCCCCCCCCCCCCCTTTCCTCCCTCTCTCTCTCTCCCTCTCTTTATGGGAGGAGGAACTAAAGTTTTAAAATATTATATATATATATATATATATATATACATAGAGAGAGAGAGAGAGAGAGAGAGAGCGAGCAAAATTCATTAGACAAGCATACATGTATAATGTACATGTACAAGTAGTTTTTAATGACTAAATACCTTCATCTATTTCCCACTGCACTCTATACTACCAATCTGTCTCCATTGTAAGGGAAGAAAGCATGAAAGACACCGTTCACGAATCACGGTCACTGGTGTGTCACTACCAATTACATCCGACACTCCTCAAATTGGCCATAATTAGTTTGGCAGATAGAAGGCCAGCCTTTGCTTCTTGAGTGCCGATGCTAGCTGTAAGGTGGGACCCTCAAGGAGAAGAAGTGTCCTACATGTCAAACATGTCTTCACATTATCTTCATTATAGAGTGTAGTTAAATGCATTTCTGGAGAAAATATTGGAAACTTAACTCTTACTGTGCCAAGGGGTTTAGCTCTCTTCAAAATTTTACCAAAATGTGATCAATGCTTACTTTTCAAATGTCTGCACTTCATTAACCATCTATTATTTCACAAAATATTGTGTATAAAACTTGTAGACTTGTAGGAAATTTATTACCATTTCTTATGATACCAAACATTATTACTTTACCCAACTTTAAGAATTATTGAAAATTATATTTGAGTTTCTTTTTTGTCCATTATTTTGGGGTTTCTCATTTAAACTATTGTTTAATGTTGAAATAAGGTAATATCTTTTTTTTTAATTGCAATTTTCTCTGAAAACTTCTATCGTAGCATATAATCATAATCATATATTTACAATGCTTGATTTATGCTCAAAATTTTTATAAACATTGACCACCATATACCTTTCCTGAGGTCGAGCAATTGGTGAATGAAAATGACAAGTCTATTTGTCACATATATGTGACATCGGCACTGAAAGAGTTAACTTCCCTGCCCCCCCCCCAAAAAAAAAAATAAATAAATAAATAAAAATAAATAAATAAAAATAAATAAGATACTAATAAAGTAAATAAATAAATAAATAAATAATGAATTAATAAATGAATGAACGAACACATAATTGAATGAATGAATAAATAAATAAATGAATAAATAAATGTTTATGTGTCTCATTTTAATAATTGTGCAATTTATCTATAAACAAAATCTAAAATGAGATTCCACTGAAGCAATGAAGCAGTTCGCAGACACAACACCTCAAACCCTAGTCAGATGTAACACGTTACAGGGGTCTGAAATATTAGACTATGAACACGAAGACTGTGGTGCATAAGCCCTGTACAGTAGCTGCTCTAGCTAGAGACTCACAAAAGTTATGCTGGGCTCAAGGCTTTATTTTATAGAATTGTGTTTGAGAGTCAAAATAGAGTCTGTGCCTGCAGACTAGCAATAAAGGGACAGGACTCTGAGATGATGCCGAGAAGTACTAGGACATGAGATTTGGGAGACAAAAATAGACGCTCTACGGCTCATTGGTAGTGAAACCGTCTTGAGATGAACGTCAGGTCATTCTCTATCATATTTCACTGACCCCCCCCCCCTGTTCAGACTACCTAAATTCATTAATGGCTATACCATAAGTAATTGAATTATCATAGTCGCAACATCGTATCAAGAAACGTCATATAACGAAACGTATAGCGAAATGCATGTTTGAGCATCGTTTCGACATTCGAACAAAACTTGTTAAAGAATCAGCATCCCCTTGTATATGTATAGTCTGAACATCGTATCATACAAGAATCGTATAACTGGGCGGGGCTTATCGTGTGTGCACACTGATGTGATCAATCAGCTGTAATATAGTATGCTCTATCGCTGTCCTTGACGTAACCTGATACAAAACATAAGATGTCAGCTGACTTCCCCAAAAATAAAATGTAGTAGTCTATAGATACACTCCTTTTGCTAATCATGATTCTTTATGAATACGACGTTTCTTTATACGAGTCTCGTATAACTTTCCTCTAGTCTGAACAGGCTATGATCTACAGCAGGGCTCAACTTTGATCACGAAAGGATCAGAGCTGATATTTCGACAATATGTAAAATGCACCTCCTGTTTAAATGGGTTAAAATCCGGGGGGGGGGGGCCCTGAGCACAAGATCCAATACAGGTATGTGTTGAGCTGCATCTCCTGCCACAGTACACATTCACAGGTGCAAAGCTGTTTTTACAAAATTCAATATATACACGTAGGCTCGTATTCTGAACTCCGATTTAACTTAAACCACGGTCTAAGTGTAGTTTAAACCCAGTCTTAACTGGACCTTCAAGCCAGACTTTAAAAAAAATCACATTCTGAACTTCAGTCTAACTTCAAGTCCAGTCTAACTTCAAGTCCAGTCTAAGTGTGGTTTAACTTCGCACAGAAATTTAGACAGGACTTGAGGTCTAAGTCAGTTTTAATTAAACTCTGGTTTAACTTAGACTGGAGTTTAAGTTAAACCGGGGTTCAGAATACGGGCCATAGAGTTTACATGTATATTCCAATATAAGTTGGAAGTACTACATGTACACAAAAGAGGCACTGACATGTAATTGTTGATTACCCCAGCATTAAGCTGCAACAATCTTCAAGGATGCCAATTGTTTGGAAATTTTTTAATTAGCCTTAAAACAGTTGTTATGTTTTCTAAAATAAAATATGAAGCCAGAAAATCTCAGGACCCTTTCGGACCAGAGCAAAAAACGGTGTTATGGAAATGCTCAATCAATAACTCATTAAGGGGGAAAGTGTGTACTCATGTGCAAATGTGGTTCTATACAACCTCCATTAATTCAGCCATTTGATTCCTAATTCTCTGTACATAAGGATTCTCACCTTTGTTATATCCTGTTCACACAAGAAAAATAACTGGATGAATTCTTATCTATCACATCCATTTGCATTCTATGTTGTAGCTCTATTGCAGAAATTGTTGAGAGCCAGAAGGGCATTAACTCTGTGTTAATAAAGCATATGAATTAATGCCCTTCTGGCCCCAAACAGATGAAATATTGAAGAGAGACATACTGAAGCTTTTCGTCTTGCACTCATCACAGTATACCTCAAGAATCAAAACCCGTTATATATTTCGCGCGTTTCGTTCCTTTAGTTTCCGGTTATATTGTTCGATTTCAGCTTTCTGTTCATTCTTGCGGTATACTCTGATGAGTGCAAGACGAAAAGCGTCCGTATGTCTCTCTCCAACGCCATTTTCCGATTCTGTAGTACCAAACATCTTTTCAGACAAAATACTGTACAATTTTCCCCCATCTGAATGAAGGAGGGGGTGACAGTACAGACATTTCATTGCACTGGTCACATGACCTTATAAAAAACCATCACAGCATTGAGGACTCACTCCAATAAAATGACTCCACTGATCTCTTATATTGGTATTTATTGCTTTCTGCTCTCTCAATCTATATGTAGTCCCATTTTTCAATATCATATTAAGGTAAGAGGGGGAGGGGGAAAAGAGGAAGAGAGAGAGGGGTGGGAAAGAGAGAGAGAGAGGGGGAGGGAGAGAGGGGGAGAATTTGAAGTTTTGTTTTGTTTTGTTCATTTGTGAACAGATGAGGCCTGATATAAACAAAATGTATATTTCAAACTTCTTGTATTCCCCACTTAGAAATATTTGTACATGTAGTAATCTAAATGGTATGGTATCCTCAAGCTACCGATAATGTTTTAATACTCTGTTGTAATTTATTGTCAATATAATAAGATTGGTTTGAAAACATGACTCAACATAATGGAGGTGTCGTGGTATAGTGGTTCATTCACTGGACTCTCAATCCAAGGTTTGAGGGTTCAAAACTCAACCCAGCACCAACTTCTTTTGGCAAGACATGAATCCACATTTGCCACTCTCCACCCAGGTGTTAAATGGGTATCTGGCAGGATTTATTCCTTAAAATGCACTGTGCGCTGATTACGGCAGCCGGAGCAAAAGCCAGGATAATAATATCCAAACCCTTTGGAAGTGCATAGGGACGTTATCATAACAAGATATGCGCTAGGTTTATCATCATCATCATCATCATCATCATCATCATCATCATCATCATCATCATCATCATCATCATTATTATTATCATTATTATAAGAAAGATGAGCTCCTTCAATGATATTGTGAGACATTAATTCATTTTTTAGCAATATAGAAATAGCAACGCCCCCTTCCCCGAATAAAATGGAAGGCAATCCAATATTACTACTGGATGAAATGCTTTCTGAAGAAGAAATTTCTGCTCAGCCAGTCCAGCCACAGGGGTAAAACATAGAACGTGGTATCAATTTCCTAAATTAAATTCAATGACGACATTGCCCTTTTCTTTTTTCTTCATCTCTATTCAATGATTGGGTTGGGTACATACGATGTGTATACTGTACAGGTATACCAAAAATACCAGCTAATCTACCCCTCTCTATCTCCCCCTCCCCCCCCCCCACCTCCTTCTCTCCTCCTCTCTCTCTCTCTCTCTCTCTGTATACTGTACATGTATACAAAAAATACCAGCTAATCTACCCCTCTCTATCTCCCCCCCCCCCCCTCCCCCACCTCTTTCCCTCCCTCTCCCTCTCCCCCTCTCTATCCCCCTCTCTCTCGCTCTCGCTCTCTCTCTCTCTCTTTCTCTCTTCCCCTCCCCTCCCCTCAATTCCGTCCTTTTTCATTCATTTTATTTTCAAACTACTAACCTGAAAATGTAAACTAATAGTAAACTGCCATGACCCTTCACTATTCTTCACGATAATTACGCCAAGATATCGTAAAAACAAAACAAAAACATAAAGTTACATCGATATGTTTACTTTACCTTAATCTACTTGGACCTTACAGAAGAACCCAGACTTCACAGTATGTAGACCTACCTGTAAGAGAAGAAATAAGGGGAAAAAATGACAAAATGGAAGAAACGGAGTGAGTCAAGTCATTGTATATGGGGGGGGGGCAGTTTCAAGGCATATACATGTATGTACAGGTATTACCAAGCATTATAGAATTGTATTATGGTATTGTGATAATATGTGTATATATATTTGATGACTCAATGTAATTAACCATATTTTACCATAAAAATGTGTAATTTCATTTATGGGTTAAAAAATGGCTATTTTTGGTCAAAACATTTTTAAAAATTCAAAAACTGAATATTGTTCCATACAAGTTCATGTGCTCACAGACTTTTGCCCTCCCTCTCTCTCTCTCTCTCTCTCTTCTCTTCTCTTCTCTCCCTCTCTCTCTCTGCCCCTCTCTCTCTCTCTTCTCTTCTCTTCTTTTCTCTCCCTATCTCTCTCTCCCCCTCTCTCTCTCTCTCCCTCTCTCTTTTTTCTGGGGCTTTGAGTCAAATGTCAAAGAGAAAAACACAAATGTGGCAATTGTCCTGAAAGAGATGATAGATTTCCTAGTTCTTTCCTTATCAGTCTACATACATGTGTGGGATCACCCCGATATTTTACCTTTTCCAAAAAGATAAGGGTTCTGAGGATATAATCAATCACATGCACACATGTTTATGAGAGAAAGTACAGTCACCGGCCAGCGATCATTTCACTTTAGAAATCATCAAAAACCCTACTTTCACCCTCGAAATGTCATTCGTTTGAACTCAAAGTGAGAGGTATTGAGCAGATCTCATAAGGCATATTTACACTATATGGCCCAACCACCGATATTTTACTCTGGTACTAACATTGTGATGTTAGTAAATCAGTGTTGGAGGCAATGTACTAACATGGTGATGTCAGTAAAAAATTGTTATTTTAGTGCTGGTGGCATTTTACTAACATTGTGATGCTAACTAACATTGTGATGTTAGTAAAATATTGATGTTTTAGTGCTGGTGGCATTTTACTAAGATTGTGATGTTAGTAAAATGTTGATATTTTAATGTTGGTGGCATTTTACTACTGTTGTGATGTTAATAAAATGTTAATATTTGGACCATACTTTAATGTTTTATTGGCCTATAGTGGCTTTAGAGGAGAATGAACACAAAATCGTAAAGAAAATTTGAAGAGAGTATACTGTACTCTGTCTGTCTCGCATTGTACAGTTTTGGTAAGCCCTCAAAAACTTTTTGTCAGATTTCTTGGATTTTCGTATAAATAGCAAGATACATGTACTAGCAATACTAAGATGATGTGAAGACTTTGCCTCCTAAGGAGGAATATAAAAAACAAATGATAGGCAAAAAATAATTTAGATACCGGGTCAGGGATGCAAACTCCCAACAACGGCAACGTGCACTGTACTCTACACTATACACGCGTGCAAAACCTACCGGGTCCGCTCGCTATTCATGAGAACCGTTATTCATAGAAAACTGCTATTCATTTAACACGCACAATGAACAGCGGTCCTTATGAGTAGTTATGAATAGTGGTCTGTATGAATGGATGTCCTTATGAATAGCGAGGAAATTTGTCTATGGTTTGCTCGCTATTCAGAAGGACCGCTATTCGTACAAAACCACCATTCATTTAGTCACGTATTATGGATAGCGGTCCTTATGAATAAGTGGTCCTTATGAACAGCGGTCCTTATGACTAGTGAGGTTACCCCAAACCTACAGTGTACAAGGATTGTGTGTATACTACACACAGTGACACACATGCTATCTGATAATCTCTATGGGAAACCTTGAGACTGTTGTGCAGGGAGCTATCGGGTGGAAAGGTCCAAGCATACGTAAATGCTGCCGTGATCTAGCGTTCCTGACAGATATTTACACTAAAAATCACCGGAAATCAGGGATGGAATTCCAAATGATCTCGTACAATCATCTTTTGATACACAGAGAACAACATGAGACTACATTAAATAGGCCTGAGTCGAGTCGGTCGGTCCACCGGCGCCCGACCGATGCAGCCGGTCACCGGTGCAATTTCATGCACACCGGCGGACCGATGAAATAAAGAAATACATAAGAAATTTACAGTGTCAAAGACTTTGAAAATTAACCAGTTTTAAGAACTAAATTTTCTTATTTATATTAAAACTTTCACATGATATTAAATTTCAATCTTTTAATCAACCAAGTGGGACTATGGAAATAAGATCACCGAGTAAGATTTCTCAATTTTCTTGCTTGAATTTATCGGCCCGTATATTATTGTTGAATTCTGTGTGAGCGCTGCTGGTACGATTCTGCGCACCTTGCCCCGAGATGGCGCTAACTCCAGGCTAACTCTAGTGGAGTAATTACGAGTTGCAAACAAACAGATAAAAGATGGCAGCGCCCATACACGTATACAGAATGCAACAATATCATCATGTTATGGGCCGATAAATTCAAGCAAGAAAATTGAGAAATCCTGCTCGGTAATCTTATTTCCATAGTCCCACTTGGTTGATTAATGGTTTGAAATTTAATATCATGAGAAAGTTCTAATATAGATAAGGGAATTTAGTTCTTAAACTGGTTGATTTTCAAAGTCTTTCATTAACACTGAATTTCTTTATGTACCGGTATTTCTTTATTTCAACGGTCTGCCGGTCTCGCCGAAAAATCACCGGCGGACGCCGGTCAAAAAAAGAAAACCGTTATGACTCAAGCCTACTTGTAATATAAATATGTTCTTTTAAGATCTCTCATGTTTTCCCTCTTCAACAATCAAAAACATGCTACTTTCCCGATGCGGGCGGCGCGTTATATGCAGCTTTTTTGCACCGCATATTTTTTCATGAAATTTCATCGGTCCGCCGGTCTCCGCCGAAAAATCACCGGCGGGCACCGGTCAAAAAAAAAAACGTTATGACTCAGGCCTAATATTAAACACCTTTCTATCCCAAATCCTCTTTGCTGCCAAAACTGTACAAGAGCTTTTAATAATAAACATCACGCATATATACGTGTACACTGTAGAGTGTGAAAAAGAGGAAGATGATGACTTTAATACATGTAAACCAGTAGGAACTGCAATTGCCTAAAAAATTGAAAACCCTGGGGTGGACAAAAGAATCGTCACCTATATAAAAGCAAATATACATGTACGCACCAAAAAAGTAAGTCCCCCCTCCCCCCCCCCCCCCCCCCCCGATACATTTTAATACAACTCAAGAATATAAATCTAAAAAATTTCTTTCAGAAAGCAAAGTATGCAGAATTTTCTCACTCACGTTTTTGTGAACAATCATTTATGTTTTCATGATGAAATTATGGCTTTTACTGCAGTCGGTACGAGAGAAAGAGTTGCACTTTGCATTTCCTAATACAATGCAGGCTGTATACTCTATTCACTTCTTTCTATTCACTTCTTTTGTCCATGTACAGGGGCATAACTTGCAAATTCAAATTCATGAAACTACGTTGAAAAATCATTATTTTTAGTATATGCATCAGTTTCATGAATTTGAATTACAAATTATCTGTCTTCCCACGAACAAAAGATGAAAAGAATTAAAAACAAGTGAAACGAAAAGTACAACTCCTTTCTTTTACGACTGCAATAAAAACCATAATTTCATTATGAAAACATAATCAATCACAATAATTAGCAAAAAACCAATGAAAATGTGGATAAGAAAATTCTGCATACCGGTACTTTGCTTTTTGAATGAATTTGAATGAATTTCATGAAATATTTCTTGACTATTATATTTAACAGTGTCACGGGGAACTTACTTTTTGGCTGAGTATACATGTAGTACAAGATGTGCAGGTGCCATCAAAAATAACATTCAAAATGTCAACAATGTAGATTCATTTAAGAGAGTCAAACAAATGAGGATATTCAAATAAAAATGCATGCTCAGAATAGATTAGTTGATGATGGATTTAATGGAATAAAAATATAAAAACCTCTCTCCGCCCCCCCCCCCATTTTCTTCCTCTTTCTCTCCCTCTCCCCCTCCCGTCCTCTTTCCCTCTCATCCTCTTTCCCTCCCTTCGTCTCTCACAATCTCTTCTCTTCTCTTCTCTTCTCTCTCTTCCTCCCTAGTCCCTCCCTCATTCCCTCCTTCACTCCCTCCTTCACTCCCTGAACAAAATTTAATGTAAATTTATACATTTCATATATGTATGCAACACTGTAAGCTGACATACATGTAATTACTTGTTATACATGTATATGTACTCTAAAATTTACAATTCATAAAATTACTACAAAGTAAAAAGTACCTTGAACTTACTTCATTGAGAAGTAATACGTTACTTTTTTTTTTTTTCTTCTTCTTTACTGTTCACCTGTGCAAGTTCCCACAATTGTTTCAAGAAACTTCTGGCATCACCGAAAAGTATTAGGTAGTCTATTTTGATCAGGCACTGGTTTGGCATACTGCCATTTGATTCAAATTAAGGTCATATTAATGTCAATTCCCAATTACATCTAATCTCAATGAGCTGATGTCTATTTTGTTCTATTATTGGCGACGGCTCTCATACTAATATGCCGCTCATAAAAAGTAACAAACCATATTTTGTGTCCTTGACTTAACAAGAAGAAGCAGGAGTACTGAGAACAATTTAAACAAATGCTGACAATAATACTGATCATATATGAATGTGTACATGTAGCTACAGTGTATAACAAGTATACATGTACCAGTCTTTCTACAGTAGATGTCTCACTTAATCAATTTCTGATATTCCATTTAAAAGGAATTACATGGCATTGTGTACCCATAAATCATGCTTCCCAACATATTTTCAACTGTTTTATTCAGACATACATTTTCGAAAAATTTAATGGTGCCTGTTAGAGTGAAAATGGGAACACAGGCAGATTATTAAAGCAGTGTCTGATTCGATAGACTGTACATGTGACGATGAACTATACATGAGACACTGATTTGTCAGGCGGTGGTTCATTGTTGATGTTTAGAAATAAAACACTGCTCTAGAACCAGAGATAGGAAGATTCAAGGAAGGGAGGGCGACAAACACACTTCCTTAGAGTAACATACTACGAGAGAAGATAATCATGGGCCGGGTTTATCCAAACCGTATCAGTAAACTTTTGTTTTCGTGAATCAACCCCGGCAGAGCAGGGACCGGTATCAGGGGTGACAGAGGATTGGTTGTGTGACCTGTGTGAACTTGAGAATCAACTGTCACACCATTGTTAGTCACAGCGGCACCCCCCCCCCCCCCAACAAAACATTTAACCAAAGAAAAACAAACTTTTAGGTGTTTAAAAGGGGGGAAAATAGAGAGGGGGAAAACTGTATGTACATGTAGCATGAAAACAAGACAATAAAAGCCCCTCTCAAATCCTCCTAACTCCATGGCCTTGTTCTGTTGCATTTTATGTATCTATTATTTCTATCCCCCCCCCCCCCACCTGGAAAAACATCCTCTCGCGATAACTGTTTATACACAGTACACTAACCCTGTGGCTTGTCAAAACACTAAGCCTAACCCTTAATTTGACATAAATGTTTAACGTAAAACCCAACATTAATCCTAACCCTTACCCAGGGGTGTCGCTAAAAGCCGGTAACCGGTAAAACTTGCCGCCTTTACACTCATTTCTTACCGGCTGTAATTCCTATATACTGATTAAAAAAATGTATTAATGCAAGCCCATTTATAGGCATTTTGCTTGAGCAAATACTAGCCCTCCCCAAAAAACATGGAGAGCTTATGATGATCGGAAATTCCCTCGATTTCGTTCATAACTTCTGACACACATGCACAGCCCATCGATCTATCTTGATAGTCGTCGACGAAAGCGATTTCCGACGAAAATGAGTGTGTACGGGGCTATCGCTCTCATGCACACTCAAAAAACTGAATGCTAGCCGTGACCAAACTCGCTATTGCCGATTTGAAAATTCGTGCGCGCATCACGGAAACCCATACACATACACACACACGTCCAATGAAGCGTAAATGTTTTATTTCCGGGATGCGCAAATCTTCAAATCGGCAATCGAGAGTTTTGTATTGGCTGACTTCAGTTTTCGAGGACTATATTTACTCCAGAGCGGCCGTGGCAGTGCAGCGGCGCCGGTTATGCAATCGCATGCGTATGCATCCGCCGGAGAGCTACAGCTGAGCTGGTAGTGGTGGTACGTTGTGTACATGCGACACTGTCACTGTCACTGGTCAATTTTTTTAAATTTTATTTTATATTCGGAGCAAGTCAATGCAGTGCATGTTGGATGGGTAAGATCAATGAACAAACCAGTTTTATGGTCTCTCTCGTGTCTGTTCCGAACTTCCGAGTCAATTTCCCCGAATAAAGATGGTCTCTTCGCTCTTGTCTTTCGTCCAGGGGCACTGCCGTGCCTATGTCTATGACAGTCGCACACGGCTTCGTACTAAAATGTACATGTACACATGACTGTCGCAGTTAGCTGAAATTCGAAAGGGAAAAATAATTTTAGACGATAATAAAAGACAAGAAAGACCATAGCTGTCTGAATAACATTTCTTTTATTATTTAGTGGTCAGTGTGTTCATAAAATGAACGGAAGTACTGGTAGTACAAATTATCATTCAAGTAGAAGCCTGCCCAAAGTTATGCACACACATGGAGTGTGCAGCTGCAGTAGTGCCGGCCATCGCAGTAACAATAAAATAATTCATCTTTCACACACGAGCCACCAGTAATTATTGACAGTATCAGTGGTCACTGCAACATTGTAAATACTGATTATATTTTAAAAAAAAATAAATAAATAAATAATTTGGGATTTAAATTTCCAGAATTTTTGCAGGGCTGGGCAAATTTGAATTTGGAGTTTTTTCACCTTGTGTCAAGAAGACTGCTTGAAACTAGCCAGACCAGGGCCCTCTTGCATAAAAAAAATATGATTAAACGCATCTCAAAGAATTAAACTTTATTTTCACCAATGATCAGGATTGTGTATTTGCCTTTTGTCTGTAAAATGGTTAAAATCCCCCCCCCCCCCCAATGACTTGGGCCTAATCTAATATTAGACATCATGATCTAAAAAGATAAATGTACCCCCAAAGAAAAAGGGGTATCCTTTTAATAAAAATTAAAAAGTAAGTAACCATACAAATTGATGAAAATAATAATCTAGTCTTATTGTTGTAATCATTTGAAAGTGAATGACAGAACAGTGGAGGGTGGTGTGAGAGACAGAGTGGTGTACTGTGAAAAGTGTGAATTTCATAATACCAAGGAGTTATCACAGAACTCCTTGATAATACATGTAACATGATTGAGATGCATATGGCAGTACATGTAGGTCCTCAAAATTATGACCATTTCATACAAAAATCATCATGCAAGGATAAAAGTAGACCCTAGCTCTTCATGTCAAACCATGAAAAATCTTAACATTATGATTAGATACAAGAGGTTTTTTTTTTTTTTGGGGGGGGGGCACAATATAAAAAAAAAAGCTCAGAGAAGGAGTCTAGAGTAATGTATTTTTCATTTCTGCTGTCTGCAGTTGTGATTGTTCATGAATATATATGTTTAATATACATACATGTATGGAAAGGTAGAAGAAAAGATTAATTCAAATTTTGTTCATAGGTATGCACCAGATTGCATGATTTCAAGTTTAAAAATGCAAAAGCTCCCTACCGTGGGAGGGGGGATACCCCCTTCCCACACCCTCCCCCCCTCGGTCGCTTCGCTCCCTCGCAATGATGGTACCTCCTATAAAATAGAAGTTACCTCCTTCAAGAAAAATTAGCAACACCCCTGCCTTACCCTACAGTAGCTACATGTACATTCATACGGGACATGTGATTTCAAAACTTAAGTCAACAAAATGAGTTCAACATGAACAGAGAGGTCATCGTTAACAATAAGTCTGCTATTAAAACTTGTTTATTCTGTCCACTCAGTCGATAACTACAACCGAGGACCCCTGCTGGTCTCAGCCTTAAATATAAGCTCGCTTGCAGTTCTAGAACTACATGTACATGTAAACTTGAAGTTTCGAAACTATGGTCTGAAATTACAAGATAACAACAAGATAGTTTAAAGTTTTGAAACTCTACGCAAAACTTAGAGTTTAGCTCCCATTGTGTGAACCTGACTAATGTATATTACATGTACGTATGTCTTTGAAAAAAATAAAGGCCACGGCAATTGTCACTGGAGCATATGATGCAGCATCTGACACCGGCAAAGGATACAGGCCATCGTTTCATGGAACTCTCATAAGTACAAGCTCGCCGACATCCCATTGAAATGCATCTGAATTCTAATACACGCTTTTCAATGGGATGTCCTCGAACTTGTACTTATGACAGCTTCGTGAACGATGCCCTGGGAGGTGTTTTATAAAGCTGTTCGTAAAGTTACAACCGACTTTACGCATGACTGGTACCTGTTCTTGGGTGCTAATCAGATTCTCAATCATTTTGATTCCCATCAGCTAAAGTTGAAATCCGATCTTTGTGGATTAAAATTCTTGCTGTTAAACAAGCATCCGAATGCAAAGTTTATTATTTGTCAAAATTGATTAGGGTTATTGGACATTCAGTCCCACATGTTAAAACATCAGGGAAAATCTGGGATATCTCATTTAGCACAAGAACATATCGCCAGTCTTGCGTAAAGTCATTTGTAACTTACGAACAGCTTTATGAAACACCCCCAGGTCTGCAATAGGCATACAGTGTACATGCAATTACAAGTGATGGGACTGAGAACAATTTCCATCTAAAATCTTCAGTGTCTTGGTCGTGGTCTCATGTAATATGAAATACAAGTAATCAGACATGAAAACATACTTTTCCTCCCGGTCTTGATCTCGGATCGCCTCGTCTGGACTGAGTTATTCCAGTCAAAGACACAAAATTGAGGTCAAAGTGTTGTAGGATATGCATGGTCCATTTCACTATGGGTTCAATATCAAAGGTTCATTTACAGTCCATCAACATTTGGCAAGGAAATTCATATTGTTTTGGCTACTCAATATTGACCTACTTTGTTCAATGCCATTAATGAAAAAACCATTAACTATTAAAGATTCTAGTTACGTTCACACGAAGGAAGCTAAACTTTCAGTTTCGTTTGTAGTTTCAAAACTTTTAAGTTAACCCATAGACTACGGGAACCGGGTGGCTCCTGTATTAAGCCTATGAGAGTTAACGAACCCAGTAGTCAACGGGTTAACTTGTAGTTATTTTGTAGTTCCAGCCCGTATGAACGGACTCATGGTTTCGAAACTTTAAGTTTACTTGTAGTTCTAGAACCACAAGCGAGCTTGTGGTTAAGGCCGAAACTACGAGCAGCAGGAGGGTCCTCTATCGCAGTTACTGCCCATGTGAACTGAATAACCTTTAAGTTTCGCAAGCCTGTGGTTAAGGATGACCTCACTGTTCATGTTAAATTTCTGGGTCATACCCTTAGCGCGAATTATGAACACAGGATCTGTATATACACATCCATGTACTATACACACAATCGGTAGTATTTACTTCCGGGGTGAACCACAAAGATCACTCGGCTTGTAGTTTCAACTTGTTGTTTCAGGCTCATGTGAACCCTCGTTGCGGTTAGGGAGTCGTGGTTTTATTAACTTAAAGTTTCGCTAACTTAAAGTTTTGAAACCACAAGTCCCGTATGAACATAGCTAAAGTTGAGTTCTGGTCATGTGATAAGATTGCGAAAGAAACTGTACCAAAGCAATTGGGAAAGGTTGATTATATGGTACATAAGAATTGGTGTATGATGCAAGCTTTTGGAATAACCAAACGAAAAGGAATTGACTCAATCCTGATGAGAGTGACATGCACTGCACTCAGAAATGGGACTACGTACACATGTTCGAGCCTAACATTTTAGCTGTTTCTCATCATATTTTGAATATGAGGGTACATGTATTTCCCAATTGCTTTGAGACAGTTTCTTTCACAATTTCATCTCACGGCCAGAACTTTATCTTTTAATAAAAACGTGATAATGGTACCCTAAGCTACCGAACAATAATCTGCTAAATGCATGTCATACTATCGGAAACATCCTTCCATTGACCCAACTTAAAGCATTAAATAGAAAAATAATGCAATTAAAAATAGAGTGTACTGTGTATGACCTGAAAAGCAGAATGTACAGTAATTGTAGTTTCTAGCCAATTACTTCTGTTTCTTTAAACAATAAGTTTCACAACCTGAAACTTTTTCAAACTGTCATTTTTGCAACACAAACATAACTTGCAATTTGTAAACAAATATCAAAAAATCACTTTTCTCAATTTAGGGAAAGAAATGTGAACATGACACCATCCTTCTACAGTATAATGTACACACGCAGTCTACTTTGTAAAGTTGATCAAGTTCAACAAGTTTTCCTTAAAACTTTTCTATCCATTAGAGGGCAGTGTTCAACTAACTTGCAAAAATACAACTTGAGTGACAATTATCATCATATCAGTCACAGTGAATACAAAGCCTCATGAGGCTCCTCTTACAGTCTCTCTCTCTCTCCCTCTCTCATCCTCCTTCCCTCCCTCCCCCTTCCTTCTCCCTTCCTCTCTCTGTCTGTCTCTCTGTCTGTCTGTCTCTCTGTCTGTCTCTCTCTCTCTCTCTCTCTCTCTCTCTCTGTCTGTCTCTCTCTCTCTGTCTGTCTCTCTCTCTGTCTGTCTCTCTCTCTGTCTGTCTGTCTCTCTGTCTCTCTCTCTCTCTGTCTCTCTCTCTCTCTCTCTATCTATTTCTCTCTTTCTGTCAAATTTATTTTTCATGTACATGTATTTAATTAATATTACATACCCAATCGACCACACAGTACTTAGGAGATGAACAGCCGTCCCAGTTAAAATGAAACTAAATGAATAAAACATTATAAAGTGTGGAAGCTTGGCAGAAAGACTTGATCGGTCCATGTCTAAAGAGAAGGTTGACTTCTGGGAAACGTGAAAAATAATTTTTTGAGCTTTCTCATTCCTATTACATACATGTATATGTCAGTTTGGAAGAACAACATGGTAGAAATGTCCCCTGAAAAGGATTGCTCCTCAAATAAGACAAGAAATAGCTGAAATGTCCGGGCTGAACAGTCATGCCACATGTACGTACAGTCATACAGTCCCATATACCCATTTCTGAGTTTTGGTCAATTTCTTATCATTTTGATAATTCTCAAACCTGACAATATACACCAATTCTTATTTAGACATGATCGACCTTGTCCACTTGCTTTGAGACAGTTTTATTCACAATGTAATCACATGACCAGAACTCAACTCTATCTTTAAGAGGAACAACTGGGTGTTTATGCCAAATTCCTCCATTCATTGATTCATTATTTGTATTTTTCCTGTTTTGAATATTGCTGAATGTTGATCAATCATTTTTTTCTGGGTCAGGGGACAAAACAAAGTGAAAAGGGAACTACATGGTAATATTACGCAAAGCTGAAAAGAATTGCGAGACGTTTTCCTTTTAATTTGTAGCTCCGTGCACACTATTATTACACAACCTTTTTTTTTTTTCCCCTGACAGTAATATGATAGAGGACTTAATTTTAACTTCCTATATTTTTTTCAATTAACTTCCATGAGCTAAAAACAAGAAGTCATGTTTCAGAATATTAGGGACATGTCCGCGAAAACCAAATCAAGTTATTACCCAAAAACATGTTACTACCCAAAGCCAGAGTCTTTTGAGAGAACTTGGCAAAATGCTTTTGACTAACATCACAAAATTAATATTCCAGATAGCTAGAGTGCTGTTTTTCAAGACTACTCTTTCCCCACCCTCCATTTGTCCCTACAAGACCAGTGCACTTTTGGGAGAGTTCATTCTTCACCTGAGGGGGTTTTTCTAATCAAATCAGCCTGCAAGCTGCACAGCCTAATTGTATTATTTTAACCGATCATTTACATTCACTTGACTTGTTTCAAAATTTGTCTGAGAAGGCCTGTTCATACTCAAAATGTAAGCTGCTTCAAAATAAATATTTTATAGACTTGTACATCTGTTTTTAAAAATAGCTTTTCAAGCCTTATATTAAAATGAGGTCTTCAAACACTGTTTGTACAAAGGCCTATATGTAAATAAAACTTGAAGGTTGAGTTCTGGGAAAGGTGAAAAATAATTTGTAAGCTTTCTTGTTCTCTTTATGTCAGTTTGGAAGAGACATAAAAGAAATGTCCCCTGAAAACATGTACAGGATTGATCTTCAAATGTCCTCATATTCAAAATATGACAAGAAACAGCTGAAGAACACTTTCATGTTGCATACATTTTGGCCCGAATTCACAAAGGAGGTACCATGGCAAGGTTTAAACCTCCGTAAGCGTACTAAAATAAGCGTAAATAAGCGCACATTGCCCATGCGCGCGCTCAAAGAAAATATATGATTGGATCAGTTTCGCACGTACACTTAAAGGGAAATCCAACCTTAATGGCAAGTTGCTTTGAAAGAAAGAGGAAAAATCAGAGAAGCAGATTGGTAAAAGTTTGAACAAAATCGGACAAGCAATAAGAAAGTTATGAATTTTTGAAAGTTGTAATCACTATGCATATGGGAATTTCAAATTGGCCGAATAGGTAATGTCACTGTGATGTAGCTGTGGACAACTCCCCCATTCGCTCTAACACACAAAATGACTAAAATGTCACTTTTTTTCAAAATGCATTACTCAGTAGGATCTTTTCGTTCATGAAGACCTATAACAATATGCTATCTCCAATATACTTTGAGTACAGCCCCAAGGGTAAAAGTGCCTCGATGAAAAATGCAAATTAATGATATTTTTGTGTACGACAAATGGGAGAGTTGTCCACAAAAATGTCACAATTGACTCACCAAATTGCCAATTTGAGATTCGCATATATTGTAGATGTACATGTAGTGATCTCATTTTTCAAACATCCATAACTTTCTTATTCCTTGTCCGATTTCTTTCAAATTTTCACCATCCTGTTTTTCTTATTTTTCTGCTTTCACACAAATCATCTACATGTATTACCAAGGTTGGATTGCCCTTTAAAAAACCCAGGAGGTTTAAACCATGGTTTAAACCAAACTTCCTTTGTGAATTCAGGCCTATGTGCAAGATTGGGTCAATTCCTGTCATTTTGATGATTCGAAAAACCTCACAGCATATATACACCAATTTTTATGTAGGCATGATCGACCTTTCCTAATTGCTTTGAGATAGTTTCTTTCACAATGTAATCACATATCCAGCATATCAGGGGAGCGTTTCATGAAAGGAAGTTATTGGTTATTTAATCTGACAACTGTTATAAGCTACTGAAATCGTTGCATCTGATTGGCTGAGAGCAAATTTGTCGGATAAAATATCTGACAAGTCCTTTCATGAAACGCCCCCCAGAAATCAACTTCATCTTTTAACTCCAAAACATGTTTTTGAAGCATACAGTACACTCACTTGACTTGTATTTCACACATTTTCTATAAAGGACTCTTCATGAGGTGGCTTTATAGCGAAATGTAATGGCACGTAAAAACGCGGGAAAAACGCAAAGAGCGAAATTGCTAGTTTTGTAGGTGCATCTAAAACTCAAGTCAGACTTATCAGAATAAAATTTTCGTAATATTTTGTTTATTAGAGTTAAATACTAATCCTACCTCCCAATATTTTGGTTCTGTCTCTATGGAATAAAATTATGATTTGGAATAAGTTTGTCATTTGCGCCTTTCCAGCGTTTTTACGTGCCATCACGTTTCGCTAAGCTACATGTACTGTACATGTACCTAAGCAAATAAAGGGAGCCCTCCTTCAAAACGGTCATGTTCTTAAGGGTTATTCACATTCACTTCAGTTGCATATATTGTTTATGAACTAAGGTCCGTTCATACTCAAAGGAAAAGTCGCCTAAAGACAAATTTTCAATTTTTGCAATAGCTTCACTTCTTTCAAGAATTGCATTCGAAGGCCTATTCAGGCTCAAAAAGAGGAGTCAGTTGGGTTTTTTTTAATACATTTTCAAACCTTGCATTGGCTGTATAGAGTTGTTTCAAGCATTTGCTTGTGGAGGCAGGTTCATATCAAAAGAAAAGTCGATTATCATACCTTTTTCAAGGCTTACACTGGCTGTCTGGACTTGTACAAAGCACTGTCCATGAAAGCTCATTCAAAGCTTGAAAGATTGTTCACTTCAAAACATGTTTCCAAGGTTTGACACTACATTTCTGGCGAGCAGAGTCTACAAAGGCCTGTTCACACTCACAGGTGAAGTCGGTTATAAGCACGTTTCGAAACTACAATTCTCATAGGATATCTAGGTTTAGAGCATGCAATTTTCCAAACGTTCACCTGTTTTTCGCATGACAATAATTTTCTAAATAACTGCCCGAGGAAACGAGAAGAGTTGGAAACTGAACCATGAACCCGTCCGTAGGGAAAACCTCAGTCAGTAGCAGGATCTATTAAGGTCATCGCACACCTTACGATCGGTCTACGATCCAATTTCAGAAGAAAATATAATATCATTTGATAAAAATCATTTAAAAACGAAAAATATTTTTGATTAAGGGTCTGGATAGTCATACAGATCGATAATACGGCCTTTGCCAAGTTTTCTAGTCGGTGGAATGGCCAAATCGGCTCCGAGTCGTAGTGACGTCACAAAAATCGTACGACTGCCTACGATTTGAAACTAATTTTACCCTTATTTCTTGTAGAAAGCTGACAGCTCACCCAAACCCTATGTTAAGTATTCATATTACTTTTCAGAACCTGAATAGGGTAGATTTCATTTGTTAAAATGCCAATATTTAATGCCACAGCGATTTATTTCACAAATCGGATCGCAGACCGATCGTAAGGTGTGTGGTGGCCTTTACATACAGGATGGGATATAATTTATTGAAAAAATTCTTGCAAGTATTCAATACTTTGTTTTTGTCTCCTTTGATTTATTTGCTTTTCTTAGAACTTATCTTTTTTTTTTTCCTTTTTTTTTGGGGGGGGGGGTTGTTTTGCTTCATGTTTAATATTGTTGTTTTGTTTCTTCTTTTGTATGGAATATTTACAATGCACCTTGAGTTCATATTTTCAAAAACAGATCACACATCGCCAAATGATATCTGTAAACCTATACCTTTAGAGTAATTTAAGAAAAAGATTGCACAAGAAAAGGGGCAGCCTGCAGGCTAATTTAATGAGTAGCTCGCCCCGTTTCTGCTCTGTATATATTGTGCTGGTATTATTATGATTTGAAAGTCAGTTCAATTTGGACAGATCCCCCTTGATGTCAATTTACCCTCTCATCTCAGCGAGGTTGATTGCATGTGCTGGTATATAATATTAGCCTCACATTCAGGCCAAATTGTAAAGTGATTTTCTCCCTTCCCCTCCCCGGCCTGCCTCCCGAAAATTCTGGCCAGAGTCCAGATTATGAAGACTAACCATAACAATCAGCTGTCCCCACTCAGCCATGGCTGGGGTTAATTTATAGTGAAAACTACATATTTATAATTATTTCTAAAGGAGGATGAAACCCTGGGGGAAATCCATTTTAATGAAAAGAGAGGATAGAGAGAAGCAATTTTTAAAAAGTTCCATTAAAATCAGTTACGAAATGAGAAAGTTATGAAAGTTTGAAAAGTCTCAATTTACTTTCTATGGCTATCCTCAAATTGGCAATGTTGGTTCAAAGTGACAGGTTTAGTGGTACAAATCTCCATATGTTTTGTATACAAAATTTCATATTTTCCCCATTATCTCTTGCAAGGTGCACCTTGTCTCCTTGCTCAAGATATATCATGGGAAAATATATTTGAAACAACATATGTTGAGTTCACAAAAAGACAAGCAGCATCTTTAGAGATAATGGAGAAAATATGAAATTTTGTATACACAACATATTGAGAGTTGTACTACTAAACCTGCCATTTTGAAGCAACATTGCCAATTTGAGGATCGCCAAAAGTAAATTAAGACCTTTCAAACTTTCATAACTTTTTCATTTCGTAACTGATTTCGATGGAACTTTTTTTAAATTGCTTCTAGCTATCCTCTCTTTTCATTAAAATGGATATTTCCCCAGGGTTTCATTCTCCTTTAAGTATTTAGCGTCACCTGTGCCTGCATGGTCTAGACAATTTTTCTTTCACTCTTTTAAATGAAAATAATTCCTGTTTGAGCCGAACAAGAAGACTAGGCGGAGTTAGAAGAAGAATAAAGGGCATTTACCTCCATGCTCAAAATAGCTGTGGGGATTTACTCCATATAACAAGTGCATCCATAGCCTGGAAGTAGATTTCTATTCAGACTTTGTGATGTGCTGTAAAACCAGATGTTTTCGCGTACATCAAACTTTTCGTGAATTTCGTGAGGGATCGAGATTTGCGTAAGTTACATGCCGCGAAATAATCAAATCAAAATAGAAACAGCATAAAATTATTGCAGTTTGCGAAAGTTTCTTGCTGCAAAATTGGCTGTCATGAACGATTTGCGAAAGTTGTATGTCGCAACAGTTTCTGGTTTGACAGTACCATTGCAATTCATGTCTGATGTGTTCTACTGCAAAACCAGAAACTTTCGCAACATAAAACCTTTGCGAATAGTTAATGACAGCCAATTTTGCAGCAAGAAACTTTTGCGAACTGCAATAATTTCATGTTGTTTCAATTATAATTTGATTATTTTGCGGCATGAAAATTTCGCGAATCTCAATCACATGTGAAATTCACAAAAGTTTAATGCACGCAAATATTTCTGGTTTTACAGTATACACAAGCCAGTGTGTAATGAGTAGATGGTACGAATTCCCCTGATTTGTACGCGCACACACATCTGTTTTTGTTGGTTATGCTAACGAGTAAAATCACATGAACGTGTAATTTTGCGCATCATTGACTCCTTATCTGAGCATGCACATGTTGTAATTACGAACAGGCTTATTTAATAATAATAATGATAATAATATTGGATATTTATATAGCCCTCATATCCACCATGAATGGTGCTAAAGGCGCTCCAATATTACCCCGGCTCTAGCTAGGCTACCGATTTCGGCCCTCACAGCATACAAGGAATTCATTCCTGCCGGTACCCATTTAACACCTGGGTGGAGAGTGGCAAATGTAGATTAATGTCTTGCCAAAGGACAGTAGTGCCGCGCCGGGTTTCGAAGCCACGACCTTCCCATCTTCAGTCAAGTGTTTAAACCACTCAACTACGACACCTCTAATTCCTACTTGAAACTTGAATCCTGGACCAGAAATTACCAAACCCTAACCATAACCCTTAATATAACCAATCTAAAACCAAATAACAACCTTAACGCTAAAACCTACATGTATATGTAGGGCTGTACACAGTTTTAACACCCATAATTACTTATTATTACTTATTAGAAAACGGGTTCAAGAATGTAGCCAATTAGATGCGCTGAAATGAGTCACGTGTGCGCTCTTTATTTTTTCGCTAACATGCACAGGAGTGCAAAAAGTGCGCTGCAAAAAGTGATAATGCACGGCTGAGATGCGCTGGGGCATACAAACTTAAGACGAAATAGTTTCATACAGGAAGGCCATAGCAAGGACTTTGATGCGCACACTGACACGCGCATTATACTTTTTGACTGCCCTTAATATGATGTCACAAAGGAAAGCAAATGGCGGCCTCCTTGACTGTGCGATTCTTTGCATTTTGATGGGGTATGTAACCATTTTTTTCACTTTATATTCAATATTGTTGAACCGTTTTATAAAACCAATAATTCATGTTTTGTGGCTCAAGCATTAGTGATATGCACTGCACTCAGTTAAGTCACAATGAGACAAGTCTCGTTTATTATCTCATTGTGACTTAACATTCGTGCAGTGCATATTCACTAATGCACTCGCAAACATACATTGTTTGTATACTATTACAAATATGTAACTAGCGCATCCTTGACTGCTACCTTACTTTTAAAAGTAAGATAGCAGTCAAGGATGACGCTAGCTTTGTATTTAAAAATACAAAGCTATGTTGATCATCTCTCATTATTATTGTACCTCTACATGTATATTTGTCATATGGGTTTTTATTCTGATCTTTAAAATATGTAAAAGAATCTCAATTCAGCTTTTAGCTGCAATGTTTTTTGTTTGTTTTTTTCAATAAACCCTGTCAAATCAAACCAAATCATATCAACTATACAGTATCTATCATGACAAAGAGCCTGGAGCCAATGTCCCTAGAGCATGTACCATTCCACTGTATTATCTTTATTGAGGGTAGGCCCTAGCGAGGAGTTATTACAGACCTCCTTGGCCCTACTCATAACAAGGAGTTATAACTCCTTGCTTATAATCAGGGCTTGAAACATCTTTATTCATACTCTTTCTCTCTCTCTCTCTCTCTCTCTCTCTCTCTCTACCCCTCTTCCCCCATCTTTCTTTCTATCTCTCTCTCTCTCTATCTCTCTCTAGGCCAATACATCCATGCATATCTTTCTCTCCCCCCAACCCCTTCCTCTCTGTCTGTCTCTTGCTGCCCCCCCCCCCTTCTCTCTCTCTCTCTCTCCCTCTCTTTTTTTTTCTCTCTAGATTCATACAGGCCCAGACGTCTTTGGAAAAGAAAAAAAAAGGATTGAGTTTCCACCAATCCCCTTCACATATCGAAAGCAGTTCAGTCAAAGGCTTTTCAATCAGAAGGTCTCTTTTATTTCAGACACCCTTGACTACCACTACCATTTTCTTGTGGTTAGTCCTGGTATGTCTAGCCAAGAGAAATAGTTGTTGATTTTGTCATGTTAATAGCTACGTTCACACAAGAGTGCAAGACATCGTCATTCCAAAACTTAAAGTGTACCAATCACCTGAAAAAATAATTTGTATACAGCTAGAAAGTATAAAATCAACCTCAAAGAATTTTGTCTGGTATTCTATAGGACAACAGTTAATGATTATGAAGGAAATAAAGGATAACATGAAAATGCTTACGCGGAACCCAACTCCGAGTTTGGTTCCACGCGAGCCTTTTTCTTGGCGAGCGTCGAGTAGTCTACTCACGAGTTGCTTTTACGCTTATGGAGAGTGTAATTGAAGTTGCAATATCTCTTTATAGAATTAATATTTGAAACCCATATTTTGAATATAGTATAACAACATGAAACCTCTAACATACAGAGCAAAATTATTTTTGGTGATTGGTACCCTTTAAAGTTTACAAACAAGGACCCTCTAACAAAGACGAGGGTTTACACGGACCGAAACAATGACAGCTCAAAGATATCAAATTACACGCCAAGAGATTGAGTGTTACGTCATTCCTAATGTGTAGGTCAAATTAAACAATGTGTTTAGGCAGGCAAGATATTAAAGTGGACCCCATGCACTGCTTGTGATTCTGGTGTTAAAAATCAAGAGTGCGTACGTACGGTCTGAAACAAAAAGATAACTTAGAGTGAACCTAGCTATTGTCTCATATGTTAGGAATGTCAACGCATATCTTAGGAATGTCAACGCAAAGATGATATTGAGGTTTGAGCCACATTGGAGCGACATATTCCAAAAATTTCAAAGAAGATAGATCCCACAAAAATTGCTCTTAATTTTTGAGAATTTACATGGAGAGGAGTTATGTGGGATATTCCACTACAGCTTCCAGCATTTTCACCCTCTGCAAATCAGGGGAGCGTTTCATGAAAGGATTTGTCGGATATTTTTTCCGACAAGTGTTATAAGCTACTGAAATCCTTGCATCTGATTGGCTGAGAGCAAATTTGTCAGTAAAAATCACTGACAAAATGCTTGATGAAACGCTCCCCAGGAGATAACTGCTTTCAATCTCTACTACAGAAAAACAAAAAAAAGTTCACAAATTTTATCTGGGCCCTGTTTTCATAAAAACTTGTTATCAATGACAATTGCCCCATTTCCATGACAAATTTGCTTTCAGCCAATCAAATTCAAGGGTTTCAGCTATTATAACAATTACTATTGTAACCTGTTATTGATAACAAGTTTTATGAAACAGGGCCCTGATTGTTAAGATTCCAACCATGCACAATGTATTTCATTAACCCGTTGATAACTGAATTCTCTAATTCACATAGGCGTAATACAGGGACAACCCAGTTCCCACAGGTAATAGGTTAATACAGTACATATAACATAACAGACGTTAAAGATAAAGTAGATTTCTGGGGGTTGTTTCACAAAGAGTAAGTTCGACTTAAAGTCGCACTTAAATTCCTAGCTGCGTGCGGTACATGACACATCACCGCATTGGTCAGATCATGCTCAGGGGCCGCGCGCTCTTGGATAATCTACCAAGGAGATTACGCGTTTAATACCATATGCGCATTGGCACTTATGCATGACTTTATTAAGTCAAATTTAACTCGTTGTGAAACACCCCCCCCCCCCCCCCCCCCCCCCCCTGGTCATGCAATTACATTGTGAAAAAAACTGTCTCAAAGGAAATGGGAAAGGCTGACCATGTCTACATGAAAATTGTTTTATACTGTGCTGTTTTGGAATCATCAAAATAGATAAGAAATCTACCCAATTTCACGGAAAAGCACATGTACCGCACACAGAAATATATAGGGCTGACTACACACACAAGTGGCATGAATATTCAGCCCGAACATTTCAGCTATTTTTAGTCATATTTCGAATATAAGAGTATTTGAAGAGCAATCATTTTCAGGGCATGTTTCTACTATGTCGTTCTTCCAAACTGACATAAAAGGAATGAAACTCACAAATTATTTTTCACTTTTCCCAGAACTCAAGATTCCATTTAAATCTACCCAGTTCTGGAAAACTCAGCACTGTGAAAGTTGAAATGTCACAAAAGTTTCATGGTGCAAAAAACATCTCGCCTTACGGTATGTGAACAGTGAAGACCTAAAGAATCATAATAAGGACATTTAGGTCCATGTTAGTAAGCCTAGCATTTCTTTTCTGGAGGTTAATGAAGTAATTGTGGACAAGGATTTTGTAGTTATAAAATATTCCATGGTGAGGCTTCTTCTAACGTGCTATTGTCTTGTCTCCATACTGTAACCTGACAAGTCTGTTCATTCAGTCTCAGTTCCAGGCTGCACTGTTTGGGGTTTGTGTGTTACCTTCATAGACCTTCCACAAAATCTCTAGATTTCAACAGATCTTTTTTTTTATTTTGTGTCAAGACAGAATGAAAAAAAAAGAAGAAAGGAAGAAAAGAGAGTTAGGCAAAAAGAAGGAGGGGGTGAGGAAGAGAAGCTGGGTACCAATTTCATTCAAACTTTAAAAATTTGAGAAACAGATACATGTAATTAGTGAAAGTTTGAGCAAAATCCGATAATAATAATTAAGAAAGTTTATGAAGTTTTGAAGTTTTAATCAATCAAACACAAATTGGCAACTCTCCCACCTGCTCTTTACAGAAAATTTCACAGATTTTCATTTTTTTAGTTGTTGATGAAAAAGTAGATTCGTTTCATACAAGTTTTGTGTAAAAACATATGTGCAACATTGGTTTTTATCTAGGGTACATGTATATATGTACAACTGTATGATTCAATGTTTTTGTTTCTTTCAATGGGAAATTTGATTTTTTTAAGTACAGGACATATATGGGAGAGAGGCTCGAAAGATGCGTCAGTCACGGAGTAGCCAATTTGTGTATGACTGATTAGGCAGCTCAGCGAAATGTTGTGCCACATAAGAATGCAGGAAAGACGCGTATGACAAAATTATTCAAAATCAAAATTTTATTTTATAGAGGCAGAACCAAAATATTAGGATGTAGAATTAATATTTACCTCTTTGAACACTTTAAAGCAGAATAATATGAAAAATTGTATTCAAATATGTCTGATTTTAATTTAACAGAAGCACTTACAAAACTCTTGCAATTTTCCCTTGTCTTTATGCGCCATTGCATTTCGCTATACAGTATGCTACCTTACAACTCCAAAAATTCATAACTTTCTTATTTCTTATCTGATTTTGCTCAAACTTTCACCGATCTTTTTCTTTAATTTTTCTGCTTCTTTTGAAACCAACGTGGTATCAGTGTATTAGTACTTTTTCAAATATTGTGTGTATGACAGTACATGAAGGTACTCCAGGTATAAGGTCTGTATAAGTAGACTATAGTCACAACCACTACGTCACCATTCTTCTCCATAAAAGGAATGGAATGCTATTTACGTGAGTAATTTTTTTTGATTCAAGAGAAATATTGCCATCTTGGAATGACCTTACACTGCTTCGGTGATTTCAGGGCAATTATCATCTACGCAAAATGTGATTATACTGTGAGCGCAAGTATGTACATGCAGGCTAACACTACAGTACGAATAAAAGAATTCAGGGGGAAAAATAACTTGGTTTTGTTTACATCATACCAAAATGATGCAAAATGTAAAGCTCTACTCTAGTTTTGTTTTGTTTGTTTGTTTTTGTTTGGGGGGGTGTATGTGTGGGTGTGTGTGTGTGTGTGTTTTGTGGGTGTGTTTTTTTTTTGTTTTATTTTGAGAAGCAGCCTTCTTCTAAAGTTAGGAGTTTATGGAATTCCATATTCTTTCTTCTCTCCTTTCTCTCTCCTCTCTCTCTCTCTCTCTCTCTCTCTCTCTCTCTCTCTCTCTTTCTCTCTCTCTCTCTTTCTCTCTTTCTCTCTTTATAGGTAGGCCTACATGCCTAGCTACAAAATGTATATCATCTTTTTAATTTTTTTTTTTTTTTGGGGGGGGGGATTTTTTTTTTCTTTCAGTTCAATTCAAGAGCACTTAATCACTTCACATACATGTACTTATCCTCTGTGCTATCGTCGTTGCACTGTTTCATGTACATGTAATGTAGGATAAGGGGGGTTGTGGGTCCGGGCACTTCACAAAAATGAAGCTGTCGCATCTGCCGTCATATTTCACGAAAAACTATGCATCAAAAAGAACTAACCACCATGAATAGTTGTCCTCTATAATATTGTCCAACATAGGTTTTAAAAGATGCCTGAAATGCAGCTTGCCAGCTTGCAAACTTGCTCAAATTCCCTTTCGAAATCGTCCGTCCGGAGTCGCACACACAACGTGTATGTGTCGGCCTAAATACAAAAATACCCATTTTTTTCCAGTAAGATTCTGGGCCCTGTTTCATAAAACTTGTAATCAGTAACAAAGTCTGCCACATTTCTATGACAAATTTGCTCTCAGCCAATCAGATGCAGGGATTTCAGTAGCTTATAAAAACTATCGTAACTTGTTTAATATTGATAACAAGTTTTATGAAACAGCTTCAGGTCTGTTTGTGCAGACTACATGTACACCAGACCAGGAACCCACATCTGCACAGGTGCTTGTGTGGCATTGATTTCTGACACTCGTCATATGATTGCTTCACAGCCTATCAAGATACATTGTATCACAATCAATCAATGAGCACTAATTGCTCCTACATGCACCACATACTTACATCCACGTAGGGTTACTCATCGACTTGTACTTTCTAAACAAGCTGTCAGTCATTGTGGCGCGTGGCGGGACAGGGGTTGTTTTGCATGTCATGTTCAGTCTGTCAAGGCCTGAAGTAAATACTACTGTACAGTACATGTCATTTGCAAGCACATGAGCAAGGAGTTGTTCTGTGATAACTCCTTGACATGAGCAACTGTAAAATTTGGCCTACAGGAATGTATGTACCGTAGACATTAAGGCTTGTTCACATAATGTACAACAGCTACAACAAAAAATGTGGCAATTTTTGTGTATTAACCCTTTCGAGACAATTGACCACATTTGGTATTAAATTTGGCTCAATAACTTTTGATTCAGAGCTCTAAAAAATATACCAGATGCACAAGTAGAAAGAGCAAAAATTTCTGCTCACATTTTCTCCATTTTTGTTGCATGACCATACTGCATTGAATGCCAGGAATTTTAAAAAGTAGAATACTCTTCAAAATCCTTAAATTGGCAACAAGTTGAGAGGTTCAAAATCCCTGTTTTTTTATCAAAATTGGAAATTTTTTCAACTTTTCGACAAAGTTTATAACTACATGTACTGTATGTATATTGTTTTCAAAGACATTACAGGTACATTTTATTAGAACCATGTAGGACTAAAAGGAAAATATTATTGTTGCCAATTTGAAGAACAAAATGTGATCAATTTAGCTCTTAAATAATTCCTGTCATGAAAGGGTTAAATGAATGGGAAGTGGGGAAGTGGGGATGCATGATGCAACAAAGGTCCTACACAGAGAAAACGCTGTAAACCCTTTCAGGACAGGAATTATTACAGGGCTAAATTGGTCACATTTTGTTCTTCAAATTGGCAACAATGATATATTTCTTTTAGTGCTACATGGTTCTAATAAGGTGTAATATGTCTTGAAAACAATATATGGTTAGGAATTTATGGAAAAGTTGAAAAAATTGCCAGTTTTGATTTAAAAAAACAATGATTTTGAACCTCTCAAAGTGTTGCCAATTTAAGGATTTTCAACCTTATTCTCGTTTCTAAAATTCTAGCATCAAACGCAATAATGGTCATGCAACAAAAAGGACATAGTTTGTACAGAAATTTTTCCTCTTTCTACTCATGTATCTGGTATATTTTTTAGAGCTCTGAATCAAAAGTTATTGAGTTAAACCACAAAATGTGGTCAATTGTCTCGAAAGGGTTAAAAATGCTAACAGTTGTTTACCATATGAACTGAACAACCCTTTGTACAGTTCATATTGTAAACCTGCCTTTAGCATTTTTTACCATTTCTTGAAATGTCCAGCTACTCAGCAAAATGAACATGATTTTCAATCTGTAGAAAATCATATTAATTCCAATTCAGTCCACGGATTATCATTAAGATTTAAGAATCAAATTTCTTTAAAATTTAATTATTAATCCAAATTTGAAAGAAATCTGATTAATGAATCAAATTGTGATTATGGATTTTAATTTGACATGCATACAGTATACATGTACATGTACATGTAGAAAATCATATTAATTCTACATGTATTTCAGTTCATGGATTGTTATTAACCCTTTCAGGACAAGAATTATTTAAGGGCTAAATTGATCACATTTTGTTCTTCAAATTGGCAACAATATTATTTTTCTTTTAACGCTACAAGATTCTAATAAGGTGTAATGTCTTTGAAAACAGTATACATGGTTAAAAAAGATTGTCGGTAAGTTGAAAAAGTTGCCAATTTTGATAAAAAACAATGATTTTGAACCTCTCAATGTGTTGCCAATTTAAGGATTTTTAAGCTTATTCTCCTTTTTAAAATTCCTGGCATCAAACGCAATATGGTCATATGACAAAAATGGACATAGCATGTGTAGAAATTTTTGCTCTTTCTACTCATACATCTGGTATATTTTTTAGAGCTCTGAATCAAAACTTATTAAGCCAAACCACAAAATGTGGTCAATTGTCTTGAATGGTTTAAGAATGAAATTTCTTTCAACTTTGATTATGGGAAAGAAATCTGATTAAATGAAACAAATCGTGATTATGGATTCTAATATGACAAAGATTTGATTTGGGGTTAATATGAACAAACTCTATTGTCATCGACAGACTCCTACATTTATTACCCATAACTCTGAATACATTCTTTTTTGAATTGGTGGCTATTTTCTAAGACAAACTGTTACGTAGATCTACATAACAAGGGGAAAGAACAGGAGTTGCTATGTCTAGACTCCTGCATCCTGTAACATTAATGATATTGATATGATACAGAAAAAAATTATAGGAAGCTTTACCACTCTTTAAAGGGTACCAATCACACACAAAAAAAAAAAAAAACGGCAAAATATTTTGCTCTGTATGTTAGACAGTTAGAGGTTCCATGTCATTATACAGTACTTCAAAATATCGGCTTAAAATATCGGCTTAAAATATGATTACTTCTAAACAAAATTATTGGTGAGTTGTGAGCCAATAACATCATAAAATCATGACTGAGTTGCCAATTTGTCTAGTGATTTTCATTATTGTCCCTAGCTTTTCATGCCACTGAAAAATTCATAAATTTCTTATTGGTTGTCCGATTTTCCTCAAACTTTTTTTGATACATACATGCACATGTGTAGGTCTGATTTTTCTGCTCTAATCAAAACCAAGTAATTTTTGGACTGGACTTCTCCTTTAAAGTTATCCTTTATTTACTCCTAAACTCTTGACCTATAGCATGCCAGATAAAGTTCTTTGAAGTTAATTTTATACTTTCTAACGGTATACAAATTATACTTTCAGGTGGTTGGTACACATGGTAAAGAGTTGTTCAACTTGCGAATAAATGTTCAACAATATAGAATAGTTCCATAAAAGCAATCCTCTACAGTGTTCGATCAATCATTTACATCAGATGGTTAGTTTTTTTTTCAAATTGAAGATCAATTGTAATTTTTGAAACAAATATTTCAGGCCTACACATTTATTATACTAGCTGACGTTGTAATCAATAAGCTGCCGAAAACAGTTTTAAACTCATTTTGATTCACATACCCTTTTACGGCTTGCAAAAGGTTGATATTGATCAACTAAAGAATCTTTGTCCATATGCATCTCTCAATATGCACAAAGCCACAAACCCATAAAGTCAACCTTTCTTCTAATATCTAAACAAGCGCATTAAGCGATATTGTGTCTCGCCCACTCGCGAAAATAACATGAATGTACCCGAAGTGCACCTATCACCCAAGTTTGGTTGCCATTGCAGTAACATGTGCAGAGTTATGTGTCATAAGAGAGTCTTGCAGGTAAACTTTAACATATGATCTCAAATGACCTTTGACCTTATCGCGTGACCTCCGACGGCACCATAACATGAAGATACAAATTTGGTTGAAAAGTGAGTGACGGTTCCAAAGTTATCTGTCATAAGAGAGTCTTGCAGGTGAACTTTAACATATGAAAAGAGAGTCTTGCAGGTACTCTTTAATACATGACCTCAAATGACCTTTGACATCATCATGTGACCTCCAACAACACCATAACATGAAGATACCCCTAGTGCTTCTATCACCCAAGTTTGGTTGCCATTGCAGCAACAGTTGCCAAGCTATGCGTCCTACATGTGTAAGAGAGTTTTGCAGGTAAACTTTAACATTTGTGACGGACGACGGACAGACGGATGGACGGACGGACGGACGACGGACAGACGCCATTTGGATCCCTTAGTCTCGCCTTCACCTCCGGTGGGCGAGACAAAAAGGATCTTGCATGTACATGTACCAAAAGGCTGCAAGCTACATGTACACGTAGTTGGCAATTGAATTAGCTACATGTACGTTCATACAGGACTTGTGGTTTCGAAACTTTGAGTTAGCAAGACTTTAACTTAAAGGTATTAGATAGTTTTGGGAAGCCCTCAAAAACTTTTCGTGAGATTTCTTTGATTTTACTTAATAAATAGCAGGGTACTAACATAACTAAGATGCTGTGAAGTTTTTTCCTCCTCAAGTGAAATATTTATCGAATTAGAGGTGAAAAGAATAAAAATCCCTGGCCCAAAAAAGAGGCGATGTAAATTCGAACAACGGCCACACACATTACTCACACGAGGATTGCTGTGTGTTATAGAATACGCTACACATAGTGCGAAGCGCTGGGTTTATTGTGTGGGGAAACTTCGGGTGGATATGGTCTCAGCGTGAGGCAGTGAAAAGCCGTTACCAAGCGTTTCTTACAGATATTTACACTAAAATTTGTTCGAAATCGTGAATGGAATGTTAAATAATCTCGAACATGTGCCTTATGATTAAAGGAGAATAGTATGTGACTATGTTAGATAAGTTTCTTGCCAGTATGATTTTTGCTACCGAGACTGTCTATGAGCTTTAACGAAACCAAGACTCACTAATTAAACCGCAACGAGGGTTCACACAAGCCCGAAACAACAAGCTGAAACTACAAGCCGAGCGATTGTCGTTGTTAACCCTGAAGTAGATACTACCGATTGCGTGTACAGTGCATATACAGATCCTGTGTTCATAATTCTCGTGACGGGTATGACCAAGAAGTTTAACATGAACAGCGAGGTCATCGTTAACCACAAGCTTGCGAAACTTAAAGTTTATTTTGTTCACATTGTCCAAAACTGCGATGGAGGACCACCAAGTGCTTGTGGTTTCAGCAGTAACCACAATCTCTCTTGTGGTTCCGGAACTACAAGTAAACTTAAAGTTTCAAAACTACGAGTCCATTCATACTTCATATAGTCTGAAACTACAAGATAACTACAAGATAACTTAAAGTTTTCAAATTACAAGCGAAACTTACAGTTCAGCTCCTTTTGTGTGAACCTGGCTATTACTGAAGATAACCTTCAATACAAGTTCCTGTAATCATGATGATAATAAACAAACATGATACCTTGTTTGTTTCCTCATCTTTATCCTAAAACTCAAGTCCAGAGGAAACCACTAGTGCATGATAAAGTATGGGCTGGTATCCGGTAGGACTGATGTTACAGCATTGTATACCAAAACCATATAGCATATGATAATTAATTTTTGTCTAAGATATAGTCTAAACTAGATGTATAACAGAAAGTTATGGAAATACATGTTTGAGCATCATTTTGAACAAAACTCGTTAATGAATCAGGATCCCCTTGTAATCTGAGCGTTGTAAAATTTATAGAGTTTCTCGTCCAGATTTGTTTTTTTTAAATAAGTAAGAGAGGGCTCCATTTCATTTAATACTTGATATTTTTTGTGTGTGTAAAAATTGTATTGGGTCAATTTCAACTAAAATTTCCTCAAAATTCATTTTATTTGTAAATGCACTTGAGATGCTCAAAACAAGATGAAACTGGATGGTCTGGATCATAATAATCATTTTGTTACTTCAATATCTATAGATGTTCTAAGGTCTTATTCATTCCTTTTCAGAACAATAAACATCAAAGAACAAAAAAAAAAAATATGCAGGACGAAAAAAAGAAAGAGGAGAGAATGAGAAAAAGGAATATCTCTTTCGTGCCTAAAGTGCATGTGTACATGTACATGTATATGTACATACAATGTATACACGCTCTTCCTGGTAAATAACTGAGAAGGGGAAAAAGCGACATGCAACAAGTAGGTCAACTTTCTTTTTATAATAGAAAGCAGCAAGATAAATTTACTTGTATCATCAATTTCTGAGTCAAGAACAAAATACTGAAAATTAATCTTTAATTATACAAAACAGGTCATGCAGGTCTGCAGAGTAGACTATGAGAAGGATGTAAGATTCTTAGCATACCAATGAGTGTTCATTATCAACGCCAATGGAGTGAGAGCTAATTGAATGATAAGTTTAGAGATGACATACCATGTATTGTTAATTACTTTAAAGGGGAATTCCCCCACCCATGTGGAGTGCCAGTGCTCCAACAATTATGCTCCAGAGACAATACCTACGAAACTTTTAAGTTAACAAAACAACGACTCACTAATAACGATGAGGATTCACACAGGCCCGAAGCAACGAAGCTCGTTATTCTGAGATTACAAGTCGAGCGATCATAGTTTAACATGAACAGAGAGGTCATCGTTAACGAGTTTGCTAAATTAAGAGTTTATTCTGTCCACACGGTCCATCTCTACCCAGTGAGCCGAGCCGCAACCCGACTGTTTAGTAAAAGCTGCATGATGTGTTGTCCAACAACATGTACATGTAGTAGTTAACCGATGTGTCACCAATGTTTCTTTCTCTTATTTTTCAGTAGCAATAGACCGGTTCTGTATACAAATTTATGCACATTTCTTCTCTGAGCACCTAGTGACGAGCTACATGTATTCCATTAACCTGCTTTTTTTATAAATGAGCCTCAATGCGTGAAATAAAGTTTGCATACATTACTTGTTGCTATGTCCGGCATGCTTTCAGTTTGTCAAGAACAACCTTTGTTTGAAAGGCATGTATAAAATTGGCGTATATTACCAAAGCAGTCTATTAGGTACATGTATGTACATGTAGATCAACACATATTCATTCAGAATTATCTGGATTATAATGGAAATCTACTGCAGAGATCAGAGCCTACATTACATTGTCAGTTATACCAAGGAGTTATCACAGAACAAACCTCTCCGAGACCTCAATGAGGAGCTGAGAAATTCAGGAATACAAAAAAATTTGTTCCATTACTTCCTGCAAAATTCAAGTAAATTCAAGACCTAATCTTCTCGACATCGTATTCATCTGATACTGTGGATTTCCTGGTGCATTTCAAAGGGCCCCATTCATACTTGAGACTTTTTTTAAACGAAGCGGATCATAAATGAATGCACAATGCACAACCGTAAATTAAACACACATACGTATAAAATTAACAGGGCTTTATACATGTACATGTATATGTATCATTCGCATGTGCATGGACTGTACATGTACGTGTCAGGTTGCAATACAGTATATGTTTTATGAGAAACGGAGCATAAAAACAAAAATTGAGAATCAATATACCAGATTGCTACTAAAGTAAGCTAAAGTGTACCAATCACCTGAAAAAATATTTTGTGTACAGCTAGAAAGTATAAAATCAACCTCAAAGAACAATGTCTGGTATTCTAATATAGGTCAACAGTTAATGAGTATGAAGGAAATAAAGGATAACATGAAAATGCTCACGCGGAACGAACTCCGAGTTTGGTTCCGCGCGAGCCTTTATCTTGGCGAGCACGTACGGATACGTTGAGTAGCCTACTCACGAGTCACTTTTACGCTTATAGAGAGTGTAATTGAAATTGCAATAGCTCTTTATAGAATTGATATTTGAAGCCCATATTTTGAATACAGTATAACAACATGAATCCTCTAACATACAGAGCAAAATTACTTTTGGTGATTGGTACCCTTTTAATGGAAGCAAGTAGACCCTATAATGCTACATGTACATGCACTGCATGTCTAAACCAGGGGGACCTACGACTGTTAAGACGAGGGCAAATGTCTTTCCAAGAGACACAAGCACATCTGTTTGGTTTTGAACCCAGAACTTCCCTGTTACGTGACCAGTGCTCTGCCACTGAGCCATCACACTTCCTTGCACATGTACATGTAGTCTGCATGTACTTGTTGTATAAATGGGTCTGTATTTTAAAGTTACTTAAAATAACTTTAAAATTTTCATGACAACTTTAGTTCTTAATATTAACTCTCGCAAGAAGCAAAGTCCGAAATAATACCATCAATTAGAATCATTATTGTACATTTTGTATGTAACATTCAACAAGTTGTTAATATCATTATAAGGACGTACACACAATGTTTCCGTCTGAATGAATACCCATAATACAGATCATCTGAGCTTCTCTTTTCATCAGAAACGGAAGCCTCTAAAATTGAAGATCTGTAGATCATGAAACCTTATATTCTAGTATTGTACATGTAGTTGAAATCTTATTTCTAGTATTTTCTAGATGAAATCTTAATTCCAGTATGATAGTAGAGTTTCAATTTTCCATATTGAAATGGATTTAATCTAGGCTACAAGTACTTATGTAAGCTGCTGTTTAAGAGACATTCAAAGCTGTTATTTTAGAGATATGCTGATAACCAAATCCTGATGAAATTTAAGAGAAAATAACTTAGAGCACTGATGACATACACATCGTCTGTTTTGAACCAGAGGGCGTTAACTCATGAACACAGAGTTAACGCCCTTCTGGCTCTCAACAGTCAATATGTAATTCTGGCCTCTACACTATCAGGCGTCCGGGACACACGGGCGCCAAAAATCTCATCCAGACCCCAAAAAATGTCAAAATACTTACACAGGTCTCATTCATTAGGACCCTAAAAATTGCAATCAAGACCGCCCAGTAAAAAAAATAAGTGAGGGCAATTAAAGGGCGATTAGCCCCCGAAACTCTTGAAAAAGCCACCGTCAAATAATATTTCTGCCCATGGGACGTAGTGCATTAAAATCTCTGAACACAGCAGGTGGACTTCGATGTAGCCCTCGCGAAAGAAATTTTAATTTTTACACTGACTGACCGCCTAAGAAAAAAGTTAGTGTGGACTGTGGAGCCCCGTGCAATCTTACAAAATTACATGTACGTATGTACATGTACATGTAATAAAAACAGTGTTGGGTCCAAGACCAGAGGGTCCGAGATCAAGATCAAGATCAAGATCAGACAGTCCGAGATCAAGATCAAGATCAAGATCCGCAGCTCAAGATCAAGATTAGAACATCTGAGATCAAGATCAGATACGGTACATGTCCGAGATCAAGATCAAGATTGAGGTTACTGATGCCGATCTCGAGATCAAGATCGATCTCGAGGTACCTAACACTGAGTCGTGTTTTCGCTGACTGGTGAACGATTTTAAAAGCTTTTTCGTTTGATAATTTAAGTAATAACAATGCTGATCTCGAGTGATCTCGAGCGAAAATTCCGAGAACAGAAGCTCCGAGATCAAGATTAAGATCAAGACCAACACCTTCGAGATCAAGAACAAGATCGAGGTTACTGATGTTGATCTCGAGATCAAGATCGATCTCGAGGTACCCAACACTGAATAAAAATGTCTTCATATTCTCGACACTGTGTGTTCTGACGCCCAGTCTCGATTCTGATCTTGGAAAGGGACAAAAATAAATTTTCTCACAACCTCACACTGACGTTTTCCAGATTACAAAGAAAGATGTTGTACAAGTATACATGTATGTACATACTATTGTATACATCTAGAAATGAAGAGAAATACATGTACAAAGGACGATTTTCAATTTCAGTTTTATAGTTTAGTTTAGTTTAGTTTATTAACTCAATCACCCCATTGGGGTATGCAACATTTTGTAAAAGAGCCTGATCGGTTAAGAGTAGGCATTTTGTCCGTCCGTGACACTGAATATTTTATGGATTATAGGCGAACATGGCAACCAAATTTGATCATATCTCAACTCCTTCAGTGATACCCTTCACAATGAAACATTAAAATAGCTCTCTTCAATTAAAAGCTTATTTTCTACAGACCTTCAAACTTTAAAAATTTGTTAAATGTCTGTCTGTGACTAACCGATCAGGCTCATCATTGTGCATCTAACATTTTTGCAGTGTCCTAAATCATGCACTACATACACCTGTACATGGCATGATTTATGAGAGGGAAACATACACTTTACATATGTGACCCTCCACCACAAAACGACCAATAAGTCGCATTGCGAGTTTTAGAGTAAACAGTTAAAAAGGGTAGTTTGGGGTGGAAATTTTGATTTAAAGTTTTTTTATTTTCTGAAAGTTCATTTAGTAATCTATCGTCTGACAAAATTTCAGGGTAAAATACTATGTTGAAATATGTTTTTACTCTCATTCAAAATGACCATGTTTTCCAGGACATTTAAACTTTGTGTGTCAACTTGCTGGGATTGTACTTCACATCGCTTTTCTAGTATAGTTTAAAAACTATGCACTGTCTGGTATTCCAAATCTAAAGAAACAAATATATCTGTTATAAAGGTATGAAAAGTTTCAACCCAATCCATTTAGTACCTCACAGTGTATGCTAGGAAGTTTTGACTCAACCTTTTGTGGGA
Organism: Heliocidaris tuberculata; assembly: GCA_025618425.1. Classification (NCBI taxonomy): domain Eukaryota; kingdom Metazoa; phylum Echinodermata; class Echinoidea; order Camarodonta; family Echinometridae; genus Heliocidaris; species Heliocidaris tuberculata. The sequence goes on along the minus strand of CM046842.1, from coordinate 32,492,293 downwards.
CAAACAATAGGACCCAGATTAGGCGCTCTTCAATGGTCATTCTTCTTTAGAGGCTTTTTCTCTATTGTTTTGGTCATTAGCCTGTCTGACACATTGACATTCTCATTGTAATTTACAAGGGTTTGCTTAGTCCATATTAACAGACAAGTTATATATCATTTTAAAGCTTAGAATCTACATGTAAGCTTTTAAACTCTGTTGAAATATTAAAAACCCAAATTTCCAACTTATTGGTCGTTTTGTGGTGGAGGGTCACATATACAGTTTCTCCCATCTTTCAACCCATACACCATGTAGTGCTCAGTTAAATAGTTTTCATTAGGTTTAAATAAATCATCTTTTCCCCCTCAAATTGGCAACATTTATTTTTATTTTCCACCCCTACATTTTTAGGAAAATAAGAATAAATGTTGCCAATTTGAGAAGGTAAAGATGATTTAGATTTTTTTTTCAGTGTACATGTTGGTATATCAAATGAAACAATGTGAATGAAAATTACTAAAAATTTCGACAAAAAAAATTGCCAATTTGTCCTCAAAAACAGTGAAAATTCAATTTCACACCACATTGGCAATCAAGAGACTTCAATGATTACTTGCAATTAAATTGTTCTTGTTCATGAAAGGCAAAATGTCCTGCATTTAATTACAACAGGACTAAAAATTTGCTGTGATTTTCGCTCTTTCTGCGTACATTACATAATTCCTGGCATTCTAAATCAAAAGATACATGTACTCCAAAGACGTCACTTAAAGATAAAGTTGAGTTCTGGTCATCAGATTGAATTGTGAAAGAAACTGTCTCAAAGCAATTGGGAAAGGTTGATTATATAGCAATATAAGAATTGGTGTATGCTGTAAGGTTTTTGAATCACTAAAATGATAAGAAATTGACTCAGTCCTGCTGAGAGTCACATGCACTGCGCACAGAAATGTGTACGGGACTACACACAAATGTTCGGCCCGAACATTTCAGCCGTCTCTTCTCTTGTCATATTTTGAATGTGAGAGCATTTGAAGAGCAATCCTTTTCAGGGGACATTTCTGCTCCATGATATTCTTCCAAACTAACATTTATGAGAAAGCTCACAAATTACTTTTTACCTTTCCCAGTTCTAACTAAAGCTTCCCTTTAAGGAGACACTGAACTGCTATAGTATAACAAGAAATGAAAACTACCTTCAACGACAAATGTTTCTTCTCCGACCTAGGACAACAGGTGATGAGTCATATACCAATCAATTGTTAGAAGTAATTGAATCTCTCTGTGAATCGGACAACAGAATGAAAGCTGTCTATAAACCCCCAGTTCAGACTATCTACATGTACATGTAAAGTCATCGCACGAGAATCATATATAGCTACACGATAAGTAATTAAAGTTCGTAGTCTGAACATTGCATAAAGAAACGTTGCATTTAACAAAACATCATATAGCGAAATGCATGTTTGAGTATCGTTTGGAACAAAAACTTGATAAAGAATCAGCATCCCCTTGTAGTCTGACATTGTTCCGTACAAGAATCGTATAACTAGGCGGGGCTTATAGTGTGCGCGCACCGATGTGACCAATGAGCTGTCAAATTGTATGCTCAATCGCTGTCCTCGATATAACCTGATACAGTGTCAGCTGACTAAGAAATGGACTCAATCTTGCTAGAAAATACCATCCACTACCAGTGGATAAAGCAATGCCCTCTACATTTGATGCGACCGGCTGCCATGTTTGGGCTCGCAGAAAAACACCGCCGCTGTACTGTTTCAATACAATTTTATGCATTTTTAGAATCAAATTATTCAGCACGATGAACTTTTGTGAAGTCTTTTCCACGAATTACATGTAACAGCAAAATCAGGCAAAACAATTAGTGTACATGTAGCCTTACAACTTTCAAAGGTGATTTAATGTGACAATTAGTATAATGTCTTTTCACATTAGAAAATCAAATCACGTATCTTTCGAATAGGAGTACACTGGAATCGTACACAGCAGACGATGTCGCACGCTGTGTCCCACGCGGTCCCACGTACTGTGTTAGTGTGTAAGGCATACATGTAGAGCCATGCCTACGATACGATATCCACGTGAGGAAGAGATCGATGACAAATACATGTCAAGATTAAGAATGTTTGGTCTAAACACTTCAGATAATTTCTCATCAAGTTTCAAATACTACATGGGCATTTGGAGAGCAATCCTATTCAGGGGATGTACATGTACATGTACATGTAATTTTCACATGACCACGCCTACCAGAACTCAAATTTTTCTTTGAATTAAAAAGTATCAGACAAGAAGAGCCGTTTCTTGCATCCTGTCGGGGTTAGACCCGTAGGCTGACCCAGGTTATTCATCAATGTGAAAGTAGTATAAGGTGGGCTTAGGGTAGAACATTCTCACACCATGAGTCATATTGAATGAATGGGGGATTTCCAAGAAAAAAAGTTCAAAGTCACTTTGAATTCTTACACCGTGTGTCACATTTTTCAACGCTCTTGGTTTTGATTAAGTGTAGACTCTGATAAACTTGAGTTGTACACAGAGTATGCCTACGCAGATCACCTACACTCTAGTCTGCGAGCACAGACCCAATTTGACAATTTTTTCAGAAAATTATTGTGTCTAGAGAGAAGCCTAACCCAGCTATCTACTGGTTATACTGGGCCAATGGTAGTCTATACAGTGCAGACACTCTTTTATGACTGACCAGGGTATATATGCCTGCAAACTACATGTACATTGTATTTTCTTTTCTTTTTCTCTCCCCCCCCCCCCCTTCGTCTTCTTCCTCCTCCTCCTCCTCCTGTACCTGTACCTCCTCTCTACATGTTGTATCTCCCTCTCTCTATCTCTCTCTCTCCTCCCTTCCTCCCTTCTTTCCTTTGACCTTTGACCTACCTACAGTACAGTGCACCCCAAAATCAAATCAGATTGTCTTCATATATGGTGATACATTTACATACACTGTACATGTACTAGCACCAAGTTTGAAGTGCATACCACAAATGGTTCTTGAAATATCATGATAACTAGGCTAACAACTACAATTTCAGAAATTGACCTCTGTGACCTTTGACCTTTCACTAATGGTACGTACCCCAAAATCTAATCAGATTGTTCATACCTCAAATGGTTCCTGAGTTACATTGTATCACGAGAACGAGGCCAACAACTGAAATTTCAAAAATTGACCTCTGTGACCTTTGACTTTTAACCTATGCACCCCAAAAGCTAATCAGATCGTTTTCTTATGGTGATATATATACTAACACAAAGTTTGAAGTTCATACCTCAAATAGTTCTTGAGTTATCACGAGAACGAGGTTAACACTTGAAATTTCAGAAATTGGCCTGTGACCTTGACCTTTGACCTACGTACCCCAAAATCCAATCAAATCGTCTTTCTGTATGGTGATACATACTAGCACCAAGTATGAAGTTCATTCCTCATGTGGTTCTTGAGTTATCGTGAGAATGAGAAAGCGGGACAGATGGCCAACCCGAAAACATACATGTACATGTATGTAAATGCCTCCGGCACCACCTTCGGTATAAAGTGGAAGCATAAAATAAAAAGGAGGCGGGCCGAAGAAAAGAGTGAGGAGGGGAAGAGAGAGTAGGAATCAATTTTACTTGACTTCATGTTCAGACATCTCTTGGATAATAATAGTCAATGAATAACCATCCACTTAACCCGTTGACTAGTAGCTTCTAAAATGTTTTCTGTAAGATTTCACTTCATTATTTATTCAATACTTGTTGATATATAATTTATACAGTGATCATTTTCCTTTCCTTCTCTTTTCCCTCTCCCCCTACTCTCTCTCTCTCTCTTTCTTTTTCTTTCTTAGTTTGATTTCTTTCTGCCTCTTTCTCTCTCTCTCTCTCTCCCTCTCCCTTTCTCACTAACTGACAGCTTGTTCACTGAGAGTTATTTCTACATATATGCATGTACATGTACATATTGAAATTATTTATCATGGACTTTTCCATTAGACTTTAATTTTTTAATTCTTATTTGGTTATGCCCTAGCGTGTTGATTATCCTTACTCGAGGCTATACTGAGATGATCTCCCATTTTTGTTCCATACCTTCCAGATTTACTTTGCAGCAGTAACATATATACACAATTCATTTTGCAATATTGTCAGACTATATCATTTATGTTCATATTGGCGATAATAGTTAGCCAGTTTTGCCTAAATTCCTATTTGTTTCTTTGTTCATTATTTGAGATAACTTTGCATGCCCTTATATACATTTTTTTCTTGATTAGAATGATACATGTATTGCCCAGTTATACTTCTATTATACTCAAACATTAGTTTGTAATATTCTATTCTTGAATTGCCAAGTTTGCCAAGTTTATCTCATACCACTCACATGCAATATTCCTAATGATTACAGTCTGTTCTACATAGCATTTTAATTAGAATCAACTTTTTGATATTTAATCTTAATTCATTTGGTTCTTACTGAGAAAATTTGTTTCTTACTGAGAAAATTTGTTTCATTATGTGCAATATTCTATGTATAGAAATTTTATCATGTACTGGGAGCAGCAAGTGTGGGGGCACATGCCTCCGGGCAACAGTGTTGTACTTCACTTTTGTGCACCCTGACCCACTTGTTGTTCCCAATCTTTTTACATGTCCTTTACATGATCTTCCGCATTCTTATTACGTACTTGTATTTTGCCTTGTTGTATTGTACCTGTGCTTATTTTTATGAATGGTCAAATAAATAATAATAATAATAATTCCCATAGGCTTTACACATGGACCAAACGGGTCCCGTGGGCAATGGGTTAACAGAAATTCCAATAACTTGTACCATGATACAGCACTTTACTAAAACACCTACATGTAGGTGTGATGCATTCAATGGTTGAGTTTCAAATCAGAGTCTGGTTTTGCAGACTACATTGTATTATTCTCCTGCCTTGTCTCCTGTCTGATCAATGTTAATATGGCTGATCATTTGACATATTTGGTGTGTGGGATATGATTGGTCCAATTGTGTTAACAGTTGCATTACAAATGATCCAAGTGTTCCTTAAAGAGAATAGGCTGAGTTCTAGTCATACATTTACATTGTGAAAGAAAATGTCTCAAAGCAATTGGGAAAGGCTAATCATGTGAAATTTTGGGATCATCAAAATTATAAGAAATTGACCCAATCTCACTGAAAAGCAAATTAATGCACTGCACACATATGGGACTGCCCACCCCACACGTGGCATGAATGTTTGGTCCAAACACTTCAGCTACACATGTACTTCTTGTCATATTTTGAATATATGAGGTATTAATTTGAAGAGCAATCCTCTTTAGAAGACATTTCTGTTATGCTGTTCTTCCAAACTGACATTACACAACCTCTAAAGAAATAGCTCACAAATTATTTTTCACCTTTCCCAGAACTCAACCTTTTCTTTAGAGGTTGTGTAATCTCGCAAAAATTGAAAACTGGGAGGTCTGTGCGCAGCGCTTAAATGTAGATGTTAATTCAGTACTGAGAAATGTTTTCATATTGATGAGAGGAGGGGTTCTCAAACCTGCTTCCATCATTGTTCATTGTCCCATCTTACAATAATACAGCTTGATGGAACACATGAATTCCCTTTTTTTAAAGACCTTTAAAACAGAAAGAAATGTTTCTAAGCAAACAGCATTATTTGCCAGTCATGGTGAGGGGGAAGATTTCTGGTCCAAACCAAGACTCGATTTCCTAAATATATAGGTGTAAGATGACTTCACTCCGTCTCTCAATTAAAATGCATCTAGAGGAGTCACAGGCCCAGCGTTCTCACCGGTGCATAACACTCTTGGTGCTAACTGTACATGTACCAGCGTGGATGTGTCTGGAGCGTGGATGTGTCTGGAGCGTGGATGTGTCTGGAGCAGACATTTTGCTGACCTAACCATACAGTTACAGATACCAAGCATGGAGAACTTCAGAAGAAAAATCCCTAAATTCTCCCCAATAATGACATGTAATACACCATTTTCATATTGACTGCCAAAAGCGGACTTAGTCCAGGCTAATTCAAGATCGATAGACCCGCATCTCAAGTCCTGCTAGCATTCGTACATTACAGCAGCAAGACCGCATCACATCTGCTATGTGCATTTGTTTCCATGGTTTCAGCCATCTCTCTTCTTTCTCATTTTCATTTAGTGTGTGTGTGTGTGAACGAATGGGAGAGTTGTCCGCTGCTGCATAGCAGTGACATTACCGATACGGCCAATTTGAAATTCCCATGCAGTGATGACAACTTTCGATTGCTTGCCCGATTTCATTTTCACTTTCACCAATATACTCTTGATTTTTCTGCTTTACTTCAAAGCGACTTTCTAATAAGTCGGATTTCCCTAACAGAAAATTAGTATGCTTACTCTTCTGGAAGAATCAAAAGAGATAACCTTGTATGTAATGAGAGATTATTTTGTCTGTTATCTACACTAACAAACAAATTAGCAAGCTTTTATTGAAGTAAGCAGTGTATATTCAATCAATCAGCCTTTTGTGTTTACATGTAGCCTACATTCACACAAAGACAATAAGGACTTGTAAACGTATACAATTGCATGTACATGTACATGTACATGTATGAAGTCATAATAGAGATTATCTCCAATAACCTCGCATAAGTGTGAGTGATAGAGATTAATCTTTCTCTTTTTTAGTCATCATCATCATTATGAGGGGCAACGGGTCTGATGTTCAATTACACGCCCAACTTCCCGGCGACCCCTTGCCTTGGCGGACTTTCACCAGACACCGCGCCCCTAAGAACAAACACACCACCACCACTGTGAGAAACGGCACAGACATTACAATATTAAGCGATCATTGCCCCCAACAGACCCACCGGTCTCATCCATTTCAACACGCCTCAACCTTCCCATCCCTTGTACAGGCGTGCCAGGGGTATCCCCCAAACTTCCACTATTCCCTCACTCGCTACCACCTCAAAACTCACCTTTATTTTGTCACAGAAACAATAACCCCAGCTTTAATCCGACGGCGCTAACAGGTAGTATCACAGTCCAACTTGATGAGAAAGTCCGAAAGGTACGATGTCATGAAGAGAATAATCCGTGATTTGGCCTAAATAAACTGATGATTTTCCGCTAAGGATGTCTTACAAATTCACGTTCTTCGCGATGTTGCGCGCTGTAAGTACCGGAAATATACACACACAGCTAGCCGGTAGTAACTCCTTGGCTCGATCTCGCTGCTGCGCGGCGCGGCGGTACGATGAATGTTGTGCTCTCTCTTTTTTTCCGCAACAGCTGATTCTGTATACCGGGTATGTACAGCCTTGAAAAACAGACGGCGTTGTGTTTTTCCCCGCGACCCCTACCTGGCAAAAAACAACAAAAAACGCTGATGAGCTTCAGTTTTTTTTTTTGCTTCTCAGAAAATTTTCAGAATATTGTGCCCCCTCCCTCACCAAATCCTGGATCCAGCACTGGGGTCATCGTGTGGGCCCTCTATAAAGAAGAAGAAAGAGAAGAAGAAGAAGAAGAAGAAGAAGAAGAAGAAGAAGAAGAAGAAGAAGAAGAAGAAGAAGAAGAAGAAGAAGAAGAAGAAGAAGAAGAAGAAGAAGAAGAAGAAGAAGAAGAAGAAGAAGAAGAAGAAGAAGAAGAAGAAGAAGAAGAAAAAGAAGAGAAGAGAAGAAGAAGAAGAAAAAGAAGAAGAAGGAAAAGAAGAAGAAGAAGAAGAAGTCGAAGAAGAAGAACATATAATGTTGAATAAATATATGCCGTACATGTTCAAATAAAACAATTAGGACTGAGCATTATTCAAATATCAACACCTGCCATGCATGGCGAGACCGTCTTGTCATGCTATATGTCTTTCATTATGGTTTCGTATATACGTCTATCCAAAATATTAATTTTGTAAAATCAAACTAAAGGCAAAAAAAAAAGAAAAAAGAAGAGGGGGAGAGAAATAAGAAATCTAGGACACCCCCCCCCCCCCCGGACCGATTTCAAGTACAAACTCAGAATAAGATTCACAGGAATCAAGACAGTAGATTACAAATAATTGAAATCAATTTAAATGATTTTAATAGTTTAATGATTTGAACAAAAAACGTAAATGTACAAGAAATATTTTCTTAAATTCATATTCAATAGAATTGTAGAATATGGAAAGGAAGTGAATAAGTGATAATAATTTCGATGGCCTGAGAGGGAAAAATTAAACAAAATATGAAAAATATTATAATATTACTATAGCTATATAGTGGAATAATTTATTGGGTATGAGGTTCATTTATTTCTGAAACTAATCGGAAGACTACTTAAAGGGCAATCCAACCTTGGTAATAAGATGATTTGTGTGAAAGCAGAAAAATAAGAAAAACAGAATGGTGAAAGTTTGAAAGAAATGGGACAAGAACTAAGAAAGTTATGGATGTTTGAAAAATGAGATCACTACATCTATGCGAATCTCAAATTGGCAATTTGGTGAGTCAATTGTGACATTTTTGTGGACAACTCTCCCATTTGTCGTACACAAAAATATCATTAATTTGCGGTTTTCTTCGAGGCGCTTTTACCCTCAGGGCAGTACTCAAAATATATTGGAGATAGCATATTGTTATAGGTCCTCATGTACTAAAAGATCCTACTGAGTAATGCATTTTGGAAAAAAGTGACATTTTAGTCATTTTGTGTGTTAGAGCGAATGGGGGAGTTGTCCACAGCTACATCACAGTGACATTGCCTATTCGGCCAATTTGAAATTACCATATGCATAGTGATTACAACTTTCAAAAATTCATAACTTTCTTATTGCTTGTCCGATTTTGTTCAAACTTTCACCAATCTGCTTCTCTGATTTTTCCTCTTTCTTTCAGAGCAACTTGCTATTAAGGTTGGATTTCCCTTTAAGCTTAACATAGCAGAGGAGAGCGTGGTATCCATGTTGTCTTTTTTTTGTGTGTGTGTGTGTGTGTGTGTGTGTGTAATTATATATGTCATCATGGAAGCAGATCCAATGTTTTCAAAAGGACGTGCATTTATTATACAGGGGCCGCGGAGGGTTTTTGAAAGTGGGGGGGGGGGGGGCGGGCTGATCTGATTTCACCCATTAATGACAATTTTCGAGCCTTTTTTCTGCTAATTTTTTTAATACGTCTACTCAAAAAAGTGGGGGCTGCAGCCCCCCCCCCCCGGCTCCGCGGCCCTATGTTATGATCCATTATTTGTTGATACAACGTTATGTTTGTTGCTGTTAAAATGAGCAATAAAGCATGAAATAAAAAAGGGGGTAAACAATTCTAACAAATTTCTGACTAAACCCCCCCCCCTCCCCCCCCCCCCCCAAAAAAAAAAAATAAATTTAAAAAAAAAAATTTTTGTTTGTTTTTTTAATCACATTTTCAAGATGCTTTGGGGTCGAACATTTGAAAAAGGCACATTTTGAAGGATGTGCACTTAAAGGGCAATACAACCTTTGTAATGATTTGATTTGTGCTAAATTAAAAAATCAGAGAAGCAGACTGGTGAAAAGTGTGAACGAAATCGGGCAAGCAATAAAAAAGTTTTGATTTTTTTTTAAAGTTGTAATGACTATACAATTTCAAATTGGCCTAATGTGTAGGGACAGTAGGATCACTGTGATGTAGCGGCAGTCAACTTTCCCATTCGCTCCAACACACAAACTGACTAAAATGTCAGTTTTTCAAAATTTATAACTCAGTAGGATCCTTTTCTCTTGGGAGAACTTATAATAATATGCTATCTACAATATATTTTGAGTACTGCCCCGAGGGTAAAGGCACTTAGGAGAAAACCGGAATTCAATGATATTTGGGTGTACTTAAGGCGACAAATGGGAGAGTTGACCGTGAATACGTCACATTCGATTTACTAAATTGCCAATTTGAGATTTGTACAGATGTAGTGATTTCATTTTTCAAACATTAATAACTATCTTATTCTATGTCCGATTTCTTTCAAACTTTCACCATCCTGATTCTCTTATTTTTCTCCTTTCACACAAATCATCTTTTTACAAACTAAGGTTGGATTGCCCTTTAAGGTATGCGACTTATAGGTTTCAAAAGGGGGGCTCGTGTCTGTTCCCCCCCCCCCAAAAAAAAAAAGGAAAGAAAGAAATGTGGATAAAATAATTATTGAATTCGGTAGCTTGGTTGTGCAGTAGTGAGGAGAACCACTTATCTGGATAATTCCCCGGTTTGTCATGTCTTCAAAACAAATCAAATCAAATTCAACTCTATCGCAAAAGACTTTTGAAAAATCAACATATAGGGCAATTTCTATAGTCTTGTCTATCACCTATTGAAATGTTCGAACATTACGATGACGTAATTACGTAACCCGAACATGATTTCTATGGAATAGGGTAGTATTGCCCTTGAGTTGATTTCTCGAAAGTGTTTGTGATCGTGTTAGGAAATTCACTTTGGGGGAAGTCATAATTTAGGGATTCCTTAGTTTTGGAATGGAAATTAACGCTAAAACAGTATAGAATCCACTCTCAGAAGAGTAATTCAACCACTATTTTGTAATGGATTCAACGCCAAATAAGTGATCCCTAATATGACTCCTAAAAATTGGGATTACCTCTCCTCTGCACTGAGAGAGCACGGGAAACAAACTCAGTCAATGAAAATAAGAATGTACACTTAATTGTTTATTCATGCCAAGTATGGGCAACCATGATGGATAACAAAATGAAATTCCGACTTTAAAAAAGTTTTAAAATCCCATGTTGTAGTTTCTTCTTCTTCTTTTTAAAAACTAGTTAACAATCAGTTCTAAAGGGAAAATACAACAAATAGGAATTACCTTTTTTTCCTAAAATGAATGAAAAACATGACAACGTAAAAATGTAGGCCTACTTGAAAAAAAATATAAATAAATAAATAAAACAACCCATTTACCAGGCTAATTAGTAGCTGAAGAAAGTACGCTTAGTAATGTCAGGAGTTTGCTCTGATTTTTTTTTTTTTCACATTCATACATATTTTGAAGATGAGTGACCGAGTAAACACCCCAGGGTGCCCCCTCCCCAAACACAACCAACACCCCTATAGGGGAAGTTTCCATTCGTCATTACGTGTATGGTTGCTCAGTCAGATGCTCAGTGGTCGAGCGCCATCTAGTGACAATTTATTTACAATTATACCAGTGCATTACTTTGCTTTTGCAGCAGCCTGTATTATCAAAGAAATAAACACCCCCCCCCCCCCCCCCCCCCCCCGACAATGTGAGGTGTGTGTGAGAGAGAGACTGATAAAGAAAGAGAGAGAGAGAGAGAGTCTCAACACCCCCCCCCCCTCTCTCTCTCTCTCTCTCCTCTCCGCTCTCTCGGACCCAGCCCCATCCTCTCTCTCTCTCTGACAATCTGTCCATGCTCTTTCCTCACGCTTACTCTACCTTGCCTCTCCCTCTCTCTCTCTTTAGTATAATTTTCTCCATCTCTTTATCTGTATTCTTTGCTTCTTTTTCAAGTCTTAGACTCTTTTTTTTATATCATTCGCTCGTCTCTTGATAGAACTCTCTCTCTACAAATCTCTCTCTCTCTCTCTCTCTCTCTCTCTCTCTCTCTCTCTCTGTTCATTCTCTCCGTACAGCTTCCTCTCTTCCTCCCCCCCCCCATCTGCATCATTATCTTCACTCCGATTGTACGTCACTCTCTCTCTCTCTCTCTTTCTCTCTCTCTCTCCACTCTATCTCTCCACTCTATCTCTCCGAGAGTTCAGTCAGTGTTCTTCCCACAAAACGCATTTGTAACGCATTTGCTGTTAGATGGCGTTCGAACACGTTTCTTTACAGAGCCATCTAAACACATCTATGTGCATATGTGGCCCTGTTTCCTGTAAAGGGCCCCTGCAACCAAACGCACCCCAAATGCAAGTTGTTTTTTTTTTTTCCTTTTGATTTGCAGGGATGCATACCACTAATATTCTGTTATTCAAACATCTAGATATGTTTCATAGATTTTTAAATATTTTTTGAAATATATTTTCCAACATCCTAAGATTCACCCTCAACAAAAAAAAAGCTCTAGGTCTCATTCCTGCAATGACATCATCTGTCAATCGTCAGTCAGCTACACTGACATTCTACAACGGACAGTGGGATGTAACTTTCCCCAGCTCAGCACATGCTCACAATAAAATTGCATGCTTTCAAACAATACCTCCTCATTGCCAGTCTTTTCCTGGTGATGCTACAGCATGTCTGATATAGCAACTACTATGTATGCATTGTATGGTCTATCAGAACAGATGGTCATTTCTGGCAAAGCTACATCCCACTGTCTCTCCTTAGCTCACTAATGATTGACAGATGATGTCACTGCAGGAATGAGATCTGGGGCATTTTTTTTAGGGTGGAGCTTAGCATGTTTGAGAAAATGGTTTCAAAAATATTTAAAAATCTATAACATATTTAGATGTTTGAATATTAACAAAATATGAGTTGTATGCATCCCTGCACATCAACAGAAATCAACTTGCATTTGGGTTGCAGTGGACCTTTAATCTCCTGCCTGTCGAAAAATTGACAATCCACAAGGAGAGAGAGAGAGAGAGAGAGAGAGAGTGTGTGTGTGTGTTTGGGGGGGGGGGGTGCTGTATTGTGCATTGTGCTGTAAAGCGTATCCGGACAACTACCCCCTGGACAATTACCCCCCGGACAACCACCCCCCGGAAAACCACCCCCTGGACGACTACCCCCCTAGGACAACTACCCCCCAGGACAACTACCCCCTAGGACAACTACCCCCCAGGACAACTACCCCCCAAGACAATTACCCCCCAGGAAAACTACCCCCTAGGACAATTACCCCCCGGACAACTACCCCCCGAACAACTACCCCCTGGACAGCTACCCCGGAAAAATTGTCCTGGGGGTAATTGTCCTGGGGGGTAGTTGTCCTGGGGGTAGTTGTCCTGGGGGGTAATTGTCCTGGGGGTAATTGTCCTGGAGGGTAGTTGTCCTGGGGGGGTAGTTGTCCTAGGGGGTAGATGTCCTAGGGGGGGGGGGTAGTCGTCCAGGGGGTGGTTTTCCGGGGGGAAGTTGTCCGGGGTAGTTGTCTAGGGGGTAGTTGTCCTAGAATCGCTGTAAAGAAACCCTCTTCCAAAGATGTCAAATCATTTTATATAATAACATGGTAGTTCCAAAGTGCTTGCTTTGAAAATTCCTGGAAATAAATATTCTGAAATCTCTTATGTCGCGAAAGTTTCTATTTTCACAGTATTTATATCATTTCTTTCTTGTAATTTATTCCCTTTTTAATGCTCTCAGAGCCATACTATGGCATAAATGAATGACGGAGTCAAAGATACAAAGACAATCAAACAAAAAATCTTTATAGTTTGCAAAGCGTTCAATCTCTTATTTTAAACATTCACATTCAAAGAAACAAAGACAATGAAACGAAAAATCTTTAGTTTGCAAAGCGTTCAATCTCTTATTTTAAACATTCACATATAATTATGCATAACAAAATAATTATGATTGGTTATTCATGCATAAAATCATTGTTCATCGATTGAAATGAAAAAAAAAATGTAGCCTACACGGCCGTGAACTTGTCAACTGGAAATAGGAAATGCAGGTTCGATTTGTTCATCCACCGTTTGGGATTATGTTATTTCGTTTATACACAATAGGCCTATATATAATTTGACGAAACTTGATCCCAATGTTTGATGTCTTAAAAATTCCATTCAATACGTCTCCATATTTTAAGGGGATGATGAAAATGATAAATCCATTATGTACAATGCGTATCTCCATTAAAATGATATTTTCAAATCGCATTGCCATATTACCTACATGAGTAGAGATATGTGAAATTTTTGATGACATCTTTGATTTTAAAAAGATGAAACAAAAACAATAATTCCTTCTTGTTTACAAAATCAGTTGTCATCAATGCCATTAAAAAAAAAAAAATTAGCACAAAGTGTGAAATAAGAACGTTAGTTGTACACCTCGTAGAGTATCCCTGTCGAGTGGTATAAGCACTTGACTGGAGATGCGAAGGTTATGGGTTCGATCCTCGGCATGGCACTTATGTCCCTGAGCAAGGCATTTTATCTGTATTGCTCCTCTCCACCCAGGTGTTAAATGGTTACTCGATAGGAGGCGAGTTGTGTTTGGATTAGCATGTACGATTATAAAATGGCGCCTGGCTGGAATGCTTCATAGAGGAGTGGAAAGTATGCACTGTATCTTAGGAATTATGTAGCGCATAACTTATATGAACATTGTATAATAAAATATTATCAAAGAAACAAACATCCCTGGCAGTGTGGAGTGAGTGAGAGAGAGAGAGAGAGGGGGAGGACGAAAGGTCGAAGGAGAGGGGGGGGGGCGGGTAACTGGGAGTGCATGAGGGGGAGAGAGAGAGAGCGAAAGAGAGGGAGAGAGGGGGCACATTGTGTGCAATTAAACAACCCTTCATTACCTAATTCTTCTGAATGAAAGAAAGAGAAAGACAGTATTCTTTAGGAGTTTATACGTCACTATCCCCCCGTTCCCCCCCCCCCTCCTCTCTCTCTTTCTACCTTTAATGTCTCTCTACTTCTTCTCTACTCCCTACTCTTTCTTGCCTCTCCTTTTCTCTCTTTTTAGTATTTTTTTTCTTCATCTCTTTATCTGTGTTATTTGCTTTTGTTTCCACTCTGTATATTATTCCCTCATCTTTATCTTGATAGAGCTCTCTCTATAAATGTATATATCTCTCTCCATTTTATATTTCCGACAGTCCATATGATTCAGTAGTCTTCTCGCAGATCGAGTTTGTAACGCCTTTGCCGTTAGATGGCGCTCGACTGTTTATTTCAGAGCTCCTGTCGGAAAATTGATAATCCGCGGGGTGGGAGAGAGAGAGAGAAAAAAAATGTATTGTTCATTGTGCAGTATGCAACAATCTTCCGAAGATGTCGAATATCGTTATTAAATAGCAGCACGGCAGCTCCAAATTGATTGTGTACTTGTGTAAAAGTCTGCCATTTAATTCACTTTCACAGTATTTTACGTCATTTCTGTCTTATAATGATTTTTTTCACTAATGTCCTTTGTAATAAATGAACGACGGAGGCAACAATACATAAACCATCGCACAAATAGTCTATAGTTTACAAATAGTTCAATCTCTTATCTTAAACATTTACAGATAATCCCACTCCGAGTCTCTGTTATCTCTCCCACTCTGTCTTGATAAATCTTTCTTTCTCTCTCTCTCTCTCTCTCTCTCTCTCTCTCTCTCTATGTATATATATATATATATATATAATGTATACCTGCTCTAACTTTCCTTACTCGCTACTCTGCTTTGTCTCTCCTTATCCCTCTCTTAACTCTTACTGTGCCAATGGTTTTAGCTCTCTTACATATTTTACCAAAATGTCATCAATGCTTACTTTTCAAATATCTGCACTTCATTAACCATCTATTTATTACCATTTTTTATGATACCAAACATTATACTTTACCCAACTTTATCCATAAGAATTACTGAAAATTACATTTGAGTTTCTTTTGTGTCCATAGTTTTTTGGTTTCCAATCTGTTTACTATTGTGTAATGTTGAAATAAGATATCTTTTTAAAAATCAGCAATTTTCTCTGAAAATTTCCATGCTAGCATATATTATAATTATATATTTAGAATGCTTGATTTATGCTCAAAATTTTTGATACACATTGACCACCATATACCTTTCCTGTGGTCGAGCAATTAGTGAATAAATACGATGTCTGTCTGTCACATATATGTGACATCGGCACTCAAAGAGTTAAGTATTATTTTTTAAGATCTTTTTCTGTATCATTTGCTTATATTTCCACGAAATCTCTCTCTCTCTGTCTCTCTGTCTCTCTGTCTCTCCCTCTCCCCCTCTCTCTCTAATGTATCTCTTCTCTTTCTCTTCGTATACCTACTCCCCCCCCCCGTCTCTCTAGCTATCTGCATTTCTATCACCACTCCGATTGTCCTCCCCTCCCCCCCCCCCCCTCTCTCTCTCTCTCCACTTTATCTTTCCGAGAGTCCTTTCAGTAATCCTTCACAATGAACTCGTTTGTAACACCTTTGCCGTTAGATGGCGCTCGACTACGTTTCTTTGAACTCCCTCATCATCCTCCTGTTCATTGTGCATGGAACAATCATTATTATACAGTAGCACTGCAGTTTCAAATCGATTGTTGTATAAAAGGATGCCATTAATAACATTATTTTAGTTTCACAGACTTCATGTCATTTCTTGTAATTTATTGCTTTTTTATTGGTTTCCGCGACATACTATGGCATATAAAATGAACGACCATGACAAAGATGCAAAGAGAATCAAGCAACTAATTTATAGTTTGCAAACAGTATAATCTCTTATTATAAACATTTACATATAATTATGTACTGAATATTTGAATCATTGCTTATTGATGAAATGAAATCTTTAGATTACCATGAACCAGTCAATAATCTTTTATTATATTTCGTTCATGGTGTCTAAAGCTTCATATGATTGAAAGAAAAAGTGTCCATTCTATCATGAACGACATAATGACAATGATAAAACCATTATATGATACATATTTGTATTATATTTTCAAATGCCTCCCCCTCCCATATTACGTTGCATGGCGTAGGGGTATGTGACATTTCTGATTAAGTTTTAAATACTCCGTTACAAAAGATGGAACGAATGACACAGACTATTTTAACTTTCACTGATTTGCCAATACAACACATTAATGGCATCTGTCAGACGATTTTGGTAAATTATCTTCATATGCTATCGAACCTGCATGTTTTTATGAAGACTAATTTTGAATACATATTGATGAACAAAAATCATTACTTTTTAAGTAATAAATTAAAATTCTTCTTGCTTATTTACAATTGCAATACTAACCAAAGATATTATGAGCTGTATACCCCCATAGTGTATAGCTTGTACATATTTGATGAATTGGTTTTTGGCATAAAACTTAAGAGGTATATGGATAATTTGAATGATCTTATCAAAAGGAAAACATCCATCATATCAATGTAGGCCTACATAAATATTTCTTTACGTTTATTTACAGTTGGAGTAGTAGGATACGGAGATATGAAATGGATGGCTCAAGAGAGTAGCACCTGGAGAGACATTTGTCATATAAAATGATTGGGTGACTAAACCTGTCATTTGACAGATTAGTATTAATGATTTGGGTCATATATCTTGATTTGTATATTCTACTCTTTGGTGCACAAATGATCCATTATTAAGAACCCAATCTCATATCAACATTATTAAAAACTTATTGATCTCATTATCAACGTTTATTCACTGTTCTTTTACATCTCTTTAATGCTCTGTTATGATTGGTTGAAAATCAAGTTGCGTTTTGGAGTTGCTTTTGATCGTTTTATGCAACGGACTCAGATGTTATCAGAATTAAATTTTAAAAAAAAGTTATAATCTCAGTTATATCACACATAACTATGAATTTCCCAAACCCTGTTTGTATATGCTCAATGTACTCTGTTATTTTCTTAACAAATAGGATTACAAGTTTATTTACATGCAGTCCAATGAATAGTGGTATTCTAGTCGTAATTCTGTACACGGTTATGATAATGGGGATGCTTATAAAACAGGCTTTTATACATGTAAATGTAGCTGCATTATTATATACATATTCATACAGAGAGCACACATTCATCGAATGAACTTCATTATGGAAACATGTATTGTTGTTGAGTACTGATGGTGAATAGCGTATTTCTATTATTTCGATTATTATTATCAAGAAACAATTGAAATGTGTGTAAACCTCTCTCTGTTATAACATTTATTTTAGAAAACAATATGTAAAACCAAGTCCATATGCGTTATGTTTGAATGATGAGTTTCTTCTACAATGTAAATACTTTATATGATTTATGAACTGGTATCGAAAAATAAATGAATCTTGAATCTTGAATCTTGAATCTTGAATTTCTAGAAGTTGTAGCAATGATTACAAATTATCTCTAACCGTGTACAAGGCCAATACCAATATAAAGCACGCATGACTTATATATCGGTTCGAACAATATCAAATCTTACAAAGTCCGACCAAAGTGCGACAAAATATTTGAAATATTGCAATAAAAGAGCAATTATAACACATTTGCTATACTACTACTACTACTACTACTACTACTACTACTACTACTACTACTAGTATAGTACTACTACTACTACTACTTCTTCTTCTTCTTCTTCTTCTTCTTTTTCTTCTACTATTACAGGTATTGTTATGATAATGAATTACGGTAAATGATAATAGTAATATTTATATTGAAAATGCATCAAATAGATAAGTAATGTGGATGACTGTGTCCAAATTAAACATTGTTAGCGCTGCATATTCCTGATTAGCAGTGGCGTATCTAGGTATTCCGGCGCCCGGGGCAAACTATCAAATCTGCCCACCCCCCCCCCCCCCTTCCCCTAGTTTGCAGGCACAAACCCTGTTCAGTCGTAAAAAAGTGTCTGCACTGTAAGACTACCATAGGCCATGTACTATAGCTGCTCCTTGACACGACCAGAAGGTAGCTGAATTAGGCTTCTCTCAAGACAATGGTTTTCTGATAATGTTATATATTATGTTCTTCTGAAGGTAGCCCAACATCTATCATAACTAAATAAACTCGGACACGGAGAATAAAGGAGTATTATAAGTTGCGTGTAGTTTTACTGAAGTCCAACTCAAAGTCTGACGTGCGCATGCGCAGATGGGCTGTACATAACATTTATCCTCCTTGGATAAAAAATACATTTCGTTGGCAAAATGATCATGACATAACATGTGTAATAATGAAGTCAATATACTGAGTACAACAAGAGTCAATTCTTCTTCTTTTTTTTAGTTCATACTTGAGTCTAATATTCAAAGGTTTTCTTCAGTTGTGATTAATTGAGTTCGGATTTTAAGCGTTCTGATCTTTATTCTGTCAAAATAATTGAGGTTCCAATATTGTATTAACTGTCGAGATAAATGAGTTTCAATGTCCGCATTCTTCCAATTAGAGTCAGTATTCCTTCTAGTATTTAAGAAAACCCATAGTACTGCGGTGGGCACCGTCCCTATCGGGTTGGATAAGCTTTCCTCTCGACTGGTTGGCGATGACCATGGCTGGTCGCATCGATGTTCTCGCGATTCTCAGCATTGTATCCAGGGTCGTCGACATCATGGTCGTTGTCGAGATTCTGGCCATCGTTTGCTTCTCCTTCCCCAAATGGAAAAGGAACATCGTCGTCGAAATCCGGACGCGACGCGGACGATTCCCCGTCGATCTGGCTCCGAGCTCTTAAATGGTCGACATGGCGTTGCCATTTTCCGCGGTTGTCCTCGAGTTCGACCTCGTAGAACAGGGGACCTCTGATGGAAATGATAATCCCCGGCAGCCATGTGTTTCCGCTCCCGAAATTCCGTGAACATGAACATGAATATGTGAAGATGAGTTTTGAAGCACCTAACCCGGGGTTGTTAGCCGAATTTTGATGAACTATTGTGTAAGCGAGGGAGAAACGACTGAAATAAAATTTCTTATGTATTTTACCCTTAGAAAAAAAAATCCAAGGGAATACAGCGACCTAGCAATAGATTTTTTGTTGTTAAAACTTTGAACATTCCTAACTGGAAACCCTGCAGAAACATATTCGAGGAATTTAGCAAGGCAATTGCAGGGCAAAGTTAGGATTTCTTTCGAATGTGCTACTTTGAAAGTGCTTTTTTTATGCCCCTATATCCCATGGAGGGAGGGGGGTGCAAAATTTAACAAGCTCCTGAGTTAGGCTGGGGGGGGGGGGGAGCAACTAGATTCAATTAATGGATAAAACTTTTAAAACGCTATCATGACTTGTGCTATAACTGGGGGCGCGAAATAGCTAGATCCTGAACATATGCGCGGGAGCAGAGCGACCGAGCTTAAGAAAATGTTTGCATTTCACGCCCTATGAAACATCATTTCTTAGGCATTTTGTCCTTGACTGGGGCGCAATAATGACCTTCAAAGAATGAATTTATTGTATTTCTCTCGCTTTTCTTTCTCTCTTTTGCGTTTTTGGCGCCCCCTTCAAGTGTCGCCCGGGGCACGTGCCCCCTCTGCCCCCGTAGATACGCCACTGTTGTTTAATACATCATCATGCAAACACGTGTGTAAAATAGTCGTGACTTCATTCATCTTTGTAGTTAATATTCACCGTGATGTATCTCAGGTATGGTCTGATGGCAATGTACCATGCTGTCAGCTTCTAGAGTAATGCGTAGTCATCACTGTAGCTCAATGAACGTGAGAAATGCTGTACTGCTGAAATGATACAGGATCATCCTGCAAAAGAAGACGGATGTTTTCACAATGAGACAGACATGTCTTCACCAACATGGAAAAGGTGTCTCATTTAGAGATCAATTGGCTGTTCCATTTGAATGATAAAATAGACATCTTAAGCCCATGCTAACGATGCATATAGCTTATGAAAAGTCCCTCCCTAGATGCATCCTATAGAATTCAAACAATCTGGCCCTATCCGGGGCTAATGCCTATTTATGAATAAGAAAGCATTGTACTGGGCTATTTTCTTTCCAGTTTATCAGGATTTTTCATTTGCTATATTAGCCGTAAATGATCCGATGGTAAGAAGTTGTTTCCCAGAAAGCAGAAAAAAATGATATCTAAGCAATGGCCGAATTACGCATAAACCATACCAGCATTATTCTGAAAAGTTAGAAACAAATAATCTCAGACATCTTCCCTTCATCAACGATTTAGACGATTTTTGAACATTCCTTTATTGTTGTGACTACTAAAAAATACAAATGTGCGTTTCATTCAAAATAAACTTACATTACAGCATGAATATGATACCTTATTGATTACAGGGAAACATGGGGCCTTAGTACAGTGGCGTGACGTGGGTCCAAGCATTGAGAGGACAATCACGCTATGGGGGGGGGGGGGGGGGGGGGTTGTCACCGATCTTACCAGGTGAATGAAATTCGAATTATTAACGCCATTCAATAGGGCAGGTTGGCTAAGGGGGCTTTTCATGCTTGTTTGTTTTCATTTTCATTTTCGTCCCCCTTTTTTACTCTCCTTTTTCTGTTTTTGTTTCACCTTGTCATCGGTGCATATTACTCTCTAAATATAAAGGAGAGACTTTGCCGCTCGACATTAAGAGTGAAGGAACTTTCACTCCAAATTGAGTGGTAAAGCACTCCTTTTTGAGTGAGCAGGGGGTGAGCATGCCGATATTCCTTCATCAGCCGTCTCACTCACTGACAGAGCGAGCCTGTGTTCCACTCAATATCGAGTGCAGACTGAAGTATTTTCACTCATGAGCAACGAGTGACGCAAGGCATTCAATGACAAGCCGCTTAAAGGGCAATCCAACCTTGGTAATAAGATGATTTGTTTGAAAGTAGAAAAATAAGAAAAACAGGATGGTGAAAGTTTGAAAGAAATCGGACAAGGACTAAGAAAGTTATGGATGTTTGAAAAATGAGGTCACTACATCTATGCGAATCTCAAATTGGCAATTTGGAGAGTCAATTGTGACATTTTTGTGGACAACTCTCCCATTTGTCGTACACAAAAATATCATTAATTTGCGGTTTTCTTCGAGGCGCTTTTACCCTCGGGGCTGTACTCCAAATATATTGGAGATAGCATATTGTTATAGGTCTTCATGAACGAAAAGATCCTATTACTGAGTTAGGCATTTTGAAGAAAGGCGACATTTTAGTCATTTTGTGTGTTAGAGCGAATGGGGGAGTTGTCCCACAGCTACATCACAGTGATATTACCTATTTGGCCAATTTGAAATTCCCATAAGCATAGTGATTACAACTTTCAAAAATTCATAACTTTCTTATTGCTTGTCCGATTTCGTTCAAATTTTCACCAATCTGCTTCTCGGATTTTCCTCTTTCTTTCAAAGCAATTTGCTATTAAGGTTGGATTTTCCTTTAAATTTCATTGTCAGCGTCATTTCTATGTTGTGAACAAAACTACGGGCACCACTCTTGAAAAAGAGTGGTAGATATTCAAACGAACCGAGATAAATAATCTTTAAGTAACAGCATATTGGTTACAACGTGCAAACCAATAGAGATTACAACGTATCGGTACTGGGTGGGCTTCAGGCAAGAAAATTAGCATAATTCACATGTTTAAATAATATAGCGGTTTTGTAATGACTCATTTTGATAGATTATTTCTTCATAAAATTGTCTTGCCGAGAATCAGTGGTTACATTTGATAAATCAGTTGGGATTATGTTGTTTTAAAGAAAGTGTTAGTTTACTAACATTTTCATCAATGATTTGTTATATGAATACATAGTGTAGTACATCCCTAGTGATAGGAATGTGTGCTTCAAATTAGCCTTCACACTGTACCCGCCCCCATCAAGACTCGATGGATCTCACCGAGGTTTCATCTAGCATTTATGGTCTATTCATGCTGATCGATTGCCATCGACGGATGAGTGATTGCTGGTAGGCCTGGTGGTATGCAGTAATCTGACGACTGGTGATTGTCGAGATTGTCGAGAAAGGAGTGATTTATCTCCACTCTGTCCACATGAGTGATAAAATTTTCACGCTTTAAAAGGATTGGTGCTTCACTCTTTCCTTAGTGAAATAGCGACCACCCTTTTTTCACTCGAAAAAGGGTTGTACCTCATTTAACTCCTTGTGAAAGTGGAATTTCACTCTCTTTTGAGTGCTTTTTCACTCTACGTTTAGAGAGTACGTGCCTTCCCCCCAATCGCATGACAACGAAAAATAAAAAGAGAAAAGGAGAGAGAGAGAGAAAAAAGGGGGGGAAGTGAAAATGACGAGACAGGAAGACGACAGGGTCCCTTCCCGCACCGTCCCCCTAATTAGTGGCCTAGTAAATTCGCATCTTTATCCAGCCGTTTCATTCGTATGTGCAGTGAGTCCCATGAAAAGCAATATGAAAGTTATGAATTTTTGAGAAAAAAAAACCAAAAAAAAAAACACGAAACCCTAAAACAAAGGCTTAGGTGAACAAACTATTAGCTGTAGGAATATAATTATTTGTTCATCATGAATTAGAAGTAATATGCTTTCAAATGATACCTGGATGGCATTAATCTATACATTTTTCACTGAGTAACATTGTTTTGGAAATGGCATTAAAAATTCATTTGTGCCAAATTTGGGTAAATCCGTTAAAACGTCAGTATCACGTGCGAACATGACGTAACATGCGTAGGGGAAATGCAAGCTTGAAAAGATATGATAAAGAAGATTCATATTGTGTGATGATATGCATTTAACGGGAATTTTTGTAAGACATGGGCCAATGCCATTTGCCGTGGGTGGCAGGGGCGTACACCCCTGGATTTTCCAAATTCAATAAATGTAAATCAAATGAAAAAGTTCACCTCTTGTAATGAAAGCGGTGCCCATCCCGAGGTGGAAAAATTGCCATAGTCTGATATTATTTCCTGCCTTATGTGCCCTTTACACCATACTTTACCATTTGATGACAATGGAAGGTGCCCCTTACTTTATTTTTTTTAATGAAAATATCACCTTGCGCTCTGCTTTGTTTTTTTAAAAAGAAGTTGCAGTTTTGAACAATGCTAAAACTGCTGTCCATAATGCTTGCAGATACCATTTCAGTACAAAATAAGCCCTTTCTTTACCCCCACCATCAACAAGTCGACCATCTTTTATTTAATGATAAGAGAATCATCCCTACCCTCATTTTGACAAAACGCACATGAAAGCAATTTTGTCATTGGGTTTCCTTCGGGTCATGTTTGCATGTGATCCTAATGTTTTCACGGTTTCACCCAAATCTACCACAAGTGGACTTTTACATGTCATTTTTAAAATGATGCGTCTCGGTAAAGCATGCATGTAGGAATGCCATCAAGACATCTGAAAGCAAAATACTTCTACTTTATGGAAACTTCATAATTGCGGTCATACAGCACATAGTTTGGTCACAATAACTTTTTGTTTTAGAGTTTCTTTTTTTCTGAGACGCACTGTATATATACGCACATGTATTTTTTTCAAGCAAACAGGAAATACTACTACTACTACTACTACTACTACTACTACTACTACTACTACTACTACTACTACTACTACTACTACTACTTATTCTTCTTCTACTACCATTACTACTACTACTACAGTCCTACTTCTCCTCTTCCTCCTCCTTCTCCTCCTCCTACTACTGCAACTATACGTCCTCGTCATACTACTACTACTGCTGCTCCTCCTCCTCCTCCTCCTCCTAGCACTGCTACTTCTTCTTCTTCTACTACTATTGTTATGATAATGATTTACGGCAAATGATAACAGTAATATTTATATTGAAAATACTTCAAAATAGATAATGTCGATGACTGTGCATAGATTAAACATTGTTAGCAATGCATAATCCTGTTTATAAGATAAGATCAAATTTTATTCACTCTATCGACCCCCTCTCGGGGTATGAGAGCACAACATACTTACCATAGTATAAATGGTATAATGAATACATATACATGGGTATACAGTTTAGATAATTATTAAACAACATTTCTCAATAAAACATTCAACAAACAACTATAGATATATATATATATATATACAGTGTAAATACAACTAAAGTACTAAACGCATAGGATTTTGAACTATTCTACCACTATACGTGTAACTACCTGACTTTGATCGTCACCTACAACATCAACAACTTCATCCTCTTTGGATTAATATCTAAACTGCTGCATAATAATTTTAACAAATTAACAAGCTTTTAAAGTTGGCAATCATTTTTTGTAAGAAGAATTTCAGCTATTACTGTTGTATTTGGTCTATGTATATTGAAATCATACAAGTGCAGTTTTCTCTCATTAATAAAAATGGGCAAACAAGCAAATAGTGATATTCATCACCAATATCTAATGATGCACAGAGTGTGCATGAACTTTCATTTAACAAATTAGAGTTGAAACGACTGTTATTAACTGGTAATTTATGTGTTCGACATCTAAACTTACAAAATAGTGTTGCATCTGCACTATTCAAAAGACACAACTATTTTTCAAACTCTAGCTCAAGTTTAAAAGTCCTATAATTAAGGTATCCCCGATTTGACCAGGTTGCTGCTTGCCATATCCTGTTTAAACATTAACAGCTAGTCTCAAACGTAATGCACCTAAAATCCAATAGTATTAAATCCATTCGGCTTGACATTTCATGAACCTAGAAAAGTTGCGTACACTGAAGTTGTTTTTTTTTTTCTGATTTGTGATCTTATGTGGTCCTAGAACAATTTCAGCTTTCTTGCCCAAACGGCAACCTTGAGCAATTTTCATAATTTGCATAAATCCAAAATGGCGCCTGGTAGCCATATTGAAACCCAACTTTTGAACTACATGTCACATACTAGTGTATGATGTATGTATATAGGGGTTTCGAGGGACGTAGAATTCATTTCTAACGCAACTTTTGCAATTTAAGGTCACGTTTAGGTCATAAAGGTCAAATAAAGCTCAAATGCAAAAGAAAGGGCAAATGAGTTTAACTCATTCTTTTGCCGTTTTGAGAACCATGACCGTAGTGAAGAACTCAACGATCAATTAACATTGTTACGTAACAGAGCTGATGACGGAGAGCCCTTTGTGATCCACGAATCGGATGTTCGTAAGCAGTTCAAGTTCATTAACCCACGGAAGGCACCGGGGCCTGACGGTGTGAACGGACGAGTGTTAAAGAAGTGCTCATCCCAACTCGCCGTACCATACTCTACGATATTTCAGATGTCGATTTCGGAAAAGATAGTACCTGCATGTTGGAAAGCGTCCGTAGTTACGCCAGTACCCAAGAACAATCGCCCTAACACGAATAGTGATTTTCGCCCTATTGCGCTGACATCAGTTGTTATGAAAAGCCTAGAAAGACTGGTACTTGCGAAGCTGACAAGTTCAGTTCTCCCGCTATACTTGATGCAAACCAGTTTGCTTATAAGGCGAAACGCTGCGTAACTGATGCAGTTCTCATCCTTACAAATATGTTGTACGAACACTTAGATAGGGCAAGATGTTATGCCAGGGTAACTTTTATAGATTTCTCGTCAGCGTTTAATACTATAGAACCCCTTGTACTATTAGAAAAGCTACAAAATTTACATGTTCATCCATCCCTCATACTATGTTATACAGTACTATGAAGGAAAATTGTTTAATAATACTTAACCATTACCTTATCATTGAACCCAATTATTTTCAGTCAGAACCAGGTAGACCTATCCATTGTGCAAATTGCAATTTATTTATTTTTATGTAATGATTTTGTATATATGTATTATGTTCAGTTGATTTATATTAATGTCGTAATATTGTAAAGCAAGTTTTTATACAAGTACAAACAATTATCCTCTATGGACATAATAAATGATTGAATTGAATTGAATTGAAATTTGTTACCTGTTTACATGACCGTGCATACGTTAGATTTTTAAACTGTTAAAGATGTCTTGTTTAAATGAAGGGGTTTTGGGTGTATATAAATAATCTCTGAGGTCATTCATTCATTGCCAGAAGGGGTCAATTCAAGGTCAAAGTTGAACTATATATTCTAATGGATAGTAATTTGTTTAGATATGATTTGTCTTTGACGAGTATGTGGTATCAAATGCCTTAGTTATGTTATAATTTCAATGTAAGTCGAGTTCAGGAACTGAAGGTCAGGTCTAAGTTCAATCTAATTACCCCTGAGTCACAAAGGTCAAATTCAAATATCTGTCATTTTTTGTTCATTGTCAGGAATCAAGAGAACAGTATTCAGAATTGTGCTGCTTCAAATCATCTCAGTTTAGTTTCTTTACGTTTTGGTATACTGCAAACCATTGAATGTTGAATTACTAAAAATATAATAGGTCGTATGTCTTGAGGTGCTACAGTTCAGGATGTCCACAGCACCTATGCACAGCACTGACGTCTTTGACAGTCTTGCTGTGCTGTTTCCTGATGATGTAGTAATGCACTTGGACAATTGTATCATTTGGCTTGTATTACCGGAATAATCTTTATTGGAACCAAGAGTGATCGTTACTAAAATAATGAAGCTGTTACATAATTTTTCTTGTACATCAAGTTAACACATAGCGTCAGCATAGGTTATTCTCCGCCATACATTTAAGTCTCACTCATATAGATGTCCACATAGGCAAAATCTGTCACTGGCTTTTTGAGAATAACACAGCCCTGTATACATGGCACTATAATAAGATGATGCATTTTCTTTTAATTGTTCAGATGCTACAAATAATATTATTGCTGATGAGAGGTGCTCAACAGGAAAACATGGTGATCTCTCCAATCATGCCAATGGATGATACGGGATTGTAGCTCTACTATCCGAGAACGAAAAATCCCATAACACATTACACAGTATCTTTCTTAGATGTTTCAAAATTGATGTCTAGGTGCATGTTGAAAAGCCATGTAAAATATCTTGATGGAAATTTGTCAGTATGTTTACTATGTGTGAGATAGGCTGGTCTAGATTGTTGCAATTATAGTGCAAACTTTCAGTTTCAGATATACTTTGCAGACCTATACAACGTACATGACGTAGATTAGTACTTTGCAGTTTCTATGTAGAAAGGTCCATGTCTTCATCACGGTGCATGGTGTTGGGAAGGTATAGGGCCTATAGTTTAATACGATATTGAAGAAGGACCTCCCTAGACTTGCCGAATTCGATGACCTGGGCCCCTTTTCATTTTCCTCCCCCTTTTCTTTATTTGACTCTCTCTTTACATTTTGTTTTCATCATGTCATCGAGGCACGTGACCAGTATCTCCTAAAGCTACACCACTGCCTATAGAACGGACAGAAACAAAATAATGCTGCGATGACGTTGAAAAGGGCAACTTTTCTTCGATTCTAGATTGTCGGTTTTATTTTATCTGTTTTATCATGTTTATAGCAGAACTAATCATATTATCGTTTTTCTTCTTTTTAGTAAGTGCTTGAAAATTACTTTTGTCTGAAATAATAAATGTACAATTTACTAAGGTTCTTAACACGAATCGAGGGTACCGTCAAAAGAGATAAGGGATTAACAGAAGAGGCAGGCGACGATCATATAAGAGTCAGGATAAACCAGCATGAAGAGTACCGAAACATAATTACATAACATAGACAAGGTAAAGCAGAAACCGATGACGGGGATTGGAAGCAAAGTTTAAAGAGATAAAGAATTAAAAAAAAACTTATCGGAAAGTGAAAGAAAGAGATAGAGAGGGTGGGGGGGGGGGGGGTTAAAGAAAGTTAGTAAAAGTAGGCATAATCAGTGTAGTAAAATCACGCAAAACCGTTATAAGGCAAACCCGTAATAAATTGACGTCAAAATAGTTAATCGATTACCAGGAGATCACTCTCCGCGCTCCACTGTGCAAGAGAATTTGCACGCAAACCCTATGTGAATGGAGAAGGCATGAACCATTCCAAGATGCGTTCTCAGTCTTTAAATTCACAGGAACGGCTGTAAAAGCAAAGGGACGGCTGCAAAAAAATTCGATACTTTTAAAGAAAAAATTATACTTGATCAATCTATCCTCGCCGAATTTTTTTTCCCCATGGCGTTTTGCTATAAATCAATCAAAATCATAATTCATCTTTTGCAAGCAGCTAAAAAGAACGCCTGATAGATGTAATGACAGTCGTTATTTGTCCAATATTCATGTGTGTATGATGGCCAACATGGCTGACGTGGCAGCAGTACTATATTATTTCTTTGGTTTTTTTTCTCTCTATCTTCATTCTTTTCTGATGAATTTCTTTGCTTTTCTTCTCTCTTGTCTTTGTTTTCTTATGTATTCCTCTGTTTTTCCTCTATCTGTATATTTTCTTAATGTATTTCTTTGTTTTTCTTCTCTCTATCTTCTTTTTATTTCTTTATATGTTTCTTTGTTCTTCTTCTCTCTGTCTTCCCTTTTTTTCTTATATATTTCTTCGCTTTTCTTTTTTTCTTATGTATTCTTTTATTTTTCTTCTCTCTTCTTTTTTCCTTATGTATTTCTTTGTTTTTATTCTATCTTCTTTTTTTCCTTAAGTATTACTTTGTTTTTATTCTCCATATCTTCTTTTTAATCCTTTATGTACTTCTTTGTTTTTCTTCTCTCTGTCTTCCTTTTTTCTTTATGTATTTCTTTGTTTTTCTTCTATCCTCTTTTTTCCTTATATTTTACTTTTTTATTTTTCATATCTTCTTTTTATTTATGTATTTCTTTGTTTTTCTTCTCTTCGTCTTTCTTTCCTTATGTATTTCTTTGTTTTTCTTCTCTCTGTCTTCCCTTTTTCCTTAAGTATTTCCTTGTTTTTCTTCTCACTTCTGTTTTCCTTATGTATTTCTTTTTTATTCTCCATATAGTCTTTTTATTTCTTTATGTAGTTCTTTGTTTTTCTTCTCTCTGTCTTCCTTTTTTTCTTATATATTTCTTTGTTTTTCTTCGCTTTTCTTTTTTTTTCTTATGTATTCTTTTGTTTTTCTTCTCTCTTCTTTTTTCCTTATGTATTTCTTTGTTTTTATTCTCCATATCTTCTTTTTTTTTCTTCTCTCTGTCCTTTTTTCCTTATGTATTTCTTTGTTTTTCTTCTATCCCCTTTTTTCCTTATATTTTACTTTGTTTTTATTCTTCATATCTTCTTTTTATTTCTTTATGTATTTCTTTATGCAAAAAAAAAAATAAACAAAGAATAAATAAAAATGAAATAAAAAAGTAAAATAAATGAATAAATTTCTGGATATGCGGGTGAGAGAAAAAGAAAGTCAAGAGAATGAGTACATGTAATAACGAGACACACACTAACATACAACAGTGAGTCAAAGAATGAGTTGAGAAAATAAACTTTGTCAAAAGCGCAGCGGTAATAATGACAATAATAATAGAGAAAATCAAAGCAACGAAACAAAAGAACTAACAAGGATAACGAAAGCAAGCGTATTCGATAGGACAAAAATAAGAATATAATATTCATCCAGTCAGGGAAAACAAAATGGAATTAAATGTGAAAATGGAATAAGAAAACAAGTAGATGAGAAATATGAATCCAAACAACATATCATGTAGTAGAATGTCATTTTTCTGTCGTGTATCAGTTGTGTAGGCAATGAAATTCAAAACTGAATACAAAGGAGGCAGACAAAATGAGTCGAAAATGGGGAAAAATGTATGTAAGAAACAGACTGAAAATGGTGAAACAGACGATTTAACAGGAAAAAAAATGACAACGAAATAAACCAAGTGCAAAAAAATGAAATAGAAGCAAAAAGACTGAAAACCATAACAAAAGAAAGTTATCGTCATCGTGACTATTACATACATGTAACAAATAAACAGTGAAAGTGTACTCTAACAGTGCACACAACAAGGAAGAATCAACTTACATGCCAAACCGCCACTTGGAGTCTGCCGTGTGATGTGCAAAGACCCTTCAGATGAGAGTCTAGTCTCCGGCCCTCTCTAGTCCTACACCAGTTAAGTCTATGTCCAGAAAAAAAAGATACAGGTTTAGGAGCGTAGGATGTCAGAGTAAAGGAAAAGAAGCACAGAGAGAGAGAGATAGACAGAGAGACAGAAAGACCATGAGAGAAACAGAGAATTCCTACAACATTAAGTTTATCAACATAAGTTACATCTTCGGTACGTTCGGGGGGGGGGGTGGGGAGGGAGAGAAAAGGAAAAGAAAAATAAACAGCCGGAAAAGTAGTCATTTCATCAGCAGTCAAAGAAAAAAATGTATAGGCCCTAGTACATGAGCTGATGGTAGGGGGAAGGGAGGTTACGGGGGCACCCCTGCCACCTTGACATCTTGTTATTCAGATCATCCACCCGAAATACTATGGAATACAGACAGCACAATCCCCTGCATAAACATTCCCGATATTTGAGCAACAATCACCTCATATTCGGGCAGCGATTTAGTCTATGTGTGATTTTTTTCTCCCTATCAATTCATCATGAACGGAATTAAGCTATAAATGCACACCTCCTAAAATATGCACCACCAAGGAGTTCTGTGATAATTTCTTGGCGCCACCAATGGCTGCCATTAAAGAAGAAAAGTAACAAAATAATTAAAGTAGGAAAGTTGATAGAAAAAAAAAATTCTAGATTATTAGGATAAAACACTACAATTCTTCTGACGTAGTCATGCCCAGATGCCCACGAGTACATAACACTCCTTACAGCTTTCCCTTTTTCTTTGGCGATTGCACAGAGACACTTCGAGGGTTTCCTCTCTTTTTTTCATCTACAAACTGTAAATTTTCAAGATAAATCAGTATTTCCATAAAACTTTAATTATTACTTTCGTAACTTTCCATGCTAATCCAACCCTTACTGTACTGGGCTATTTTCGAGCTTTCTCCTTACAAGGGGGGGGGGGGGGTATTTCAATTAAAAAAATAAAAACAAGCAAAGAGTAAACAAACTCCGTCGAGATGGGTTGTCAGACGGCCCCTAAAAATTGGGGGTTATTTATTTCCTATAAGGCTCACGGACTACAATTGCCAGATGGGAGAGGTATGTGGCTACACATTAC
The DNA here is from genome assembly GCA_025618425.1 of Heliocidaris tuberculata. Classification (NCBI taxonomy): domain Eukaryota; kingdom Metazoa; phylum Echinodermata; class Echinoidea; order Camarodonta; family Echinometridae; genus Heliocidaris; species Heliocidaris tuberculata. The sequence goes on along the minus strand of CM046842.1, from coordinate 32,460,672 downwards.
AGAGATATAAAAACTGACAAAAATTTCCATCAGGAAGGGGGTATACCGCTCCCCTGCAAAAAAATAAAAAATAAAAAATAAAAAACACCAACGTGCCCTTTGACCAAGCTTTGTTGCTCCCACATTACTCTGGATGTAGAAAAAGGCGGTTTTATGTTCCAACCTTAAACCCCAAAACATTACATTCAATTCTGGTCAAATTTACAAACTTAAGTGCAATTTCGAGTATTGTAATATTCTTGGGGTGAATTAAGTTATCAAATTGTGAAAATTGTATTGCTTTCTCAAAAGTAGCAACAACAACAACAACAACAAATATCTTTAAGAATTTTGTAAATACAACCATTAGTCTGGGAGCCTGTCCCGAAATAGTCACCCCATTTCACCCATGAGATTTGACCCTGTAAACTTACTTAGACCACCTCAGTCATTGACAAAAAGGTTGTCAGCCTGACCGTAGCTGAGGGGTTTAGCCCCAGCGCCCCCCAAAACAGACCCCAAAGTTGGGTCGATTTCATCCCATCTCCCCCATGCACCAAACTTTGTCAGTAGGAAGTAGTATGACTGGACATTACAAAACACAAAAAAAACTGACAAAAATTTCCGTCTGGATGGGGGTGTCAGATGGCCCCTAAAAATTGCGGTAATTTTTCTTTCCGTTGAAGCCCAGAGACCAAATTTTGTCAGAAGGAAGAGCTATGGATGCACATTCCAAAAATATAAAAACTGACAAAATTGTCCATCGGGAAGGGGGTTCCAGACCCCCTGAAATGAAAACCCCAGACTATTTTGGGACAGGCTCCTGGCCTACATTGTCCAACTGCAACTGTTTGAGAAGACATAATAAAGGAGCTCGCTATATTTCTATACGTGACTGCCATGCTGAAATCTACCATTCATTTGTTAATTACACAAATACCTTGCAAGCTCTTCTATTATGCCTTGTTAAGCTGGGGAATATGGACAATGGGTGTGTTGACATAATCCTGAAAAAATTCGTAACTATACTTTTGAGAGAGCAATACAATTTACACAATTTAATAACTCATTACTGCGATGATCGTTCGGCACTGAATTGCACACCAGGAAAGTTACAATACTCAAATTTCCAGTATGTCAGTTTGACCTGAATTGAATAAAGAACATTTGAGTCATTAAGATTGGAACGTAAAATAAGAAGTTTTTTTTTCTCCAAATCCAGATCATTCTGGGCAGCAAGGTTTGGTCAAAGGACATTTTGGTGGTGGTGTAACTTTTTAGGGGAGTATCACAAAAATTTTAACGTTCAGTCTTCATAATATATGCAACACGATCGCAAAGTCTTTCCAAAAAAAACCAAAAAAAAAATCCAACAACTTGAGGCAATTTCAATGAGAATTTTCCATCACCAATTTAAATGTTCCAATGTTAAACATTACAATCTTTTTAACAATTAGCTCTAAATTAACATTCGATTTTGAATAGGTTACATAAGAACATTTTGTGTTGCTTCTAAAAGAGAATAAGCGCCTTGGGCATCCGTAAATATGGATTGTGCGTGTTTTAAATATTGTCATTATTATCGTTATCATCATCATCATCATCAACTCAGTAATTCAAATATTTTTCCCATGTCTCTGTATCAATGCAATTATTTTCTTTTCTTTGTTACATAAATTAACAAAAGTTTATGAATTCTAAATCCACTACTCATAATAGGGAGTAGTCATTAATTATACATAGCAGAGACTGCATAGCATTTTTGAAAGAGGAGAGAAGGGGGGGGGGAGCAATTATGCTGTATTGTACAACTCTATTCCAAAAAGTGGGAGAAGTTCAGCCTCATGTCATATTCCAAATTGAAATTGTATTTCCTTCCTCGTCCCTGCTAATAACACAAAACTCTATGCAGACTTACTGTTTTTTAATATATATTCACCAACGTCAGTTTGATGCTCTGACCACCTACTGATATTTAGACTAGAACAAAATCTACTATACGGTGTAACAATTAGAATTAAAAAATCTAGATACCTTCAATGCGTCGTCTATTCTTGATGTAAAAACGCGAGAGTTTGATGAAAATGCCTATCAATTTTGATATGCAACGATATATGAAAGTATATATTATGGGCATGGTTGTTAAAATACAACGATGTCAACGTTATACACCTATACGTTAGTCTGCTTCCTTTACACTTTATTGAAACAGACATTTCTTTGCATCAAGTTCAAGAATAATCTTCTTTCTTAGTATCTTCATCGCATCATGATTTTAGCAACCCCTGGATATTGGATATTTTATATTTGCTTCCGCAAATTTCGCTCTCTCTGGGCTTGTATCTACATCCCTGAACAAGTTTAAACTCTACAGTGTCTTGATCTATACTATACAATTCTCTTTTCCTTTATCGTTTTCTGATCTTAGAGAGTTAGGCGAACCAGCTTTAAAGGTGATCTATATTTTCTTTGAAGCCATATTAAAAGAGCTCGAATACTCCACTGTACTCATGGTATTTGGGGATTATATTTCAGTTAGATCTATCACAGGTAGACTAGAATGTTTAACATTGCGCTTACAACAGAAATCATGGCGACTGAAATAATAATGATGATGATAATGAGCATGATGATGGCTTTAATAATAACAATAATAATAATAATAATAATAATAATAATAATAATAATAATAATAATAATAATAATAATAATAATAATAATAATAATAATAATAATAATAATAATAATAATAATAATAATAATAATAATAATAATAATAATAATAATAATAATAATAATAATAATAATAATATAATATTACCCGGCCACTTTTATCATTTGGTCACTCACATTCATATTTCGTGCATTTAACGAAACGAAAATGTCGACCAAAAAAGAATTGTTCAAAGTAAGAATCCGAGCATTCAAATTAAACAACGGGAAAACAAATTCACATATTTATGTGCATTAAACTTACCAATGAGATCACTTTTTAAAATAATCTGCGCATTCAAGTTAACACAGTAAGCCGAACGTGTTAACCCTTTCAGGACAGGAATTATTTAAGAGCTAAATTGATCACCTTTCGTTCTTTAAATTGGCAACAATGATATTATTCTTTTAGAGCTACATGGTTCTAATAAAGTGTGAAGTCTTTGGAAACAATATACATGATTAGAAATTTTGTCGGAAAGATGAAAAAAATGCAAATTTTTATGAAAAACAATGGTTTTGAACCCCTCAATGTGTTGCCAATTTAAGGATTTTAAAGCTTATTCTCGTTTTTAAAATTCCTAGCATCAAATGTAATATGGTCAAGCAACAAAAAATGACGTAGTGTGGGCAATTTTTTTTGCTCTTTCTACTCATGCATCTGGTATATTTTTAGAGCTCTGAATCAAAAGTTACTGAGCCAAACCACAAAATGTGGTCAATTGTCTCAAAAGGGTTAACTTGCATGCTACCTAGGGGCAAAACCCCATTTTGGGGGTTTTTGAGACACGGGCTGTTGCAAAAGGTTGTTGGGTATCAACTTGTTCGGGGGACTACCCTGCACAACTTCCAGGTGGACTACCTCGGAAATACGCTGCTGAAAAAAAATGGCGCCCATTTTTTCAAAATGTCCGCCATGTATTACTAGCATTGACAATTTGGGATATAATTTTTTAATAGAACCTTTAAATACCATGTATGACGCATCAAATTGAAGAAAATTAAATTCCCTACAACATGTTACCACATTCGATTGTTTTAATGATGATTTGCACAACAATTTTGGGCCAAATATGTGAATTTTTATCATTTTCCCCCAAAATATGAATTGCACTAAATTACATTTTTCTCCATATTTCAAAAGCCTTTATGGTTGATGACCTAAAACTTTTTTTGAAAACTGCCCAAATATATGGTCAATACCCTGTGAAATTACAAGTTCGCGGCTCTTCTTGCAAAGAAGTTACAGTGCTCTAAAGTTAACACTTTGATGTTGGCTGAAGAGTGAAAAATTGGTTGCTAATGGCTGCTTTCTCACTAGCAACGGTGACATTGTGAGGTGTAGAATCAAATATTTCACTATTAATTGCTATCGGCGTGCAGATGAATATTTTGATACCAAGTGTGATGTCAAATAATGCAGTTTGATAACATTTTATTGATAAATAACTCTTTATTATTGCTGTGATCATGTTCAGATGATGACGTAAAAGTGCCTTTCAACGGATGATATGAGTGTACTGAAACCAATAAAGACTATTGGTCCAGTAATGAGACCTGGATTCAATATTATTGATGGTCATGATATACACTCAAGTTAAGAACTTGCACCCCACACCCCTCCCGTGCCATGTCCATGCGCCCCCCCCCCCCCCCCCCTAGCTATGATATGAATGTGCCTGGCAATCGATGATAAGAGTTCATAAACCATTTTAAGACTAGCCGGGATTAATACAATGGTGTAAAGTGATAGTCGTGATAACACCGGGTTAGTGGGGTTTAGAACATGCGTGTACCCCCCCCCCCCCTTTCTCCAGTGACTTTCCGATATCCAAGGGGCAGGGGTGCCTTGGGCGGCACTTTAAGATGCGCATAAATGCAAAGAGAGAAAGCGGAAGGGGAGAAAAGGAAGAAAAAACATGGTCCTTAAAGGTGATGTGGACAAAGTGAATAAGAAATAGAGTTTTTAAATGGATTAAAATGCAAAAACTTTTTAAAGCTCTCGCTTATATTCTTTATGCATGCATGTCGTATTTATGTACACTCATTATAGGAAATAGTTAATAATTAGTGTTTAAAGGGGTTCAAAATTCAAAAGATTCTAACTGTGGTTGCTTTGCTCCCTGGCATAAGTTATATCAGGTTTTTGTTGAATGTTTTGCCCCCAATATATGAGAGAGTACATAAGAAATAGCATTTTAAAAGGTTCAACATTTAAAAGAAATCTTAACTTTATATTTAAATATCTATTTATTTTTCTTAATCTTTTTTTTCTTAATCTTTTTTTTTTTCCTTTCTTTTTTTTTTTCTTCTTTTTTGGGGGGGAGCGAAATTTGATTGTTCGGCCCGGGCCCAAAAGTCCCTGGATACGCCACTGCGTGACATTTCCATGCCACCTCCACCTCGTTAAAACTGAGAGACTTTGGGGTACAGTAATAAATGGGAAAGCCTTGACAACTCATTTAAAATCTAATGCCTTACCCTTCTTGCCACCCCTTCTCCTTTAAAGTTTAACCAAATTAATATCTACAAGAAACCAATTTAGACCATAAGTTAAATAGCGTATAAGAGTTGGATCCAAATGACAAATAGGATTTTCACTCCAAAACTTGTAGATACTTTGTGGTAGGGTTCCGAACTTTGGCTCGAATCCCCGCACCCCCCCCCCCCGAAATTGGGGGATGAATCTTGACAAGTTACTGTAACAATATTTGTTAAATTATTTTAGATTAAGCTCAATCCAATTCTACTTAAGAAAATCTATTTGGGTTAATTTCAGCAGAAGTGGGGGCAGGAGGGGTAGGAAATTTGTGAAAAGTTTCCTCCTTAACCACTCTGCTGATTTTTTAAATACTCTTCAGTTTGCATTAATTACACTTTGATGGATAAAGTTTATGATTTCAACCAATGTCTCAATTTGAAAAAAAAAAATAATGAGAAGAAAGTGGGATAGGGCCATAACTTGTGGGGTAGCAGTTCTGATCCCAAAACAGGAGCATCGCTAGAGCCTAGAGGAAGTTGTGATGAGTCACACCCCACCAATCAAAATTCTTATTTGGGCAAAGTCGACATTTTTATAGGCTATCAGGCAAATCTAGAAAAAAAATGTGAACATCTGTTGGCAAATTTGGAAATCGGACAATCAGTTTTGTCGGAAAATCGTAAGATCTGATGACCTTTTTTATTTTGGCTTGTTTGAAATTAAAAATTTCAGCTACCTTATCAGCAAATTTGGCCGCACATCCCCCCCCCCCCCCCTCATTCAGAATGGACTTGGATGCCCCTGCCCAAAGCCGTCCAGTATCTACATGTCTGAGAGTTTAAATCTGTTGTATCTTTTGAATCATCCATTATTTCACTAATACCAAAATTTGTTGTTTGGGGTTGTTGTTGTTGTTGTTTTTTTTTTGTGCTTTTTTTTGGGGGGGGGGGTATAAAACATTTTTTCTTGTTGATATCGATTTGGGTACAACTTTAGAGGGGAGGAGAGCTAGTGGGCAAGAAGTGTAGGATATAGGCAGACATATTATACCCAAAATAATATATAAAGACTCATATCGTACTTTTTTTTCTTCTTCTGTTTTTGACTGGAAACGGAGGAAGAGATGGGGGGGGGGGGCAAGGAAATGTAATTGAGGGGTAGGGGGAGGGTGCGGGATTACTACTACCAAGTATCTACATGTTTTGGTGTTTGAAATAATGTCTATCACGTGAATCCACGTCTCACTTATTTCACTGATGACCTAAATTGGTTTGTTCTATAAAACAATTCGTGTAGATATTGATATAAGTCAAATCTAAGAGAAGGGGAAGGGGGCAAGAAAGGTAAGGCACTGACTGATTTTTCCCCTTTACAATAAGATTTTAAATGAGTTGTCAAGACTATTCGATCTATTGATCTATTTTCCATTACTATATACTTATTGCTTTGCACTAAAAACTCTCGCTTTTAACGCCGGCGGGGGGGGGGGGGGGTGCATGAACATGTCATGGGAAGAGGAACGGCGTTTGGTTTAAGTTCTAAACCCCACTATCAAGTATCTTCAGTTGTTGGAGTTATCATGACTATCAAATCATTTTATGTATCATTGTACATGTATTCTTGAAATGGTTTCCGAAGGCTAGTGGCAACAGCAACGGGGGGGGGGGGGGGGGGGGGGGGCACGAAAGGGGTGTGGGCTGCACGTTCTGAACCCCATCATCCAGTATGAACATTTCATGATTATCATTTGAAAGTTGAAACTAGGTCTCATATCATGTATTATTGGGCCAACAGTCTTTATTGGTTTCTGTAGACACATATCATCCGTTGCTTATCATAGCAGTAATAAAGAGCTATTTATCAATAAAATGATCAAACTGCATTATCTGACATCACACTCAGTATTGAAATATTCATCGGCACGCCGATAGCAATTAATAGTGAAATATTTGATTCTACACCTCACAATGTCACCGTTGCTAGGGAGAAGGCAGCCCTTAGCAACCAATTTTTCACTCTTCAGCCAATATCAAAGTGTTAACTTTAGAGCGCTGTAACTTCTTTGCCAGAAGAGCCGCGAACTTGTAATTTTCACAGGATATCAACCATATATATTTGGGCAGTTTTTTAAAAAAGTCTCAAGTCATTAATTATAAGGGCTTTTGAAATATGGAGAAAAATGTAATTTAGTGCAATCCATATTTTTGGGAGAAATGATAAAAATTCACATATTTGGCCCAAAATTGTTGTGCAAATCATCATCAACACAATCGAATGTGGTAGCATGTTGTAGGGAATTTATTTTTCTTAAATTTTATGCATCATTTATGGTATTTAAAGGTTCTATCAAAAAGTTATATTCAAAATTGTCAATGCTAGTAATACATGACGGACATTTTGAAAAAATGGGCGCCATTTTTTTTCAGCAGCATATTTTCGAGGTAGTCCAGATGGAAGTTGTGCAGGGTGGTCCCCCAAACAAGTTGATACCCAACAACCTTTTACAACAGCCCGTGCATCATAAACCTGCTTTGCCCCCTACGTATGCACTGATCTCAAAAAACCCGGCGGCGTGCACGAATTTGAAAACTGAAAGCCCGTTTGTGAATTTAGTTGACTGGTTGTTGAATTGAATGTTTGGATTCTTAATTTGAATTACAGAATTCGTCCAAGAGCGACATTTGCGTTAATTTGAATTATGAATGTGAGTTACCAAATGATTAAAATGGCCGGGAAAACTTATGATAATAATACTCTTTATAATAACAGATTTAATAGTAATGATAATAATAAATAATAGTACCAATAACAATAACAATAAAAAGAATAAATATTTTTTAATGATAATGCATCTAAAGGTAAATGTAAGTTTATTTTGCGCAAGCTTTATAAAGATATACCAATACTAATACTGCAAATTGAAATATAAAAAACAACAGTAAGGAGAAATAATAATAAAAACAAAACAAAACTAAAATTAAAAAAAAATAAAAAGAGGCTACACCCACGTCTAAACTATTCATCCTTTTCTGCATTCTTACCATTACGCGTTTAATAATACTGCAGAAAAACGGAATAGAATCATGTAATAAAACATGTTTTATACAAGAGTTGATCAAGAACTTACATTACACCTTCCATCGTCTTCACATGTCTGCAGCACTCGACGAGGTAAACCAAGTCTTCCTCGTCTGTGCACTTCACTCCCCTCACATACAGCCACCGTAGGATCTTGGTTTGTTCTCTGATCAGAAGACCCAGTCCTCTCATCGTCTCTCTCGATACATTTTTCTTCTCTGATGGGAGTGAGTCCGATGCATAAAGGTTGATGCATGTGAGCTGCTGTCCCCCGGTCAGACGCATACAAGCCGTGATCTGAGATATGTCTCTCTCTACATCATCGATAGTGATATCGATATTTTTCAAGCCAGGTAGCGATGAGAGCAGACCTTCGTAGCTTTGTGACGTCACTCTCTCGGCTATCAGCTTTGTGACGGATGGAAGCTCAGGAGGAGATGGAGGGAAACTGAGAGAAGAGTCTGAGATAGTAAGCTCGGACAGTGAGGTGGAGGATGTGAGGCAGGACCACAACCTGATGGTCATCTCAGCAGATAGTTGGCAGTCCTCAATCGCTAATGTGGGGATCTGTCATGAAATACAGGAAAACGAATGCGTCAAATTTTATATCATATTCAATCTAGGGAGTTACATACAATCTCTTGCTTTCACTATCATGGACAAAATATACGCTTTATACTAGTAGGCCCCTACTTTGGAGTTATTCTGATGTAACTTCATGTCGAGAGAAACGCGTATTTTAAAAGAACTAAATTGCAGTATGTCAGTGGTTTAGAGAAGCAAAATATAAACAAACTGACGAAACCTTGCAAGAAATCACATAAAGAAACATGTCGTATTGCTCGACTTGCGTTACGAATAGTTAGATTTTTTATTTAATTAATTATTCTGGGGTTTTTTTTTGGGGGGGGGGGGAGGCGGGTGGGGGCTAACTTAATAGCCATTTACAATTTTTTACTGACGTCTTTTGGAAATTGCCATTTAATTGTAGTATGAATTAGGCCATTTGCACAATGCAATAAATTTAGAAGAAATATTTGTTTTGCTGAAACTTCCATAAACATCATGAACATGATAAAGCGGAACATGTAAATTGCTTTTGCTGAACATTTCTAAACAATGAGGCCTATAAGGTCTACTTACATTTGATACACGTCTTTCCGAGTTCAGGGATCCAGAAAACCTATAGCATTTAGGAGAAAGATGAGTAGTGTGTATAGCTTGAATACAATGTACAGTGAGTGTATACATAGAACAATGACTGAACATGAGTGTATGCATGGAACATCATAGACCAGGGTGCCGTTGCATAAAACTTGCTATTATAGTAACTTTTCATGGAATACTGGATTCCGATTGGCTCTTGAGCAACGTTACCATGGTAGTTACCATTGATGGCAAAGTTACTATAATAGTAAGTCTTTATGCAATGGCACCCAGGAGCCTGTCCCGAAATAGTAACCCCATTTTACCTATAATTTTTTTTACCCCTTAAACTTACTTAGACCATCTAAGTCATTGACAAAAAGGTTGTCAGCCTGAGCATAGCCGCCGGGTTGAGCCCCCAGAGCCCCAAAATAGACCCCAAAGTCGGGTCGATCTCACCCCATCTCCCCCATGCACCAAACTTTGTCAGTAGGAAGTAGTATAACTGGACATTACAAAACACACCCCCCAAAAATGACAAAAATTTCCGTCGGGATGAGGTGTCAGATGGCCCCTAAAAGTTGGGGTAAATTTTTCCCCTCGAAGCCCAGGGACCAAATTTTGTCAGAAGGAAGAGATATGGATGTACATTCCAAAAATATAACTAGATGAATTCTTAACCGCGCGCAGTCGAAATTTATGCCTCCGCCGTTCGCACATTCATGTTGATTTTTAAAATTTAGTTTGAAAAATTTAATAAAATATATCACTCTAAAGAAATTAGCTAAAACGCTATTGTTAATGCAATAAATATCTGAAATGACTGCAGAGACCATTGCCCATTCCTGTGTGCATAATTGGGCTATGTTTGAAATGACCTTCCAAGTAGTTTGTCTTTCTAAGTCTGCATAATATTCTATCAAGAAGAGTTGCAATTTGGCTGAATTCCCTGATCTAATCAGATCATTGTCACCCTAGTATGCATACATGTACCAAGTTTGAAGTTAAAATGTCAAACTATGCTCAAGTTTTTGCAAGAACGGTCTATTTACAGGTATATAACATCCTCTGCAACCTTTGACCTTTGAACCCATGACCCCAAAATGACCCCAAAATCTAATCAACCCCAAAATAAAGTAAATGGTAAAAAGCCATGGATTACTCGTGCAATTATGAAATCTATAAAAGTGAAACACAAATTATATTCAAAAGTACTTAAATCAAACTATGAAGAAGAAAACGTCAAAAAGTATAAGAAATATAGAAATGTTTTGACCACTGTTCTGAAAAATACTAAAAGGAATTACTATAGTACTTTACTGAATGATAATAAGAGCAACACCAGCAAAACATGGTCAGTAATTAATGAATTATTGGGAGGCAAAAGTGCATCAATAAATCAAGTAAGTAAATTAATTAAACAAGTGGATGGGCAAAAATGAAGAGATTACTTGTAAATCAAAAATTGCGAATGAATTTAATGATTTCTTTATGACTGTGGGACCAAAACTATCTAGCAAACTTCCACAGCGAAATAAAGAGTTCATAAACTATTTGGGGACATCAACTGAGCAATCTTTCTTTTGGAAACCAGTCACGCACACAGAAGTTTTAAACCACTTGTTATTTAGACAGAAAGAAAGCAAGTAGTCATGATAATATTCCAGCAAGATTACTAAAAGAGGGTACATTTCATGTGTTCAAAGTGTTAATGTATATTTTTAATCTTTCATTATAAACTGGAACATTTCCTGATGAGATGAAAATTGCGAAAGTGACACCGCTATATAAGAAGGGATCTAAATACGAATGTGGAAATTATAGACCGATGTCTGTTTTACCTGTTATATGTAAGTTATTTGAAAAGATTGTAAATATAAGACTGCTACATTTTTTGGAAACAAATAAAATATTGTATCAGAATCAGTATGGTTTTAGAAAGAAGTACAGTACGAAGCTTTCAGTGATTAATTTAATTAATAATACATTACGATCCAATGATGATGGGCAATTTACACTTGGAATATTAATTGATTTCCAAAAAGCTTTTGACACAATTGATCACAGTATTTTGTTACATAAACTGTCGCATTATGGTATACGAGGTTTGCCTTTGCAGTGGTTCCAAAGTTATTTTCAAAATCGACTCCAATTTGTTAAAATCGGGGATACACTATCAGACAAGAAGCAAATCAAATGCGGAGTTCCGCAGGGGTACGTTTTAGGCCCTACTCTGTTTTTTATTTATATAAATGATTTACCACTAGTCACGGACTTCTTTCACTTTAGGTTGTTTGCCGATGATTCAAATCTATTTCATACATTTCCACCTCACCAGCACATCATTGATGTGCATGAAGTTAATGCAAATTTACATCTGGTTCAAGAATGGTGTTTTGCAAATAGACTTACAATGAACTCCACGAAAACAAATGTCATGCTTCTAAGCAGTCGAAGGATGAGACCCTTTTAAAGAGGGAGACTTGAAATATTTGAGAAGGATATACGAGAGGTTGATGTTGCTACATTTATTGGTATACATATTGATAAACACTTGACATGGAAACACCATATTCAACAGGTAAATAGCAGTATAAGGAAAAAAGTTGGTATCTTGTTTAGGCTAAGGCATTTCGTGCCGAAACACACTCTGATATTGTTGTATAAAGCTCTAATACAACCGCATATTACATATGGTATTGAAGTATGGGGGAGCATTTACAAAACAAACCTAATGTATACTCTATACACAAAAGATGGCAATGCGTGCTATAACCTTTAGTTTTTTTCAGATCCCACTCGAGACCATTATTCCAATCTATGAGAATCTTGAAAGTGTTTGAGCTACATCATCTATCAGTAGCAACTTTCATGTTTGATTTGGTGCATAGAAACTAACCTCACTCCCTTATCGATTATTGTGACATCATACAACACAGTTATTCAACGAGACAAAGGGTAGGAGGACAGTTGCACCTTCCACATTTTAAAACAACTCAGGGTAAATTTTCAGTGTCATTTGTAGGTAGCAATTGTTGGAATAAACTCCCTTGTGGTATAAGACTAGAAAATACAAGAAAGGTTTTCGCAATGCTGTAATGCAGTTGTTGTTAAATGATACATAATCATTAATTGTTAAAAGATAATATAATAATAGATTAAATTTTACAACCATTCTTTAGTTAGCGCTTATTTAGTATTAGATTGATGGAATTTTAGTTAGCTTCGTAAATCAGTGTTTTTGTATTTATGCATTGTTTAATGTAATAACTATCGTTCATATTAGTTTAAATAACATGCTTATATATTATATCGAATGATAACTTGCATTTTCATAAGCAAATCTTAAACCTGGGGCCGGACCTGACTAGCACTTGTGCTATTTTCTGGTTCCATTTTACCATTTTTTTTTTCTTGTTTTGCCATGATCTAATTATATAATGTTTTCCTGTAAATATTGTAAATATTAAAATGTATGTATCTTGTTATTGGTAAATAAATACAATCATATCATATCAATCATATCATAAATCACTGTCCAATTATACACGTGTGCCAAGTTTGAAGTTGATCCATTAACCCATTGCCAAAGGGAAACGGGTGCCCCCTGTATTGAGCCTATGGAAAGTGGAAAAAAGTTATTGTGAGAACGAAAACGGGATGGACGGACGTACGGACGGACAACCCGAAAACATAATGCCTCCGGGCGGCGAGTCTCCATTTTACACACGAGCCTATAGGGAACTCCCTTAGAAATTACGCACTGGCGGCTGTGTAAAGAGATAACTTGTTCCGACGTGTAGGTGTACGTATAATATTAATATGCGTCACAACCAGCGCTAATGTGGATTTGGATTTCTGTATTCTGTAAAAGCGGTGATTTTTTTGTTTTGTTTTGTTTTTTTTTTATGTAGTTTTTGTTATGCGCGATTTATGAATGATTATTATTCACTGTGCGCTGGGACCTGGGTATCTTCCACAGCTTTACAAATGCGTCTAGTATACTCTAGTAGAATATGAAATATCTTTGTGACTTCAGGTTATCTTTTTAGCGCATTTGACATGTTTGATATGAAATACTTCCGTTCATTTGAATTAAAGGTTTTAAAAAAATGTTAATCAGCTGCGGATGCAGTTATAAATAGAAATTATAAATATAATGTGTATTTTTTCAGCATCTACTACCAATTATAAATGCATAGGCGCCCCTCTACTTCCTTTGTCAGAGCCCGACGATCCTACGCATATGTATACATGCATGGAGGAATCTAGTTTATAATGCTGCATCCTAATTCCTTTTTTAAGTGAAAAGAATTATACTTACTCAACTGCCTTAAGTTCTTTACAAGAGTTAATGTTTTAAGTTTTTAATTTCACACTCTCCTTTCCCATCCCCATCCCTTTATTTTCACGATGTACAAAATTATTTTATTCACTTCAGTTATGTCAACCAATCAATAATTCAAGATTTTCATTCGCAACACGTTTAACCACAAACACACAGACATTGAATTTGAGCAAAAAGATGAAACTAAGAGGTTAATTGACTAAATTCTGGAGACGCAAGTAAAGGCCTGATAACTGTGCATAGGTGTTCACCAAAAAATAAAAAATGAAAAATAAAAAATAAAAAATGAAAAAAATTGCTATTTTTCATCTTGAATAACTCTTTGCCTTATTCAGATTCGTTTGAAATTTTGACAACACGTAGAGGAAGTGTAACATTTTGTGGGCATAATTTGGTGGCTAAAGCATTTTTTGTTTCTTTTTTTTTTTGCATGTTTTTGAGTTCTTTTCAGAAATCAGATTAAAAAATCCTCCATGTTATAGAATCAGGAATAAGATTCCTCAGCCTATTTTTTATTTTGAATGATCTATTATTTACAAACTTGGATCGTCTTCGTCTGAATAGAATTTGTAATGAGAAAGAGCTTTAAGATTCATGAGCTTTCTCATTACTGATTCGTCTCTCTATTGTTTTGCGGAGGCGATCCTAGTTGCCCACAATAGCCCATTCAAAATAAAAATTTTGTGTGAAAGGCCCAGGAATGCCATATAAAATGTGCACGCAAAAATCTTATGATCTGTATACTGAAATCCCACTTCTGAAAGGAATGCGTAATTATGGAAAATGAAAAAACGCTTTAGCCACCAAATTACGCCCATGATAATTTACACTATTCCTGTAGGCGGCGTCAAAATTTCAAAGGAATTTGTGAATAAGGCAAAGAGTTATTCCAGAATAAAAATGGCAGAAGTTTTGTTTAACACCTAGTATTCTAATCCAAAATTTTCTGTAGAAAAATCAACCGAAATGAGCATACTTATAATGGGCTTGACTCGTAATGCAAATAAAGTCGCAAATTTCATGGCGTAACATTCTGGGAAGTTTTCTTAGTTAAAGCCAAAAGTTTCTGCAAAAGTTAAGGGGCACTATACACACAACTCATCCAAAGCATTCACAACTTTATGCTTATGATGCAATCATACCATGGTTACACATCTGGATCAGGCAAGTCAAATGAAAGCTTCGGAAATATGGAATTCAAATATAATGTTTTACTATATAAAACTTATCCTGCTGACCAATTCAACCTAATGCTATTGGATGAATTTGCTTAATGAATATACATGAATATTCTTTTATTTTCACATGAAATCACTGTGGTTAAGGTTCAAAACTTAGACATTTTATGTTTCCAGTTTATTATCTGAGCTACACAATCCTGCATGCCACCCCGGGGGGGGGGGGGGGTACTCACGTATATTGGGTATACGGGGATGTGCCGCTGGGAAGGGTGACTTTTTGAAGAAAGATCCTTAGACATGGGTCCCCTTTTCATTAAAAAGATCCTTAGACATGGGTCCCATTTTTCCCAAAAAAATCCTTAGACATGGGTCTCTTATCCCGGCTCTTATCATTTATTTCATTCCTCTCTTTTCTCCCTCATTTGTCCGGGATTTTCGGATTTGCACCCAAATACTCGAGGTAATCGAGCCTACATTGTAAATGCCTACTTAGCTATACGTAGAACGTACCCCGGAAGTACCACATTATTTATTACATTATGCGCGCTAGGCGCCAGGCCAAGCGCCCGAGCTTGGAATTGGGAGCTTCGTATGCGTAGTACATGCGGCAGCTTCAGTAACTGCGGGACTGCGCCGAGCCCGAGCTAGCTAGCTAGCTGCGCTGCATATATATCATAATGCCTGCGCAGCGCGCGATATGCCATTACACAACGTGCTGCGTCTTCACGCGTACGCACGGCTAGGCCGGCTAGACTAGCTGCGACATGGTAAAACGAACATCGACGTCGGGATCACCCCCCGGATCACCCCCTTATCACCCCGTCATCACCAGGAGTTACGGCCATGGATTTTGAGGTAAAATCTCACTCTTTGATAATCAGATTTATAAAAGTATTAAAATACATTTATCAAATCACCAAACTTAATATCTACTTTAGATTACTACTTTGAACCAGTCACCACATGGGCCCCCGCCCCGCGTTGTGGAATGAATGTGCATGTGCATGACGGCATGACGAAACTTTCTGGCGCCGGTCCGGGGCCCGCCCCGCTGTGGTCTGAGCTGAGCCGGGAGCTGAGCCCGGGGAGCTGAGCGGGGGGCGAACAACTCCTGGTCAAGACTGTAAAAGTACATGCTGTGTGAATGACATTGTCACTGTTGAGGGGTGTTGAGTTGAATTGATCATTCATGTGTGTTGGATAAGTTTTGGTGAACGAGTCTGCATGCTCTGCAGCGGTGATTTCGATCATACGTATTTTGCACGCCTGGGCCAGGTCAGTCCCAAATATTGTGATTTGTGTAGTCTACATGTATCATAACATGTAGGAGGAGGAAATCCTGATTCATTTAAACCTTTCAAAAATTGTGTACCTTTGTGCGTTAGAATAGTACAGGCCTCAATCAGCTGCAAACCTCTGTACCTATTACCTTGTGTGTATTTAATTTCATCATGTATATGAATGAGTTCTGTTTTTGAAAGTGTACCAAGAAAGTACAAGAACATGTCATTGTTAAAACAGAGTAAACATATGAAGGAAATACTGTATCTTGCCAGGTGAAAAGTAGTTTATACATGGTTTTATATATACCAGGTAATTTGATGTACATTTATCAAAGTGATGAAGGAGTGAAAAAAAATAGAGCTGTTGCCAATTTAAAGGAGAATGAAACTCCAAACTTGTATGCACTTTAACAGAAGCAGAAAATCTTAGAAGCATATCACTGAAAGTTTGAGGAAAAACGGATAAAGAATAAAATAGTTATGAAGATTTAAAAAACCTAAAATCGCTAAATGAAATTGGCAACATACTCATTATGCCAATGAGATGCTATGACGTTTTTGTGCTCTCTCTTTATAGATAATAAATAAGAAAATTATCAGATTTCAGCTTTTAAACAAAGAAAATTAAATTATCATCATTGTGCTTGAAATATATTGTGAGGAATAAATTTATGAACACCACCTATAATACAGAAATCAAATTTTCTAAGATATATTCAAGGAAAGTGGATTTTTACAACATTATTTGTATAAGGCAATTGGAAAGTATAGCACATTTACATCACAGCATCTCATTAGCATAATGAGGGCATTGCCAATTTCAGATATCCATTCATTTAGCGATTTTAGGATTTCAAATATTCATAACTTTTTTATTAGTTGTCCGTTTTTCCTCAGCCTTTCACTGATATGCTTCTTTGATTTTTCTGCTTCTAATAAAATGCATTTATTTTGGGGGCTTCATTCTCCTTTAAGGAGGAATCCTGATTTATGTAAATCTTTCAGAAACTACCTCCATGGGTTAGAATACATTTAGTACAGGCCTCAATCAGCTGCAAACCTCTATACCTATTACCTTGTGTGTATTTAATTTCATCATGTATATGAATGAGCTCTGTTTTTGAAAGTACCAAGAAAGTACAAGAACAATGGTTAAAATAGAGTAAACATATAAAGGAAATACTGTATCTTGCCAGGTGAAAAGTAGTTTATATGTGGTTTTATATATATATATATATATATATATATACCAGGTAATTTGATATACATTTATCTAAGCGATGAAGGAGTGAAAAAAAAATAGAGCTGTTGCCAATTTAAGGAGGAAATCCTGATTCATGTAAATCTTTCAGAAACTGTACCTCCATGGGTTAGAATAGTACAGGCTTCAATCAGTTGCAAACCTCTATACATATTGGACCCTGTGTGTACTTTTAATGTCATGCATATGAAGCAGCCCTGTTTCTGAAAGTGTACAAAGAAAGTACAAGAACAATGGTTAAAACAGAATAAACAGATAAAGGAAATGTCTTGCCATATGAAAACTAGTTTATACATAGTTTTATACGAGGTCATTTGATATACATTTAGCAATATGATTTTATACGAGGTCATTTGATATACATTTAGCAATACGATGTAGGAATGAAATAAAGATATAGTTGTTGCCAATTTGACGAGGAAATCCCGATCATTTAAAGATGCTAGAGGTGCTAGCACATTATGTTGTATGGTGTTTTCACCATTATATGTGTAAACTACTTGTAAACCCAAAACTACATGTAGTATGGTACAGATTACTAATGAGTAATAAAGAATTTTATCAAGAATCTGCAAAATGTTTGGCCATTGCATTATATTACAGCTAAAATATGTAATATTTAAAGTTCGAAATCCTTAGACATGGGTCCATTTTTCACAAAAAATCCTTAGACATGGGTGCCTATTTACAGCAAAAGGACCCTTGGATGTGGGTATGGGTCTGGAGTTCTCAGCCGCACACACCCCCGTCCGATTATAATCTGAGTACCCCCCCCCCCCCCCCCCCCCCCCCCCCCGGCATGCCACTAGCATCTTTTGATAAGATCGAAATATGATGTCCTGAAGAGTATTGTACATGTAATTAAAAACGATCATTTAGTGCTTTAAAAAGTGAAAATCTGACAGTGATTGGTTCTAACTTTACCATTTCTCCAATAGACTAGTCTTAATGATTGTTGATCTATTATTCATATCTGATAATTATCTGTAAATATCTTCATAATGTAAGCATAACTTTCTAAACTTTCGCATTCTATGATGTGTTTTTGTTCATCCAATCATAACCATACAGCTTTGACATCAATTTCATTTTTTGTTTTAAATCGAACTGCAACAATGTTACACATTGTCTTTAGATTGAAATACAGGTAATGGTTACTGTTACAAAATGTTTAGTTTGATTAAAACTTAAACTAACATTTTGTCACATTTCTTGAAAGGATGTGGTGTTTTTCTCTTGCGTCATGTTCATATCCAAGTGGGATACAATCCCCCTCCTGCTCGGTACAATTTCGATAATTATGCAGGGCTGGCTCTGCACATGCTTAAGTTTATTAGATCTATGGTATATTACTAATACTGCACTGGTAAGACTCAGTCTCAGTCATGTGCAGTCATGTCATGAGCCCCCCGAGTTAGTCATGAGCTAACTGCGATGTAACTTTCTTGCTTGTAGCAGCCTCCATTCTCGCGCTACCATCTTCGCATACAGTACGCTAGAATCAGCAGGCATATGCATGCAAAGTACAGCGACGTCGTACTTGCCTAGCCTAGCCTGCATATTTTGCATTTGCCGCTCGCGACAGGTTAGACTCTACACCCAACCGCAAGTGAGTAATTTTTATGCGAATTCCCTAGGCTCATGTGTACAACGGAGACTCGCCTCCGGGCGGAGGCATAAAAACTGACAAAATTGTCCATGGGGAAGGGGGTGTAAGACCCCCTGAAATGAAAACCTCAAAGTGTCCTTTGACAACGCTTTGCCCCCCCCCCCCGAAATGCTCTATATGTAAAGAAAAACCATTTTCTTACCTTCTGACTATGATAACTCAAAAGTGTTTTATTCAATTCAATTCAAACTTTTATATCATAATTTTGAGTATAACAATCTTCTTGCGGTACAATTTAGTGTTAATTGGTCTTTTAATTATAACTTATTAAATTGTGGAAAATGCATTGCTTTCTCAAAATACCTAAAAAATATTGTTAGGATTATGTAAACACACCCATTGTCCTTCTTCACCTGTTTGACAAGACGTAATAGAAGAGCTTTTCAGGTATATCTGTGGTATGTGACTGCCAGGCTGAAATGTATTATTCATGTGTTAATTACACAGATACCAAGCAAGCTGGTCCATTATGCCTCGTCAGATTGACAATGGGTGTGTTTACATAGTCCTGACAATATTCTTTGGCTAGTATACTTTTGAGAAAGCAATACATTTTTCACAATTTAACAACTTATTAATCAAAAGACCAATTAACACCAAATTGCAGCACAAGAAGATTATTATACTCAAAAATTATGTTATAAAAGTTCGAATTGAACTGAATTTTAAAAAAAATGAGTCATAAGGTAAGAAAATAGTCAGAAGGTAAGAAAATGGTTTTTCTTTACAAACAGAGCATTTTGGGGGGCAAAACGTCGTCAAAGGGCACTTCGGAGTTTTAATTTCAGGGGTTCTGACACCCCCTTCCCGATGGACAATTTCGTCAGTTTTAATATTTGTATAATGTACATCCATAGCTCTTACTTCTGACAAAATTTGGTCCCTGGGCTTCAAGGGGAAAAATTTACCCCAATTTTTAGGGGCCGTCTGACACCCAATCCCGACGGAAATTTTGTTAGATTTTTGTGTTTTGTAATGTCCAGTTATACTACTTCCTACTGACAAAGTTTGGTGCATGGGGGATATGGGGTGAAATCGACCCGACTTTGGGGCTTCTTTGTGGGGGCTCTAGGGGCTAGACCCGGAGGCTACGTTCAGGCTGACAACCTTTTTGTCAATGACTTAGATGGTCTAAGCAACTTTACGGGCTGAAATCTTATGGGTAAAATGGGGTGACTATTTGGGGACAGGCTCCCAGACTGAAATGTACTATGAACAGGTGGTTTGGATGGAGATGATATGGAGGGTGACTGGCAGGTGAAAAATGTAATGGACAAGCATGAAATAAACATGGGCATACACATGAAAAAGTTCCAAAGTATTCAAACTAAGGCTCTACAATAACCCATTTCATAATTCGACATTGATTTGTAATTACAATGAAAGCTGAGCCGATTTTAATGTTTTTCAGCTTCAACAGATTCATCTCCCAAGCTTAATTTCTACCAAGTTTTCTGACGGCCTTTTCCCCCCTGTTAGTATTTTTATACTTCCGCTTGTGGTATCTTTTGTAAAAGAGGGTAGAATATGTTGTATTACTGGTCATTTGCCATAACAATAATTATACCCAACATCTTTGATAATCATTGACTCTTATTTCCAATTTAAATGAATGTCAGCGGATACATTTCTAAAAATTGCAGCACATTAATTTGACCAAAAAGTAATTTTGATGCCTATTTCATGTCAAATGTATGAAGTAACAAAACATTATCAAAAACATACACTAAGAGGCAAGCTGGTAAAAAAAAAAAAAAAAAAAAAAAAGAAACTGATAGATTTTTTTTTCTTTTTTCCTTCTTTAAAAAAAAAAAAAAAAAATTTAAATATAAACTTCCATTCAATAATACCATAAACACATACGTACTATACACGTCAAGGTCACGAACTTTTCTTGCCTTAATTATTTGTAAAGATTTTATTTTGAAAATGGAAGTAATAAAAGAATATTAAAACAAAAAGGGTAAATACTCACTGTTCTAAATACAGACTAGATGATATTAAACGTGTCGAAGGCTCGACGAGATCAATTAATTTCTTCTCGGGTCCGAAAACCCCGGACAATATCACCTTGTCCAAGAATCTCTCTCTGATCAGAAGACCCAGTCCTCTCATCGTCTCTCTTGACATGCTTGATACATTCATCTCTGACCTGTCAATGCGCGTGAGCTCCTGTCCGTCAGACGTCGACGAAGACAAGTCTGGATCTGAGATATGTCTTCTTGCTCTGCATCTCCAATAGTAATATCGATCTCTCGCACGCCAGGTAAAGAAGAGAAGAGACCGTCATAGCTCTGTGACGTCACTCTATCGGCTATCAGCATTGTGACGGATGCAAGCTCAGGAGGAGATGGAGGGAAACTGAGAGAGGAGTCTAAGATAATGAGTTGGGTCATTGGGGTGAGGGATCTGAGGCAGGACCACAACCTGATAGTCATCTTAGCAGATAGTTTGCATTTCCTTATAAAGAGTTGACCATTATCCTGGAATAAGTAAGAATTGGGGGAAATGAAGCACATGGATTATATATATATTTTTAAAAACAATTCGAATGAAAAACAATAGAAATCTTGATATATCAGTAGATTTATCTTAATTGGTTCAAAAGCCTCATATCATCTTAAAAATCCCGGGTCAGATTGACCCGGAAATCAGTCCGTTGGGGCCATACTCCGTTCCGGGTAAAACATGACCCGGAATAAGGTCCGATGTGACACAGAAAGGACCAAATCTGACCCAGAAATGGTCACATCGGACCTTATTCCGGGTCATTTTTGACCCGGAACGCAGTGTGGCCCCAACGGACTGATTTCCGGGTCAAATCTGACCAGGGAATTTTTTAGAGTGTAAGACCGGATGCATGCTTTTAAGTTAAAGGTCATGTAAAGTTTTGGTAAGCCCTCAAAAACTGTTCGTCAGATTTCTTCAATTTTTGTTGATAAATAGCAAGATACTAGCAATACTAAGACACTGTGAAGATTTCGCCTCCTAAAGTTTATCATTAAACAAATAAGAGGCAAAAACTAATTTATGTGCCGGGACAGGCACGTAAAATCCCAACAAGGGCAGCATGTGCTATATACACTGTAGACACACGTGTAAAACCAATAATGAGTAGCTACACACAGTGCACACACACTGTCTCTATGCGAAGCCCCAAGATTGCTGTGCGGGGAGCCGTCGGGGTGGAAGGGTCCTAGCATAATGGCAGTGATCAAGCAATCCTGACAGATATTTACACTGAAATTCACCAGAAATCATAGATGGAATACCAAATGATCTCTCACAGACATCTTTTGATACAAGGAGAACAAAATGAGACTATATTTAACATGTTTCTTTTCAATTTCCTTTTTGCTACCAATACTGTAAATGAGCTTGGGTAAAGGAGGAAAACATCGAGAAAAGTTACAATGAGTTCTTTTGTTGACCTTTGATTTATTTCATCATCGTCAAAACGGAAACCCGTAGGTACCGGTAACATTTAGATACATCTCATCATGGTTGTTTGGAACCAAGTCCCGTCAGTGTGGTTGTGATATGGGCATATAAGCCTACATTTTAACAAATAAGTGACAGAATAACAAATGATAATTGCATTGGGCCTACTCGTCGTGCTAACAGTAATGACTATTGAATATGTAACTTACATTAATTGCCATTTGGTCGAATGCCATTGGTCCAACTGCCAGTTGGTCTAACAGCATTTGGTCTAATACCATTTCGTTCAATGAATATTTCGTCCAGTAATCATTTTGCCCAATGACCAGTTAGTCTGTAACCATTTCGTCTATAAACAATTTGTTCTACTAACCATTTGGTCTAAGCCCATTTAGTCAAAATACCACTTGGTCTAATTACCAGTTCGTCCAATATGCATTTTGTCCAATGCCCATTTCGGCTAATCCAAGTTGGTCTAATATCCATATGGTCTTAACATCATGTCGTCCATGTCAATAAGTTTCGCGCAATTTGTTGCATCTGCGCGTAGCCTGAATGTCATCAGAATGACACGTGCGCGCCACTGATCTCTGTAGAGATCAGTGGTGCGCGCGCACAGAATCAGTCTAAAAATACAAAATATTTCATAACTAATTCATAAAAAGGCCAGAATTCTACAAAACCAGTAGAAGTCAAAATAAGAAAGGTCAAACCTAGAACTCTTACTCTTTTAAGAAACCTTTTAACTGGTTAATTCCCACCATTAACAGCACTGCTAACCAATTAACAAAATTACCTTGTCACTGCGAGTCGATTACTTTCCCCATAGAAACACGTGTAATTTGGGTGTTCTACGTTTTTGTGAGGCAACATAAAAAGGCCGTTTTCAAACAAAATTGGCCAGAATTCTACATATGAGATGATTACATTTTTATGCTCAGCAGCTTCTTTGTTTCTTCAATATTCATATCCCTTTTTAACTGAATTAAATTGTTAAAAAGTGAAAAAGATATAAGTATTTCTAAAAGTTGAAATTTACGTTTTTCATGATTAATGTACATGGTTCTATGGAGGGAATCGCAGAGGGAAAGTGATACGCGCGCGCGCATGGTTGAGAATGCAACACACTTTTTGGTATGAATTACCATTTCGTCTAATCATCATTTCGTCCATCAACCAATTGGTCTAATGATCATTTCGCCGAATGACCAGTTGGTCTAAAAGTCATTTGGTCCTAGTCTCAGTTCTTCTAATGACCGTTTGGTCTATTACTCATTTGGTCCAATATCCTTTGGTCTAATACAACAACAAATCTTATTACAGATTACTGTGTGCCTACTTTTTTTTTTGGTTTTATTTGAAATGGAATAGATCTATGCTTAAATGCTGAAACAATAGGCATATTAAAGTGAAAGTCAACCCTGATTACACGTTGGTATTAAAGGAAGCAGAAAATTTTCAAAAACAGATTAATGAATGTTTGAGCAAAATCTCACATTAGTTTTGCACTGTAAATTTTTTTTTTTTAAATCAGTTTTCTCTTAAGAAAATACTAAATCATAGATCTAGATCTAAAATGCACATGCAACTTATATATAAAATCACTGCTCATATATTCTTATAACCTGTATTTAACAAAATTATTCCTTCATCAAATACTAAGAAAATGAAAATTTATGAAATTTTCTGTACTGAGCAAATGGGAGAGCTAGAGCTCGAAAAATATCACAGAGTCACCAATTTGTCTTGATTGATTACAACTTCAAATATTCATAGCTTTCTTATTTCTTATCGGATTTCGATCAAACTTTCACTAAACTGTTTCTCTCATTTTTTTCTATTTTATTCAAATAAACTTAATACCAGAGTGGACTTTCCCTTTAAATCGAATAGCCTAATGTTAAAAGTATTAATAATTTAAAAGGCCTACTGTTTGAATTTAAATACTGCAATGATACATAGGCTACGTTTTAATGATATTTTTTTTTATAAAAATAATGATATTATGCGCATTTTTAATATCATTAAGAATAGCCTAATAATCATTATTACAATTAAAATATTCTAATATCTACGGTACGAAAAGCACTGTATTCCACGTTTGAGTGGAAAATACCTCCATTAAATGCAAATTGATCTAGGCTCTAACGTTAGCTCTACTGCAGAAACCTAAATTGATTTTCGTTCAAAATATGGATCTAAGTTAGAATGTAAAACCATGCAGCACATATGAACGTCCAAGGTTCGTGCTTAATATTATTAGACCAATTGTTTATTAGACCAAATGATGATTAGACCAAACGGTTATTAGTCCAACCTGTAATTAGACCAAGTGGTCATTAGACCAAATGTTTATTAGACCAAGTGGTCATTAGACGAAATGGGTTTAGACGAAATAAAATTAGACCATATGAAGTTAGACCAACTAAAAAACGGACCAAATGATTGATGGACCAAATGGTTAGGCATATTGTGCTTATTGGGTTTAGACCATTTGATGACTATAAATCTATACAAAATGGTCATTGGACCGATTGCTAATGGACGATACGGTAACTGGACCAATTGCCAAAAAGAAATTTATTAGACCAAATGGTTATAGGAATGGATATTGGCCCTAGAATAGATCTACTGGTTATTGGACGAAACGTTGATTGGACGAAATGTTGATTAGACGAAGTGTATATTGGACTTACTGCGGCAGCCCGAACGCTACGCGTTCGGGCTGCGCACAGCAGTCATTTGAAACCTATATTAAACACTTTCGTAGCCCGCGCCGGTGTATAGATTGCAATACGCATACGCGTCAGCAGCAGCTCCAAGGCGTACGTACGTTCTCGCTCGCGCGCGTGCGAGAGACGAGAAGGGAGGATTATAATTGAGTGAAAAGCGGGACATTTGATCGACTCTACAATGCACAGTACATTAGTGAGGAAGAGCTTGATTTGCGGAAGGTCTGTTTAGGTAAGCGGCATCGTATATATGATACTTTAATAATAAAAGAATATATATATATATATATGTACCTAAGATACAACTATATAGTCATTTGACCATGTGAATTGAGAAGAAAGTCATATCGACCCAACTGGATTTAGCCAAGTTATATATTGACTGTTTTGTTATAAACTGTATTGGTCTCAGGTTCAAGGGTTGGTAAGGCTATACATTTTTTTTATACAGTCATTAGTCTAATAGTGGCAATGTTTCTCCTTATGCTCAATCATGAGACTTTTACTGTTGCTCTGGTGTTTGCCCATGAACTTGGGTGTGTTCCACATGCATTTGTGCATTTTGACTGCACTTCTTTTTTTTGTTTTGTTGGTAGTATAGGACATTTTTCTTGGTTTTTCACCAGGTATACATGTACATAGTTTTCTTATTTGTAGAATCTTCTACATTTATTGCTATCAATGTGTGCTGGAGTGTTGATGGGATTGTGTGTATGTATGCTGTGCTCAAGAGTGTGACTAAAATGTCTAGACTGGCGGTATTATTATTAATATACAATTTTGTGTATCGTGTCAATGTCTGCTGTGCAATTATGTTAATTGCTACTCATACTGGTCGTAATGGATGACGATTTGCAAGAAAATATTGATGTTTTAGTAAATGATTGTAATGATATAGATGTGCTGATTTCCAGAGAAATACAGGAGGACATTTTGATATTTTGCATGTAAATGCTAGAAGCCTGAACAAGAATTTTGATGATCTCGTATTGCTCTTGTCCAGCCTTAAAAATAATTTCTCGATAATTGGTATCGGAAACTTGGTTTAAGCCATCCTCGGATATAAAGGCATTTCAAATCCCTGGGTATTCTCTCCTTCATGTTTGTCGTTCTGGTAAGAATGGTGGTGGGGTGGCCCTGTATATAAGGGAAGGATTGGTCTTCAAACTTCGTCATGATTTGTCAGGCATTGAACTAGGTTATGAAGCAATTATTTGTAGAATTGGATGGTCACAATATATATATATATATATATATATATATATATATATATATATATATATATTAGATGTGTGTATAAGGCGCCCAATTGTGATAGTACATTTTTTATTGACAGTTTTGATTTACGGCTGCAAAAACTAAACAGAGATAAAGCAGATGCCTATTTAATGGGGGATTTCAATCTAAACTTGCTGAATTATAAATATTAATGATGATAAAGTGAAAAGTTTTGTTGACTTAATGAATTCATAGGGATTATTTTCATTCCTTACAAAGCCAACTCGTGTTTCACATAATTCTGCTACATTAATAGATAATAGTATTCACAATGAACTTAATGCTGGTATAATATGCTCTGATCTTTCAGATCACATGCCTATTTTTTGTGTGAACAGGGGTGATTTTGTTAATCGTAAAAATGATAAAAACATTTTTAAGAGGTTATTAACAGATGACAGAATCGTGATTTTCCAAGAACATTTAATGATGACTGATTGGCAGAATGTGTACTTGTTGGATAATGCTAATGATTCATACGAACACTTCTTCCATAATTTTTCTGATTTATATGATAAGTGTTTTCGTGTTTTTGAAATAGCTATTAAGAAAAAATGTATTAAGAAACCTTGGGCTACCAATGGCCTAATGAAGTAAATAAATCGTAAACACAAACTTTATAGTACTTATATCAAAAAACCGACTAATAGTAATAAGAAGTATGTTAATTATAAAAATGTTCTAGTCACTACTCTTCGGCTAGCTACACAAAGATATTATTTGAACTTATTTCAGAAAGCTCAGAGAGATAGAAAGATAACATGGTCACATATTAATGATATATTAGGACGGGCTAAAAAAAAAAACATGTTTCCCCAAGAGATGTTCCATGAAGATACTTTATTGGTTACAAGTAAGGAGAAGGCTGACTACTTTAATAAATATTTTATTTGGTTGCCAGCTAAAATAAGGGAAATTCCTTCAGTCCAAAAATCTTTTCATGAGTACTTAAAGCCGTCTAGAAATAATGCATCTTTGTTCTTGAGACGAACTTCCATCTCTGAAATATTAAAGTTTGTTCCAATCCTGAAGTCAGCAAAGTCAAGTGGGTCAGATAATATTGCCCCTCTGATTGTTAAGGAATGTATTCATGTTTTTATGGAGCCTTTGTATGATATTTTTAATAAATCACTGTCACAGGGAGCTGTTCCGGATAAGCTTAAGGTAGCATAAAAAGGATGATAAGAAGAACATCTCCAATTATAGACCTATAGCCCTTTACCAATCTTTTCTCAGATTTTAGAGAAAATAGTTTTAAGTGAGTTCTTGATTTAAAAAAAAAAGATCTTTTAATTCCTCAGCAGTTTGGTTTTCGGAAACACTTCTCTACTAGCATGGGCGTCTTTAATCTGTTAAATTCAATTATAAAATCCTTTGATGATGGTAAATATTTCTTGGGAATTTTCCTTGACTTGTCAAAGGCATTTGACACCATTGACCACTCTATCCTACTAAGTAAGCTTGAGCACTATGGTGTTCGTGGAATAGCATTAACATGGTTTAGAAATTACTTATGTCATCGAACTCAATATGTTGGGGTCAGTGGTGTCAAATCCCAGACTACTGTCATTCAGTATGGTGTACCACAAGGATCAGTGCTTGGTCCTCTGCTATTTTTAATTTATATCAATGATGTTATCAATTCGTCAATTTTTTTTTGCATACTCATAGTTATTTGCTGATGATACTCGTTTGTTGTTGTCTCATAAAAATATTACCACTTTAATGGCAATTGCAAATGATGAAATAAAAAAAACTGTTTGCATGGTTTTGCTGTAATAAGTTGTTGCTAAATGTTCAAAAGACAAATTGTGTTATTTTTAGATCCAGGGGTAAAAGAATTCCTAACAATGTTGATCTTCTGGAGGTAGGAGGACATAGTGTTGCGCGTAGTGAGCATGTTAAATTCCTCGGTGTTATTATAGATGAGTTGTGTTGGAAAAAACAATTTAGATGTTTTATGCACAAAGATTTCTCGAAGTGTTGGTGTCATATGTAGGTTAAGATTTGTCCTACCTAAGAAGGTTTTAGTAATTTTATACAACAGTATTGTTCTCCCTTACCTTACATATTGCAATGTTGCATGGGGTAACACTTTTAAGACTTATACTGATAAACTTAAAATAGTGCAAAAGAAAGTTATTCGGCTTGTTACCAGTTCTAATCTCAGACAGCCTAGTAAGCCATTATTCCTTGAGATGAAATTGCTGCCTTTTGATGAGCTTGTGTCATTCAATATTATGCTTTTTGTGTTTAAACTTCAGTTTTGTCCTCGGGTTTTCCTGTAACTCCCAGATACAGTTAAAGTAACCTGGTGCATCAACCTCATGTAAGGACAAATGTTGCACTAAATTCCTTTCGAATCACGTGTATTAAAGAGTGGAACCAATTACCCGCAGACATTAAGGACAGTACCACTCTTACTAGATTCAGACTTTTGCGTAAATCATATCTGTTAGATAGATTGAAATAGATTGCCACTATTACTTTGTGAACTATTAGTATTATAGTGAGGATTATCCAGTCAGTCTCTGTGTTTGTGTGTGTCTTTGCATGTGTATGTGACAACTTGATGCGTACAGCACGATTAGCTGCTCGCGGCTGGGGGGGGGGGGGTTAGGGGGTTTGTGATGTTTTAGTGATTCAGCTTTTTCCCTTGTAGATATGTTCTAAAGTTAAATAACCTTGCCATTTCCTTGTAATCAGTTTTGTACATTATCATGTGTGTGTTTTTGTTGTTTTTGTTTTTCTTTTTTCTTTTTTTTTTGGGGGGGGGGGATCTGCGCGCGTGTGACTTGATCGTATCCATAGAGTTGCATGCATGTTACTCTATGATCGCATTTTATCTTTCATGTTTTGAGTATGCGCAGATCCTTGAAACACGTTGGTCTGTTTGCCGGTACGCCGGGATCGAGAGGTCCATCCTTTCCAGGGGCCCCACTCACAAGCATAGCTTTTTGGGGTCCCAATTTGCATCATGTTTGTTCGTCATGATTGCTATGTCTGGTTTTTTAATAAATTGAAATTGAATTGAATTGAATTGTGAACTCCACGGAAAAGTACTCATAGTAGTGGTTTCATTGAGGACGCTTCCACGAAGTGGCAGCGTCCCGGGGCTAATATCGGACCAACTGATATTAAACCGAATAATGTTAGACCATTATGACGATTGGACCAATTGGCAATAAACCGTAACTTACATGCAAAGTAATCACCCTTTGTGATTCATTCGAGTTCAGAAGAAGATTGGTGTGAGAATCCAGTCTAGCGCCTTGTTTAGATCCACAGTCAAGAAGCCTGCACCATGTATACAAGATATTACAAGTTACGTTGGATATTATTTATCCAAATATTTGAAGAAGAGTACATCTTTAACCATGCAGGGATTAATATCATATTCATGATAGTAGTAATTTCTAACCTCAATTGCTCATCTTTTTAGTAACCCAGTAAAGTTTAATAGTTAATCTTACCAACAAAAATAATGTCAATCATCGAAAATGCTGTGTAAACTCACTCAACATGTATTTAAACTGAACTCACGCTAGATAATTCATCGTCTTCATATGTCTACAGCACTCTGCAAATTCAACCAAGTCTCCCTCCTCTCTGCACTTTACCCCTGACAAAGCTAGCCACTGCAGGTTCTCAGTGTGTTCTCTGATCAGAAGACCAAATCCTCGCATCGTCTCTCTTGATACATTCTTCTTCTCTGATGGGAGTGATGGCGGTGCTATAAGGCTGATGTGTGTGAGCTGCTGTCCCCCGGTCCGATGATAGCAAGCCGTGATCTGAGGTATGTCTCTCTCTGCATCATCGATAATGATATCGATCTCTTTCAAACCAGGTAGCGATGAGAGTAGACCTTCGTAGCTTTGTGGCGTCACTATCTTGGCTGTCAGCATTGTGACGGATTGAAGTTCAGGAGGAGATGGAGGGAAACTGAGAGAGGAGTCTGTGATGGCGAGGGTATGTAGCGTCGCAAATGATGCGAAGCAGGACCATAACCCACTTATCACGTTCATAGTTATAGTAGATCTTTCGAATTTGACTTCTCTAACCTGTGGTAATAATGATGGATAAATAATAAGAGATAACATTTTTTTTTTGGGGGGGGGGGGGATTGTGATAATTTATTACTATTATTTGCAAACTTATATAACACATAATATATTTGTGCATTTTTTTAAATTTTTTTATTTTTTATTTATTTATTTATTTTTATTTTATTTATTTATTTATTTATTTATTTATTTATTTTATTTATTTATTTATTTTTTTTTTTGGGGGGGGGGGGGTTATAAAGGGAAGTTACATAATAGTCTAGTCGCAAATAGGGTACCCGTGCACCATCGAGATACATTAACAATTATTTTGTAGGCCTAATGCCTGAAGTGTCTAGTTAATGAATTTTTATGTTCCCATTGCCAGACGGACAGCTGAAAACAGAAAGTTTGGGAGAACATAATGTCTCAAGATCCACCACATTGTCGACCCAACGGCCTCCAAGCTATGGGACAGCAGACCAACAACAAGTGGTATCAAACACCATCACCTCATCATCAGGTAATTGTGCCCGTCTGATATCAATACCTCCTACATGTCCAGAGATCGTCAAGCGGATAATTGGCAAGACCTCTGCCAAGACATGTTCACTCGACCCAGTGCCTACAGTTCTTGTTAAAGGTAACAGATAGTTTTGGTAAGCCCTCAAAAACTTTTCGTGAGATTTCTTTGATTTTACTTAATAAATAGCAGGGTACTAACATAACTAAGATGCTGTGAAGTTTTTTCCTCCTTAAGTGAAATGTTTATCGAATGATAGGTGAAAAGTAATAAAAATCCCTGGCCAAAAAAGAGGGGATGTAAATTCAAACAACGGCCACACACACTACTCACATGAGGATTGTTGTGTGTATAGAATACGCTACACATAGTGCGAAGCGCTGAGTTTATCGTGCGGCGAACCTTCGGGTGGATATGGTCTTTAAGCGTGAGGCAGTGAAAAGCCGTTACCAAGCGTTTCTTACAGATATTTACACTAAAATTTGTTCGAAATCGTGAATGGAATGTTAAATAATCTCGTACATGTGTCTTATGATAAAAGGAGAATAGTATGTGACTATGTTAGATAAGTTTCTTGCCAGCATGATTTTTGCTACCGAGACTGTCTATGAGCTTTAAACGACATTCTGATCTCCTAGCTCTACCTATCACGGGTCTGATTAATGCATCACTGCGGGATGGAATAGTTCCAGACAGTCTGAAACTTGCAACCCAGTATTGAAGAAATCTACACAAGACCACAATGATCTGGTAAACTATCGCCCAGTGATCTACCGTTCCTTGCCAAGGTCATCATTATCAGTGGTGGATTCAGGGGGGGGGGGGGCAATCCCGGCCCGTGCCCCCCCCCCCTTTTGAGGGAAAACAATGCAATGTGCCCCCCCCCCTATTTGCGATTGTGCCCCCCCCCCCTTTTCGACCAGAAAACTTTTTTTTTTTTTGCTTGTCAGAGAATTATGGAGGGGAACTGGACCCCATAACCCCCCACTGAGCGACTTTTGGAGGGCTGGCGAAAATTTTTTTTTTGCTCTTTTTCTACCTCTTTCTCGTTCTGTCTCTTTGTCTATCAAGATCATCTCTCTGTGTCTATCACTCGTTATACATGTCTCTATCCAGTCGCCCTCCTCTATTTTACCCTATGTTTCTACTCAGGGGCGGCGCCAGGGTATTTTGATAGGAGGGGCAAGACGACCTAAAGATGACGTCATATTTTTTCTCCATTAAATAACTGGGGTAATATAGAGTTATATGTTTAAGACCTCTCTTTTTAATACTCCTCTTTCTTCTTTCTTCTCTTTTCTTCCTCTTTTTCTTTTTTTTTTTCTTTTTTTTTCTTTTTTCACTACTTGAAAAATCATAGGGGGGCGGTCGCCCCCTCTGCCCCCCTGTAGCGCCGCCCCTGTTTCTACTTGTCCATCTACGAAGCAAATGAAAGGGAAATGGGGGGAAAAACAGAAAGGAAAGAAGGAAAGGAAATAAACAGAAGGTGAAAATGCCATTTGTTTTGCCTGCTCGCTCGCCAAAACACTGGAAAGTCAATATTCGGGCCAAAGGTGTCTCCCTTGGGCAATGGGCTGCAGCCCCCTTCCCCCCTACCCCACCCGAGGAATTTCAAAGTTACGATATTCGAACCACCACCAATTCATATGCTAACAGCGCGGGGCTAGCATATCCACATAATTTGGGCAGCGAGGTTCCCGGATAATATGTAACTTCTTTTGAAGGTAGAGGTTGGCATGGTGGTACTGATAAAACGTAGAGGAGGTTAACGGTTCACCATGTGGTTAGTCCTGAAAAGGACTGTTAGAAGAAGAAAGTGGAGAAAGCTAAGAGGAGAAGAATTGGAAAGACGAGATAGCGAGTAAGAAAATGTAGAAGTAATCTTTCTTGAAAGTGAAGTCCTGAAAAGGACTGTAAACCAAGGAGTTTTCACGGTTAACTCCTTGTGTAAACCAGATGATAAGGCTGAGATTAGAGAAGGCTCGGCGTTACGGAAAGCTTGACTGTCCGTCATCATAGTCAAGCTGTCCACAACGCCAAGCCTTCTCTAATCTCAACATTCTCATCTGGCTTACAGTCCTTTTCAGGACTTCACACTTTCAAGAAAGATTACTTCTACATTCTCTTACTCACTATCTCGCCTTTTCATTTCTTCTCCTTTTTAACTTTCTCCACTTTCTCCTTCTAATACTCCTTTTCAGGACTAACCAGATGGTGAACCGTAAAGCTCCTCAACTTTTTCTGCAGATTTTCACTACGAAAAGTTTTTAAAAATTTGCCCGCTCGCTCGCAAAAAATTAGAAAGCGAGCAGTTGATATTCAGGCAAAAGGCGTCAGCCCCACTCCCCCCCCCCCTCCCCCTTGAGAAAATGGGCCCGTATGATCAAGAAATCTACATCTGCGATTTCCTTTTATTATCATTTGGTGGGGGGGGGGGGGGGGGGGAGATTAGGTTGCAGCATTTTTTCCGGCAAATTTGTCTGCAAATCGGGTGTCACACCTGTATTAAAAAAGTTCTAGCGACCCCCCTGTCTATGTCTCTGTCCGTCTGTCCATCTTCTTTCCCCTCGTTCTTAAATATCTCCTCTCACTCTTGCTCTGTATTCCCTTCCACTCTCTCCTTTGTCCCACCCCCCTCTTATCTTATCTGTCTCACCCTCCTTTTCTGTCACTGCCTTTCTCTCTCTCCCTCTCTATCTCTCTCTATCCATTCCCTCCTCTCATTTCCCCCCTGTGTCTTTCAGTCTCCCGCTCTCTCTCTCTCTCTCTCTCGTTCTCTCTCTCTCTCTCTCTCTACCCTCTGTCTACCTCTCCCTCTCTTGTACTCTCTCAATCTCCTCTACCCGACTCCTTTCTCCCCTCCCACCCCATTCCTTATCCAATCTCTCCCTTCCAGTTTATCTGCCTGCCTGTCGTTTAGTCTGTCTATGTAATTCTGTCTGTCTGCCTGTCTGTCTCTCCCTCCCCTTTTCTAATCCCCCCTCTTATTTCACCCCCTTGTCCATGCATGGTGTTTCTCCCTATCTCGTTTACTCTGTTTTTCCCACTTCATCTCAAAATAATAACGTCTCTCCATTCCTCACTCCCTTTCTATTCTCCCTTACATCTTCTCATTCCTCCAATTTCTCGGTCCATCACTGATTTTCCCTCAGCTCTCTCTCTCTCTCTCTCGCTCTCTCTCTCTCTCTCGCTCTCTCTCTCTCTCTCTCTCTCTGTAACCTCTCTGCTCGTTTCTTCCCTCCCCCTCTTGGTCTGTACATCTTCTTTTCCTCTTTCGCATGTCTCCATTCTGATACCTTAGTTCATTATGAGATAATCTCTAGGACTCCAAAGGTAGACATAATGCTACTCATTGATAAAACAAATCATTCCCAGTAATCTTCATGAATTGTTGACCCACTATTCTAAGATTATATGGCATATACCGGTTATAACAAACTATGTATTCGAAGCCCATACAATGAGAAACGGATATACAAACCCGTCAAGACAGGCAAGCAAATCTTACCGTATAATCTACTTTCATATATATCTTCGATTTCGTATCAAATTATTAATTTTACTGTCTGATCTTAAAGGGCAATCCAACCTTGGTAATAAGATGATTTGTGTGAAAGCAGAAAAATAAGAAAAACAGGATGGTGAAAGTTTGAAAGAAATCGGACAAGGACTAAGAAAGTTATGGATGTTTGAAAAATGAGATCACTACATCTATGCGAATCTCAAATTGTCAATTTGGTCAGTCAATTGTAACATTTTTGTGGACAACTCTCCCATTTGTCGTACACAAAAATATCATTAATTTGCGGTTTTCTTCGAGGCGCTTTTACCCTCGGGGCTGTACTCAAAATATATTGGAGATAGCATATTGTTATAGGTCTTCATGAATGAAAAGATCCTCCTGAGTTATGCATTTTGAAAAAAAGTGACATTTTAGTCATTTTGTGTGTTAGAGCGAATGGGGGAGTTGTCCACAGCTACATCACAGTGACATTACCTATTCGGCCAATTTGAAATTCCCATAAGCATAGTGATTACAACTTTCAAAAATTCATCACTTTCTTATTGCTTGTCCGATTTCGTTCAAACTTTCACCAATCTGCTTCTCTGATTTTTCCTCTTTCTTTCAAAGCAACTTGCTATTAAGGTTGGATTTCCCTTTAAAGCATCAAGCAATATAAAGTACTCAATGTATATTTTGAAGGGGGGGGGGGGTGAAATTCCTTACAAGAAAATGCACGTAGACAGAAAACTTAACGTACAAATCTTGCCAGTCATGCTGGTATAGAGTGTCTCAGCCGTGCCTCTCTTAACACAGTGTCACATACACAATGCATACGTCTATATATGGGGTTTCGCACACAATAGCCTCGACTGTGTGTGAAAAACACCATTATTTCCTAATCTGAGAGGTGTCATTAGGTTGACCATACTGGGACACCATTTCAGTATAAGTGCTCATTTATACATCAAAATCATGATTATAATATTCTTCTCAACATACTGTAGCAAAATTAATAGGATATTTTAATTTCTACAAGTAGAACAAAAACGTGATGGTGTTAGGACGCCCGAATTTTTGTTAAAAATTTAGCACTTTTTAAAATACTTTTTTATGTTTAGTGGAATCCAGGTCAATCAAATTACAAAAATAACTCTCTGAATCGACTTCTTATACTAATATTACCCAGAAGATTATTTTATTCATACTTGCATGATGTCTAATTTAAAAGATATGCTCATTATGAAATTGAATCAAAAATCCAAGATGGCCCCCAAAATGGCCAATTTTGAACCCCATGGGACACGATATGGCAATAGGAACATAATATAATTCATTATCTAGACACTTCAGGCATAACAAAAAACTTTGTATCTCGATGGCGCACGGGAACCCCTATTTCCGACTAGACTAACAGCAAAGTGCTCATCAAGTTTAGCCTTTGTACCACAACAGGGTTATGAAATCAGTAAAATAATGATTAATTGTCTGCTAAAGGTTCGTGGAGAGATATTTCTTTGTAAAAAGGTACATTCTAAAGGGTACTTTCTAAAAGGTACATTCCGCTAAACTCTGCACATGTTTAGTAGACATCATGTAGATACTGCCTATGAAATTTCAAGATCACAAGTTCTATAACTCCTTTTTAAGAAATTAAAATATTGCTTTTGTCGCAGAGGGAGCTATTCAGAAATCAACGCAAGTACATGTACATGTACTAGTTACGGTCAAAACATGATTTAAAAACTTACGCGATTTTTTTTCGAGTAAAAAAAGCATAAAGAGTTACCAGATTGTTGTTATTACTTACTTAAAAGCAAATTAAAATTCTTTCACATCGGCTCAAGTTTTCCAATTATTATTATTTTGTAATGTATCGTATATTCACACAACTTAAAAATTTAGGGCTGCAAAAGGGGTTCAGTATCTTTAATCGTTGTTTACCAATAGTGATGAAAAACTCATAGCATATAAGGTAAATCCCGGCTAAATTCTATGCATTCTATCTAGTAGTTTTCCACAGGGATATTGCCCGTTCCGAAACTTCTGTTTCAAATGCATGAACATTCCAAAGTATTCGTTGTGTGTGTGCCATTTTCTCTCGCGTAAAATCTTTTGCTTGCTGCCCTGTGTGGTCAATAGCACAGGACGATCTAACTCTGAATAAGTAAAATGTATATCTCCTTTGTTTTTGTTTTTAGAAAGTGCCTTTGTCGACTCTTTCGCGTGCTCTTTTCGTAGTTTACCTGATTGACATTTCTTCTTTTTTTCTCTCCCTATGTTTTCTTTAAAACTACAAGCAATATGCAAACGAATTTGTTTTAAATATGTAGTCTCCAGATTATGTCCTGTGTTTTAAAATACATGTATATTCATTTAATTGGAAGAAGCCGATCGCAGCGCTGTAAATAAATGATAAATTAAGTCTTTAAAATCCCTAAAGGAATTTACATTTTATCAATCATACTTATTATTTGTCCAAGTGACGCTTAGCTGGAAGTCTGCATACATGATTTTTCAGCTAAAGGAATTTACATCCCTAAAGAATTTACATTTTATCAATCATACTCATTATTTGTCCAAGTGCGGCTTAGCTGGTAGTCCACTGCCTGGACTGTTCGCGCACGAACGCGATCCGTTGAGAAAATAATACACCCCAACGCTAAAACTGATATAGCCCTTCCAAATCGACCCTCGCATACGATGAGCTTTTCAAACCGTTTCCCATTTGTTTTTCACGGTTAGGAAGCCAAACGGAAACCTTCCTGCTCAGTATAATTTCAACTTTCTAACAGAAAATAAGCAAAATGGTCATATTACCGACATTTTCAGAACGGAATAAATACATCCAATAATTGATTTCGGACATAGAAGGAGTGGTGTAATGGTTATTCCGAGTCAAAAAGTGACCATAACGACCAGAATGTCCTGAGTAAGGCCTATTCGACTGACATTCTTGGAATCAGAGCAAAAGTATACTTAGATCTTCCCCACCAAAATTGTTCTTTTGGGGAGGAAGTCCGTTGCTGCTCACTAATTTTTAGTTTCTCATTGAAATTTGCAAATACAATCATGTAGTCATAGTGGATCAAAGTGGGCATAATAATCGAAATGGTCAAAACGATTGAAGTACAATGAATAATTTTATTGTTTTGGAACCTACACACATTTTCACATCAATTTTGGATATCGAGACCCACTCCTTTAATGATGCTGATTAAAAAAATTAAATCACATTTCGGGGGGAAGGGACACAAATTGTTATTTTTGGGGCCTACCAAATCCTTCTTTGCTCTGATTCAATAAAACAATGTGTAATCAAAATGGTTATTTTTGGTCAATAAGTGGTCAAAGCTTTTCCGCTGCCTGTCCAAAGGCAGAGGGATAACCGTGACATGAGTAGGGTTATTTTTGGAATCAGTGCAGATACTACAGAAAGTTCACCAACACAAAGAGTTATCAAATCAAAGTTCTGTGATAACTCCTTGCACACACACACACACACACTGAATCGACGATCTTACTTATGCATATTCATTACAGCGTGCGACCAGGCATTACGTCAGAATATATTAGCGTGAACTTTTGACCCCGCATCATGGCAAAAGCTTCTAGACGTTTTTTTTCGACGGGTGAAATTGTGGGGATCGCGCGATTAGTGGAGAGTCGCGCTCTGTGTGGGATATGCGTGTAGAGAAAGAGCAGCGTTAGGGAATAAACCAAATATAAAAAACGGATAGAATCTAGACTACTTAGCTGGAAGTCTGCATACCTGATTTTTCAGCTGTTGTGGCAGATTCTGCATTCCAATAACGGTGTAGACAGTCGGTGACTTGAGAACTATACTTCGTGCAGTTACGCATCTTTGAACCAACGAAGACACGTTTCCTTCCATGCCCGTGGTCTCTGATGAGCAGTCAAGGAGAATGCGATATCGCTCGCTCTCATCCAAAAAGCTGTTGGCAAGGAGCGCCCCCATTATTTGGATACAGAGGCCATTATCCGTGCCAGCAGCGAATCGGATGAGATTCTCGTAGTCGCCAATGTTTGTTTCTATTTTGTTCAGTATTCTATCCAACTTGGAAGTCTGCCATGGCCACAATCGTTTCTTCGATTCAGCTGCGAGATATTTCCCAGCCGAGTGCTCCTGCGCAATTTTGTGATAGAATTCGATGGTAGTGGAAGTGGTCTTGTGGGATCTTGGAAGGCCTTTTGGTAGAACAGTTGTCTCTGATATTATCCCGAGCTCACTTGCCATGGCAATGATAGCAGGAACCTTTCTGAAATCATGAGGTGTGAAAACGACCTTTTTAGCATCATCAAGTAGACCAGCAAGAGCAACCTTACCAAGTTTACAAATGACTTCACCTAGTTTTTCCTCTGTTATCTTGTTTTTTGTCTTTGATCGGGCATTTGCATGGTGCATAAAAAATAAATTCACGCTGTCCAGTAGTTCTGTTTGGGTAGTAGTATCACTCTTCAGCAGGCCCTCGCTCCACAAGTGGCATACCATGAGACAAAATAATGGTGTTATAACAAGTTCATTAATCAGTGGTTGCCATCGAGGTAATCTTTCAGACCTTGTCCGTTAGAGGATTCGAAGTCGAGGTAAAAAACTTGTCGATATACTCCCTTGAGCTATTATGCGAGAATCCTTCTATCCACATCTTTGTGTATACCCTTGGAAGTTCTCCCTGATTGAAGAAGTTCTCGAGGTGAGGGCGTGTTGTTACAAGGACTTTACACTCTGGATATTCCTCCCACAGCATCACATCGACAATGTTGCTTCCCAAACCTTTGTTTGCAGTGATACCGGCATACTCATCTAACCCGTCTAGTACGATGTGACAAATGTCCTGATTTTCTCTGATAAACCTATGTAACCCATCTTCGGTTAGGTCGGCAACGTCACTCAATAGCTGAGATCTGATTGCTTCTGCGATTGATGTCTGCTTGTTTGTGTTTCGTAGCTTAACAACAAATAGTAGAGGTAAGTTTTCATGGGATGATCCCTGCTCCACTCTGTTGGCCCAGTCGTAAGCCATTTTAGCGACAGCTGTTGTCTTCCCTCGTCCAGCGGGTGCCGAAATGAGGACTCGAACTGGTAGTCTGCCGTTTACTTCCGTTGAAAATATTTCACTAACAGACCCTTGGAGTATTTCATTTTTGTCTTTTCCTTGTGCGTCTTTCTTCAACATAGTGACAACCGTGTGCATGTCATTGATCTCAGCAACAGCATTTGGATTCCATGGAGCCATCTGGATTTTGCATAATGAATCGAGGTATTTGTTCGCCAATATTTCACGACATCGCTTGACAGTCAAAGACTCCGAGATCTTCCTACTATCGAAATCTGGAATTGTAGAAACGCAAAGAGAAACAAAATTATC
Organism: Heliocidaris tuberculata; assembly: GCA_025618425.1. Lineage (NCBI taxonomy): Eukaryota > Metazoa > Echinodermata > Echinoidea > Camarodonta > Echinometridae > Heliocidaris > Heliocidaris tuberculata. The sequence goes on along the minus strand of CM046842.1, from coordinate 32,420,624 downwards.
TAGCACTCCAATGAACTTATTAAAGTTCGAATTAAATTGCGCACCATTATTCTAAATGTAAAGACCAGGGTAAACAAACAAGGCACATTAAAAGTTTGTGCCAAACCCCAAAGTTCCCTTGTGATTTCTAAAGAAAATATAAATAATTACAAGTTTCTTCTTAGACCTCGATGTATTATTATAAGTTTTGCCGGTAAAATTAATAAAAACAGCAGCTAAATTGATGCACAGTCGCTCGATTTCATGTGAATTTGAATGTTCATCAAGAACAACATTAAATGCTCGTTTTTCACAATACATGTACCACCAACGTTCATACCATGAGAGGCCTATTCTTCAGGGCACACACGAGTAATTCATCCGCTGCCGATAAATTTGGGACTAGCGTAAGTAAGATGACGTAATGGTAGCTGAACAAAAATATTCATATAAAATTGAATACTTGTCGGCTGAAAATCTTTTCAAGAGAAATGGTGCTTGGAAGTCACATTCTTTCATATTTCACCCCTATCTGGAATCTTGGACGCCTTTGGGTATTTTAGAGGAATTATTTGATCTGCAGTGCATTTGCACTGTTCACAGCAGTGAAAAGTCGTAGTTCGTGATTAGCCTCGTTTCAGCCTTCACAGTATTTGATGTAGCCGTTTAAGTGCCCAAATAAAGTACCTAATTTTGTAGTACCGTCAGTGTAGTTGCTACTCTGTCAGTTAAAACAATTTTTGTAGAGAGACTATTTAAATATGAATTTTGATGTGCTTCAATTTAACACGTGTTACTATGGGGGCCCGAATTACTCGTGTGTGCCCTTCAACCCGAGGGTCGACAAATATTTCTAAGATAGCAGACGCCTGGAGTGGGTTTCGCGGAATTATGAGAGTTGACCAGTAAAGAAGTATTTAACTGACCGAGGTATCCCAAGCACAGGGAAGAAGAAGGATGAGCTATTAGACCTAGCAGTGACAGCTAGCCGTGGAAAATATGAAGTGTTAGAAGTCTGTGATCACTTAGAACCGGGGGGGGGGGGGGGGGATTCGACCCAAAAAGTACGTATGTGCAACTGGCAAGACAAAAAAGGGGATTCGGAAAGCGTATCATGAAAAGGGTGGTCTTCGGAACTACTAACATTTTTGGGAAAAGGTAGTCTTTGGAAGTGGATTACAATATAAATATAATGCTACAGAACTGGTTCCAAAAAGCTCCCATTGGCTGTGTGTCATGGCAAGTCTATGGTGTGTGTATTCATATAAGCAGGGTTAATTCGCATGCATTTGCGCTCAGCATGAATGAAAACTGAATTCCCTGAGGTAGATTGGAACCAGATTGAAGCAATGGGGAAAGCCCGGAAGAATTAAGCACCTGGAATGAAATTCGTTTTCAACTTTTCACCAAAAATGATATTCTTCGAAACGGGCCGGGACGGGCCAGGACGGCCGGAACGACGGAATGAAAAAAAGCGGTGCTTTGTAACGGTTTTTCTCTCTTCTTTTTGCAACAAGAAAAGAATGGTATGCTTTGGAACGGATATTTGAGTGTAAAAATGGGGGTCTTCTCCGCGGCACAGACACACTGCACATTTTATACTGATGACCCCCCCCCCCCCCGGGGGGGGTGGGGGTGTCAATAACATTATCATCGCTGCTTTTGCCACCGCGCCAAATTAGCTTCCATCTCGTCATGGATTGCTTGTCTTTCCGTGGAAATTTCACCCACGTTACATCTGCCATCCATGGATACTTTGCAAGACTGTTTTTCTTTGAAGTATGAGAATAACATTCTGCAACTTTACGAAAAGAAGCCCATGATGACAATGTCAAATAATCCAGACCGAAAAGCGAAATGATGTGCTGGGACTTTATGAGCGGCAGCTAGCGGGGCGGGCTCCCGGTGATGTCTCACCAGCTATAGCGTGCGCTGAATAACCAGCGTGCTGATTTGTCGAGAAAGTTGTCGGTCCATCTCACAAAATTAACGCATTAGAGTGACTGTTGCAACTGAACCGAATGAGGGCATAAGGATTGTGAAACGCAAGAATTGCCTAAATGAGCATTCAATTTGATTTTTAGGGCAAGTAATCGCATACTTTCATCTTGCATTTTGATAGAATGAACATTCAAATTAAAATTTTAACCCAATGAGCATTCAAATTCATGTGAGCTTCGGATCGCGAATATTTGGGAATTCGAATTCATCAATCGACAAGTATGTTCGCGATTGAAGGAATGGATTTAACAACGCACTCCTTCCCTTCGAATTTTCAAATTATTTTTAGATGATAAGATTCAGAAAATTTATATGTAAAGTCGTGTTCTTGCAATGTGAGAGATCAGGAATAAATGATAATGATGAAAATGATATATATTCTAAAAAAGGTAAAATCATTGAACAAAACAAAATTGATAAACAAATGCAAGCACCGCAGAACGATTTCTGACTATGAAGTAGGGTTGCTCGAGCCCCGTAAGCACCCCTGCTATAGGGGGTTGAGACTATAACCAAAAAAAAAAAGAAATAATAAAGGGTACGGTCAACTGAAAAAATAAGATTAGACAAAATAAAAAAGACAGACAATATGAAGTGAAAGGCTACTTTAAATACGTTGTACACATTTGAACGAAACAGTATATGAAAAGTTAAGGGTAGTCCAATTTACACCCATGTGATTAGATGACTACATCACTTTGCAATAACAAATTACATTTAAAAACATTAAATTACTTAAATGACGAAAAAAATTGAAGAAGTTAGATTCATATAAAAGGCAAAGTCTTTAACCTGTTTGGAAATGAATGAACATACTGCTAACTTGACTGTCTATTAATGAACAGGAAAGTAAAACTCGAGCAAGAATCCGCACCCGAGTCGTCATAAATGAAATTGAATGACGCTTTGGTCTCTTTAAACTGAATGACGATAACTTAATTTGGATGTTCGAAGCACACATTTGGACGCTGAGAAAATGAATTCGAACTACTGAAAACTAATATGAAGCAAAGGAGTAAACGCGACAAGCATATTGCTTGAATACGAGCGTTTGAAAAATGAATTTTAAAACTAATTTTGCGAATTTGACCGATAAAACCTATATTTGTCTTTGTTAATTCAGTCGTTTATCCGGGCATGATATAGGGACAACGGACATCTCTGTTTTGCAGTATGGATTCACCAGTTTAGGGACGTCGGGTTTAAAACAGTGAATATAATCCAAAGATGAACTTTTCTGGCAGTCTTAAGTGAATTAAAAAATAAGTTAATAAATTAAAATATACACTCTTATTTCACCTCCTCACTCTGAATCAAAATTAAATGACAATTGAGTTAGGTATGCATAAACTTTAGTAGTGATAACTATTAAACGAATTTCATTTATTTCCACATAAAAGGGAAATGTAACCCAAATGGCAAGTCGCCCTGAGAAAAACCCCAGAAAAATCAAAAAAGCAGATTGTAAAAGTTTGAACGAAATCGGACAATCAATATGAAAGTTATGAATTTTTGAAAGTTATAATCACTATAAAGTGAGTCCTTGAAAAAACGAAACCCTGAAACGAAGAGTTATACGAACAAACTGTAAGCCGTCTGAATATAATTCTTTGTTTTTAATGAATCAGAAGTAATATGCTTTCAAATGACGCATTTATAGCACTAATCCTTATATTTTTTCATAGAGCAACATTGTTTTGAAAATGGCGTGTAAGAATCCATTTGTGCCCTGGATTTTCCCAAATAAAAAAAAATCCATCGAGCAATGAAAAAGTGCCCCTCTTCTGATTTGAAAAGGTACCCATCCTGAGATTGAAAATTGCATAATCTGAAATGCTGCTGCCTTATGTGCACTTTATATCATACTATAACCATTTGATGACAATGGAAGGTGCCCTTTACTTTATTTTATATGAAAATATCACCTTGCTGTCTGCTCTGTTCTTAAAAAAGGGGGCAGTTCTGACCAATGCAAAAATGTGTGTTCATAGTGATTGCATATACTATTTCAATACAACATAAGCCCTTTCTTTACCCCCACTATCAACAAAAAGTGGTTTATCTTTTATTTCATGATGAGGCAATCCACCTTACCCCATTATCAATACGTAGCACATGAAAGCAATGTTCTCGTTATATTTTAAAGATTTTTTTTTTTCGGGTCATGCGATCATGTGATCCTAACGTTTTCACGCTTTTACCCAAATTTGGTACAAGTTGAAGTAGACTGAAGCTGTGTTTATGACGTCATAGGCGAGAGCCGATGATTAGGATTTGTCATCTGGGCATTAGAGGGCGTTTGCAATTTGCAACCTCATAGACACATGAAACCTGTTGTATTGTCGTCACTGAAAGTTACTGTTATTTTGTTGTTTTTATACCAGCCCAGTGTTGTAAGTAGAAAATTGATTCATACTCTGAAAGTTGAATGTTTACTGCTTTATTTAATGCTTTTCACTATAGAAATGGTGACCTATAAGTATAAGTTAGAAAATAATCAATCCAAAATTTGTGATATGAATAAGTTCACAAGCATGAATGAGACGTGTACGCATAATGTGTACGGTACATTAATGTGACTATGTACGTTACGTAATGTATGCAGTAACTGAACCTGACATCTAGTTGTGTGTCAATTAAGGCATGAAGTATAATTTACATAGAAGAGTTATAGTTTATGAGGGCATTAAGTTATGACTTATGAGACAAATGAAAGTAAGGTTTCTAGAGTTCAGATAATATAATTTGATGCATTTAATTGGAAGAATTTTAGTGTAATTACTACACATGAATGAAGAGGTATGTGACTGAAAGTAGGTCAGGTCTCAGGGTCAGTCAGGGAGCTTACCCACATATTCATTCATGATATTGATAAGGAATCATGACTAGGTTACCATGTTACCATGGTTACAGCTTTATGCTCTGAGGATGACATATTTTGTCTTCAGACAGTTTTCATAGCCAGTTGGCACAGTGAATGATTTATTTTATGTTTTGCTAATGCAAATAGAAATGACAAAGTATAATAGAGACATGAGATTTAACCTGGCACATAGTACAAGAGGTACATGTTTATTGCTGATGATGAATGTGATTCAAGGCAAAGACTTATTATTTTTTCTCTTGTCTCATTAAATCCAAGGTTGAACCTTGTTGCAAGACGCATCATTGTACATCACAAGGGTGTCACCTCAGGGTCATTGATTGTCAACAGTGGACTTTAATTCAGTTAGAGTTAATCCGTCAACTACACAAGTGGGTTTCTGTCATTTTTAAAATGATGCAGGTTGGTAAGGCATGTATGTAGAAATACATCAATGTATCATTTGAAAGCAGAATCCTTGTACCTTATACAAATGGATAATTACGGTCATAGAGCACATAGTTTCGTCACAATAATCCTTTGCTTTAGGGTTTCGTGTTTTTTCTGGGACGTACTGTACACAGTTATGGACTTCTCAAATTGGCCGAATCAGTAATGTCACTGTGAAGTAGTGGGGGACAACTCTCCCATCCGTTCTAAAACACAATGGGTTTGGGGCATAGATTTTTCTTTTTTTGACACATTTCCATAAATTGATCCGGAACTTAGGGATTGATTGTCCTTTCACAGCTGGTCGTCAGTCAGCTCTGATGCGCTGCGTTGCGTCCAAACGTTTGTGTGTTTTGTTTTGTTTTGTGTGTATTGTAATGTTTTTGTCGCTGTAAAGTTGTTTTTGTTTCTTGTTTGTGTACATAAAATGAAAACTTCCACAGGTAGTTCCTCCTTTCTTTCCTTCATTAATATTATGTATGATACATGATAACGTTACTTTTATTTCCATGAATTATCGCGGCCTAGGAAATAGTCGCAAAAGACAAGATGTTTTGTTATATTTAAAATCAAAGCAATATGATGTTTGTTGTATTCAGAATACACACTTTGTTCCAGATATAGAGACTCAAATACGTAGGGGATGGGAAGGTCAATGTTTTTTATTCCCCCCCCCCTCCCTGTCTCTCTTTCAACACGTCCAACTCAACAGGAGTAGCAATTCTTTTTAAGAACACTCTCCCGGTAATAGGTTTGAAGTAGATAATACAGGGAACTTTGCGGTTTTAGATGTAACGTTGTACGAATATGATATTACTATTGCGTCGTTGTATGGCCCGAATACAGACAACCCAACATTTTTTTTTCTTTGCTGACCTTCAACGAATTATAATAAATTTTGAGAATCCATATATTATTGTTTGTGGCGACTGGAATTTGGTACAAGATTCAACCCTTGACACATATAACTATTTGCATGTTAATAACCCACATGCGAAACAACAAGTAAATAATATGAAGAATGAAGTAGATTTATGTGATCCTTGGAGAATTAGATTTCCAGATAAAAAGATATTATACATGTTATACTTGGCGGCAACCTACCCCTTTTAAACAGAGTAGATTAGACTTTTTTTCAGAACTTCTTTCATTGGTGCACAAAGTTTATATTCTCTCTGGTATCAAACAGATCACTCCTTAATTCGTTTAAGTCTCAGTTTCAATCATATAAAACGTGGCCCTGGTTCTTGGAAATTTAATAATTCCTTGTTAGAAGACGAAAGTTTTGTTTCGAAAATTAAGAAAACGATAAAAGATACTATTCTGTTTTAAGCAAAAGACGGAGTAAAGTTCGATCAAAATGATTGAACAGTGGGTGATTGTGAATTTATCGTAAATGATCAGTTATTTTTCGAAACTTTAATGATGATAATACGGGGAGAAGCAATATCATATGCCTCCTTCGCCCCCCCCCCCCCCCAAAAAAAAAGAAAGAAAAGAAAGAAAGAGTGAACATGGAAAAGGATTTAGAAAAGAAAACTGAAGAGTTAGAAAGAAAACTGATAATATTTGATGATATGAATCTATATTAGAGGAAATTAATCAACTAAAAAAAGTGGATGCAGTTTGGAGAAAAACCTTCTTAAGTCTTTTTAAATTTGGAAAAGCAAAATAATATCAGTTTAAAAAAATACGTCAGTTATCGACTGAAAAAGGTAATATTTTAGAAAGGCAAAAAGACATACTCAGGGAAGTGTTTGATTTTAATCAAATCTTTATGCCGAAAAGGAAACTGTTGGAATAAACTTGGAAATATAATCCAATAATCCTGACATTCTTAAGTTGTCCTCACAATATTCCTCATTACTTGAAGGTCCACTCAGAGCTGACTAGGTCTATCCTACTTTAAAACTCATAAAAAACAATAATCTCGGACAAGATAGTTTTACTGTAGAATTTTATCATTACTTTTGGGAAGATATTAAACACTTTCTAGTAAGATCACTGAATTGTGCGTATTTCTCAGGACAATTATCAAACTCACAAAAATTGGGAATAATAACAATGGTTCCCAAAGGAAACAAACCTAGATATCTATTACAAAATTGGCGACCGATTTCCTTACTGAATGTAGTTTACAAATTAGCATCCGATTATTTTGCAAACAGATGCAAGAGCGTTTTCTCTTTTTAATACATGAAAATCAAATTTGCAACTTAGAAGCAGCAAAGCTATAGTACAGGGCCTGTGGTAGTCTTACAGTGCAGACACTCTTTTACGACTGACCAGGGTTTGTGCCTGCAAACTACCTTAGTGAATGGGGGGGGGGGGGCAGATCCCACAACATAAAATCTCTGACAGTATCTATGTAGGTCTGGACAGAGCCGATTTGTTTGTTGTTGTTGTTTTTTTTTCGCTTTGTTCTCACGAACTTTCATTTCCACCTGATCTCGCTCAAAGTATGGGGGGGGGGGTGTAAGCCTATTATAATGATAAGGGGCGTCTAGCAGTCACTCTCCACCACTTAAATCGTCTGGTAGTGGTCATTTGCGTATGTTTAGACTCTGGCGAGTAATTTCCCACCGGTTTCATAAGGTTTCCTTTCCAGCTGACCAATCTTAAAATGGGGGGGGGGGGGGGGGGGGTACGTTAGGGGCGTCTGGCAGGCACTTTCCACCACTTAAATCGTCTGGCAGTGACCATTTTCGTATCTTTGAACTCTGACGAACAATTTCCAATTGGTTTCATCGGGTTTCCTTTCCAGCTGATCTGGCTCAATATTTTGGAAACTTTATGGGCGTCTGGCGGGCACCCCACCACTTAAAACGTCTGACAGTTCCCATTCATGTATCTTGGGACTACATTGCGAATATTGTCATATAGGTTTCTTAGGGTTTCCTTTCCAGCTGATCTAGCTCAAAATGTTGACCACTTTGTGACCTCTCCCTGGCCCCACCCACCACAGAACATGCCAAACGGTCAATTCGTTATATGGGACTATGCGATCTTTATAGTCATGCACTTGACAATTGGTTCCCTTTCCAGCTAGGTTGACCCCTGGCTCCCGGACTATTATGAAGTTAGCGCAATTTTTCTTGTATAGCTTATAAAACATCAATGTTCATTCACTTATGATAATATTCAATAAGCATCCGTCTCACATGAAATCAACACTGCTTACAATAATGCAAGAACACGACCCTTTTTCTTTCTGTGGAAACTCAAGCTTGAAATTTTCGCACAAGTCATTTGGTATGTTAGGAAGCACATTAAACGTATGTTGCATGCCTTCTGATGCTCAAAATTTGTAATTAGTTCCAACATCATTTTAATCAAAGTTATGACATTCGGCTTGTGAACTTCAAAAAGTGGCCACTTTGCCTTTAGGCGTGCTCACTCAAGCGTGACCAAATGATTTCCCTGAATTTCACACGAAAGGTAACTAAGAAGTACAGCTATATGTCTCTGTATTCAGATATCCTCAGGTTCCTCATTCAGAAATTACAGAGATTTGTTTTAGGGGGAACTTATTTTTTATGTTGTGTTCATTTAGCAAGGGAATTGACAGTTTAGAGTTCTTTCAAATGTTGAACCTTTGCAAATGCGATTTACACATTTTATCCTAAATTGGGGGCAAAATATTTCACAAGAGGCTGATTGAACCCTTTAAAAATACTGTTCATAAACTATACATGACGGTTTAAGATGATAGAAGACTACACATTCGGAGCTTCGAATATAACAAACGTGCGATGAATTGTGTTTATTTCCACGACCCTTACTATGATTTTTTTTTTCTGGTAATATTCTTCTCATTCTAATTTTACAGAATGGACATGATGGAAAAACAATTTTATAAATATAGAAAAAAAGAAATTATTGTGCCAGCTTAGCGGGTGACGATGCAGTGGGGTAATGAGGAGCAAAGACTAGGCAACAAGCAGTCATGGTAGTGAACCATGTTTTTATCTTTTGAAATTTGCATCGAGTTTGTTCTTGTTTACATCTAGGAGGCTCTATTAGAATCTATAGATATTGAACTGGTATAAATTTGAACGAAGAATTCCCCTGCGTTTGGTGCAGTCCGTGCCGTGTAAACTTTTATTGCGTTAGGCCGACGAACACGCATAACGGGCGTACTATATGTCCACGTAAACGAGCATTTCGCAAATTCCATACCTTTCCATCTCCCCTATAAGTGATCAATTATTTGTGCATTTAGAGGAGGAAAAGCTAAGCATACATGTAGTTGTCGAAAACATGGTTACTTGTTGTTTTTCCGATGGTTCAAAATTACGAAAAGTTCGTTATTCCGAAGCTTTGAAAAAACGATGGTTCATAATTGAAATAGGGTTCGTAATTCCAAAAATGAAAAAGGCTTTATAATTCTGGAAAAGGAAAAGGATTCATAGTTCGTAAAATCAAGTGAAAATGTAAAAGAGTTAATTACATGTATTCCAAAGGTTTCATATTTCCGAAAATAGTATCCGAATTCATATACACTGCATCAGAATTCATATTTCCACACCATAAAATGTGTGTTAAGGGAGATAAACAACACTTAAAATAAAATGGTGCGATTTGTTTCCTTATGTTAAAACATACCAGGGTTAGTTTGCAGTGGAGTCTTGTTCTCGTCACACGGTTCCTGCTCCTTTGGTAGATATGCACCTGCAAGAGATAAAGAATTAATTTCCTTTGTTTCCCTTCTCATTACTATACATCTCCAAGCGAGAGGCATATTACAAGCAACATAATTCATCTAAATGGACTGTAAATATAATTTTTCCAATGTGCAATAAATGTTTTTTCAGAGTAATGAAAAATAAAACTGTTGAACCTACAATAGACAAAGAAATATTGTTCCAAAATTTACTGAAATATATCAAATAGGCTGGCTTATTGTAATTGTTGGAAGCTTGAATTGATTCATATTTATGACATTACATGGTCACTTTACTCAAGCAACTCAAGCAACTAAAGCTGTATCCCTAGCTTCACCGTTCATTTAAAGCAAAAGACAACAAAGCACCCATAGAGGGTTCGGAGCTTCGTATATCTTTTAGGTACTGATGAAGTGCCCTCATATGGGCGATAAAATATGATTATTTCCGGCACCCCTGCTAAGATTTTTTTTCCGGTGTTTGTCATCAAGTTCTAATTTCACGGAACGGAAGAACAATAATACAAATATGGAATTAAAACAAAAACAATTATTGTGCCAGCTCGGTGGGAAAGTGCCTGTCACACATTATGGTCACACATACATGACGCACGGCCGACACACTGAAAAATTAGCAATTTTGGCCAGTGCGTTATCTTTCGCTGGGTATGCGTCAGCATTGGTTACTCGCTCGTCGAGCGCGCTGGAACAAAGCTATGCATTCGTTGTCATTCGATCTGTGCGTCGGGATTTTTTGTGCATGCACAAAAATGTGCGCGGAGCTCGACGCATGAATGTACTCGCCAGAAGGACGCTAGACATGCGCAGAGTGCGCTAGACCAACGCCAGACACGCGTAGAGCGTGCTGGACCAACGCCAGACGCACGCGGAGCACACGCTGCCTATTCGTTGTTTGTGTGTGCGCACTCGTCGCCGCACTTCATGTCACGTCGATACACTTCATGTCACGGCATGCGAGACGAGCCGCACAGTCACGTGACCGCTGCCGTTTCCTGTGCGCGGACCATTCGTTTCGTGCGCTAGCAAAAGTCTGTGCATTCCTTGGGTCTTTTAATATGTGCGCCATGTATACGCTCTGTATGCGCTCTGTACGCGCCCTGTATAGGCGCAGCGCTCTAGCAACACGCTGTCCATCCGTTGTTAACTCGCTGCTTTTCCCCAAATCCTGACAAAAGGTTTGGCGCTCAACAACAAAGTGCAAAAGGGCAATGAAGAGCAAAAAAAAAAAAAAAAGTCTGCCCAACCTGTAATCATTCCGGTTGACAACTAGGAGGCTCGAATAGAATCTATAAATATGGAGTCGAACGAAGTATTTAAGGTTCGTGCCGTTATGCCTGCGTCACATATCCTACGATCTCCGGACGAATTTATAGATCGCCAGAAAGTCGCCGAATTTCAAATCCGCCCTGGAGTCGAGCGTATATTTTTGCGGAGCCCTTTGAAAACTAGTGGTCAGAAGTCGCCCGGTGCCCTTCAGTCCGGCGAAGTCCGGGCGAGTTCCGCATGATGTCCTGTCTAGCGTCCTCCGACGCCTCTGCGCCTCGAAAATATCGTTTGTTTGGAGCCAGAAGGGCGTTAATTCTATGTTAAAGTATATGATTATACCCACGGGGCAAAATTCCTGAGTTGACAGGAGGAGCCCGCTTGGGGCCCGTAAAAGCCGCCCGACGTACGCCGATCCGACACCAGCACTGAGCGCGCTTGAAGCACGCCCGATTTTGTAGAAGTCGGGCGGGATACGGAAGGGTTTCATTCGAATATCGTAGGGAGCCCGTGCGGCGGCGGCGGCGCAGCTTTGCCGACCTCAGTTCGAATTTCAAAACCAACAAAAGGTCTAAAATCGTCGAATTCCCGCCCGAATATCGATTGAATGTTTTCTGATGCCTGAGCGATCTCCGGGCGATCTGTTTACGTTCGCTATTCGCTGCATTGTTAGCAGGTTTCGGTGCCCTGAGGACGTCGGCCTACCCCTAAAAAAAAACGCGGCGGAGCTCGCAGTGATCGAGCAGACACCGGCCGCATTCGGCCGTATTCCGGGCGAAAATGCCGTTTTGAGCTCGCAGAGAAGTCGGGCTGGCTCTGTTTTGGATATGTGACGGCCCCTAAGGAGGAAAGGCTAAACATAGTTTAAGAAAAATCTTTTACCTGTAATTTTTTTCTCCAATAGTTCATAATTTCGAAAAGTTCGTAATTCTGAAGGTTCCTAATTCCAAAAAATGGAAAAGGATTCATAATTTCTAAAAAAAAGAAAATAATTATTCTAAAGGTCCATATTTCCAAAAGGGATATTCGAATTCAAATTTACTGCATCATAATTCAAATGAAATGAGTGTTGAGGGAGATAAACAAGACTCAAAATAAAAACATGTCTGATGTGCTGCGTTGCCTTATGTTTCAATCATACCTGGGTTAGCTTGCAGTGGAGTCTTGTTCTCATCGCATGGTTCCTGCTGCTTTGGTAGATACGCATCTGCAAAAGATTAGGAATTAATTCACTTTTTTATTCTTCTTCTCATTACATCAAAGTACATCTTTACATCTTTAAAACGAGCGAGAGGCATATTACAAGCAACATTTCTCATCTAAACGGTACGTTTCCCATTTGCAATAATTGTTTTCTCAAAGTAATGAAAACTAAAAATTTCGAACCTACAATAGAAAAATGCAATACGTGTATTATTTCAGCCATGCGCTCCGATTTCTTGTCACAGTTGCAATACGTGAGCCTAGTATATTTCAATCAAACTTCTGAGAAATGGTGTAGGTCACTAAAAAATATTCTTCAAAAATGTTTTGGAACCTGTTCACTTACAGAGGCTCAGATATGCTATTGGTGTAAATAAGAAAAGTAATAATATAGCCATTTTGGCTGAGATGGGAGAATACCAATTATTAATTGATATAATTATGTTCTTGCATGTTTAGCTAAGTATTGGTCACGGATGAAAGATATTGATTGTAATTCCCTGTTATACCATGCGTATGAAATGAATAGAGTAATGACAAGAAAAAAACACTGCATGCTGGTTAAAGAATTTACACTGTAAAACATTTTGCCGTCTTTTACGGGAAATTCATGGCAGTCAGGATGCCGGGAATGCCCGTTTTTCCACAGTACATAGACCGCGGTTTAAATATGAGAAAATCTTTTTTTTTTTTTTTTTTTTTTTTTTAAACAGTGCTTTATGTCGGGCGATTTTAAATAATGCTGATTTCCGGTAAACCACAAACTTGCTGTTGTTTTACAGGGAAAAGACTGTAAAATTGAAATAACAGCAATAGCTTGTAATTTCAAGGGCAAAAAACCTGTAGTTTTACAGTTATTTTTTAAAGTGTAAATATATTGAAAGCTTGTAAACCATATGTTGATGAAAACAATGAATGTATTGATGTTGTAGACTTAACTGACAGTGAACGGGTTGCCGGAAATGAAATGAATTCCGTTATGAAGGATAATTTTCAAAACCAATTCACCACTTATCTGCACAGTCATGAAGGAAATGGAGGGGAGGGGAACAAACTGAGAACATACAGGAAATTTAAGTCAGATATTAAGCTGGAAAAGTATTGTAAAGGGTCTAACGTACGGTCGCTGGGGTCGTTGGTGGCAGGCTTCATAACCTGTGACCTTCACCCCGCTTTCTCATGTTCATAGGTAAGAAGCGTTTACTTTTATCTCTGTTTTAAATTCATTATTTAGTGTAATTACATATATACTAGCGGGACCCGTGGAAATCCACGGGTTCCTTTTTTACATTGCACATTCAACATTTTCACAATCGATGTGTACATTCTTGTGAGTTTATTCATTTTTTTTTTGTTTGTTAATGAAATTATCACTAAATTGCTTTAAAATTGGAAACGAAAATGGTTATGAAGATTGAGTAATTTTCGTAGGTAAATTTTTTTTGTCTTTAATTTCGAGTCCGTCCACATTCACATGCAAAGACGATACACAGACATCATTTATAACTGAACAAACATGACACTTTTTTTTTTTTTTTAGTAACAAATTTTGTAATAGGATTTCAGAGAGAGATCGAGAGGGGGGGGGGGGGGGGGGGGGGGAGGAGGCGGGTTGGAAAAGGGGTTGGAGAGATAACAGGTGGGAAAATTAACCGGAAGTTAGAGAGATGGAAAGAGAAAATAGAGTGTCCATGGATGTGAGACTTTTCAGTGAAACCTTATAAGTGCTATATCTTGGAAGTTTTAAATGGTCGATTGAAAGCACCGCGTGAGGATTGGTGTTTTTTGGTTTGACGGACAGACTAGTACATCGTTTAGATAGATGCACGTAACTGTCAATCTTTTGTTCAAATGGCAGCATGGGCGCAAATCCAGGGGGGACAGGGGACATGTCCCCCCCCCCACCTTTTTGAAAATAGGCGAATGTCCCCCCCCCCCCCACCTTTTTGAATAACCTTTTTTTTCTTTTCTTTTTTTTTTTTGCTTGTCAAAGAATTTTGGAGGCAAATGTCCCCCCCCCCCCCCCCCCCACTTTTTTGAATAACTTTTTTTTTTTTTTTTTTGGCTTGTCAGAGAATTTTGGAGGCAAATGTCCCCCCCCCCACTTTTTTGAATAACCCTTTTTTTTTTTTTTTTTTTTGCTTGTCAGAAATTTTTGGAGGCGAATGTCCCCCCCCCCCCCCCCAAATTTCAAAATGGATTTGCGCCACTGAATGGCACACCCTTATATTATTATACACAAAATCATGTTTATATACACACAGGCATTCACTCAGAGAAACATGCTACACGTATTTACACACGCATACCTGCGTGCTCATGGTCACAATTACTTACCCACTTACCCACATACTCAGTTAAAAATATTGTATAATGTTATGTAATGTACATAATTTATGTTAGATATCATTATGGGGGAGGGAGAGAGAGAGAGAGAGAAAGGGAGTGGGGGTAGACAGGTAGGAAGAGAGAGGAATGGGTGTAGAGAATATAAACATAACAGAAAGAGAGAGAGAGTGGAATAAAGATAAAAGAGTTTCTTTTGATGTTAGTGTTTCCATTTAGCTTATTGTTTTATTATTAGAACTTAAATATAGTTGTAAAATTAATTACTATGGCCTAGTTATGTATATTTTGTGTGTGGAATATTGTTGTCATCATAGAGGTCGCTCATTACTTAGTCTATAGCAAGAAATACAATTTTAATAGAAATTGGTAGTAGTTATATATTTTCTATAAGTAATCGAGTGAAGATTCACCTACACATATTATAATTCTCAAATTCAATCAGACACTTAAATGTATGAGCAATAATGCAATACATGCGTTCAATCACATCCTACAATACACATGAAAAGTATTCAAAGAACAGAAGTATGAATTTTCCGAATATTGGGCCCCCTCCCATCACAAAATCATTGATCCGGCACTGGCCCCCTCCCTCACAAAAATCCTGGATCCGCCGTTGGACATGGTGGATGGTGAAGGCAGGCCCTATCATTACCCTGCCCTCACTCTCCTGCAGCCAGTGGCATAGATAGGTCCCAAATACAATGAAAATAAAAATGATTGATGCATTCACATAATCCCGCATCACCCATCCAATCCTCCACCCCTGCTAGTGCTATCTATAGGCCTACTGTGAGTTTATTTTTCTACAATGGAAAAAAAAAAGAAAATGAATGATGCATTCACATACCCCCCCTCCCCCCCGCTATATCTACGCCCATGACTTCAATGGAATAACGCTCCTAGCATGTTTGCCCCTCAAACGGATGTTCATGGAACAATTTTTTTTTTTTTAAAGAAACAAAATAGATGTAGAATATACTCAAATAAAATGAATTTACCATCGAATAAAAAAATGAGTACAGGTGTATTCGGCCTAACCCGTTTCCAATCTTGAAATAAGAAATGCAGTGAGGCATTTACGGCAGTGCGGATTTTAAAATTCAAGTAATGTAGAATCTACTCTGAACATGCGCGTACCAAGGGGGGTGTTTTGGGTGTTCCGAACCCCCCCCCCCCCCCGTTTGGTGTTATTTGAAGTTAAAACACTCCCCCTTTAGAATTCATAACCCTTTTTTTTTTTGCTTGTCAGATAATTTTTGAGTAAAAGACCCCCCCCCAAAAAAAATACTGATAACCTGTTTTTTTTTTTGCTTGACAGAGAATTTTTGAGTAAAAAGACTCCCCCCCCCAAAAAAAAAAATACTGATAACCTTTTTTTTTTTTGCTTGACAGAAAATTTTTGAGTAAAAGACCCCCCCCCCAAAAAAAAAAAAATACTGATAACCTTTTTTTTTTTTTGCTTGACAGAGAATTTTTGAGTAAAAAGACCCCCCCCCAAAAAAAAATACTGATAACCCTTTTTTTTTTTGCTTGACAGAGAATTTTTGAGTAAAAGACCCCCCCCAAAAAAAATACTGATAACCTTTTTTTTTTTTTTTGCTTGTCAGAGAATTAAAAACCACCCCCCCCCCTTTAAAAAAAATCCTGGGTACGCCACTGCTCTGACATACGGTAGGATGAATTCATCGTCAAATGTTAACTGTAGTATTAAAAAAATGGTAAGTATACTATTTTCAATCTTGAAATAAGCAGCGCTCAGTAAGGTATGCTAGACTCTTCGCTGGGAGTTCAACCAGCCAAGCCTTACTACAGCTCAGCCTCAGACTGTGGGCGCTGCCGTGACAGATTACCAGCGTTGTAAAGAAGAATGTCATCAGTTTTTAACTAAATACAGATCGAATAGGGAAAACAGAGCCCACAAATACTATACTCAAACATTTTTTGTTCTCAACAACGTCACTCACGTCCAAAGTTTACCTCGAAATAAACAGCTTTTACTGCAGGTTTCTTCCCCCGTAGTTATTTCAAGCAGCCAAGGCTGCAGTGCATGCTGGTACCGCCCAGAGCAGAGTGCAACGACGCCGAGACAGAGTCCGGCTAAAAAGAGAAGAATTTCATCAGTTAACTATACAGAGAACATAGAGACAAACAAAGTCTATAAATACAGTTTCTAGCATTATTTAGTTCTAAATAATATAACTCACGTCCAAAATCATCTAATGTATGACTCTCAGTTCGCTCGGGAATTCGCGGTCATCTTATGTCGAGTGCTGTGCAGTGTATTGTTGTATTGTATGCCTTGTATATGCATGACTTGTGTGTATAGTCGCGTTGCACTGAGCTTGCATTGAGATTGCACCGCAGTCTGGTGGGTGCTACTCCTACATGGTATACTAATCACAAAGCGGACTATGACACAAATCCTACGTACATACCATGGACCTCTACTGAACATACCCATGGCATAATTATTTTCTTACGTGGGTTCCCCCGGTGAGAGATACAGAGTCTGCACTACGTACCGTTCGCCGGACGCACGCGCAATCGTCGTCTGATTCGGTCGACGGCGAGGCAAAGCACGCGGGCCAATGGGGTTTGGTCGTTCAGGAGATCGCGCACCTGCTGCCAACGCGACGTCGTCGTGCAACGCGAAGGGGGCGACAACCATGCGGACGGCCAGGCCGACCGGTCGGGACGGAAGGCGGCTCGCGGCGGGCAGCGGGAAAAAATTCTATAGGGTCCAACGGACCCCCTCCTGCAGCGCGTGCAAAGTCAATCGGGGCGGGCGCGGGACCTCCCGCGTCGCCTTAGCGTATTAATTATTATAGATATATATATATATATAAGGTCCGTTACATGTTCGTAGATAGTAGTTACAATGATTGGGTATATTGATATGACAACAGAATTCACTATATGTTACAAGAAAGTGTAATTTTAGGGAGGAAAGTGGTTATGTAATGTCAATAGATTGTTACTTGATGTATGTACATTACATGGGCGGATTCCGTGTGTATGCGTATATACGTGTAATGTGTACGTGGAGTGTGAAAGCCTTTGGGTCCACGTTAGAGGTACACGTAGATGGGGACACGGTCCATGGGTTTTGTGTATATGCAGGTCTATTGGGAATGACACCATTTGTATTGTTATCGTTGATTTCGCATTGAACCTTTGAATTTATTAATGCCTTGTTTACTTTGGTAACGTATATTTATTTAAATGTTATTGATATTTAATTTTGTCACGTGAAACGTATAATTATAAGTTATTTCTCTGTAAGTGTCATTTACAACTGTTTTTGTGACCCCACTTTCTCATGTTCATAGCGGTGCGTCGGCCTGATGGCGATGGAAAGAGGAATAAAGTTCATTGACCCAAATTCTGGCTTTCGTATCTGTGGCGTCTGGAGTGTGCCCCACTGTGCCCTCACTGTCCCTTACCACCCGGCCCCTCTACAGTATCTTCATGTTATCGAAATTTTTCGACTCCGAAGAATTATATACCGCTTTAGAATAAGCTGTCATAATTTAGCAATAGAAACAGGAAGGCACAGAAGGCCTGAGAAAACACCAATACATCTTAGAATATGAACCGACTGTGAGGAAGAAGAGATTGGTGACGAACTATACACGCTGATATTTTGCCCTAAATTCAATGAACAAAGAAAAAAAAACCTCTTAGATGCTTTATCATTAAAATGCCCCAATTTCGCTTTCTTAGAGCAGAAGAAATGTTCATGTCTTTAATGAAATAAGATAACAAATATGTCAAACTCAGTCTAATAAATTACATAAAGGGTATCATACCATTAAGGGGCAGAGACTCCAAGGCTCCCGCTTTCGGCGGGAGTCGATCTCCCGCTTTGAGGCCATATTCGCAAAATTTCCCGCTCTCCCGCTTGAGTTTTAATTTCTCCCGCTCTAGCTGTTTGGGGGCTGTGTGTCTCCCGCTTAAAATGTATTTTCTCCCTCTTAAAATGTAAAACAAATATTCGTGATATTTGTCAGTGGATTATACCTCATTTAGGTTTGTTTATGTTCAAAAATAAGGCCAAGATTCTAAAATGAGTTATATCATATATCAATCTGTTTACATGTATATAGAATCAAATATTATTAAACTACTCTGATATGTTTACATATTTTGTTATTTGAAATATTTGAAATGTATATAAGTTGTTATTATCTTTTCTCTCTCGTTTTCTTGTTGAAACAAAATATTGATGTACAATGTCAATGAAGTCAATTCGATTCAATTCAATAAATATTTAAACCATGGGCGGCGATCCGGGGGTGGGGGGGGGGGGCGCGACTAGCCTTTATCATTAGTTGCTTCAGAATTCCCCCCCCCCCCTCTCTCCGGGATCGTCGCCCATGGTTTCAACATTTATTGAAATATACTAGGCTCACTTATTGCAACGGTGACAAGAACTCGGTGCGCAGTGGGACTAATGCATCAAATATTCGGAATTATTAACCCTATTTCATTTTCGGAATTATGAACCCCTTGCAGGTATGGAAAGTTTGTGTTTCGGAATTACGAACCTTCGGAAAAACGCGTACCTCTCCCCCGAAAATAGAGGATAAGATATAAAGAGAATTATTGGAACTAAAGAGACAATTTCAGTTGCACGACGAGGAATATATTAGTATGATAAAGTATTGATAGCGAGGAGGTGGTAACCGTATTAATTATTTTCTTTCAGTATTATATAAATGTTTGAAACAGTAAATAGCAGAAAAAAGGGGAAAATTTGAAAGCAAGTCCGGTCGCATGTAATATTTCGAAAGAAGCGAATAGATGACAGAAATCAGTTTAAAAGATTTTATTATATATATTTGTTTTAATCTGCCATCCGATATGAGGAAATGCGATAACTAATAAAAAATGAATTCTTGAATGACAGAAATCGTTGTGGAAAACTATGAAAATCACTAAACAGGTTTGTAACTTAGACCCCTGTTACACTAAAAAGGGTATCTGATGCCGGCAACAGGGCCAGCCCCAAAAGGTGGCCCCAAAACATGCGCAAAGAGCAGACCTTTAGTTTTACCCCCTTTTATACTGCCGTATGATAAGATGGCCCTGACAGTATTCGTGGGTGGGATTTCATGCCCAAGTGAAACAGAAAACGAGAGAAGGGAAACAACAACAAAGGAATACATAAGGAAGAATGGAATACATAAGGAAGAATAGAAATAAAAGACAAAAGAAATATGGAAAATACAAAGAAATACTCAAGGAAAAAATCAAGAGAAAGAAGACAGAGAGAATGACAGGAGGAAAAATACATGTACATAATAAAAGACAGAAAACGAGAAAAAAGAAGAAGGACAAAAAAAGAAATAAGTAAGGAGGGAGTGAAAGAAAACGAGAGAAGGAAAAATAAAGAAATGCATCAGGAAAAATAGAAAATGAGAGAAGAAAAAAAATGCATGAGGGGCGACAGAACGAGAGAAGGAAAACAAAAGAAATGCATGAAGAAAGAAAAAAAACAACAGAAAATAAAAGAAAATACATAAGGAAAGATAGGAAAGCAAAGATGGAAAAAAGCAAAGAAAACAAAGAAATGAGAAAGGACAGAATAAAAGACAAAAGAAATATGGAAAATACAAAGAAATACTCAAGGAAAATCTGACTTGGTAATATTTATGTATTCATTCCAAATCTTCTCCTTTCTCACTTACTATCTCCTTCTTTCTTCCCCTTCCCCTTCTCTTTCCTATTCCTGATTTTTTTTTCTTTCTCTGACTTTTCACACTTGTTATCTTATTAATTGTGTAGCGTAAGTCTTTGTATCTTTGTTTTGCTTCTAATTATGTATTTATTTTAATATATTTGATGCGATTCTATTGTATATATGTACATGCATATCTGATTGTAAATTGACCCCTTCAGCATTGCTGCTGGTCAATCAACATATACCAATAAATAAAAAAAAATTAAAAAAAACAAGAGAAAGAAGACAGAGAGAATGACAGGAGGAAAAACGAAAAAAAAATACATGACGAAAAACAGAAAAAAAATACATGTACATAATAAAAGACAGAAAACGAGAAAAAAGAAGAAGGACAAAAAAAAGAAATAAGTAAGGAGGGAGTGAAAGAAAACGAGAGAAGGAAAAATAAAGAAATGCATCAGGAAAAATAGAAAATGAAAGAAGAAAAAAAAAATGCATAAGGGGCGACAGAACGAGAGAAGGAAAACAAAAGAAATGCATGAAGAAAGAAAGAAAACAACAGAAAATAAAAGGAAATACATAAGGAAAGATAGGAAAGCAAAGATGGAAAAAAGCAAAGAAAACAAAGAAATGAGAAAGGACAGAAAGAGAAGATAAAAGAAAGTGCAAAACATAGGAATACATAACAAAACTTCGCGCACTTGGTTTTCGGCGTCGGCCTCAGACCTGATGTCCGTTTACACCTAGCGGGCCCGGGTCTCGGGGCCGGACAACTGTAATTAGATCCAATCATTTTCGGTGATTCCCCCTCGACCCGTACCCCTAAAATGTCATTTTGGGAGAAAGGGATCATATAAAATTAATGGTTACATATTTGAACAGCTTTGTTTCATATGCACCGAAATGGAGATAATCTATGCTGGCTTAGATCAGCCCCATGAGAGAGCAGGAGTTAGTCCCAGTGTGATTTTATGGGGATTTTATTAGCAGCACAAAAAAAAACATCATGACAACTGTAGCTTAAACCAGGTTTGTGGGTAGTCTAAGCCTGCAGCCCCTGTAAAGAGAGAGAAATGCTTTAAAAAAAACACACACACACACACACACACACACACACACACAGAAAGTGTGTGTGTGGGGGGGGGGGTTCAATTAGAAGCCAAGGGTGTGGGAGTAGGTTCCTCAGTGAAAAAACAAGAGCAAGTTTACGCCTATGTTGTGTTTATCATTGGCCCCAACTCCAATATTATTGATGACCAAGCTACCCCTCTCTGTCTCACTCACAGTCTGCGGCAGTCTTAACTTTTTATCAAGATTAGCACTCAACACCCACCCCCTTCTTCTTCCATCTCTCGCTCACATTGTCTGGCAGTCGTAACCATTAACTTCACACTACCCCCCCCCCCTATCCATTTCTTCTCTTTCTTTCTCCTCTCTTTCTCTCACTTTTCATCTGACCCTCTATCATACCTCTTTCCCAATATTATTATATGCCAGTAATTTGTATCATTTCTGTATAGATCTATTAATAGGCTGAATTTTGGAAGGGTCTTTTGTTTCCTCTTATTTCTCTTTTATCCTATTCATCATAGGAGTCTAAGTATTATTCTTATTTATTATCAAATTTTAGATTTGAGATAACTGGAGCGAGCAAGCAATATCTACTCCCTGAGGAAAAGCTACAGCATTGGAAAAGCTTCATTGAGAGGTTTTATTGAAGGGTAGTGTGAATGTGATATCATGTGTCTGGTCAATGCATATATAGGCACCCATGTAGGGATATATTTTACCCCTCTTTAAGGAGAAGACAGGTGATGAGAGAAGAAATTGGGTGAAGGATATGTTTATGTAGTACCCAAAGATTGAAGTTATGTCAAAATTTTCATGACCGAAGCTAGTCAAGACACAAGTTTGAGCGGTTCCATTGCTAGCACATATTTTTTATGATTTTTTAGTTTTCTCATTTTTGACGCATGAGCCTACTGGGAAATAATAATTACAGGTGTGCGCCCTGAGGGTAGTTCAGAATCTGACCCATTTTACTTTAAGATGAATCTCCTCATTCCGCAATCTCCACTACCTACTGCCCAACCTAAGACTGCGTGTTGCGAAATTCGTACGCCAGGAGGAATCTTCTCGTAGAGATCCCAGTATAGGATCTCTATGAATCTTCTGGAACACGCCATTTTCGGCTGGCACACAGCAGTGGGGTGGAGGGGGGGGGGGGGGTGGTGGGGTGGAGACATCGCGTAATGATTGCTATGAAAATAAAACCGACAAGATTCTGGACTAGTCTGAGGGCTGCCAGGGCTACCCTCAGAGCACATCAAGATGTGGTCTCAGACTGGGCCTGCCAGGGACACCTTTGGTCAATTTATACCTAACTCGGGGCGGCCGGGAGCTATTTCCCAGTTGAACAGGGAAAAAGCATATACATTCTGATCTAAGTTAAAAGTGCATGGCGAAAGCAGTCATAAGAGCAGAAGTCAATGTTCATACTCATCGTAGAGGGCGAATATATGTTTTAAAGATTTTTTTTTTCTTCAGGAAAATTAATTCCATGTCATTTCTAGACAAAAATCAGGAATTACATATAAGAATATTTCAAAAATAAGAATTCGAAATTATAAATGTGACCAAAATCAGGATATCAAAATGTATGAAAAATAACTTCAGACCCATTTTGAAATTTGAAAACAACATTTATAGCTTTAGTCATGACACTCTCTTTCAAAAAATACATGTTTCCACATTGAACCCCCCCCCCCCCCCCCGGCTCCAAGGTCCAGGTACGCCACTGGATTATGTATGATGTCCTAATAACCATCCTACCTTACTTGCCTAAGCTACTTTGCAATGGGGTCGTCTCTTGATCTCGTGGGTCTTCCTGCACTCTAAAAACTGAAGTGTTAAATCACCATTTAAAAGGGCAGAGGAGTGACAACTTTTTCAAAATGGTAGATCAACTCTTTTAAACTGCTGGATTCAGCCTTTATAGTGTTGTATCCAGCATGTTAAAAGTGTTAATCTACAATTTTGAAAAAGTTGTCACTCCTCAGCCTTTTAAATGGTGATTTAACACTTCAGTTTTTAGAGTGTGGTGTAGTTGATATGTACCTGCACAAAATTTACAATCAATTCATCTATTTATCCATTCATGGGACTGAACACTAACGCAACACAAGGTATTGTGTATTCATATATGAAAGCTTCATTTCAAATTGGTGAGAACGATTAATGAATTCGAATGCAGCTTGACAATAATTTACTTATAAGTTTCATGAATTATATACAATATATAGTTTTTAATTAATTTCATCCAAGCAATATTTTACCTCTGGATAATTTATCTCCCAAATCAAGAAGTCCCACTTCACGGAGTTTACTCGCCAGGATGGATCGTGATTGGTTGGTGTCTCTTTGATTGGTCTTCCATTTGATGAGGATCTCAGACAGAGCGTCACTGAAGTTATTGAGATGTTTTGCGAGGATTGCTTGACTCATCGCAAATGAAAACCCCAGGGCGTTGCACAGTTTGATGTATATGTCAGGACTTATGTCTTCAGCCAGTGATATCAACTCGACCTCCTGCAAAGCCTCCATCGTTCTGTGAAAACCGAAGTATAAGTCAACATAATTATTAGGCGGTTGCTTTTCTCCTGATGATGAGCATATCGTTCTACCGTTACAAATATCATTTACGTCATACATATCATAAGTTGAATTTACCGCTACAGATTTCATACTCTTACTTAATGTTAGAAGTATTGAACTACTTTCTACGTGAAGAAATGACTGAATAGAATCCACCTGCAATGTGTAAATGAAAGTTTAATCATTAGATGGTGGGATATACTCATCATTAAGGCGTTGTACTTGTAGCTTTAAATGATTAAATATCAACAACAAAAAAGGGGATGTTTGTGAAGAAGAAGGAGGAGGGCATACACACAAATATCAAAACTCAAAAGGATTTAATGAAATGTTCAGCTAGCAATCCGAGTCGCTTAGTTGTTCATTGCAACATACTTCACCTCTTAATCGTATGCACAAGCTGCCAAAGCTGAGACCCATTTAACAGTTAACAAGTATTTGTGACTCATTCATGAATACAACGCTACAAAAGCTGACATATCTCTTGCTCACACTGCCTCGCATTTATTGTTGCACTTTATCATGACATTGCAGAGTTTTTGATTTGTAACTGGTGTAATGACAAAACTGTGAGGGATCTGAATTACTGGAGATATTAACATGATAACAGTTGTGCAGCGTATCTGGGGAACTTGATGAAACGGTGGTACAATTCTGTCTCTCTTGGGAACTTTTTGAATTTTGTGAATTTTCATACACGATTCTAAACATGGGAACATAAATAGATAACGACGTCAATGACAGAATTTTCAAAAAAATGCCAGTTGTTTCATAATTTGATGAGATTGCGACTGCGCATTAGTCATATCCCATGCACTGGGGAGCGTTTCATCAAGCGTTTTGTCAGTGATTTTTACTGACAAATTTGCTCTCAGCCAATGAGATGCGAGGATTTCAGTAGCTTATAACAGTTGTCGGTAAAAATCACTGACAAAACGCTTGATGAAACGCTCCCCTGAACTTAGCAGAGTTTGTTTTTATTGCAATGATTCATATTGATAACTGGTAGAGCTCAATTACCGGTAGTTAATATTTGATCCTGTTTCTATGCACGATCCTATCGGAGTCGGAGTGGATCACTACCCCCCCCCCCCCCCCCCCTTGGAAAATTTTCAACCACAAAAAAAAGAATAAATAAATAAATAAAATAAAAAATAGAACTGACTTTTCAATCAATATGCTTTTAAAACCTCGTAAATTCTGAGTACTATGTCAAATATTTAACTGTTGACATTACTTGTTAAGTTTGAAATTTGAAGCCAACCTTCAGAAAAGAGTCCAAGTGCATTTTGGGGCAAAGTACCAAACCAAACAGCGTGGATTTTAACTCCATTCTTAAATTATGAATCAAATCGTAAATTTCTTGTAACATAGACATGATAGAAGTCACTTTAGCATATGCATGGATGATAATGAATGAGCCTTAAAAAAAAGAAAGAAAAACGACAACAAAAAAAATCGATCGTTCACTTCGCTTGATCACAAATATCTATATATTCACGGTACTGTTGCTAATAACACTACGATAAATTGAAAAAAGTACAAGTCAGTAAAACTCATTATTTACAATTAAAGGGAAAGTTCACCCTGAAGATTACTTGAGTTTAAAGAATGCAGAAAAAATAAAGAAAAATATTGGCGAAGGTTTGATGAAAATCGGTCAAATAATAAAAGAGTTATGAGTATTTAAAGTTTTGGATTCGTGACGTCACATGCGAGCAGCTGCCCATTGGTCATGTAATAAATATTCCATATATTCGCATTTTTTTAACGTTCCACGATAAATTAATATTGTTTCTTTTCAGAATCTAGTATTGAATAACATTTCTGACAATATATCAAATGCACAGACGAAAATATTCTAAATTTTCTGAGAAAACTGTATTTTATGGAATATTTATCACATTACATAATGGAGGAGCTGCTCGCATGTGACGTCACAAAATCAAAACTTCAAAAGTCCATAACTCCGTTATTCTTTAACGGATTTTGTCCAAACTTTCGCCAATATTTTTCTTTATTTTTTCTGCATTTTTTAAACTCAAGTAATCTTCGGGGTGAACTTCTCCTTTAACGAAGAAACGGATTAAAGAAACAGCTGTTACCCTGACCCCCCCCCCCCCCCCCTCCCCGATGAATCCAAGGTCCAGATACGCCAATGGAGCGGACAATCGTTACAATCCGGTACCAGTGCAGTAAAAGCACTGGAGAGTGAACGACTGACCTCATAGGTACGATTATCTTTCATGGTGTTGTTTTAAAGTCTGTCTATTTGACGAAGAGTTTAGCGTGGATGTTTTACATGAGGTGATCTTTAAATTTTATGACAAACTTTATTATCTGGATAAGTATTTCATCCAACAGTATTACAAAGACAACCCATGCAATATTTAATATTGCAAAAAAATACTATACATCACAACAAAAATAGATAAATTGTGTTCAAAGAAAGAATGCGCAGTTTTTTTTACTTAAAGCTTATAGAGACACGTAGGATTTACCCTTAACAGGCGTATTACATTCCGGTACATATTCCTAGGGACTTTGTGTGATTTTAGCTTCCAAATGGTGATATATTCAATTACGATTTATATCTTTTCATATCTGGCAAAAGCCAAAGGGGTAATGATAATAATAACAATGACATGTAACTTGTGAGCTGCTTTCTTAGAATTCTAATCCATTTTGTCTTGTGAAAACAGGAATTATTTACTGGTAAATTTCTGATTATGGTCTTTTTATGAACCTCAACTACTTTATCCTATAAAATGGCGCAGGTGCCCACAACTAGGCGTTGTGACGTGCGCCTGTAATCCAGCGAACAGTGGGGGTTACATGTATAAACTGATTCAGCAGACCCAGGTTCGAGACTGAGTCACGTCTTTCGGATGGTGACGTTAAAGGTATTAGATAGTTTTGGGAAGCCCTCAAAAACTTTTCGTGAGATTTCTTTGATTTTACTTAATAAATAGCAGGGTACTAACATAACTAAGATGCTGTGAAGTTTTTTCCTCCTCAAGTGAAATATTTATCGAATTAGAGGTGAAAAGAATAAAAATCCCTGGCCCAAAAAAGAGGGGATGTAAATTCGAACAACGGCCACACACATTACTCACACGAGGATTGCTGTGTGTTATAGAATACGCTACACATAGTGCGGAGCGCTGGGTTTACTGTGTGGGGAACCTTCGGGTGGATATGGTCTCAGCGTGAGGCAGTGAAAAGCCGTTACCAAGCGTTTCTTGCAGATATTTACACTAAAATTTGTTCGAAATCGTGAATGGAATGTTAAATAATCTCGTACATGTGCCTTATGATAAAGGGAGAATAGTATGTGACTATGTTAGTTAAGTTTCTTGCCAGTATGATTTTTGCTACCGAGACTGTCTATGAGCTTTAAAGGTCGGTCCCCAGACGTAAATAATCATATCTGATTGATACACGTCTGTAAAAACCCAATTACACACATAATGACAAAAGGGGGCCAAAACATATTTATGTGCAAAATAATATCTTGTCAATCTTTGGGGTTTTTTTGGGTTTTTTTTACGGTAGACTACACTTTTGAACCCAATGTCATATGAAAATACCACTATAGGTCGTTTGCAGGTACAATACCCTGTGACATTCATTCGAAACGAGTAACAGAGTGTCTGAACTGTAAGAATACCATGGGCCCTTTACTATAGCTGATCCTGATACAACCAGTATGAAACTGGTTGAAGCTTTCTCAAGACACAATATTTTCTAAATTAAGGGTCAAATTTGTGTATGTGCTTGCAAAATTCAATATAGGGTCCCATAGTCCCATGTGATGGCCTATTAAAAACAACTCTCGTATAATTTGATTCATTCCCTTTGCTAATCATCAAGATGGTCACTAGATTTATTAAACTGGATGTCGAAGTGTTAGAATATTATGCCAATTATAAGTTTGCGTTTTGGCGAATTAGATTGAATCAACGCAGGATATTTGTCTCTCTGTAGGAGTTCGTGGCTCCTAAAGTGAGCTTTGAGTATGGCTATGATTTCAAAATCGTAGCCTATCATTTAAAGTACACATTCAAAGAAAATCACAAATATGATAAATAATGTATCACTAGAAACTGGCAAGTTAACAGATAGCAATCGTATCAGTTTAAAGTCAACTACATATCAGGTAATTAAACAATAATACAAATAAAACTACCTCCCAGCATCTGCGATATACAAGCGCTTCGCCAAAAAAATAACAATGTTTTAATGACGTCAATAAAGGGAACAATCCTGTCCAAGCAGACGACGTCCCATAAAGAATGAACATAAGTGCTGTGCAGTTATTTCTCAAATTATAAAGAATTTAGTGTATTCAAACGTGCCCATATTTCACACCATTCTAAAATGGGAATGAAACAGATTCTGATTACTGAAATCTTTTGTTTGTAAATATATAGGATGAGGGTTAATGAACAATCAAAGAAACCACACTTTCAAATTGAAAAGCCCGCTGAATGATTGCAAGGACGGTATTTATCCCTCATTCAACGCCGAACGTCCAGCGGTGTATGCAGCTGTGAATGAAATGGCGTCTACGGGGTTTAGAGTGAGGCAATATATGGATTAAACATAATAGACTAATGCTAGTGAAGTGAAATAACTGAAGAGAAGATGACAAAACAGGCACTGAAAATATGTGAGATGTTATGGGACATCGTCTGCTTGTGCAATTAACGTCCTCCCTTTGACGTCACACATTTCAGCGGCTTTCGGAGAGCTGTTCAGGTGCTATGTCGGGGCTGTATTTTAGCAATTTGTAATTGATAATAATCATTACTTCGAATGTTTGCAAGCGTCGAATTTTGACAAACTTGTCCGGTCTAAGCTTCACCTACGCAATAATGAAAATTAAGTCAGTTTTAAAAATCAATGAATATCTACTTTAAAAAAGATAACGAAACCGAAATCTGAAAATAATCATATTTTGGACATAGGCCCTAATATATTTTGGGCCCTTTTGTCATAATTGGCACCTGCGACATATTTTCTTGATTTCAAAGACAAATGTTTTACACATAACATTTTGAAGCATTTTACTCATATGTAAGAACTAAGTAACTTTATAATAATTAAATATATGGATTGGACCTTTATGGGCACCAAAGACATTTGTCCAAAGTTTGATGCCCGGAAATCTTACATGATACTTCATAAATGTTAAAACTAATTTATATAACAATGTCATGGGATAGTGTATGTATCGATATTATGTGAAATGATTGTTTATGAATAATAAAGGAACCCTGTTCAAGGGTAAATTGGAAAAAGGAAATATGATTTGCTGTACACGAGTGATTACATTTTTGTTGGAAACTCAAAGTGTGCACTATCAAAACTGATACTGATTTGCAGTTAACATGCTATACTCGATCGGAGCTCCAAAAGATGATTCTGTCGATACTCTGCCGAATGCGAACTTAATTTCTAAACTACTACTTCTACCACTACGATGATACTACTACTACCTCTACAACTACTTACTGCCACTACTACTACTACTACTACTACTACTACTACTACAACTACTACTACTACTATACTACTACTATACTACTGCTACTACTATTACTATTACTACTACTAATATACTACTACTACTACTACTACTACTACTACTACTACTACTACTACTACTACGACTACTACTACCACCACCACCACCACTACTACTACTACTACTACTACTACTACTAACTACTACTGCTGCTACTGCTACTAGGCCTACCACTACTACTACTACTACTACTACTACTACTACTACTACTACTACTACTACTATTACTATAAATACTACTACTACTGCTACTGCTACTACGACGACGACGACTACTACTATTACCACTATACAGACCCCCCCCCCAAAAAAAAAAAAACAACAACAACAACAAAAAAAAAACCAAACCCCCCCAAAAAAAAACCAACAAAAAAAAACTAAAAACAAAACAAAACAAAAAACCTAAAAGCAACAAAAATGCATACTTTCAATAATGTGGGGTCGAATTCACTTGTACCAGCAGAAATCTTTTCACATGAAAATGATAGAAAGACTTACAAATTTGGTAAAGGGATTTTTGTTTTAAGGGGTATTTTGTGACGCAAGAGAGGAGTTCAAATTTGTCAATTATGAAAATTGATATTAAACAATTCGTCTCGCCTTGTCATAGTAATTGATACTTTCTCAATGTACATACTGCACTTCTACCCATCTAATCACATAAGCATGTAGGCTTTTCATGATAATGTGTGTGGAGTGGTATGTTTATGTTCAATCTGACATTTAATACAGCATTTCGAAAGCTAAGGCATAATATCATTTTCTACAACAACACAGTAATACGGTACTTTCTGCAAGGATCACTGCCAGTGGATGTCTTCACAATATTTATTGTTCCATAAAAGTGCATCTAGAATGAAAAAAATACTCGACCAATTTTGTATAAATATTGTAATATTTTTCTTGTAAAAAATTCTCCAACTACTGGCACCGTCGACATTTGCCCCACATTATGGAAGTATGCTAGTCCGTTTCATTTGGGCCACCATGTTTATTGATGCACTGCCAAAACTTAGACCCACATAGCAGTTCTACCGTAGAACAGGTTTTTGTGCTCCATGCATGAATGCAACATGATGAAAGCTTACATATCTCTTGCTTACACTGTCTTGCATTTGTTGTTGAACTCTAACATATTAAAGGGGAATTAACCTCAAAATATTAATGTGCTTATATTCAAAGATGTAATCTATTCCTTCTTGTTGTCCTACGTAGTTTTGCACTAAAATATACGAGATGGGTATAAATCAAGATTTTCTCAGCAAAATTTATCGTCTGCTAGCAATACCTGGGGGCTGCCACTTTCTTGATGTGTACATAAAGATATTTTTAATCCGAATGCAAAATTGTCTTTCTTCCTGATACAAAATCCCATTTGAGATTTAAAATATTTAACAGATATATACATATATTCTAAAAACGAAAATGTGCTTTATATTTCTTTGAAAATTACTATTTTACTAAATATAAATCTATTTTCTGGATACTGTGACGTACGCAAATTAATTCAAATATATGGTTGATAACTTTCCCGAGCGTCAATAGTGACAAACTATGCATTCACCGGCTTTGAGATAATGGACTTCAATAGTCAGAATGCGCGTTGTATAAGTTATGTTCTGCTCTGCCAGGCAAGCCCTAGAAATCGATTTCCATTTAGCAAAACCAGAGAATTTAGAAAGAAATCTATAAATTTCAAATTTTAGAATATATGTATACACCTGTTATGTATTTTCCATCATATATGGGGATTTTTTGTAATTTAGCTCTAGGATTAAAGATATCTTCCTGACCGGAACGGTTTCCAATGGTTCATGTACAACTCCATATCATCAAGAAAATGGCAGCCCCCGTGTAAAGTGTTAGCAGATGATACCGGTTGCTAGAATGTCTTGATTTAAACCTTTTTCTGAGATTTTATTTCTAAAGTGACACAGGTGAATGATTAAGAATATATTACACCTTTGAACATAAGTACATTTATATTCTGTGGTTAATTTTCCTTTAATATAGATAGCAATGTGCATGACAGATTTGGAAGAATGCCAGTTGTGAGATAATTTTGATGAGATTGACATGGCGCATTAGCGATATCCCATGCCATGAACTTAGGATACAGAAGTTTGTATTATTGCTATGATTTATACAAGATTTATACAAGAAAAATGAACAAGCATACTTCCAATATTGCGGGGCAATTTTTATACCGGTACCAGTAGACGGGAAATCTTTTTAGAAGAAAAATTATACCAAATTTGCCAAAATTGGTTGAGCATTTATTATTCTGGACGCATTTCAGTGAAACAATGTTAAAGAGACATTCATGGCAGTGTTCCTTGCAAAAATAAATAAATAAATAAATAAATAAATAATATATCATTGTGCAGTTTCAGTTTTATGCCTGAGCTTTTGGCAAGCTGTAACAAACGTCGGGTTGAAAACAAACATACATGTAACATTCCACACACATTATTATGGAGAGCCCAGATGTTTATGTGATCAGATTTGTAGAAGTCCAGTCAATCTGGCTAGCATTTTTCACGTGAAGAAGATTTTCCTTCCGCTGATACCAGTGAATTTGATACCACATTATTGGAAGTATGCTAGTCAGTCCGTTTTTATTGGGCCACCCTGTATTGATAACTGTCAGAGCTCAATTAGTTAATATTTGATCCGATTTTATGTACGATCCTATCAGAGCGGACCACTTGCGTATTGAGAGGATCCCAAGGGGATGCCCCCCCCCCCCGCCCTTGAGGTAAATTAAAATAAAGTTGCTCTTGAAACATGAATTTAAGTTGAATACTTAAAATATGAAGCCAACCTTCAAAAATGAATCAAGGGAACACTTGGGCACGTATCAAGGCCAACACAGTGGATTTTTCACACCATTCTTTCAGTATGTATTTAAAGCATAAAAAATTGGCAGCATATGCATGGATTATAATGAATTAGCTTGCCTAAATGAAAAAAAAAATGAAATAAATCAAAATTCTGCTCGCACTGAACAGTGTACGACCACGCTCAGGTACGAGTATCTTTAAAGTCTAAGCTATTTGACGAAAAGTTAAGCGTGGATATTTTAAATAGGTTGATCTTTACGTTTTATGCCGTTCTTTATTATCTTAAAGGGATACTCAATCGCAGATTGTGGACGTTTTTATGCCGCGAGAGGGCACCGTGATCGTTACCTGATCATGCCGTTGCCCCGTGGGGCGCAGGCTTCGGACAGACTAGTCGCTGCGCAACATGCACGCTCCGCCTGAGCTTGAGCTCTCGTGCGAGAGTCGGTCGGCTTCGTGCAGTCCGAAATATAATCCCAGTAGTCCGACGGACGCGTTCGAAGCACAAACTTTGTGTACGAGTGAATGGGGCTTACGCAATCCTGACTCTCCCCACGGCCGCCTGGTGGCGTATCCCTTTAATACTCTTCCATCCAACAATATTATAAAGACTGCGCATGATATACTTAATATGGTAAAAAACAACAACAACAAAAATCTCAACCATGTCAACATCACATCAAAAAATAGATAAACGGTGTTGAAAGAAATGATGGGTAGATTCTTGCTATAAAATTGCACTTACATTACTTAAAGCGTATAAAGACACATTTACCATGAAGGGCGTATTGCTTTGGACTACATTTTCCTAGGGATGTATTTGTGACTTTAGCTTCAGAACAGTAATATATACAATTACAATTTATATCTTTATATATCTGGCTAAGGCAAAACCGGGAATAACACTAATAATGATGATAATGATAAGAATTAGAATAATAAAAGCAATAAAAATATGGCACCGTAAGCACTTCTCCGAACTTTGAGGCCCGGATATCTCACATAATTCTCAATATATCAAAACTAAATTTGATTTATATACTTTTTGACTAATTATGTAGAAAGTATACCCAGTAGTGGACATTAAAAACAGAAAGAAAAAGAAAACGGGCACAACTGACCCCAAGGCCTGAATTATGTGTGGCTCCATACCCAGAATCAACCGGTATCAAATACTCTAGTATGACAAATTTCATGCTTTTGTGAAAAGGTGCGCAATTATTTCACTGTTCCGCTTGACTATTTCCCCAGGTCCACATGAGAGTTGCGACGGCCTGTCGATCCAATCCACAGGACCACGGCCTCTTATTTACATATGGATGTGCATAATTTCCTTTGTCATTTAATATATTTGAAATGTTCAAGGAAGGCGACTCGAATATCATGATTTCCAAATTAAGCGTCGTCAGTTTACTTCTTACATGTCTTACATACACCAATCAGCTGCGTCGCTTCTACTGCCGCACCCTTTGATTTGCATATGAATGCGGATAAGTTGTTTTGTATCTTAATCTAGGAATCGTCACGGGCAAGTTTACTCGATTTTTTAATGAAAATTCATACCAAACGTCGCCAGTGTTCTTTTTCCATAGACCAAATCATCTGCGTCGCTTTTCGTGCCGTACACTTTGATTTGCATATTTTCTTCTGCGTCGTGACTATAATCGAATAATTCAGAATAATTCCTGTAGGAAATAGTTCCCTCGCCAATATAGCTGGTGAAACGAATGTCACATAAAACTATATAACGAGGGTGTATGCTTTTATTGTTTTGACGGAAAAGATTATATCTCTTCCTCTGGATCAGTGATGATATTTTTTGTTGGAAACTCGAAATCTGCACTCTTAAAATTGATACTGATATGCAGTTTAATGTTTTACTCGATTGGAGTATATCTATATATAATATATCTATAGATTACAAAATGCACATCGAATGCACAACAAATGCAAAATAAATTTCATACAATTAAAAAAAAAAAATCGCAATGACATTATGGGATGGTTTGGTGCGGTTATGGCGGGAACCCAACAAAAGATATTTCATGAATAAGGCGACAGTGAGATACTTTTATGCGTTTTAACCTTTAACCTCGATGACGTGCATTAGTCGGTAAACAGGTATTTGAAGTGAGCAAGGGAGACAAATGAAGCGTGGAGTAAACGTGCAATGTATTCATCACTCATCAATTTGTCTTTTTCTTCTTCTTTCTTTCGTCGTATATCTAGTCCCCGTATAATATCCACCATCGTAACACCAGTTGCCAAAATCGAGGCCTTTTACGAAAGACCTCTTGCGTATACTTTCCATCAATCCATCCATCAATTGCCAATCTTTCTAGTCCATCCTTTCTGAGGATGTGCCCTAAAAAAATCAGTTGGCATTTTCTGATGGTATCGAATCAGGTTGCGCCTCTCCCCCATCATGTCCATATATTTGTTCGTTTGAGATCTTCTTGACCTATGGTACCCTCAACAATCTTCTCTGACACCACATCCCCATAACTCCATAACTTCTAGTGTTGTCTGATTGTCAGTACGTAAATTCACTTGCACCTAGCAGTACTGACCAAACATTTTAGGAATCTTAGTTTCAAGTCTTTGTTTAGGAATTTTTCTCCACCACTACAACTCGTAAAATCACTACTACCCCTGTATCATCATCAGTATCACTAAGACCAATTCTGCTGCAGTTGATAAAACAAAATATACTTCTCCTGACTCCTACCACTCCAATGTATTCTACTCGGCCGTGTGACGGCAAAACAACTTATGTCGAATTTTTATGAAAAATGACTTTTTGTCGAATTTGGCTTTGTACTCGTACAGTCTAACTACCAATGAAATCTTGAAACCCTGATTCCCCCCTCACTAAAATATGGCAACCCCTCCCCAGAATAAACCTTCTAATTTTGCTGGCAAAACAATGTAAACGGCGATACGCGGGCTCCTACTCAGCACGCGCCCGTGATGTTGACGGCAAAACAACGTAAACGGCAATACCTTGTTTTGCCGTGCTCACTTCTCCAATTTACAGTGTAAGTCGTCACATGAATGTGTGTGCGTGGGTGAGGGTGTGTGTGTGTGTGTGGGTGGGTGGGGAGATAAGACATTTGAGCGGGTAAATCGTTCTTATACATTATGAATATGATGAAGATAATTCGATGAACCGCATGTGCTACCCCGCCCGCTTTAAATAGTAAACGTGGCTTTATATATAAAAAAAAAACTTCTATATATATCTGAGATAGTGAAGAAGGAATATTTAGATACTCAAAACTCGATTTTTTACGTATCACAATTCTGGCACTCCGTTTTGCTTGGTGATTACAACATAATAAACCTTCTATATTAATGCACTGCCAAAACTGTGACCCACAATGCCCAAATAGCATTTCTACCGTAGACATGTTATTGTGCCCCATGCATGAATATAGCATAACAAAAGCTAACATAACTCTTGCTTACACTGTCTTGCATTTATTGTTTAACTTTATCAGCCTTGACTTGGCAGAGCAGCAGCTATTCATTCAAAACTTGAGTATAGAAAGAACTGTGATAGTTCACAACATTTTAGAACCTTACAAAGAAATCAAGAATATGAAAGAACGTTGTCTCCTTGGTAACTTGTGTGCAGTATATTAGGCGAACATTAAGGTTCGGTAGTACAGTTCTGTCTCTTTGGTAACTTCTCAGGTTTATATTTCATTTTCGTTGAGAATATGCACTATGGCATTATGAATACAAGACCTGTCTTAGACGGCATTTTGGTGAAGATAGTGAAGAAGGAATATTTAGATACTCAAAACTCGATTTTTTACGTATCACAATTCTGGCAATCCGTTTTGCTTGGTGATTACAACATAATATACCTCCTATATTAATGCACTGCCAAAACTGTGACCCACAATGCCCAAAGAGCATTTCTACCGTAGACATGTTATTGTGCCCCATGCATGAATATAGCATAACAAAAGCTAACATAACTCTTGCTTACACTGTCTTGCATTTATTGTTTAACTTTATCAGCCCTTGACTTGGCAGAGCAGCAGCTATTCATTCAAAACTTGAGTATAGAAAGAACTGTGATAGTTCACAATATTTTAGAACCTTACAAAGAAATCAAGAATATGAAAGAACGTTGTCTCCTTGGTAACTTGTGTGCAGTATATTAGGCGAACATTAAGGTTCGGTAGTAGAGTTCTGTCTCTTTGGTAACTTCTCAGGGTTATATTTCATTTTCGTTGAGAATATGCACTATGGCATTATGAATACAAGACCTGTCTTAGACGGCATTTTGGTTCCGACTTTAAAAAAAGTACAGTGTTTGGTATCATTGCAGGGTGGTCATTATAACATGCCATCCATACGAAAATATGAATTTACATACATGATCAAAATAATAAACGGTTAAAAAAGGGGAAGATAAGTAGATAACGACATGGATAACAGCCTGAAAGAACGTCAGTTGTGAGATAATTTTGATAAAATTGACACTGCGCAATAGTGATATCCCATGCCTTGAACTTAGGAAACATATTTTGGTTTTAAATGCATTGCTTTATACTGATAACTGGTAGAGCTCAAGAAATTAATATTTAATCATATTTTCAACTACGATCTTATAAGAGCGGACCGCTAGCGTATTTGGAGGGGAGCAAGGGGGCATCAAGCATGAATTCTGATGATGTGCCCTACAAAATTCAGTTCGGATTTTCTGATGATAGCAATCATGTTGCGCCTCTCCCCCGTCGTATCTAGAGCTTCTTCACCCATGCTACCCTGAACAACCTTCTCTGACATCACATTTCGACTGCTTCTAGTCTTTTCCGATTGTTAGTACTTAGAGGAGAATGAAACCCCAAGCTTGTATGCACTTTAAAAGAATTAGAAAAATCTTAGAATCATATCACTGAAAGTTTGAGGAAAAACGGATAAAGAACAAAAAAATTATGAAGATTTTAAAAACCTATAATCGCTAAATGAAATTGGCAACACTCATTATGCTAATGAGATGCTATGATATTTTTGTGCTCTCTCTTTATAGGTAATGAATAAGAAATTTATCAGATTTCAGTTTTTAATCAAAGAAAATTGAATTATCAACATTGTGCTTGAAATATATTGTGAAGAATTAATGTATGAACACCACCTATAATACAGAAATCGAATTTTCTAAGATATATTCAAGGAAAGTGGATTTTTACATCATTATTTGTATAAGGCAATTGGAAAGTAAGCCTATAGCACATTTACATCACATCATCTCATTAGCATAATGAGGACATTGCCAATTTCACATTTCCATTTATTTACGATTTTAGGATTTCAAATATTCATAACTTTTGTATTAGTTGTCCGTTTTTCCTCAATCTTTCACTGATATGCTTCTTTGATTTTTCTGCTTCTATTAAAATGTATTTTGGGTATTTCATTCTCCTTTAAAGTCCAACATTCAATTGAATGTAGCAGTACTGATCCTACATAGCATTTTTTGAACATTATTTTCAAGTTTTAGTTTAGTATAAACAGCATTATACGAAAAAAATATATACATAAATAAGAACAAAGAAACAAAGCAAAGCAAAAATCAAACAATGAAAGTAAGAGGAAAGCCTGATTACACAAATTGTAAAATAAGTATTATAAGTATTCAGTATCAGTGATTCAACCTCCTTTTTAAAACATTAAGATAAGGACTTCATTTAATATGTGAAGGTGTCTTGTTACAGATTTTGGGACCCCTTGCAGAAGATGGAGTTTTTGCTACATTTGTTCTCGTCAACGGTAAATGGCAGTGGGAACTTTCTGTGGGCATTCATTCAAAATTTACCAGAAAAACTAAGGGGGGTAGTTTTGTTAAAGCACAAATACATAAAAACTGCCAAATTAAAATCAGAGAGATCGAATACATTCAATATTTTCAAATGAAAAAAAAAATGAATTAGTATGAGCAATGATACTGACATGGGAAATAGCCAGTATCTAATAGCCATCTATAATCAGAATAAACTAGACCGAATAGTTAGTTGAAGAATCCCAGGCAACATCGCAGTATTGAAAGTATGCAGATATTAAAGCACTGGCTATTTCATTAATAATATTGTTGGTGGAAATTATTCGAGTTTGCATAATATGCCTATATTCTTTGAAATCTAGGTACAGCTTAAAGCCCACCGCACACTATACGATCGGTCTACGATCCGATTTTGAAAGAAAATGTTATAGCATTAGATACAAACAGTTAAACACATAAAATATGTTTTATTGGGGTTCTGAATAGTTACATAGATAGTAAAATCGAAATTATGGCCTAGTACGAGCCTTCTGGTTGGAGGAAAGGCCAAATCGGTTCCAAATCGTAGTGACGTCAGAGCAGTCCTGCGATTGTCTACGATTTGAAACTCATTTGGCCCTTATTCCGGATATAAGGCTGACAGCGCAACACGTTCCTATGTTGAGTATTCATATTATTGTTCAGAACCTGAATCGGGTAGCTTTCACTTGTTAAACTGCCCATGGTTAATGATATTGCGATTTACTTCCAAAATCGGATCGCAGACCGATCGTATAGTGTGCGGTGGGCTTAAGTCAATGTGATCATTCCAAGATAATTTACTACCAGTAGTTACACCTAAGAATTTCAGTGAAATAGACATACTAATACTGCTGCTGCTGTTGATATGACAAATTCTACTACTCCTTACTCCTAACAATACTACTACTACTATTACTACTACTACCACACTACTACTACTACTACTACTACTACTACTACTACTACTACTACTACTACTACTACTACTACTAATACTACTACTACTACTACTACTACTACTATTCAGCCAAAATTAATGCACTTCCCAAACTGATACCCAAATAGCAGTTCTATCGTTAAAACGTATTTGCGCCTACTTCATGACAACACTGCAAAAGCTTACATATCTCTTGCTTACACAGCATTGCATCTATTGTTGAATTCTAACAGCCCTTGATTTGGCAGAGCTATTCATTCAAATCTTATGTATTGAGAAAAACTGTGATCATGGTGATAGTTCAAAATATTTGTAATCATAGAAAGAAATCAAGAATATGAAAGAACGTTGTCTCCTTGGTAATTTTTTTTTTTTTTTTTTTTTTTTTTTGGTAATAGATTAGGGGAACTTTCGGGTACGGTAGAACAGTTCTATCTCTTTGGTAACTTTTGTGGTTTGTATTTCATTTTTGTTGAGAATTTGTATTATGGCATTATGAATACAAGACCTATTTTGGACGGCATTTGGTTCCGACTTGAATGAATGATAAAAGTTCAGAGTTTGGTATCATTGCAGTGTGGTCTTTATAACATGGCATGCACATAGAAATATGAATTTACCTTCCTATACATGATCAAATATACCTCCAAACAAAGGAAGATAAGTAGATAACGACATCGATGAACGAACGTCAGTAACTGTAGTGAGATGATTTTGATGAAAATGACACTGACAGGTGCATTTTTGATCTCATGTCTTAAACTGAGGATACGTAGTTTGGTATTATTGCAATGATTTATACTGATAACCGGTAGAACTCAAGTTGATCCTATTTTTATCTGCGATCCTATCGGAGCGGACCACTAGCCTTTTTGGAGGGGCGCAAGGGGGCATTTCTTCAACCTCACAAATTAAATGGCATGAAAAATTAACTGGCTATTCAATCAACGTGAATAGTTATTTCCAAGGTAAATTAAAATCTATTGCTTTTAAAACATCATAAATTATGATTGATTTTTCAAATATTTTACTGTTAACATCTCTTGTAAAGTTTGAATTTTGAAGCCAACCTTCAATAGTGAATCAAATGGAGTACTTGGCCACGTATCAAGGTCAAGAGTGTAACGCCATTCTTAAAGTATGCTTTAAGATTAAATCGGGAATCCCTTCA
Organism: Heliocidaris tuberculata; assembly: GCA_025618425.1. Classification (NCBI taxonomy): domain Eukaryota; kingdom Metazoa; phylum Echinodermata; class Echinoidea; order Camarodonta; family Echinometridae; genus Heliocidaris; species Heliocidaris tuberculata. The sequence goes on along the minus strand of CM046842.1, from coordinate 32,380,133 downwards.
AACATATAGCTTGTGTATGAATTATCATAAAATTAAATCAAGATTAGAGTAGGCCAATTTGTTAGCTCGCTCACTTCGCTCACTAGCAAATATCTATGAATTGACTGTACTGGTGTTAATGACACTTCAGTTAATAGAAATATTAAAAGTCAATTAGAGTCATATTTTACAATATTTGATGAAGAGACGGATTGAATGAACAGTCGTTGCCATGACCCCCCCCCCCCCTCCCAAAACCTAAATTGGGCCCTTGAAGGGTACTATTCTTGCTGGAACACCATTGGCTCGGACCCCCCTTCCTTTAACGGGCGCACTTTTAGGGACATATGTGTGATCTTTGCTTTAAAACAGTAATTTATAGAATTACAATATACATGTTTTCAGATCTGGCAAAGCCGGAACCTGGAATAATAATCACGATGACATGTGACTTGTGAGCTGCATTCTTCGTATTCTAATACCTATTTTCTTGCGATAAGTGGAAGTATTGATTTGTCTAATAGATCTCTAACCATGGTCTTCTTTTATGAACCTCAAACTTTTATGTTTACCCTTACATGAAGTAAAATACTTCTAATTATGAACAGTGCAACATTACATCTTTGAAATCAACGAAATGTATGGTGCAGGTGCCCATAATGACAAAAAGGGCCCCCAAATGTATATGTGCGAGATAAGATCGTTTTAATCTTTGGGTTTAATTTTTTTTTACGGTATAGACTACAATTTTGAAATCAAAGTTATATGAAAAAAAAAAGACCACTATAGGGGCACATGGGCCCACGGGATGTCAAGTTAAGGAATTTTTTTGTATTTGACTCGTTCTCTTTGCTAATCATCAAGATGGTCACCAAATTCAAAATGGCTGCCGAATGGTTAGAATATGCCTATTATAATTTTGCGTTTTATCTTTACAGCATGCAGTGAAGGAAGTAAATCGAATCAATACACATGATTTGTCTCACTGCAGGAGCCCATGGACCCCTAAAGTGAGTTTGTCGTATGACCTTGATTTCAAAATTGTAGCATATCATTGAAAATAAAAAAATAAAACCGAAATTTGAAATTAATCTTATTTTGCATATAGGCCCACTGAATCTTCAGTGCGATTTTATCAGAATGGGCACCTGCGCTATTTTTTATTCATTAATTTATTTATTTTTTATTTCAAATATTCAGGCTGGTATTCCGAACGCTGGTTTAACTTAAACCCCAGTCTGCGTTAAACTAGAGCTTGAATCAAAACTGACTTACACAGCAAGTCCAGTCTAAATATCTGTACAAAGTTAAACCACACTAAACATGCTATAGACTGGGGTTGACGTTAAACCGGAGTTCAGAATGGGATTTTTTTTTAAACTCCGGTTTTAAAGGGCAGGTTTAGACTGGGTTTATACCACACTTAGACCGCGGTTTAATTTGAACCTGAGTTCAGAATAAGGGCCATAATGTTTTACTGATCATGATTAGAAGCATTGTACTCATAACATATTAGTGGCATCATAATAATTTGATGTATGGAATGCAACTTTATTTGAAAACATGGGCATCTAAAGCACTGGTCCGAACTTTGAGTTCCGTAGCTAATCATGTAGAAAATATACCATGTGGTGGACATTTTTTAAAAGGGCAAAACTGACCTCAAGGCCCGAATTATAGGTGGCCCTATATCCAGAATTGATGAACATTAAAAACTCTATGTATACGCCAGATTTCATGTTTTTTATGAAAAGGTGCACGGTTAGTTTACTATTCGGCTAGATTATTTTCCCAGGTCAACATGAGCGTTGCTGCAGCTTATCGACCCAATTTGCGTTAAGGAGCGGTCCAATCAACACGCATCTACAAAACTGCACCCTTTAATTTGCATATGAATGTGTATAAGTTCCTTCGTAATTTAATATCTAGAAATCGTTCCATGCAAGACGACTCAAACGTCATAAATATTCAAACTAAGCGTCGTCAGTTTTCTTCTTACATACACCAATCAGCTGCGTCGCCTCTGCTGCCGCCCCCATTGATTTGCAAATGAATGCGGATAACTTGAATTCTATTTTAATATACAGGAATCGTCCTGTGCTTGTTGTTTTTGTTGTTGTTGAATATTTGGTTTTTACAGATATGTATCAATAAATTATGATTATTTACGTCTTGGACCGACCTTTAACCTCACCATCCGAGGTTGTGAAAATGGACTCGCTCTTTATGAATATTCATACCAAGCGCCGCCAGCGTTCTTTTATCAGCTGCGTTGCTATTCGTGCCGCACCTTTTGATTTGCATATTTTCTTCTGCGTCATGACTGTATGATTCAGAAGCCCTCCTCGAAATACGTCGACTCTTGCACTATAAACACGTTAGTTCTAGAGGCTATCCAAGAATTTAAGAAGCAAAAATATAAGTATATACTTACTTTCAAATTGTCTTGTCTTGACAGGTGTAAAAATCAAAATGTCCACTTTCAGCTTTCTGATCCAATGCAAATTGTTTCTGAGGATAATGGTCAAATTATTGCAGCCAATGCTCCGGGATAGTATGAGTAATAGCTGTGCTGCAAAACGAAGCGACGGGTTTCCTGGTATGTCGCAGAACTGATGACTCCAACTAAATTCAAAAGATTTAGTTGGAGATCCGAAGGAAAGTTCCACTTATACCACTAGGTTCCAGAATTAGTTTATTTCAAAGGACATAGCTTAGATTTAGCTAAAAGGCAAACGTACGTTTAAATTCCATGTTCTGTATCTGGATATAGAAGAGGCTTTTGTTTTTTACTTCTGTGAATAGCAGTGCTGCATGAAGAAATGACAAATAGTTTCCTGGTCCATATAAAACTGATGAATCCAATGTCATATAAACTATATTCCTCCCAACATGCCCAAGGAGGTTGTATGCTTTTTATTGTCTTTGTAGAAAAGAAGTTTAATCAGGAATACATGTAGCTAGCAATGTGTATCTGTCGCTCTTCCAAATGCAAACTAAATTTCAAACTGACTCCAAAAGGCAATATCATATTTCGGGTCGGTTTGTTCCGCTTCTAGTAGTAACCCTGGAACAAAAGATTATGAAGAGACCATGAAATTTTGTTGTGCTTTGTAACCTTTAACCTTGATGGCATGCATTAATAATTGTGAACAGGCATTAGAAGAGAGCAAGGAACAAGAATATTAACATGCGATGTATTACTTTCTATCTTCTGTACAGGAAATACCATTTCTACTACCACCGCCACCACCACTACCACCACCATCACCAATATAAACCCCGTTCACCACTACTCCTACTACGAGTACTACTATCTATGCTACTACCACTTTACCACATTAACTAATACTACTATTAGTGTTGCTGCTGATGTTGCTACTACTTCTATTATTTCTAAAACAAAAACAACAACAATAACCACTGCTAATACTACTACTACTACTACTACTACTACTACTACTACTACTACTACTACTTCCTCTTCCTCTACTACTACTACTACTACTACTACTACTACTACTACTACTACTAGTTCTACGACAGAAACAACAACAATAACAACAGCTACTACTACTACTACTACTACTACTACTTATACTACTACTACTACTTTACAACAGCTACTACTACGACGACGACGACTACGACGACTACGACTACTACTACTACTACTACTACTACTACTACTACTACTATATACTACTACATATATACTATTATTACTACAACATATACTATTACTAGTACTACTTCTACCATACTAGTACTTATACTACATTAAACTATTACTACGACTAATACTCTCCATAATGGAAAACATTGCAGTTTTCGACACAGTGCTATTATCGGAGGGTTTGTTCCTCTTCTGGCAGCAAAAAAAGATCATATTTCATGTTGCTATGAATTATTTTTTTTATGCAATAAGCTTTTAGCTTGATGGCGTGTAATCATGTGTCAACATCTATTTGAAAGGAGCATTGCCATTGGAACAAAATACAACGTGGATTTAACGTGCAGCTTCACGTCTACTTCTACTACTACTACTATAATTATACATACACTGCTATTACTAATAACACATATACAAATACTACCGTATTTTTATATACCGCTCCTATATTCGAAGCCAACAAAATTTAAGCTCAAAGAAATTAAACAAATTTGGATCTCATGGTACTCTCTATGAAAACCGTGTTATTTTTATTACAGTGATATTACTGATTTTTCTGTTGTTCCGCTTCTTGTAGATACCCAACAAATGGCAACATGTTGATGAAGCGAACGTGAATTGCTTTTATCGACGTAAACCTTGATGACGTGCTTTAATCAGTAAACATGTGTTTGACGTTGGGAAGGAAATGCAACATGGAATAATCATGCCATGTATTAACTACCAACCAATTTGTATACAACATCAATACTACTACTACTATACCACCACACATCAGCATCACACCTCCTACCACCTCTACTGCTACTAGTTGTACTTCTACTATTAGTACTACTGTTACTGCTACTACTATTACTACTACTACTACTACTACTTCGACTGTAATCGTACCCAAAATCGTTTATGCTCAAAGTAACTGAAACTTTGTTTTAATCTCTTGGTACTCTCAATAATGGAAAACATTGCAATTTTCGACACAGTGCTATTATCGGAGGGTTTGTTCCTCTTCTGGAAAAAAAAATAGTAGCATATTTCAAGATGAGCGACCCAATTTTTTTTTTTTTTTTTTTTTTTTTTTAATGCAAGATAAGCTTTTAGCCTGATGACGTGTAATCATGTGCAACATCTATTTGAAGCGAGCATTGCCACTGGAACAAAATACAACTTGGATTTAATTTGCAGCTTCACTACTACTTCTACTACTACTAAAATTATAATAATAATAATAATAATACATGTAATTTATATAGCGCCAAATCCACTCTGTGGATAGTCTAGTTCTGGACGTTTTTAACTATTTTGTCCGTAAAACCATGAAGCTACAACCCCGTGTGCGTGCACTCAACGTAGAACGGTGCGAAGTCCACTGATTCACTCTCCCCACAAATTCACCCCGAAGGGGAAGGTGAATTTGTGGGGAGGATGGATCAGTGGACTTCGCACCGTTCTACATTGAGTGCACGCACACAGGGTTGTAGCTTCATGGTTTTACGGACAAAATAGTTAAAAACGTCCAGAACTAGACTACTCTGTGGAGTGCTCAAGGCGCATGTAGAAATTAATTAAGAATTAAACAGAAATGTTTTTACATGATTTTTAAAAGAATCAGAAGTTATACACTTTTTGATGTCTTCAGGAAGGCTATTCCATAATTTAGGACATGCGTGGGCAAATGATCTCCCCCCCCCCCCCCCAAGATTTTGCGACTTTAGGAATCACAAGAGAACTGGAAGTGGATGAGCGCAAAGATCTCGCGGGGGAGTAATTTTGAATTAAAGAGGTATTGTAGTGGGGAGCAGAGCCGTGAAGGCAGTGAAAAGTGAGCAACAAAATTTTGAAAATAATGTGATGTTTAACAGGGAGCCAGTGCAGCGACTGCAAAACAGGAGAGATATGGGTACGCTTGGTAATTATTCATACACTTGCTATTACTAATAACACATTTACAAATACTATAATAAGACTATAACTACTTCACTTTATACTGCTCCTATATTCGGAGCAAAAAAATTTAAGCTCAAAGAAATTGAACCAAGTTTTGATCTTTTGGGAACTCTCTAAGAAAAAAAATATATATATTTTTCATCACAGTGACATTATTGTATGGTTTGTTCCGCTTCTGGTAGAAACCCAACAAAAGGCAACATATCTTATGATAAAGCGTCCCTGAATTTTCTTTTATCCGCGTTTATAACCTTTAACCTTGATGACGTGCTTTAATAAGTAAACTTGTTTTTGACTTTGGGAAGGAAATACAACATGGATTAAACATGCCTTGTATTTACTACTATCCAACTATACAACAACAACAATACTACTACCACCATCCATCGCCATCACAACTACTTCAACACCTAGCACTACTAGTGTTGGTTTATTGTATAAACTAAAGCATTACATGCAGTTGAATATTTTATTTATGCTGTACAATTCCTTGATACTTTCTTATATTTCTTATTGTAATGGGCGGACTCAAAGGCCTACAGATAAATTGCTTCTTTTGCAAAAGAAAGCAATTCGTGTTTGTATTAAGGCTGGTTAACGTGAACATTCTGACCCTCTATTTGCGAAGTTTTAAATTGATGTAAACTGATGTAAACTTTTTTTTACAAAAGGCAGTGTTTATGTTCCGTTTATATAATGGTTGGTTGCTTTTCTAATTCCCACCATTACTCAGTTTAAATAAAGATATCCAAGCATAGCCCACAAGGCAATCAAATGAATATCACTTAAGTAAAATCCTAAAACCGCAACGGTTATGAAATCCATTAGACACTCAGGTCCAGACACTTTAAACTCAATTTCTCTTGGCCTTCGCAACTCGAAGCCCATATATTCTTTCAAGAAAAATTGTGAAATCAATGATGCTGAGCAAATACTGACAACTCTACTTTGCTGAACACTCTTTTGTGGTTCTACTTACATGTTATTTCAGTCACTTAATGAAATAATGATTTGCCACATTGAACGTATTGACCTTAGTTTACCATGTCCTACATGTGCATAATACAACATTAATGACATCAAACGTGTACGCCAGCATATTACCTTGATAACTGGAAAATTCCCACCTCACCCCTTCTCTCTCTCTCTCTCCTGCAGGTCACCCCTGTTTCTACATTGTTTATTATGAAGTCAATATTTCTGGGCTGTAAGCTTTGCTTAGCCTGTAGCCCATCTATGTCATCATCCTTATTTACACTCTTTTTACTCGTATTATTTTAACATTAAAAAGTGATATGTTGCTTATACATCATTGTATGCATTGTAGAATATTTTTGTTATGTTTGAAGGTACAGTAACCAACAAATATTTCACCTACTTCACCTATTACTAGTAGTAATGATACTGATGTTACTACAACTATCACTACTACTACTACTACTACTTCTATTATAATCGTACCCAAAATCATTCATGCTCAAAGTAATTGAACCAACTTTTCATCCGTAGGTACTCTTTATGAAAAACTTTGAAATTTTCGACACAGTGGAATTTATTGGATGGTTTGTTCCACTTCTGGTAGAAACCCAACAAAGGCAGCGTGCTTCATGGTGATCGCCAGTAATTTTATTTTATGCAATATGACCTTTTACATTAGTGACGTGAAATAATGTGTAACCGTATATTTGAGGTGATCATTGGAAAGAAATACAGCATGGATTGTAACGTGCGGCTTCTTTACTACACAACTACAAAATAACCACAAACAATTTATACAGCTAATACTACTACTACTACTATTATTACTACTACTACTACTACCACTACTACTACTACTACTACTACTACTACTACTACTACTACTACTACTACTACTACTACTACTACTACTACTACTACTACTACTACTACTACTACTACTACTACTACTACTACTACTATTACTTCTTCTTCTTCTTCTTCTTCTTCTCTACTACAACTAATATTACTGCTACTACTACTACTACTACTACTACTACTACTACTACTACTACTACTACTAATAATAATAATAATACTGCTATCATTACCACCGTTATTACTACAACTACTCCTACTACTTCTACTATTACGACGACGACGACGACGACGACTAGAACTACTAGACTTAATTTTATACTCATTAAAGCTCAAAGAATGACCATATTTAGAATGATAATGATGAATACAATAATGCATATTAACATCAGCCATGAAGGATTCTATTCCCCCCCCCCCCCCCCATAATGCTCCATGGGGTACCAGAATGAAATCATTCAAGTGCCCAAAATCATGCCCCTAATGTCACATTTGATGTCCACGTTGTACACTCCATATTCGCTTAATATGAAAATGAGCATCCGTCATACAGAAATTTCAAAATTCATATTTTCGTTCGAATTTTGCATCTTAATTATCTGATTAAAACAAATCAGGTGCTCCATCCATTGTTTTCAAACGCCCGAATACACATATGCCCAGGTACACCAACACCCACGCACGATATCTCTTCACTAAAAATACATTGGTCAGAAGGAGGATAGTCGAAGGGATAGAGAATTTAGAAGTGAGAGATGGGTGGATAGGAAAAAAATGTGAAACGAAGAGTAAAAAAAAAAAAAAACATCTCTCGCAATCATCCTCCCCCCCCCTCTCTCTCTCTCTCTCTCTCATTCTTTCCTCCCTACCCTCTCTCTTTTCTTCCTTCTATTCTCTCTCTACCCTTACTTTCTCTCACTTTCTCTCCTCTCTTTCTTTCTCTCTCTCTCTTAAACCTCTTCATTCTCTCATTTTCTCCCTTTTTTCCGTGTTTCTCCTCTATCTCTCTCTCTCTCTCCCTCCCTTCTCTCACACACTCTCTCTCTCTCCTCTATCCCCCCTCTCTCTCTCTCCCTCAATTCTCTCACTCTCTCTCTCCTCTATCCCCCCTCTCACTCTCTCTCTCCCTCCCTTCTCTCACTCTCCCTCTCTCTCTTTTAAATCTTTATCTTCCTTCCCCTTCTCACCCACTCTCCTCTGTTTCACCCTCTTTCGTTCTCTTCCTCGTAAAAGCTCTTACCAAAATATCACATCATGTTTCAACCTATACATGTTAGTAATTCTTCTCTTTTTTCTCTCTCTCTCTCCCCCATCTCTCTCCTCTATCCCTCTTTCCTCTATCCCCCCCCCCCTCTCTCTCTCCCTCCCTTCTCTCACTCTCTCTCTCTCCTCTGTTTCACCCTCTTTCGTTCTCTTCCTCGTAAAAGCCCTTACCAAAATATCACATCATGTTTCAACCTATACAAGTTAATAGTTCTCCCTCTTTTTTCTGTCTCTCTCTCTCTCCCCCCATCTCTCTCCTCTATCCCTCTTCTCTCTCCCTCTCTCCCTCCCTTCTCTCTCTCTCTCTCTCTCCTCTATCCCCCCTCTCTCTCTCTCCCTCCCTTCTCTCACACTCTCTCACTCTCTCTCTCTCCTCTATCCCCCCCTCTCTCTCTCTCTCCCTCCCTTCTCTCACACTCTCTCTCTCTCCTCTATCCCCCTCTCTCTCCCTCAATTCTCTCACTCTCTCTCTCCTTTATCCCCCCTCTCACTCTCTCTCTCCCTCCCTTCTCTCACACTCTCTCTCTCTCCTCTATCCCCCCTCTCTCTCTCTCCCTCAATTCTCTCTCTCTCTCCTCTATCCCCCCTCTCACTCTCTCTCTCCCTCCCTTCTCTCACTCTCTCTCTCTCTCTCTCTCTCTCCTCTATCCCCCCTCTCTCTCTCCCTCCCTTCTCTCACACTCTCTCTCTCCTCTATCCCCCTCTCTCTCTCTCCCTCCCTTCTCTCACTCTCTCTCTATCCCCCCCCCCCCTCTCTCTCTCTCTCCCTCCCTTCTCTCACTCTCTCTCTCTCTCTCTCTCTCTCTCCTCTATTTCACCCTCTTTCGTTCTCTTCCTCGTAAAAGCACATAACAAAATACATCATGTTTCAACCTATACAAAGTTCATATTTATTTACAAACCATGCAACTTTTAAAATACAATTTTAACATTGTTTACTGTAAAAAGACATCCTAAACAATTTACTTTTACGCTACACATATTTACATGGAACTATACCAGCAGGATAAGAATTAGATTTGACACTTTAGATTGTAATTAACACAAAAGTTTCTACTCGGATTAGTTTGCAAATTGTACTTGAAGTGAGTTTTTTTTCCCGATATTTTCTCCCAAAATTTGTTTTTAAATGAATGCCTTTGATATTCAGTTACATGTTCACTTTCTGTTTGGGTCGGATTTGGCGTTGTACTGTAAGTAGAGTAAGACAATGAGGAATTATTTATCCTGACTGCATTTGTATTTACTTAATTCCATTCTGAAGTGATACATCCATTGCACTCAAGGACACAAATTAGTGATATATACAATAACTAAGGGAGACTTTACAACAAGCAACAACATTTTAACATAATCGATGGGTAAAAAAGATACTGATTTTAAACCGACAGGGATTAATAAATGTAAATCACATATCTGTGAGCGTTAAATTATAGAATTTGGCATTACACAAAAGATCTAAAACAACAATTTTTTTACAGACATGATAATAAATAAAACATTCAATTCAATGTCCTGGTTAAAGTATTTACAAGAACAATACAAGACAAATCACTTCTGTCATAATTCTCAAGACTCGGTCATACATGACATGGTAAACATGGTAAACCACAACAAGATAAAAACTATTTTACTTGTAAATGAGAAAAAAAAAACGTATCAAAGGCCTGTATAGCCCTATGCACACAAAGCGTCATTTGCCTGATGTACTAAGTAGTACGGCGTCAGTGGCTGGTACTGTCCTTTACGCTTCTTGAAAGAGTGATATCGTTTAAAAAGGTGATCTTAAAATGAACTGTGTAAACGATGCTTTTAATAACTAGCGTATGAGTTAATTTCTTTCACAGGGTCCTTTAGCGCAGGTAATGACGCGATCGAAATGACACCTCGTGTGAACAGAGCATAAATGGTTCTCACTTATCTGTGTGTTACAAGAACCAGAAATGTGAGAGCACTACACTTATGTCATTCTATTTTATGGCTTCAGTTTTACAGTGACATATAGGAATGAGGACAAATAACAGCATCAAGAACATAAATTCACTTGAAATAAACAATATTTCTCCAAACAGGTTTACACATATCACAAGAGATGCAAGAACATTAAACATTATAGAGATTATTATCATAATGCAATATGCGCTGTACAAAACAGAGTATCATTACTAAATATCATCTTCACTGTAATATTCTCCATGGCTTTCAAACCAAGAATCTACAAAATATATTACAGTGTTTTGGCAAAGACCTGAAATTTCATAAGGTTACATGTTCCTAGGAATTCTGCTGATTGGATTTTCGGAGGAAGGTCGTTCCACAGAGATGGAGCTGCTGCTGTTGGAAAAGACTTTTTCTTTTAGGCTGGACACAGTTAACCCTTTCAGGACAGGAATTATTTAAGGGCTGAATTGATCACATTTTGTTCTTCAAATTGGCAACAATAATATTTTTTGTTTTAATACTACATGTTTCTAACAAAATGTAATGTCTTTGAAATCAACATACATTCAAAACTTATTCAAAACTCAAAAAGTTGAAAAAATTGCCCCCAAACAATGATTTTTGAACCTCTCAATGTGTTGCCAATTTAAGGATTTCAAAGCTTATTCTACTTTTTAAAATTCCTGGTATCAAACGTAATATGGTCATGCAACAAAAATGGACAGTGTGTGCAGAAAATTCTGCTCTTTCTACTCTGTGCATCTGGTATATTTTTTAGAGTTCTGAATCAAAAGTTATTGAGCCAAACCACAAAATGTGGACAATTGTCTTGAAAGGGTTAAAGCAGGTTGGACTGCAATGAGGAGCAAGACAATTAACTGCCGTCCATGTATGGAGCGGGAAAAGAATTCTATTCTGTTACCTCCTGGTAGCCAGTGAAGACTTTTGAAAACTTAAGGAATGTGGGGAGGTTCTCCCGAGGACCTGAGCACGTTTTTAAGATATACAGCTGTACAAAAAAACATGATCTTTCAGATTTAAAGGGTACCAATCACCAAAAAATATTTTACTCTGTATGTTAGAGGTTCCATGTCATTCTACTATATTCCACATATGGGCTTCGAATATCACTCCTATAAATAGATGTCACAAACTTTAATTATACTCTCTATAAGCATAAAAGCGACTCGTGAGTAGACTACTCAACGCACCCGTACGCGTTTGCCGAGATAGGGGCTCGAACGGAACCCAACTCGGAGGTTCGGTTCTGCACGAGCACCTTCATACCCCTAAACTGTTGACCTACAGAATTTCAGATAAAGTTCTTAGAGGTTAATTTCATACTTCCTAGCGGTACACAAATTCTGTTTTCAGGTGGTTGGTACACTTTAACATATTAGGAGCTTTAGAGCTTAAGATATACAGTTGAGCATACAAACATCTTGCAGAGTTAATATATTAGGACCTTTAGATGGTGGCGTATCCGGGAATCTTAATGGGGGAGGGAAGTCTGAAAAACACTGACAAGCAAAGAATCTTTTTTTTTTTAATTCCTACGTTATTGCCGAGGGCACAATCACAAATTTGTACACATTTTGTCAGGTTGGCCCCCTCCCCTCCCCCACTGAAAGAAAAACAGGAGACTCCTTTAATAAAACATTAGATAATCTCAAAATATGACGACAGTTAACAACTGGCTAACGATGATGTTGAATTCTGGATTTAAAAAAAATCAACATCATTTTGGTTGCAACTGTCACACATCATTACACACTGTTATTAGAGTTTTCAATCAATTTATCAAAATGTTAATGCCATATTAAGTCAGATACCTCTAAATTAAGGCCAACTGCCTATAGTGGTCACCCACACTGTCTCCCCCTAAGAAGAAGTGTATTTGTAATTGTTTATAGAACCTGAATAGAAAGACCACTTGTCTACAGTCCCTACTTTTTCTGTTTCCACTGAGTGGCTTTTATCAACACTTTAGACTATTTCTGTAATACATTGAAATTTAGAAATGTCCACTTTGCAGTCAATGGAACTATTGAGTTATAGCTATTTTGCTCTGTATGTTAAAAGTTCTATGTCGCTATGCTACATTGAAAATATGGGCGTTCAAATATTACTTCGAGAAAGAGATGTTGCAAGTTTAAATACACTCTAGATGAACAGTAAAAGTAAAAACAATTTGTGAGTAGACTAGTCAAGACACCCGTATGCGCTGGCAAAGTATAGGGCCTGCACGGAAGCGAAGTCCAAGTTTTGTTCTGTGCGCGCATTTTCATGTCACCCTTTATTCAGTCCATACTCAACAATCGTTAACCTATAGAATGCCAGGTGAAGTCTTTTTAGGTGGATTTTATACATCCTAGCTGTATACAAATTTGCATGTGATTGGTTACATTTCATGGTATGCAAGGAGGTAATGCCTGAAAGCCTTTGCTACTGTGACTCACTTCCAGTTACAGAAATCTAAGTCCATTTTTGTTTAAATGAGCCTATGACTCCCATCATATTCCAGATAATTTAGAATGCATGTTCACAGCGAAACCCTATGGATAGTGTCAGTTGTGCTACCCAAAATAGTTTACATTGAAAAAATCTATACTACTACCAGGTATATATTATGAATTGCATTAATGATTCTGTATATTACATAGCAAGGTAGAGGCTGATCACTGTCAATTCTTCTCTTTCTAGGTCCATCTTTAACTGTCTTTCAAGGTCCATCCTCATAATTTCATTTGATTTCAGTCCTTCTGTCATATCTCTCTGTTTCTGAGTCTTTTTCTTGGTCTCTTTGTCTTTCTTACTCCATTCCCCACTCAACTCTCTCTTTATCTGTATCCCCTCTCTCTCTCTCTCTCTCTCTCTATTTATCCCCTTCTCTCTCTGTCCCCCTCTCTCTCTCTCTTTTATCCCCCTCTCTCTGTCCCTTTCTCTCTATTCCCCCCCCCCTCTCTCTCTCTCTATTTATCCCCTTCTCTCTCTCTCTTCTTCTCTGTGTGTCTTTCTATCTTTCTGTTATTCATGTGTATTTCCATCAGTCCATATTGTTTCTTTATCTCAATTTCTTGTTTCCAGATTTCAATGTATGTATTCTTACAACCCCTTGTGTATTTTGTGTAATGGAATACTCAATATTATTATTATTTTCTCTGTTGCTCTCTTTCTCTCTCTCTCTCTCTCTTTCTCTCTATATCTCACAGCTGGTCAGTCTCTTTTTCTTTCTCCCTCTGTCTCTCCATCTATCCCTTCATGTGTGTGCGAGTATGTGTGTGTGCTTCTTTCTTCTTTCTCTCTCCCCCACTCTGTCTTTGTTGTCTAGAGCCCCTAACCCTTCTCCTTCTCTCTCTCTCTCAGACAATATGTCTATGTCTCTCTCCCTTAGTCATATGTTTATCCCCCCCCCCTCTATTTCTCCTTCAGTCACTCTATTTATCTCCCTCTCCCTCTCTCTCTCTCTCCTTCAGTCATGATCTCTCTCTCTCTCTATCTCTCTATCCTTAAGTCACTGTATTTATATCTCTCCCCCTGTCTCTGTCTGCTTCTCTCTCTCTCTCTCTCTCTCTCTCTCTCTCTGTCTTTGGCTATCTCAATTCCTCAGTCTATACATGTCTCTCCCCATCCATTCTTTTCTGCCCTACCCCTACCTTGCCTCCACCTATACTCTAAGAATCTCCAGGCAGTTGTTATAACAGATAGCTATCCAGTCAGGCTGTGTGGAGGCCCACTGGATCTGGTTAATTTCTCCCTCTGCTGTGTAAGCCAGGATGGGATCTTCGATGGCTCGTGGCATCTGCTGAATGTCCCATATCAATGCTTGGTGGTCGTCAGCTGAAAAAGAAAATAAGAGAATGACTAAGTGACTTAAATCTAAGAGATACTAAGAGACAGACAGACACATAGAAAGACAGACAGACAGAGAGATTACAAGACAGAGTTTAAAAAGCATCCGACATGTCCCATTTAAGTTTGATGGTTGTATAGCTAAAAACGAAGAGAATGACTATGGGAATTAAATAAAAAATATACGAAGAGGGAGAGGGGAAGGGAGGGCCGGGAGGGAGAGGGGTGGGGAGAGAGAGGGGGGGGGGGGGGGGGGGGGAGAGGAAGGGGGAGATATAGACAGACAGACAGACAGAGATAGAGGCCATCTGCAGAATGTCCAAAGAGCTCTGGTAAATCCCACAAGAGCTGTCATGAACAAAAGTACACTACATGTGTAGCTCAGTCATGGGAGGGGAGATGGATTTTAAAAAATCAGTAACATGATATGTGTTTTTCCTACATTTTGTCCCCATATTTCCATGCCCTCTTCTGGAGGGGAGGAGGGGGTATTTCTTTCCTTTTTTTCTCTCCGCCCCCCCCCCCTCCCCTTTCCTTCACCTATTACCTCCCTGAATACACCGATACAGATGTTGACTGCAGTCTAATAAACCAGCAGTAGATTTATGAGTAGACAATTAGGTGGGGTTACAGATATTTTAGCCCCCCTTACACCTCCTCCTACACTTTCCCTCCCCCCCCCCTCCCCAACTTGTCTTCATTAATACACAGATTTACTAACAGTATACTAACTCACCAGCTGTACATATGTGGCAAGATGAATGAGGTGCCCAGGCAATGCCGTTTACACATGCCCGATGGTTGTTGAGTCTGGCAACTGGTGTGCATGGCACCCTCACATCCAAGATAATCACCTAGAATGAAACAAAATTAATCAATTCAAGTGTTATATTTCAGGCTGTCTGATTCTTTGTGTTCTATAATATCTATATTTCTTTATTTCTTTTCCATGCATGATTTAACACAGTGCCGTAAACACTTATTATAAAAAAATGACACAAGTTACAGGAAATTCATTACAACAAATTTCATTAATATTCTCTTTCTCTTATACTTCTATCCCCAATATTTCCCTTATTGCTAATAGTGCTGTCATCGACTACAAATTTCTTTGTCGACATGTGAGGTCAAATTTTTAGCCCACTGTCCACAAAACAATGGTTGGTAAATTGCTAGCGTCATCATACACCCAAAAGTACCCACACTATATAAAACGTACAGGTATTCTAGCTACTGCTGGAGGAAAATGCTGATGAATAAACACAAATTACAAAAAAAAACAACACTCAACAAATCAAAATAAAACGTCAGTTATTTTACATTTTTTTAACAAATATCATAACATATACTTTTATATAAAGAAAGAGTCTTTTCCAGACTGGTGTTCTCTTTTTCTTTTCTTTTTTGTGAAAGACATGACATGCCCGCACCAAACTAACACAGAAAGTCTCATCAGCAGTCTTTGTTAAAGGATTTTTCTGAACACTTTCTGACAAATCCGTATTATGTCGACCTTAGAATCTTTGTCATCTTCCCATCGAAATACAGTTTTGTTGACCAGCTTGTGGACAGCACTAATTGCTAAATTAACCAATCACCAACCATGAATGACAAGTGGGACGGACAATCTTCGGAAGATCTCATCAGATTGAAGAACGCCACCTAAATCCAAATCATCATTACTACTCTACTAATTCCCCTCTATTACCAACAGTTTTGCCATTTGTGTTCTGGCGAGTCTTTTCATGTCACTCCATTTTGTTAAGCTACATTATTTTTTTAAAATTCATGACAACATTCTGTCATTTTTCTATAATATTCCCTCCTATACTTCAATCCCCGTCATTACTACTCTACAACCTATCCGAGGGACATACCTCAAATGAATCCATGGCCATAGTAGCCAGGTAGTTAGGATCCTGTTTGTTCCAGGCCAAGCGCAGGAGCGGGTGATGCTGAGGGTCTTCGTAGATGATCGTCGAGTGCTCCAGATGTCGAAGGTCGAACATCCTGACCGACCCGTCTGCCCCTACCGACGCAAACATGTCGCGCCCTCCCCCCGCTCGACTGAACGCGATGTCGTAGACCTGGGAAATGAAGAGAGCTTGCATAAATGTGTAGTGGTCTAGAGTAGATGACTCCTTCCTTCCTCCCTTGTCTCTCTTTTCTGTCCTTCCCTCCCTTCCACCTTCCTTCCCTCCTTCTCTCCATTCTTCCCACCCCTTCACTCTCTCTATCCCCCCTCTCTCTCTCTCTCTCTCTCTCTCCTCCCACCTCTTCCTCTCCATCCTCCTCCCTCAGCCCTCTCCCTACACCGTACCTATCATGAACGATGAGCTGTGTTTTCACATGTCCTGTCACGATATTAAGTCTGAAAAAGCCTCTCCCTCCCTTCCTCCCTCCCACCTTACCTTCCCCCTCTCTTCCCTCTGTCCGTCCCTCCCTCCCTCTCTCTCTCTCTCTCTCTCTCTCTCTCTCTCTTCACCCCTCCCCAATTCCCCTATCCTCTTCCTTTAGCACTTTACCTCTTTATCATGAGCGATGAGCAGTGTCTTCATATGTTCCATCACCATATATTCACTCTGCCTACGATCTGTCCCGTCTCTCTCACTCTCCTCCCCTCCCTCCCTTTCCCTCTTTCCTCACTCCTTCCCTTGCTTCTTTCCTCTTCCCTTCCCTTTCTCCCTCTCTTCTTCCCTCCCTATTTCCAACACTCCCTCTCTTCCCTGTCTCCCACTATCTTCCCCCCTCCACCAGTCCATTGCTCCTCTTCCCTCCCTCCCATCACCATATATTCACTCTGCCTACGATCTGTCCCGTCTCTCTCACTCTCCTCCCCTCCCTCCCTCCCTCCCTCTTCCCTCACTCCTCCTCCTTGCTTCTTTCCTCTTCAATTCCCTTTCTCCCTCTCTTCTTCCCTCCCTAACTCCCCTCTCTCTCCCTCTCCCACTTCCCTCCCTATTTCCAACACAGTCCCTCTCTTCCCTGTCCCCACTATCTTCCCCCCCCCCCACCAGTCCCTTGCTCCCCCTCCCTCCCTCCCTCCCTCCCTCCCTCCCTCCCTCCCTCCCTCCCTCCCTCCCTCCCTCCCTCCCTCCCTCCCTCTATCCTCCTCCTTCCGCATCATACCTCTTTATCATGAGCGATGAGTTGTGTCTTTACATGTCCTGTCACCATATTCACTCTGCCTACGATCTGTCCTGTCTCCAACCCCCATATGGTACAGGTGGTATCGATGCTTGATGTCCCCAGGAGGTTAGGGTCTACCTCGTTCCAGTCAAATGACGTCAAAGGGGCACAGAAATCTGAATTCTTGTTCTGCAAAAAAAGAGAAAGATCATTATTTGTATGAAATGGTTTTTGTATCTTCATAGTGGTCGGTCAACATGGGATTTTAACATGTAACAGCGACAGGTTTGAATTTGGAACCTGCAGGTTTGAAATTCAGTGATGGGTTAAAATAATATAAAATTACATTTTCAACCAAAATGATTTATGAAATGTTAGTCAAAAAATTTGTTTGAAATGCTTCTAAATATGGCTGACACTGCACCAGAGAGCCACTGAGAACCACTGAGCTTCCAGGGGCCCTCAAGCTGGCTCTGAACCCCAGCCTCAAGGGAATTTGTGCTTCACACACAACAGTTTATAATCCTTCCCAGTTGTAATATAGTTTGAATTTTATTTGTGGACCACACTGTATCTCATGTTTCATGCAAAGGTTATCTAGATGACAATATTACCGTCTTTGACAGTCATCTTGTCAACATTCATGCAGACGTACAGGTAATATCAAAAGCATAGTGTATATAAGCTAGTTTGTAATTACAATTCACGCATGTGTACTGTGCAGATAAAGGTCATTTGTACCGAGTACAATTGAGGCTTTATTGAGCTTTATACTCTGTCATGGTGTAGGCACAATACACACACCAGTATGATTTTACTTGTTAACCCTTTCATGAGAGGAATTATTTAAGTGCTGTACATGTATTGATCACATTTTGTTCTTCAAATTGGCAACAATGATATTTTTCTTTTAGTGCTACAAGGTTCGAATAAAATGTAATGTCTTTGAAAACAACATACATGGTTAGGAACTTTGTCGAAAAGTTGAGAAAATGGCCAATTTTGATAAAAAACAGTGATTATAAACCTCTCAATGTGTTGCCAATTTAAGGATTTTGAAGCTTATTATCCTTTTTAAAATCCCTGGCTTCAAAAGCAATACGGTAATGCAACCAAAATGGACACAGTGTGTGCAGAAAATTTTATGCTTTTTCTACTCATCTATCTGGTATATTTTTTCAAGAGCTGTGAATCAAAAGTTATTGAGCCAAACTACGAAATGTGAGGTGATGTGGCAAAAGGGTTAAACAAGCAGCATGTCCACCAAGACATACATGTACATGTATGCGCGTGGGAGTACAGATTGGGGTAATTTTAGGGTCATTTTGTACCATGTCCTAATTACGAACTGGCTTATTCAAACGTGGCAAGCTCAACAAGCCAACAGTATATCTGGGTGTAATCTGAATTGCACCCCGTGTTTAAAATGGAAGGATTTTTGTACCTTTCATACAAGAATCGTTCCTATTTTTTCTTTGAAACTTTTCAAATCTGCTTATTAAAGCATTCAAGACTAAATAGTCATTCAGAAACTGCAACAATTTTATCCAAGTTGCACTTTTACCAAATGGCAATTATATCCATTCAAGTGAAAAAAATAAGCGGGGGTTAAGGGCGATTAGCCCCCCCCCAGAAAAAAAAAAAGCCATCGCAAATGGAAAAAGAGCCATCGTCAAATAATATTTCTGCCCATGGGTTGTACATATACATTAAAATCTCTGTTTACACAATAGGTGGACTTCGAAGAAGCCCTCGTGAAAGAAATTTTAATTTTTATACCGATCCATTCCACCCCCACCCCGGCCAGCGGCCCCCCGCAATGATTTTGATAAAAGCGAATCGTGTGATACTTACATTGTTTAGTAGGCATTCCAACCTGGTATCCGTCTCGCCGACGCGCCAAACTCGCAGATAATCCCCACTGGTTGCCAAGAGATCAGGGAAGACACCCTTCTACAAGAATCGGTGTTCATAAGGACAAGAACAAGACCAGCAAAATAATTACCAATTGTCCTGAAAGATAATGTCTACATGTAGTTTTTGGTAAGCCTTTAACAAATTTTCATCAGATTTCTTTCATTTCAGATGATAAATAGCAAGATGCATGTACAGTGAAACCTGTATATACAGACCGCTCAAGGGAGACATGAAAAGTGGTCTTTATGAGCAGGTGGTCTTTATGTACAGGTTCCTTTAATACATGTTTCAATGGGAAACACTTTTCAAGGGAAACAAAAATTGTGGTCTTTATAGACAGGTGGTCTTTCTATATAGGTGGTCGTTAAAGCAGGTTCGACTGTACTAGCATTAAGTACTAAGATGCTGTAAAGTTGTGTAGGCCTGAGTCGAGTCGGTCGGTCCACCGGCGCCCGACCGATGCCGCCGGTCACCGGTGCAATTTCATGCCGGCGGACCGATGAAATAAAGAAATACATAAGAAATTCACAGTGTCAAAGACTTTGAAAATTAACCAGTTCTAAGAACTAAATTTCCTTATTTATATTAAAACTTTCACATGATATTAAATTTCAATCC
Source organism: Heliocidaris tuberculata (assembly GCA_025618425.1). NCBI lineage: Eukaryota > Metazoa > Echinodermata > Echinoidea > Camarodonta > Echinometridae > Heliocidaris > Heliocidaris tuberculata. Next base: position 32,359,981 of record CM046842.1, on the reverse strand, counting down.
TTTAATCAAACAAAGTGGGACTATGGAAATAAGATCACCGAGCAAGATTTCTCAATTTTCTTGCTTGAATTTATCGGCCTGTATATTATTGTTGAATTCTGTGTGAGCGCTGCTGATACGATTCTGCGCACCTTGCCCCGAGATGGCGCTAACTCCAGGCTAACTCTAGTGGAGTAATTACGAGTTGCAAACAAACAGATAAAAGATGGCAGCACCCATAAACGTATAATGCAACAATATCATAATGTTATGGGCCGATAAATTCAAGCAAGAAAATTGAGAAATCCTGCTCGGTAATCTTATTTCCATAGTCCCACTTGGTTGATTAATGGTTTGAAATTTAATATCATGAGAAAGTTCTAATATAGATAAGGGAATTTAGTTCTTAAACTGGTTGATTTTCAAAGTCTTTCATTAACACTGAATTTCTTTATGTACCGGTATTTCTTTATTTCAACGGTCTGCAGTCTGCCGGTCTCCGCCGAAAAATCACCGGCGGGCGCCGGTCAAAAAAAAAAACTGTTATGACTCAAGCCTACTTGTAAAATTAATATTATGTTCTTTTAAGATCTCTCATGTTTTCCCTCTTCAACAATAAAAAACATGCTACTTTCCTGATGCAGGCGGCGCGTTATATCCAGCTTTTTTGCACCGCATATTTTTTCATGAAATTTCATCGGTCCGCCGGTCTCCGCCAAAAAATCACCGGCGGGCACCAGTCAAAAAAAAAAACGTTATGACTGAGGCCTACTTAATTTATAGGTTTCAATAATACATACATACTAAGCAAAGGGAAACAAACATGTGTTTACCTGTACATGTAGGTCTGCTGTAAGTACTAGCTCAAAGCCAGAACCAGTCTCAAACTCACTAGACTGTCACTGAGGGTTTGGAGCTAGGTCAGACATGAACTGAACTAAAACTCAAATGAGGTCAACTCTGTAACCTGGGTCCAGTAAAGTTCTAAGAACTGTGAAAAAGCTCATTTTGGGGGTCACCTTTTTTCATCACTCAGAAAGTGTTGTTTTTTTGTTTGTTTTTTTTTTTTTGGGGGGGGGGTCTATTTGTACATGTCTGCCCTGTAAGGAAAAGAACATAGATTTATTGGTGTCAAATTTTGATGATAAATTTAAATGTATTCCTTAATGAGTAACCAGCCCAGTATAGAATTTGGTAAGGATTTTTAAACTTAACAAGCCAGATCAGACCAGGATTTTGGATTGCGAGCATCAGCAATATTTCTATATAGTCAACTGGATATTTTATGAACCTGGAAAAGTTCTTTTTTGGTGAATTTGTGATCCTATGTTGTCTCCGAACAATTTAAGCTTTGTTGCCCAAAAAGCAACTTTGAGCATTATGCATAATTTGCTTGAATCAAAATGGCCACATGTGTATAGGCAATGTTAAACAGCCCAAGACAAATAATGCACTATGTGTGCACTGCTCCTAATGCTAACAGTGTGCTAATCTTGTGCCATGAAACCTGTGATTCCCAAGTATATCCTCGGTTAATTGCATCACAGGTTACATTGCATAAGATGAACAACACATTGGATTTTGATATGCAATTAATGCGAATTGCTCAAGGTTGCCCCTTGGGCAGCAAAGCTGAAAATTGTTCAGTGACCACTTACGATTACAAATCAACAAAATAAAACTTGAACGGAAAAAACTTTTCTAGGTTCGCTGTTGCTTGTATAGGAGCATCAAATGGACACAGGTGGTCACTGAAGTAAGTACATGTATCATTGCAGAATATTGCTTACATTATCTGGTATCCACATGATCTTGGTGGTGGGGTAGGGATGATCAAACGTACTCTTGGCTTCAAATTCTGACGTCTCCTCATTCAGAGCTACGATTTGAACCTGCAAGAAAAAAGACAAGCCCCAAAATTAGTTAACATGTAATTCCATTAAAGGGGGGGGGGGGGGGGCACTCAACCTCAAAAGTGGTAGGTATGTGCCACTGGCAAGACAAAAAAAAGGGGGCTTCGGAACTAGCATATCATGAAAAGGTTGGTCTTCAGAACTACTGTCATTTTGGAAAAAAGGGGTCTTTGGAACTGGATTACAATATGAACATGATTCTACAGAATTGTTCCCACAAGCTCCCACTATCTAAATATGCTGTGTGTCATGGCAAGTCTATCGTGTGTGTATTCATATACAGTTGTAAGTGGGGTTATTCATTTGCACGCATGCACTCAGCATGAATGAAAACTGAATTCCCTGGTGTGGATAGTGGATAGTTTTAGCTTGTTCTGAGAATGAGTCATTATATATTGTTTTATATCCCTCATCTTGAACAAAAGCTTATTTCTGCTCATCTACTTTATCATCTGCACTGTAGGGTATGATAGACCGCACACGTATACAAAAACAGTTTAAAGAAGGAATGAATTTGGGTGGATATCAAACGCGTAATGAAGACATCATCATGCAAGGTGCAAGCCTAAAACATACTATACACGCGCAAATGAATATCGTCACAATGTAGTACGCGCTCAGGCTGAGCAGCTGCTTTTGTTTTGTTCCTTCGCGTCGCGAGTCGATGGGGGGGGGGGGGGGGGGGGGGGGGGGGGGGTGGGGGCTAGGAAAACAAATAGTTCATTTTTTCCCGCTGATGTCATCGAATACATTGTAGTTCATTTTTCCCCCTCTGATGATGAGAAAAAAATGAACTATTCAATGACGTCAGCAGGAAAAATGAACTAGACGGCAAGAAACGGCTTTTCTAGTAAAACTAGTCATTTTCTTGTTGTGTACACTCCTAATCTAATGCAACAATGTAACAATGAGGGATATATTGAGTGCCCCCCTCCATTTCCCTCCCCCCCCCCCCCCTGGATCTTAAATGCCAGTTACATGTACGTACTCTGAAAGCAGGAAAATCAGAGAAGCAGTTCCTTATTTTTGTGATATTATCATTATTTGAAAAATCAGGGTGAAATTCACATTAGTCAGCTTCAAAATCAAGATTTGCATTCATTTATCACGTGTGTGTAGCTTTAGGACCCTTTCATTTTGTCGAAAAAAATTTGACAAGGCCATCGTCTGACAATCGTTCGCCCAAATTCAATCTCCAACATCCTCGCATAAGTGTGAGTGAAGAAGTGGACCCACCATCATCATCACAAATCTCTATGACAGAATGACATGCTATTTCTAGATCTACATTATCGTGACACAGACACTCGACAGGCGAAACTATAGTCAAGGATTGTAATTCCGAACAGATTGTATTATCGAACATATACAGTTAAGCTCCTAAAATGGGTTTTCATACGCGTGGGATTACTTTACGCGTATGAAAACCACACTATTGAAACAAAGGTTGTGTCTTTTTCCCATAGGTTTTACACGTTCGGAAATACAGTACCTTTTTCAAGGGACCAAAACGCCGCGTCGTTGGGAAGGGGTTCACTCGGAAGGGCATATCGTATTAAATCTACGTTGTCTTTTTAAAATTCCATCAACTTCTTTTTCTGTAGATCTAGAGATCTAGACCTAGGACTTTGAGCATTCATTAATACATTAATTATGTAAGTTTGACAGATATTCGTTTGATATTTAATTTGCCATCATTGATTTTCTGAAAAGTGTTCGGACACTGGATCCACCACCATACATGTAGATCTAAATTAACCATGAACATTAAAAACGTCAAATAGTGCCATTCATTACACAGTACGATATGACTGTATGACTGTATGACTTAATGTGGATCGTACATGATGTATGAGAGAAAGAGTGAATTTCACTTGCCTTGTTATTGTATTCTTCTACAAAACTTCCAACCGCTAATCTAAATCGCTTGTCTGGTCTCACTCCCCAATTCATACTGTATAACGTCCATGGGGCCTCATACTTGTAGATCTCTTTCCTTTTTGGCGTAATACCCGCCATTTTGGCAGGCTTCATGAGAAAAATTCGGGTAGTTTTTCACTCTGCTAGAAATCATGTACACAACACAAGCGCCATTTACAATAGTTGAACGCACTTTCGATCGCGATCAAAGCTTGAGAAAGAGCGCCATCTCTCGTTCAGAAGATGTTGAATATTATTTATTCATTCTTGAAGGGGCGCCGACATTTTGCTTCATATCCATCCCATCCCCCCCCCCCCCGCCCACCTCTCTCTCTCTCTCTCTCTCTCTCTGCCTCTCTCTCTCTCTCTCTTTCAGTCTCTCTCTTTCTCTCTCCCTCGTTATAGGGCCTATCCTATTTCATTTCTCAGTCCTTTTGTGGGGGATGCATAGTCGACTCTATCCCCCAAATAATAACAAAGCTAATAAATAAACGATCCATACCATTCAAAGATGTTAAGCGTAAAATATATTTGTTATGATTTGTTTACTGATTAAGGAGAAATTTCAGGATATGCCCCCCCCCCCTTATATATATATATATATATATTTTTTTTTTAAATAGACCAGGGCCCCGTTTCATGAAACTTGTAATGAATAACAAGTTACAATATTGTTATAAGCCATACTGAAATCCTTGAATCTGATTGGCTGAGTGCGAATTTGTCATAAAAATGAGGCAGTTGATATTAATAACAAGTTTTATGAAGCGGGGCCCATGTCGACCAATGTAAGGTGCGATTTAATTTTTTCTTCAATATTAGGAATATTATTGTTCTATCAGCTAAATGATTTGTCATTATTTGATAATAACCTATACGTCCATAAATTGATTATTATAGGTCTGACACACCAGTCGCTGAGACTGATTCACATGGGCTGAATTGATCACATTTTGTTCTTCAAATTGGCAACAATAATATTTTTCTGTTAGTGCTACATGGTTCAAATGAGGTGTAGTGTCTTTGAAAACAATATACATGGTAAGGAACTTTGTCGAAAAGTTGAAAAAATTGCCAATTTTGATTAAAAAACAGTGATTTTAAACCTCTCAATGTGTTGCCAATTTAAGGATCTCAAAGCTTATTCTTGTTTTTAAAATTCCTGGCATCAAACGCAATATGGTCATGCAATAAAAATGAACACAGTGTGTGCAGAAACTTTTGCTTTTTCTACTCATGCATCTGGTATATTTTTTAGAGCTCTGAATCAAAAGTTATTGAGCCAAACCACAAAATGTGGTCAATTGTCTTGAAAGGGTTAATAGAACATAATCCAAGTCAAGGGCAGATCCAGGATTTGGTGAAGAAAATTTTCTGACGAGCGAAAAAAAAGTCATCAGCGTTTGGGGTGTCTTTTACTCCCAAATTATCTGACAAGCAACAACAACAACAACAACAACAAAAGGGGGTCGTCAGTGCTTTTTGATGTCTTTTTATTCCAAAATTCTCCCTCTTTGCAAACGGATCCGCCCCATGCAGATCTAAGTTTTAGATCACAGCAATATCTTTCAACAAAAATTACGTTCATTCAAAGATATAATGATACAGTCTTGCTCGTATAATTAAAAACTCGAAAAATGACAGCTAATTCTAATACAAATTTTGTTTGGATATACATTTGACTATAATGTAATACTTTAGTAATATGCATCTATATAGCAGGAGACATCATGTGAATAAATTATGTGTACTGCAGTAAATTGTCTCAGTAAAGTTGTTGTTTTTTAAAGGGTGGGATTCGCGTTTCTTCTACATCCGGGTACTTGTAAGTAAGACGATGGCGACCGATCCAATCATAGTTGCTAGTTTGATATTGCCTTTCCTAAATCCGGTCACAAAGAGAGAAAGAGAGAGAGAGAGGGGGGGGGGGGGGGGGGGGGGGGGGGGGGGGGGAGAGAGAAGAGAGAGACAGAAGAAGGAGACGGGAAGAACAAAAGAAAATGTCACCTGTTACAATAATGAAGTAAGAGATGTACCCTCCCCCCCCCCCCCCCCCCACAAAAAGGGGCGAAATGTTAAATCGACTTCAAAACTGCATGACAGAGGAATAAAGAAGTAGGCCTGGGGGGGGGGGGGGAGGAGGAAGAGAGAGGGAAAGAGAGAGAGAGAGAGGAGATGGGGATGGGATGAATATGAAAGCAAAAGAAAGAATGAAAGAAAATAAGAGAAAACTGGGAGAGAGAGGGAAAGAGAGAGAGAGAGGAGATGGGGATGGGATGGATATAAAAGCAAAAGGAAGAATGAAAGAAAATGAGAGAAAACTGGGAGGGGAGAGAACGATAGAGAGAGAGAGAAAGTTTTATATATATATATAGAGAGAGAGAGAGAGAGAGAGAGAGAGAGAGAGGGGGGGGGGTCTGTATGATAATAATGCGTGTGAGCGGGGAATAAAAGACAGATTTACTGAGTGACTGAGAAAGAAAGAAAGATTAAAGTAAAGTAAAGTAAAATCTTAAGGAGGGTAGGCCTATAGAAAAGAAAAAGAATAGATGAATAAATCAGGAGAATGGGGTGTAATTTGAAAATTTGGAAATATATTGTATCCAGTCAGCAAATATAGTAAAGTCATCACCATCATAACAATGACCACCGTAAAAAAAAGAAATCATTGTCAGCTCCTTCACCATCATCTTTCATTTTAAACGTCATCATCATCATCATCAACATTACCATCATCACCATCATCATTGTCATTAGTCTTTATCATCATCATCATCATCATCATCATCATCAACACCATCATTATCATTACAGTCTTTATCATCATCATCATTACCATCATCTATATCATTATCATTACAGTGTTCATCATCATCATCATCACCATCATCATTATCATTACAGTCTTTATCATCATCATCATCATCATCATCATAATCATCATATATTATCATCATTTTATCAACATCAACATCGCTGTCTTTATCGTCATCATAATTTTCATTGCCATCATCGTCATTATCACCGTCATTATCATTACAGTCTTTATCATTACCATCATCACCATCATCATTATATCATTACAGTCTTTATCATCTTCATCATCATTACCATCATCATCACCATCATCATTACAGTCTTTATTATCATCATCATCATCATCATCATCATCATCATATATTATCATCATTCTATCATCATCAACATCGCTGTCTTTATCGTCATCATCACTTTCATCGCCATCATCGTCATTATCACTATCAATATCATCACCGTCATTATCACTATATATCATCATCATCATTATCATCATCTTCTTTGCAATTTCTCATTTACCTGCCGATGATTCTGTCGTCGCATCGTCAGTGGGAGCCGATGTCATTTTAACGGTGACGGTCTTCGATGTCGCCTCCGACATCGTACCCGTGGTCATCATATCGGAGTTATACATGATGACGTCCGAGTAGATATCTGTCCAGTACGTACTCGCAGGACCTTTGACAACACTCACCCTATCAAAGCACAGGAGGATGAACAGAAAATGAATCGTCCCTCTGATAGGGGATGGGGTCGCTTGTCAAAGAGAGTAACCGCCTATGTTTTATACCTAAGAACCCACTTCACGATTTTCATAAAGAGTAGGGGGAAACCTCCAGTGTAGTGGTACACCTGTGTGTCCTAATCAGCGCGTCGAGAGGAGAGACCGGCGACGGTTCAAGTTCGCTTAGCATAGCTTTGCCCCCCCCCCCCCCCTCCCTCATGGAAAATGCGCTACTGTATATAACACAACTCTCTCCATCTCTCTCTCTCTCTCTCTCTTTCTCTCTGAAATGTTTCTATAGTTATTATAAGTTATAACCGCCAAAATCAACATACACAATTTCCCTTTTTTAACATGAAAACGTAAGTGTAGAATATTCATTAAAATGTCAAAATATTGGATTTGTTTTTTTAATTGGAGGCTGACCATACCTGAACCTTACTTCACCCGATCCTGCTGGTGGGGTCCACGTTCCCTCTACCGCCGCTTTATCAGTGTTGATGCTGTGCCCCCAAGCATTCTATGAAAAAAAAGAAGTTGAATTAAATCTTATTTTCCCCCGACAGAAAATGTTAAGTTGTCAATATTGCCCCCACCCCTTTTCACGCCTACCCCCCCCCCCTCCAATAAGCAAAAAGAAAAAGAGGGGGAGGGGGAAAGAAGGGGGAAAATAGGGAAAGTTGCCGACGATGACTTCTGAAACTCGAAACAGCTTTTGCCTTGCCAGCAATCTGTTAAAGGGGAAGCCCACCCTGATGTCAAGTTGGTTTCATAAATCAGTGTCCTAAGTTAAGCCAGGCTTAACCCTTTCAGGACAGGAATTATTTAAGGGTTAAATTGATCACATTCTGTTCTTCAAATTGGCAACAATAATATTTTTCATTTAGTACTACAAGACTGTAATAAGGGGTAATGTCTTTGAAAACAATATACATGGTTAAAAGAATTTCCAAAAAGTTGAAAAAGTTGCCAATTTTGATAAAAAACAATGATTTTGAACCTCTCAATGTGTTGCCAATTTAAGGATTTTAAATCTTATTCTCCTTTTTAAAATTCCTGGGATCAAACGCAATATTCTCATATAACAAAAATGGACACAGTGTGTGCAGAAACTTTTGCTCTTTCTACTCATGTATCTGGTATATTTTTCAGGGCTCTGAATCAAAAGTTATTGAACAAAACCACAAAATGTGGTCAATTGTCTCCAAAGGGTTAAGAGCGATATCGTTTTAAAAAGCATTTACAAAATGAACAGTGCAAAGAATAATTTTTAACAACTGGTGTATTGATTAATTGCCTTCACAGGCTTGATCAGGGGCGGCGCCAGGGTATTTTGATAGGAGGGGCAAGACGACCTAAAGATGACGTCATATTTTTTCTCCATTAGATAACAGGGGTAATATAGAGTTATATGTTTAAGACCTCTCTTTTTAATACTCCTCTTTCTTCTTTCTTCCCTTTTCTTCCCTTTTCTTCCTCCCTTTCTTCTTTTTTTTTTCTTTTTTTTTCTTTTTTCACTACTTGAAAAATCATAGGGGGGGCGGTCGCCCCCTCTGCCCCCCCTGTATAGCGCAGGTAATGACGCAGTCGAAATGACGCCTCGTGCGTGTGAGCCGGGTTTCATAGAAAATCACTTGTCGATATCACATGCTCCTGTGATCAGTGGCATAGCCAGGAGTTTTTATAAGGGGGGTAAAGTTTGTTCAACAGTCAAATTCTGCTTGGAGGGAAACCCGTATTTTTCCCTTCTCGCCAGCCCTCCAAAACTCGCTCAGTGGGGGGGGGGGGGGGGGGGGGGGGGGGGTATCAGATGTTTTCCTCCTTAATTCTCTGACGAGCAAAAACAAACAAACAAGCAAACAAACAAAGTTTTATCACCGGGTTGGCCCCCCCCCCCCCCACCCGCCACTGTCCGATAACCTTTTTTTTTCAGTCAAAAGTTGGGGACAGTAGGGGGCAGTCTGTCCCCCTCCCCCCCCCCCCATTGATACGCTAGTGCCTGTGATTATTGCTCCGCGTCACTTCCGTACACCAAGTGAAATCTAAATTTCAATCCTGGACTAAACACTATACCTGACCATAAACCAGGGGAGCGTTTCATGAAAGGAAGTTGTCGGATATTTTATCCGACAACTGTTATAAGCTACTGAAATCCTTGCATCTGATTGGCTAAGAGCAAATTTGTCGGATAAAATATCTGACAAGTCCTTTCATGAAACGCCCCCCTGACCTAATCCCGACTGCAATCCTGACCCCAACCCTATATCTGACGAAATAAAGCCCGGAGCGATTGTCGCCGGAGCATAAATGTCGGAGCACCTGTCCGGACGGTCCGGTATGGTGGTGACCTTTACGTGCGACGTCATAATTAAATTCACATTTAACTTGTAACACGTGATCTCATCTGAGAGATTATATATAAGGATTACAGGAGTGCTGATAACCATGTATTGGAGGGAGTTGGCAAACAAGATGGTTGCTACTTATAAAACCGTAAAGGCTCGTTCAAATATGAAGCGGTAAATCGCCTCAAAAAAAAAACAACAAACAAACAAACAAACAAACAAACAAAAACAGAGGGGTTTTTTTTTTAAGCGTACCGTACTTCACATTTCTGTATCTTAATGAACAAAAACAAAACAGTTTTCTTTCATTGTGCTATTTCTTTGATTTTGAATGTATTATGTAATAACTTGCTTGATTATACATTTGACCTTGAATGACAATGGAGTCACATTTGACATCCTTCAATGTAAAAACATCATTCCGATACGAGTTTTAACAAAATGTGTCAAAATTAATGTTGTTGTTTTTTACACCAAGTACTAAATTTCCCTCACACAGGCTCGACTGGCGGAAGTAACAACGCAATATAGACCTGTTTACTCATGTATTTCAATTTATGCATGTTTCTCTCCCGAGTCCAGAACCCCCAGTTACCAACTATTTATTGCACCTGCTATGCATAATGGCATCTCTATGGATGGAATCCATTTTGCATACTCTGGTTGTTGCTATGCCGGGCAAGCCTCTGGCAAGCTTTTGAGTCGTCAAGAGAAACTTTTATTTAAGAAGTATGCTTAAAATTAGTATATATAAATAGATCTATTAAAATGATGTCTCGGGCCTTATGCCTGCTTCACACCACACAAATCGTCATTTTACTGACCTAGGACTGCGTCGGTGACTGACGCGGTCTCTGCATGTGTGAGTGACATCGTATGAAAAGCGAATGCAAAATGAACAGTTCAAACATTGTTTTTAATAATCACTAACGTATCATGTGTTTGTTTTTTTCACAGGATTTACTAGCGCAGGTACTAACGCAATTGAAATATGTATGAAATGGCCACTTGGCCAAACACCCCGTCACACCGCCAAACCGACTCAAACTGAACGATTCTTTTCCATTCGGAGTAATGTAATTTTTGGTTCGGTCTGCTGTCGGCCTCCTGCCCGTGTGACTGAGGCATTTATCCTCACCCCCATGGAGCCGAAGCAATCTAGCGGCTTGGTACCGGTAGCAGAGGAGGTGAAGACGCCGATGCTAGCCGTCTGGGATTCACTGGATGATGAGGAATCCCACGGACGAGCTTGGAGAAAGAAACCACGGAATGTCGAACTGCCATTGACGCCCTCCAGTCGTACTAAAAAAAAAAAAAATTAAAAATAAAAAAAGTAAGAAAAATTTATATATGACAGGCCCGGAGCTTGTAGAGTGGTATAGATTCGTAACGAAAGCATATACGAGGCGGGAGAGTGGGCTGTATGTAGGCTAGGGAATACCTTTGCTACTTTTGATTATTTCACTGAGAAAAACAACAGATTTTTTTACCATAATGAAGTGTCCTTTTTTTTTCTTTCTTGCTTTTTGCTCGCTCGCTCGCTTCGTTCGCTGGCAAAAGTTTGAATTTTAGTGAGGTGACTGGATAGGCCACCTCACTAAAGGGTTTTGTTTTGTTTTTGTTTGTTTTGTTTTTTGTTTTTTTGTTTTGTTTTTTGTTGTTTTTTTGTTTTGTTTTTTTGAGGGTTTTTGTTGTTGTTGTTGTTTTGTTTTGTTTTTTTGCTCGCTTGCTTCGTTCGCTAGCAAATTTTAGACACTGGAAATTTGTTTTTCAGTCAAGAGGTGTCAGTTTCCAGGCGAAAATGTGCCCTTCCGCCTACGATCAGTAAAGTTGGTGATTACAACAAGGAGTTATCACAGTAAGAGTATCCTTATTGTAGAAGTGTAGTATAGTATTGCATCAATTGGTTTTAAAAAAAAAGGATCCAAGTAATATTGCTACCAAAATTCTCACTTCTATTCCTCCTTTTTTTACCATTTCGACACACTTAAACTGAAATGTTAATATTCACTGTGGCTCCATAGTAATCAATGGTTCGATTTTATTGAGAATACTTTAAACTATAGAATAGCTCTTTAACTGGTGTATAATAACGAATATGAATTAATAAGTTCCGAAACTCCATTAATGAATTGCATACTGTATACCTGTGTACGTATTATCAGCACCCTTCATCGCAGTGACGGTATAGGGTGGTTCCCCCATGGCATCACTAGGTCCATGCCCCGGTACCATGTTATCACACAAATTGGGGTATGCTACCGGTGGTCCGTTCGGGGAGGCGACCACGAACGAAACGGTGATCGAGAGAATCAACGCCTTCATCATCCACGACTTCATTGTTTCTGTTGTGCGATCCAGTCCAATCCAGTGCAATGCAGATTATTCGATACAGCGCCTTTTCCTCGCAGTATTCCTATCCTATCCAATGCACAGAGTATTCTTGAGTATTTTGGTAAAGCGAATTTTTTTTCTTGCAATACGCTCTGAATGTCAAGAAGTGGAAACTTCATTTGGGAAGAGGGATGGTCATACACTCTCAGAAAAGTTTTTAGGTTGGTTAAAATATCAACCTACCAACTGTCGGTTAAAAAAAACCATCCCCATATGTTTTACATACATTTTTTAAAAAACCAACAGTACAATTGGTAGGTTCATATTTTAACCAGCCTAATGATTTTTAATCAACATTTCTGAGTGTGTACTAGCGATCACTTCGCTTGGGAGTTGAAATCCCCGCTAAAAAAAAAAAAAAAAAAAAAAAAAAAGTAAAAAGAAGTAAAAAAAAATGATTAAAAAAGTTCAATTCACTCTCAAAAGAGTAATTCAACCAGTGGCGGATCTAGGGGGAAAACCGGTCCGTGCCCCCTCTCTTGAAATCCAACTGGCATACCTTAAGTACACAATGAAAAAATATTCCCCCTTAATTGTGTACTTTTCCGGCTCTGTGCCCCCTCTTTGACAACATCCTGAATCCTCCCCTGAATTCAACCACAACTTTGGGGGTGGATTACACTAAAATTGGTGTGGATTCAACTCCAAAGGAAGCGATCCGAACTATAACTCCTAAAATTAGTGGAATTCCACTCCTCGGCATAAAGCGAGTTCCAATCCTGTCCAGTCTGCAAATTTTGGTATAGCCCCTTTTCCATGCAGTATAAAAAGCGCTTCACAATATTGCTCCAAACACTGCTGATTTATTTCAAAGGCTTTCAAAGTTAATCCACTTGCTCTTTTCAATCCTTCTTCAAATCGAATTCGACCCACATTTACCACAGAGTATTTGGTATACGGCCTTTCCCTTGCAGTATAGGACCTACCGAGCGATTCACAGTAACGCTCCTCAAATTCAGATAGATGTTCAAAATGAGGCCTTCTAAAGGCTTTTTAAGTATGTTGTACTTCTTACTCTGTTGAGGTTCTTATTAAGCCTTCTCTATATACCTTTACTCGATTGAGTATCTTCTTCGTCTTGTAACAGATTTGTGCTGATCTAAATTCGAACGGTCTCTTAATCCTTGTTTATTTTCACTGATACCAGCAATAAACAAATACTCTTCACCTAAAAGGATGGTTGAGTTCTGGCAAAGGTGTTTAATGATTTGGGAGCTTTCGAGGCCCATGAAGCAATGACCAACGAAAGGGACTGATCTTGAACGACTGAGCTGCAGTCTCGCGAATTTTCATGATTCCAAAACCTCATATTAATATTCATTCCCATTTACGACGCAATTAACCCTTTCGGACAACTTGTTTTTGGAGTTTCTTCCCGAATGCTACTGCATGACCAATACACAAATGAATTATCTTTAAATGCAATCAAGAAATCTTGTTGATTTATCCCGGTGCCTTATCATCGATTGAAACACAAGTGGACAAACATGTATACAGGCAGTGGCGTAGCCAGACTTATTAACTTATTGAACATCCTATTAGTGGATGACCTTTTATTATTTTTGAACGGATGAACAGTGTAAGCGGAAAGGGTTAAGGGTCAAATCCATGGGGTCATATATTCTGACGTAAGTAGCACAAAGTATAATCATGGTCTGATTAAAGCCGTACCGAGCACTGGAGCAAGGAGGGCGTAAAGGGAGGACTCCTGCCTCAAAATAAAGTTGCTCTAAATAACAGCAGAAAAAATTAGGGAGCCGCATTGGCGTAGTCAGAGTTATTGAACAGGGGGGGGGGGGGGTGTTAACCATAGATGTTAACACACAACACCAGAGTCACATATTTTCACACCCCCCCCCCACACACACACACACACACCACACACACACACTCGCGCACACGCCCACACCTGTGGTAGGTACCGTATAGGGCATAGGTGTAGGTTCAGTGGATGACACTTTTTACCCCCCCCCTTTTTTTTTTTTTGAACGGATGAACCGCGGGAGCCATGCCCCCTCCCTCCCCTACGGGGAATCATCATCAAAACAGGTTTCATGAAAATAAGATGGAACACATGGCAAGTGACACTGGTAATGAATAAATGAAAAATAGCATCAGTATATTGCTATTCCCGAGGGCCATGTAAGTATCATCACCTGCAGCATTGTCAGGCACAAGTTTCACACACTTGAGTCGAGAAGGACACCATGTGAGTGAAATGCCTTGTCCAAGAATCATAGGCGCCGGAAGTGGGGGGGGGGGGGCAGGGTGGGCGGTCGCCCCCCCAAAACGAAAAAGTGGGGGGCAAAATGCATTTTCGCCCCCCCCCCCCCCATAAAAAAAAAAAAAAAAAAAAAAAAAAAATCAGTAGTAAAGGAGTTAAATTGGAGGGGGAACCAAAAGAAAAAAAAAATCATATGCGCTAGCTAACCACTGTTTATTATCATTATTACTTTCATAATTTTTGTTATTATTAGTATTATTATTATTAGTAGTAGTAGTAGTAGTATTAGTGTTATCATTTTCATCATCAAGAGTAAGCAGAATCACATTCACTTGTGAGAAAAGAAACTTCTTTATATAATCATTATATGCAGCATGTTAGCATTTTTATTATTATTATTATTATTATTATTATTACTATTTTTATTATTATTATTATTATTATTATCATTATTATTATTATTATCATTATTATTATTATTATTATTATTATTATTATTATTATTATTATTATTATTATTATCATTATTATTATTATCATTATTATTATTATTATTATCATTATTATCATTATTATTATTATTATTATTATTATTATTATTATTATTATTATTATTACTACTATCATTATCATTATCATTATTATCACTATCATTATTATTATCATTATCATTATCATTATCATTATCATTATTACTGTTATCATTATTATTATTATATCATTATTATTATTATCATTATTATTATTACTATTATTACCAACATTTTTATCATAATTATTATGAAGAGTGCGCCGATTCACTATCACGTTTGTATTTGCAGCCAGAGGGCGGTACACTCAATCACATTAATCAAAACTGTTATTACCTATGTAATCTTATGTAACATTTCTTGTTAATTTCATGTCTCTTTGTAACTAGTACCTACATACATGTAGTTTAACAGTATGGTATTCCTACTTGATTAAATATATTTTAATTTACTTTAGATTATAAAGTATTACATCATAAGACACACTGACACCCTCAAAGAATGATATTGGCTTCTAGTCGCAGAACGTATCCATCATAAGAGCATTTCACTACACTTTTTTAAAAATCGTGTGTATATTAAAAGCTTGATTGCTTTATTACGTAATTGTGAGCCTTTGTATTCATTTTTCGTATTCATGGAGATCACTGAAGACAGATAAAGCATTCAAACTTTTAACTTTAACGTAGTATTAGATGTGTTTAATAGCGAAATATTCTGAAAGGTGTGCACGTGCGTCTGTATCGTTGTGAGAGGGTGGGAAAGCGTGTGTGTGTGTTTTTTTTTTTTTGGGGGGGTGAGAAGACATGAGCCCTTGAAAGGTGAGCCCCCTTGAATGTTTGCCCCCCCCCCCCATCCCAAACTGCTTCCGGCGCGCCTGCCAAGAATGTAAGCATGCACCGAGCAATCCAACCTTAGTAATAAGAGGAATCGCCGTGTGAAAGCAGAAAAATAAGAAAAACGGGATAGCGAAAGTTTGAAAGAAATCGGGCAAGGAATAAGAGAGTTATGGATGTTTGAAAATGAGATCACTAAATCTATGCAAATCTCAAATTGGCAATTTGGTAAGTAAATTGTTACATATTCATGATAATGGCGGTCAACTCTCCCGTTTGTCGTACACTAAAATATCATTAATTTGTGGTTTTCTCCTAAACGCCTTTTCCTAGCTCGGGGCAATACTAAATACTATAGTAGAGATCATATTGTTATAGGTCCTCATAACAGAAAAAGATCCTAATGAATAATAGATTTCGTTTTTAAATGACACTTCAGTCATTTTGTGAGTTGGAGCAAATGCAGAATTCAGTTGTCCGCCACTACATCACAGTGACAATACCGATTCGGAAAATTTGAAATTCCCATACATAATTATGTTTAGTGATTACAACTTTCCAAAATTAATAAATCTCTTATTGCTTGTCCGATTTCGTTCAAACTTTCACCAATCTGCTTTTCTCATTTTTCCTCTTTCTTTCAGAACAAATGGCCATTAAGGTTGGATTTCCCTTTATTAAGCGTGAGTTGTTGTAAATATGGACGTACATGTATTTCATATTCACTGTCTTGTAGATTAGTTTTCCCCCGTTTGCAGGGGCGGCGCCAGGGTATTTTGAAAGGAGGGGCAAGACGACCTAAAGATGACGTCATATTTTTTCTCCATTAAATAACAGGGGTAATATAGAGTTATATGTTTAAGACCTCTCTTTTTAATACTCCTCTTTCTTCTTTCTTCCCTTTTCTTCCCTTTTCTTCCTCCTTTTCTTCTTTTTTCTTCTTTTTTTTTCTTTTTTCACTACTTGAAAAATCATAGGTGGGCGGTCGCCCCCTCTGCCCCCCTGTAGCGCCGCCCCCTGCGCGTTTGTTTTGGTACCATATTATGGGATTATATTTCACGGTTGGCTGCACATGGATCGGTAACTGGGTCGAAACCCACACAGCGCCACCTCCAGTTGTTTTCCTGATAAGGAATCCATGGCCTGACCAACTTATAGGCCTTGAATGTAAATGAAAGCACCTTTCGACGTCGAGATCGATGGGTCAAGCTTGTCCAAGGGATCATTCAAGAATCAATCGCTCCATTCTTGGTGATTCGGGGCCTAAACTCTTTCCAGGAAGTTCTTCCAGACATAGACTTTCACAGCTGGCGTCTTGCAAGACCTCCAAAGACGTTTCTGTCATGGATGAAGCTTGGTTTTACTGTGATGATTCGATCACCGCCCATCATATCTGACAGTATGCATCACATGGTCATACTGAATTGAAGAGAATCCATAAAATTTAACCTAAACAAGATTTGATAAACAGTTTTCGTAGAAAAACACTTTTTTTTTAAATTGCTTGTTGTTCCATACCTCTCACACACCTTCTCAGTTGGAGCAAGTGGGCCGGTTTTGACCAAGCTACCTAAATTAGCCTTTGTACAGCCAACCATGAAAATAATACCCAAAACGGGGAACAAAACTTTACAAGTACATATCACGTACGTTCATATTTACAACTCACTCGTAAAACAATAGGCAATAGACCGCTTCGGTAATGTATGCAAATTTTATACATATCTTTCAAACAAAGGTTGTTCTTGACAACCTGAAAGCTTGCCGGAGGCTTGCCGGACATAGCAACAGATAATGTATGCAAACTGGATTCCAAGCACTGAGGCTCATTTATAAAAAGCAGGATAATGGAATAGCTCGTCACTAGGTGCTCAGAGAATTATGTGCATAAATTTGTATACATTATACAGAAGCGGTCTATTGTAAAAGTGTAAAGTTTTTTCTGACTCACTCTGTAGTATCAGAACTAAAATTTCTCACATAAATTATATATATGTCACCATGGTAACTATGAACATGACGGACAAAGAGAGTGGAAAAAATACACAACCCCTCATTCTACCCTTCACAATAGACCGCTTCTGTAATGTATACAAATTTATGCACATAATTCTCTGAGCACCTAGTGACGAGCTATTCCATTAACCTGCTTTTTATAAATGAGCCTCAATGCTTGGAATCCAGTTTCCACATATTATCTGTTGCTATGTCCGGCAAGCCTCCGGCAGGCTTTCAGGTTGTCAAGAACAACCTTTGTTTGAAAGGTATGTATAAAATTTGTATACATTACCGAAGCGGTCTATCGCTGTAATAGACAAAGAACATCCCTTCACTGCTATTATGTAAAATAAGTAGAACAGGTGAATAATTATGCATGTGACACCTGTTCTACATATTTTCACAGAATAGCAGTGAAGGGGGGGGGGGGGGGGGTCGCTTATTTTGTCCACTCTCTTTGTCCATCATGTTCATATAGTGTGTAAGTGTGCTTTTATGCATGTTTGTGCATGTATATTAGGGGCATTTTGTGCATTTGCATGTCGATAAAATTACTTGATCACATTGTACAATAAAAACACACAACACACGTTGGCTCAAAAGTTACAAACACTTTTTATTGATGATCATATAGAAAATCGTGAAGCGCACTCAAAGTCACAAAATAGCAACTATAATTATCCAATAAATTCAAATCTTATAGAATGTTCTTCCAATATGTATGCATTGTATAGAACCTGACCCCCCGACAGCCATGTTTGAATTTTTTTTCCAAAATTGAGAAAAGGGTCATTAAAATCAAAGTTTTCTCCAATAAATATCTGTTTTCTGAGATCGCCAGGACTCAGGAACATATCAAGAGTAATATATACATAGCTCTCAGCAAAAATATATGAAATTCGTTATAAAAATAATATATACCGCTTGGAAATGTACATTCTTTGAAATTTCTTCTATTGCATCATGCAATACTAAAACTTGATTTATTTTCATCAATGATGTTTATTTTGCCGTTCTTCTGTAATCATATTTTTGCCTTAAAAAAGAACTATTCAAATTCGTTCATTAAATTTCATGTTTTATAGTTATACAAATAACTGAATATAAAGACATTTTCATATTCGGGTAGCAAAATTGCAAAATACTTTCGATAATTTTCTTTCATAAAAATACACTGAAGTCTTTATACATGTATTAATGCCCACTCAATTACTAGACTCTTAATGCCTTTTAAAAAAATATATATATATATATTTGATCAAATTGACAATTGAGTAATAAATGCATCATAAAGCAATATCCTCCTTAATAATGACATGGTTATTCACTTTTTAATATACCAATGATTTGACCCTTGACCTAGTTTCCGATTAACCGACTCTAACCTCGTCTATCTGGCACCAATCCGGATATGTGATTTGGCCGTATCATGAGAATTATGCTAAAACATAGCGTTTCTATGAAATTCAGTAGGATTTATTCATGTAACAATGTTTTTACTATAATTATTGTTCGTCGCAAAACTCTGTTGTTTAATATTTTACACTGAGCAAGTTTTGAGTCAGTTTTGAGTGCATTTTGGACTGATATTTCCAGGTAGAAATGAATGACAGAACAGTGTACATAATACATTATGCAGGCTACACTCCGAGATCTAGTCCGGTTGATAAAAGGGATCCGCATAACTGGTGGCCGGATAAACGAGGTCGGACTGTAAAACAATACTCCGGATCCGGAGTACGGACAGGCTGGTTGAATGTCCGGACACGTCCCTTTTAAACCGTAAATTGAATAACTTTTCATGCCGATTGTCATAAATCTTTCACAAGATATTGACAATATTGTATGAATTGCAAATATTAATTGATATTAATGTTACTTGATGTATATTTTTCATAAAATTCGACGGCAAATTTGACAGGTTAATTTTTGTTAAATATCCGGACAAACAAAGCTCCTTAGTAACGTACAAATTTCAGGAAAATGTTACAGCAATGTGCGGAGTTGTGCGTGCAATACATCATAGCCATACTCTCAAGTCTCAACTCTCTAACTGTATAGGAGTGTACTTTCACTCTGTCAGGAGTTATTAGGGATACCTTCATTTTGGAGTGGAAATCCACGCTCATACGAGTGGAATCCATCAATCCACTCACAAAAGAATTATTCAAACAACAACTTCGGTTTGGATTCCACTATGATTTGCAGTTTATTCAACTCCAAAACGAAGTGATCACTAATATAACTCCTAAAAGAGTGGATTTCCAATGCTTCAGTGTACAAATGTATAATCACTTTTGAAACAAAATGATGAATATAAAATCCCGATTAAAATGGAACTGCAATGCTTCAAATAAAACAAACGATAACATCAAATTGCAGTAATATCAAATGGGAGAAAAAAAATCATACTTCACATAAAACTACGACCTTAAATTCAGGAGCATCGACGACATGGTCATACATTAAATTGTCTGTTAACAGAAAAATATCTTCATTTTGCCTGATATTTTGTCTGATCCAAGCTCTAGGAGTGCTTCAAATTGATACAGTCATCTTGGGGGCGTTTCATCAAGTGTCTTGTCAGTGATTTTTACCGACAAATTTGCTCTCAGCCAATTAGATGCAAGGATTTCAGTAGCTTATAACAGTTATTGCAACTTGTCATTGATGACAAGTTTCATGAAACGGGACCTTGGCCATCAATGAATATGACATACAGCATGCAGAACCATTATCGAATATGTTGAGAGAATCCCTGCTTCTAAGCTGCTGCAGCATGCAATGAGAAGCAAGCAGGGATCGTCTCAACATACACTCAAAAATACATTGGCTAAAAGGGAACATGCATGTTCGTTGAGTAAAATCTAACTCATTAGTGGATAAAAAATAATGTACCCAGAAACGAGTGAAAATTATCCACTATACTGAGTAAAATTTTACCCAACAAACACGCATGTTCCCTTTTTACCCACTATTTAGTAGATTTTACCAAAATTTTTGTAGAGCGTATTCAACATTTCATGGATATGAGAACGGTCATTGATAAAAGTCGATAATTTCTATGGTGTAACCAGTGGTAATAGCACAATTTCAGGACGCGTTTTTTGAATAGTGTTAAAAAAAATAGGGGAGGCGGGGTAAACACAAATGCTGAAAATTATTATTTTTTAAATACAAAATTTAAAAGGAAGACCAATATCTACCGTACACTTATACTCAACACCCGCAAGATGGTAATGATCATGATATAAAAATAGCTAAACATGTCGGTACAAGCAATTTCTTTAATATTTGGAACTAATTTCTACTTACATCATAGGTCTTCATCACTACAAATCAAAAAAAAAAAAAAATAATAATAATAGTTAAACGAAGTACTATTCTACATTATAAATACACCGGATTGTGCTCACCAAAGCTCATTATTTCATTAAAAAGTATTTCAAACATTAATGAAATCCAATATTTTTACAAGATGGGGATATGACATTATACAGATTACAGAATGATAAATAGAATAAAACCATCACACTATAGGTTTAAAAAGAATCAAATTATTTCATTTCAATGTCAGAATCATAACAATTTCCTGGAAAAGAAAATACTTAGCAAAATTAATGAAAAGTAGAATGTAATTTCTGAGAAATGTTGACAGTAAAATTGCGTTTTTCTTTACAATTAGTTGCAAAATGCGTCATGATAAAAGCATACAGCTTGTAATTATACTGACTGAAAAAAAATGTAATTGCTGATTGATAATGAAAAACAGCAGTGGATACTGATTTTTTTTTTTTTTTTTTTTTTATTATGAAGAAAACACTCCTGGATTTCAGCAGATTATTTTTTTTTTTTTTCATTCAAAAACGAAAATGTACTTAAAATACAAACCAAAAGAAAACAAATGCCATCTTTAAAAGTATCCGATCCTTCTAAACAGGTTTATAGACTAATGCTGTTCAAGGGAATGTATAGACAGTCGGTTTTCTAATACAGGTATTTGCTAAGGTAAAGTCAATAGTATATATATTACAAATAATGTACATTTTTAGGCTTAGTTCATAATCTTGTGAGACCTCTGTTGACTATTCAGTTAAGTGGCATATCAAAATATTTCGTAGCTGTTTTCTTTGGATTTCTCGCTTAAAGAAGTTATAAGGACGAGAAATTAATAACGCGGCTGTGTGATGCAGCTAGGTGGTCGGATCAGAAAAACAGAAGAATGCGTTATGTACTGCCAGACGAGAGAGGGCGTATGGGCTTTGGTTTCACACAGAGTACCTTTGTAAGAGAGTAGCGACATGGACGTCTGACTTTTCTGGACCCAAAATGGCGTTCAAATTATTTCTATTTAGAACACCCAGGTGCTCATCGGAATTGAATAGAAATGTTACGTAATAATAGTGGACCCAAAATGGCGTTCAATCACGGGTTGCCGTTACTCTTCTTTAAAAAGGTACTCTAGTTTCACATTCTGTGTTTCATCCAGCGGAGTTTAGTCTGATGACACGGTCACGATTATGCCTGAGTGTACGGAAATAAAACAAACAGAGAGAAACAATTTATTGAGAGTATAATATCAAAGACAAGGCTATGTAATTATTTTCTGTTTTATTCTCTCCTCTTTATTTTAATTTCTAAAACAATGGAATCGATTGAAGGCTGCTTTTTATCGATTGAAAGGGAAAGATGATCATAGTGCATGGGGGAGAAAAGAAGATGAGGAAGAAAACAGATTATGAAGGAGAGAGAGAGGGGGGCGGGGCCTGAGAAATAGAGGATGACAGAAAAAGGGGAGAAAGAGGAAGGAGCAAAAAGAGGGGAAAGGTTGAATAAAATAAAAACTTTTTTTTTGGGGGGGGGGTCTTTTTTTCTATTAAAATTCAGGTGAGGCAATAAAGAAATACAGTGTACTAGGGGAGTCTTCGCACATACGTGTATTAAAACAGGGATGCAATCAGTATAAACCTTTGCAAAGGAATAATTTCGAATGCACATGTTCTCATTTTAAGGATGACTTTTGAAAATAAAAGAACGCTACAGCAAAAATACACCTGCAGAAACAGAATATATACCATGTGAAAAGACGATAACAGAGACATTTCATGAGAAAATTGGAGAAATATGAAGAATAAAAAAGAAAGAAATTTATATAACTATGAAGCTGGAAAGGAAGGGTGGGGGTGGCAGTGGCTTGTCCAGAAATTTACAACGCGGGGATGGAGGGGGGGGGGGGGGAGAGAAATTCCTCTCTATATAGGGAGGCGGAAATCCCCCCCCCCCCCCGACGTATTCCAATTGCGAGTACATGTACATGTAGTATTGGTTTTCATTCTATGCCTCCAAAGATGATGGGGCGTACGCATGGTCATCGTATGCTAGATACGCCATATTATAGTGTCATATGAAATCAGATACATGGTTAATCTCGAAATCAAGAGGCCTGGGACTCCCCCTCCTTCCCCCCCCCCCCCCCCCCTTGAGGATCTGCCACGCTAAAGAAATTGCAGACTAATATTGATAAGTTTTCTCGACTTTCAAGAACACCACAATATGTAAACAAACCACATGTTAACCCTTTCATGACTGGAATTATTTAAGGGCTAATTGATCACATTTGGTTCTTCAAATTGGCAACAATAATAATTTTCTTTCATTGCTACATGGTTCTAATTAATAAAATGTAATGTCTTTGAAAACAATATACATAGTTAGGAACTTTCATTGTCGAAAAGTTGAAAAATGGCAAATTTTGATTTAAAAAAACAAATGATTTTGAACCTCTCAATGTGTTGCCAATTTAAGGATTTTAAACCTTATTTTCTTCTTTTTTTTTATTCCTGGCATCAAACGCAATAATGGCCATGCAACCAAAATTGACATAGTGAGTGCAGAAGATGGTGTCGGGTGTATTTTTTAGGGCTCTGAATCAAATGTTATTGATCCAAACTACCACATGTGGAGTGATCAGGGGCGGCGCCAGGGTATTTTGATAGGAGGGGCAAGACGACCTAAAGATGACGTCATATTTTTTCTCCATTAAATAACAGGGGTAATATAGAGTTATATGTTTAAGACCTCTCTTTTTAATACTCCTCTTTCTTCTTTTTTCCCTTTTCTTCCCTTTTCTTCCTCCTTTTCTTCTTTTTTTTTTTTTTTTTTTTTAACTACTTGAAAAATCATAGGGGGGGGGGCGGTCGCCCCCTCTGCCCCCCCCTGTAGCGCCGCCCCTGGGAGTGATGTAACGAAAGGGTTAACAATCGATAAGAACAAGCGAGAACAAAAAATGATGCTGCTGGGTGATAAGCTTTTAAAATTAATGTAACCATTTCAAAGAGACCAGATGGCACAATGGCATAAATTAAAGTGAGTTAAAAAGAGGAGATGGGTTAGGAAAAGAGAGTGGAAAACCCGTAATACATGAACAGATGAAGCTGATTGATCTAGATGTTCAGGATCAATATTCGTCTATTAATTCCAAGATAATTAGCAAACATAATGTAATGGTCTATATTACATGATATCAGCCTATATGTGTTTCTTACGGACATACATACAAACATATAAATTAATATAGAGAAGCAGATCCCATCTTCATACACCTAAACTCCGTATAGAAGAAAACATTGGCAGAAGAGAGTGTTGATGTACAAAAATCTGAAAGGCACTTATGTTTTCTAATGTAGAATGTTCTGTCAATTCGAAAACTATTTATTAGGAATTCCTTGACCACGCAGCGGGAAAGAAGAAAAGGAAAAAGAAAAGTACAAGGAGCAAGTGAGAGGTTGATTTCGACTATGAATTATAATTTTTAAAGGCACTTGCCCCTTATCATGATTTCATTCATGTTCACTAACTTACCCAGTTCTGTGTATGTTGTTTTTGTTGTTTCTTTAGTGTTTGTTAAAGCCCTGGTTGTCCATTGCGTATTGTTCACCGGCCGGGGGCGCCTGCGTGAGTGAAAATTAATCACACAGTCAGAACATTTCTATCGGAAACGTATTATGGCACTCCATAAATTTGTATGGATAAAATTTCAGTAATTATCCTCTTCAAATCACGATTGCAGACAACAATGTTGCTGATATTTACGTTATGTTACTGGATACTGGTTCTATCGAATTTGTATTAATATTTGCAAGACCACGTTGTACTTCATTTTGATTTAAGATTTTTTTTTAATGGTTTTGTTTTGTTTTGTTCAAGGACAAAATTAATACAAAGAGTTTTCTTTCATTGAAAAAAACAAAACAAAAACAAATTAAAATAAGTTGAATTGATATTAGAATGATCTTAATATTGGTCGGGCAAGATAACATTCAAATGACGAGTGTGATTAGTTTTCATTCTGTTACAAGATGTTTTAAAAGGTTTTCAATATGTTACAAATTTCACAAAATCACTTTAATTCCATTCTGGAATGAGACTTTTTTTTCTCCCCCCCCCCCCAAAAAATCTATTCATGGCAGTGTTTCATAAAACGTGCTTGTAATTCCGAAAATGAAGTGAGGTTCATGATTCCGAAAATGAAACAGAACAGTGTTCGTAATTCCACAGGTTTGTAATTCCGAAAAAGGACACAGAGCTTTATTGAGCATCTCCGTAATTAGAAACCTTTAGATCATCAAACCTTTCGAAATTATGAACCTTCGGCGGCGGGGGGTGGGGGGGGGGGGGGGACATGTAACCGAAATAATGGTTCATGTTACGATTCGTGCTGGGCGGCAGGGGAGGGGGGGGGGGGCGATCTAGTAGGGTTATCAGCATGTTTGTTCTTATTTCCATGCAATCTGGACCTATGGACTCAATGTTATGATATTAGCTGATATGTTAATGTCAGAAGTGTGAAAGAAGTAGTTTACAGAAATTGTTCCCGACTAAAATGTTCATCACTTATCGTCAACCAGGTATAGTTTTTGTGGTTAGGAAAATACATCTTCTTTTCTAATTGTCTTTCCATATCATAAAATCCCTCACTAAACATGTTGTTGTTCCCCTCCTAATGTTAACGTATTTGCACATTAAATATTTTGTGTGACTGCAATACAAATTCGCCAAAGATGACAATAGTAGTATAAACATGGCATTGTGTGCGATATGAAGGGAGCGTTCACATTGAAGCATTAAATCGATTTAAGAGTGATTTTTTTTTCTTTCCAAGATTAAGAATTAAGCGGTGTAATGGTTCAGCCAGCAATTATTCTATCATTATACGTTTGTTGAGAGCCAGAAGGGTGATAACTCTCAACATATTTGTAAATAACGAAATACAAGAAGAACGTGCTTCTACATTTTCTGCTCGCTAATGATTACAGCTGAAAGGGTATACTGGCATGGCATTAAGCATATTAACATGATATTAAGGGCGAGGGGTATATGATTTGGATACTTAAAGGGTACCAATCACCAAAAAATATTTTGTTCTGTATGTTAGATGTTTCATGTCGGTATACTGCATTCAAAATATGGACTTCAAATATTAATTCTTTAAAGATATATTGCAATAAACGTAAAAGCTACTTGTGAGTAGACGAGTCCACGCACCTGTACGCGCTCGCAAAGAATTTGAACCCTTGGGTTCCGCGAGCGCATTTTCATGCCATCCGTTTTCCTTCATACTTCTTAAATATAGGCCTATAGATGTAAAGATGTTTGAGATTGATTTTATACTTTCAAGCTGTACACAAATTATTTTGTAGGTGATTGGTACACTTTAATGTATTAGGTGATTACATGAGAACGATGTTAGGTACAGTGAAAGGATTAGGGGGGGGGGAGGAGTATAGTATAAAACGTTATACTGCAAGTAAAATTTGATATATTTTGATATAATTTTTAAAAATTGTGAATTTCTAATTTTTTAATGACACAGGACCATTAGATGAATTTAAAATGAATTTAAAGTTATATTTTAACCGAGCAAAGTCAGTGAACACATCACAGTATTATCTCTGCATGTACTACCTCTACCATATAATACAGTAACGTTGAACTAGCTTCTGAGTTAACAAGATTAACGATGATAAATCAGTAAAATTAGATCCATCAACTTATAGTTAGTTTGTTCTTTTAAAGTAGTAGTATTAACATAGTAAACATAAACTAGGGTTATTAGTACTAATTACTTAGTTACAAAATAAGTGTCTTGTCTTGTCTTGTCTTGCCGTAGTCGCCCACAATCAAAGTGTGGATTATTATGACACTATAAGGGTGTAGACCAAAACTTGTCCTGTCCTGCATTGCCCTACCGTTTGCTAAAACATATTACTTTTTTTTTCTTCTTTCCTTTTCTAAAAAGTGTTCACAACACAGTAACATAAGCCGCACCACTGGCATCAACTCACATAATAACCTTTAAAAAGCATACACACATTGACACTGACCCAGGCACTGACTGGTCTTACCCGCCGGCAGAATAACGTTCACACATATACAATGGCCCACGCACTAACACTGGTTTAAAGGGTATCAATCACCAAAAATTATTTTGCTCTGTATGTTAGAGGTTGCATATACTATATTCAAAATATGAGCTTCAAATACATGTATTAATTCTGTAAAAAGATATTGAAATTTTAACTACACTCTCTATAAGCGTAAAAGCGACTCGTGAGTAGACTAACTTCTAACGTACGCGCTTGCCAAAGTAAAGGTTCGCGCGGAACAAAACTTCGGTTCCGCACGAGCATTTTCATGTTATCCTTTATTTCCTTCAGACTCATTAACTGCTAACCTATAGAATACCAGACATAGTTCTTTGAGGTTGATTTTATACTTTCTAGCTGTACACAAATTATTTTTTCAGGCGATCGGTACACTTTAATTAGCGTTCACACGGTAGTTTTAATCCCGTGCTAAACCTGTACTCACCTGTCCATCTGAGATGGGGAAGCATGCTACGATACAGCCGACGATTGTCGTGAGCATACCCAGTGTACCTAGCAGTAGAATAGCGATCAGGTTTACCAGCTATGTGAACAGAAAAAGACAACAACAATGAAATATTGTCGTTTAAGGGAGTGGAATAGTGATTAATTACATTTGATGATGAAACAAATAATGAAATATCAGTGTACGCAGCAGGTTCATCAGCATATGAATAGAAAAAAAACAAGCAAAAGTGAGATTAGGAAATCGATTTTATACATCCCACATGTGAACGAGCTCACAAAAGTGAAAATTGAATCGCGATCCCACGTGTGAACGAGCTCAAAAAAATGAGAACTGAATCGTGATCCCATGTGTTAACGAGCTCACAAACTTAAGAATTGAATTGCTATCCCAAAAGTAAGAATTGAATTCTCGATTCGTATCTCACTGTGTGCGCGCGTGCGCGCGCGCGCGCGTGTGTGTGTGTGTGTGCGGGTGTGTGTGTTTGAATGTTTTCTTTAAATTTTTCGAATTTCAGTTATTCATTTATAGAAAATGTTACAAGAAAATCTGTTTTAGTTGTCATAAGCATTTACTTTCATTGAAATGTTGAATTATGATTTATGTATAATTATTGAGTGGAATCATAATAAAGAACATTGAAAAAAAAAATGGCTAAGGGGTTGAATGATTACCTCTGTGCTGCCGTCCAGTGTGGTGACGTCAACGTTCCTCAGGAAATCTACATGACCCCAAAGCGTGACCCCTACGATAGCACCGGAAATGAGGAACGCGAGGAGGTTGGTGAAGATGGCTGAGAACGTATCCTGGGAAGAAAAAGAGAGATCACTTAAAAGGGATCATCATAATTGAAACAGATAAATTTCGTTGAATATTTATTCAACAATTTGTAAAAAATTAAATAAATTAGTTTACGAAATAAACGTTAGAATAGAGATTAAGACAAAAATCACACAAACATAATCACATTATGACCCCCCCCCCCAAAAAAAAAAAGGCCTACACACTTTGGCAGTTCAGAATGATTTTTGACAATGATTTTTTTAAAATTTTTATTGTATCTCATTTTTCTTCATCCATTTTCCCCTCTTTTACTGGCTCCATTATAAAGATTACCTCTTTTTGTTTTTTGTTTTTTCCTTTTTTTTTCTTCTCCTCTGTTTTACCCTGTTTTCTAGTTCAGCTCCCATATTTTTCTTCTTCTCATCCTGCTCCTACTTCTCCTCCTCCTCCTCCTCCTTCTTCTTCTTCTTCTTCTTCTTCTTCTTCTTCTTCTTCTTCTCCTTCTCCTCCTCCTTCTCCTCCTCCTCCTCCTCCTCCTCCTTCTTCTTCTTCTTCCTCTTCCTCTTCCTCTTCCTCTTCCTCTTCCTCTTCCTCTTCCTCTTCCTCTTCCTCTTCCTCTTCCTCTTCCTCTTCCTCTTCCTCTTCCTCTTCCTCTTCTTCTTCTTCTTCTTCTTCTTCTTCTTCTTCTTCTTCTTCTTCTTCTTCTTCTTCTTCTTCTTCTTCTTCTTCTTCTTCTTCTTCTTCTTCTTCTTCTTCTTCTTCTTCTTCTTCTTCTTCTTCTTCTTCGTCTTCTTCTTCTTCTCCTCCTCCTCCTAACCTCTCTCCCATCTCTGACATTGCTGATACTTACCCACATGGAGTCTGTAGCGAATCTGTTGCTGGGGTGACCAAGGGTTACGTTCCTCAAAGCTAAGCAGACAAGCTGTGTAATGAAAGAGAGAGAGCGAGGGAGAGAGAGAGAGAGAGAGAGAGAGAGAGGGAGATGAAAAGAGGGAGGGAGAGAGAGAGGGGGAGAAGTTGGAGGGGAGGGGAAGGGGAAAGATGGGGAGATGGAGAGAAAGAGGCATGAGAGGAAAATCGAGAGGGAGAGAGGGAGAGGGATAGAGCGGGATGGAGAGAGAGAGAGAGAGAGGGATAGAGTGGGGGAGAAGGAGGAAGGTAGGGAGAGACAGTAAAGAGAGAGAGAGAGAGAGATGGCGAATAAGATTTAGAATAGGAATAGAGATTGATAGGATTAGGTCAACGACACAATTTCTTCTTTTCAGCTCATCTATTCGCTCTATTGTTTACCTTTTGATTTTTGTAAAATTCGACATCATTCTCACATTATCAATGTAAATCACCGCTAGTTTAACATTACGTTCACTGTGCTTTTCTTTGAAGTGATATTATTTTAAAAAATAAAATGCACAGCACAATGCGGCGTTAATTTCTTTACACAATATGCTACTAAACAGGAAAAAAACTCTGTACAAACGGACGCCCCCTTGCATTATGTTGGCTTCAGGTACGATGTTTCTACTTACCAGAATTCCTCCCCACAGTGTTGCTGCCCTCTGCGTTGCGAGACCGTACACGGTAGATCCGACATAGTTCAGCCCATTCACATAATACACACCGATCAATGAAAGGAGGAATCCAATACCGACGAGAAAGATTCCCATTTGAAAATAGGTTCGTCTTTTTGTGTCAGCGTACATGATGATCTCTTTTTATCTACCTGCAGAAAAAAAAAAATCAGTTAGATATTGATAATCTGATTAAATCAGATCAGGGTGCCGTTGCATAAAACTTGCTATTATAGTAACTTTGCTATTATAGTAACTTTTCATGGAATACTGGATTTTGATTGGCTCTTGAGCAACGTTACCATGGTAGTTACCATTGATGGCAAAGTTACTATAATAGTAAGTCTTTATGCAATGGCACCCAGAAGGAGTTTTTGTTTTGTTTTGCTATGATTGTTTATGTTAACTTTCCTGTATGGTTTGGTTTGGTGTATGATGGGTTCGGGGGGGGGGGGGGGGGGGGTTGTCTTCATTTTTTCCTTCGTTTTTGTTTGTTTACGTTTAGTTTTTTGTTTTTGTTTTGTTTTGTTTTTGTTTTTGTTTTTGTTTTTGTTTTTGTTTTTTGGGTTCGTTTGCTTGTTTTGTTGTTGTTTCTTGAGGGGGTAACATGAGAACTAGGGGCGGATCTAAGATTAACAAAAAGGGATAGGGACGATCAAGTTTTATCATTTCGGACATAACTCCCCCAACCAATATATTCCTCCATTACTCACCCAAAGTGGTACGAAAGGGCTGGATGGGGGGGGGGGTTGTCACACAAGTCAAAATAAAAATGAAGATAAGGGCATCATTTTGATGGTTTGACAATTAAAAGGAAAATAAATAGAAACTGAATATATTCGGAGCGTATATTCTATATTGAACATCATAGTGATAGTACTGGTAATAAAACAAAGATGATGAATAAAATGGAGAAAATCATTCTTGTCTATACTCACTCTAAGATAGCATTGTGGATTCAAAATAATTAAGTGGATGAAGACGTCCCATAAGGGTTGAATTGAGTAATAAGAAAACACAATGCCAAAGAATTCACCTCAGGACATTTCAAGAGCCTTTTGCTTCACCTTTAGAAATGGGCGAATTCATTATGTGTGCTATGGGGCGGGGGTCTTCGAGGGAGCTGTGCTTTCCTGGACATAACTTAATCATGGTGGTTCTCTCTTTTATAATGTCTTTTTATGAAATGTTCTTGTCACTTTTTTTCTTTCCTTTTTACAATAACTGCTAATTATTTGTAAATTTTGTGATTCTATTTGATTATGAAACAATAAAACATATAATTAAAAAAAAAAAAAAAGAAATGGGCGAAAATAACAAAGCCATGATCTCACCATGATTTCTATAGCTATACAGGCAATCCAGTACGGTACTGAAATTGCCTCTGACACAGTCATGACTGATTTTACATTTTGGAAGTTTTTACTATCATATTAGAGAAGTATTTTCCAAAGTCCTGTCAAATTCATTATTCAGGTACTGGTGTTATTTCGCCGTATTTAGATTTTGACAACTGGATAATAACAGTTTCTGTGTTGACGTATAGCAGGAAACACTTAGTCTTCCATATCAGACTCAGATTTAAAAGTAAATACCTATAATCAAGATAATGAAGAGTAGTTCTCAATATCCAGCGATATAAATCAGATAAAATATTGCCGTAGATAAACATAGATATGTCTATATTTCATTAAAAGTACGCATTTTGCGTTTGATAATGGATCATCGACAAGATTTATTACAGTTTTTGAGACCATTTATTGAGTATGTTGGAAGAGAGACTAAAAATGGAGCGGTGTAATACCGGAAGTGAATGGGAAAGTGAACCGGAAATACACAAGGTAAGTTCAAGCCGGTTCAAACGATTTATCACGGAGATGATTGCATGATGTCTGGTTAGATTTAGACGCGGTCTTGTGATTCTTGTTTCAATAATGCCGAAAACATTAATGTAAAGTACCTTGAGCTAAAGCCCTAAACGATAGTAACAGAATAAAGCAGCTTTTATTACCGAAATAAGTGTTTAAAAGGCATTAGAAACTGCTATTATTTTTTAGCGGAAATGGGGATCAAACGCGAATCATTTTATTCTAGACTGTATACCTTTGAGTAAATCCTTCAGGATTCTCTAGCGCGGCGGCGGAGGGGGGAGGGGGGAGGGGGGTCAGGGCACAGGTCCGAAATAAGAATAAAACTAAGGAAGTATTTTTTTTAAGGAGCAAAATTGAAGACAGGAATGAGGACATTTTAATAGTGAAATAATAGTGAAATTATTTATTGGTTTTAGGACGCATGCTCCGTAATCAGTTTCCTGCAGTAACGGAATTCGGATCTTCAGCCCTGGATGAAAACACTATACCTAACCCTAACTCTCTAACCATAACCACAACCCCAACCTTATAACCTTAACCAAACTTCCAATAGCAACATCCTTTACCCGGGCCCTATACCTTTGAGGATATAAAGCGCTGATCATTATGAGGGAGCATCGTGACGTTATAGTTTGGCAGTTGGCAGGATCAGAAAAATATTATGGGAGATTTGATTTGGGGGAAAATATGGATGTATAACCACAAAGGTTTTATTCAGTGTTGGATTGGGGGGGGGGGCATCCGTCCTCTGCCACCCCCATCCCCTTTTGGAAACCCAAGTGGCATAGCAAGTACACAAATCCAAGATTGTGCCCCCCCCCCCGCCCCTCCAACCTTTTGAGGTGACAAAGCTTCTTCTTCTTCTTCTTCTTCTTCTTCTTCTTCTTCTTCTTCTTCTTCTTTCTTTCTTTCTTTCTTTCTTTCTTTTTTTTTTTCTTTCAGAAAATCTTCTAACACGTGTGCCCCCCTCATTTACAAGATCCTGGCTCCGCCCCTGGTTGCATTCGATTACAAATCGTTAATTAGGAGTGTGGTTTATGGGGATTAAAAAATATTTCCTGTCCTATAGAACTTGATTACAAGGGCAACTTTTCAAGAATTGAAGTGATTTTCCTAACCACTAAGTGGAAAGGTATTTGTATATCCCACGTATTTGGAACTTTACAAAACCATTCACAACCTTTTTAGCTCTTAATCTCTCATTCTCTCCCCCTCTCTCAGTCTCTCTCAATCTTACTCTCAACCTCTCTCTCTTTCTCTTTCTCTAAAGCTCATTCTCCCCTTTCTATTCTTTCCTTTCTTCCTCGTATATTTTATCCCTTTTCCTTTGTTTCTGTCTATCTCTAACTTGCCCCCCCCCCTCTCTCTCTCTCGATGAATACGTGCCATTCCTATCATATCATAATACTTGAAAAAATGACTTTGTCCCACAACGTTAACTTCAAAGACGAGATTTGTTGTATGTATGTGTGTATATAATATATATATATATATATTGTAAAGCTCCATAGTTTATAATGGCTACAGAGATTAAAATTATTACTATGTTCTCTTCATGCAGAGTAGTGGAAATATTATCAGGGATCACTTCGTTTGGCGTTGAGTTCA
This sequence comes from Heliocidaris tuberculata, assembly GCA_025618425.1. Lineage (NCBI taxonomy): Eukaryota > Metazoa > Echinodermata > Echinoidea > Camarodonta > Echinometridae > Heliocidaris > Heliocidaris tuberculata. The sequence goes on along the minus strand of CM046842.1, from coordinate 32,326,580 downwards.
CTCTGAAGCAGAGTGAAATTCACACCAAAGTAATGGTTGAATCACTCTTTTGAGAGTGGATTCCACTATGTTGAAGTTACGGATACCATTCTAAACAGAGCAATCCCTAACATGACTCCTATAAAACTAGTGGAATTTCCAGTCCTGAACATTATTCTATAGTAGACCAAGGAGTTACTCCTTGAAAGGACCTTGTTCTGCATGCAGATTCAAGAATCACTGATCTGTACTTTCATACTTTTTTTAAAAGTCGACCAGTCGATCAGCGGTCAGATCGAGAACACAATAGACACAAAGAATAATCTAAAATGCAACGTGGCAAGTTGCAAGATTCTTTCTTTAAAAAAAAAAAGGTGTGGGAAAATAACCCGCTTTTTGGCTAAAGAAAAGAAAGAGCGGAGAGGGTGTGGGTCCAATGAGTAATAAGTTAGTCAGTAGAAGGGGGTGGTATTTGGCGCAGAAGGGGGCGTATAATACAAAGGGTGGGGCTACTCCCACGTTAATTGAATGGAAGACGGGGGGGGGGGGATGTCATGCATGGTCGATGCGTTACGTAATGCAGTCATGAAAAAGATTATACGAGAACAATAGAAAGTCTACACAGAATAAGCATATGAAAGCGCGTTAAGAAACCGCGGGTTTCGCTTTAAGTCCGTGGGTTTAGTGCGTGTATAGTATTATCATGGCGTTGCAGTATACGGTGCGGTTTGAGCGGGGGGGGGGGGGGGGTGGAGAGGCTAATGTCTTTTGCCTAAATATCAACTTCCCAGTTTCCCAAATATCATACAGTGAAAATGTATTTTCGTCGTCAAAATATACTAGACAAGCAAACTCTAGACACTACAAATAGACTACCTCTCCGCCAGAATATGAGAAAACGGTTGTCGGTCTTATGTTGGAATATTAATTCGAAATTTGGAAGAGGCTGCAGCCGCCCCAGTCCCCCCCCCCCCCTGCCTATGTATGCCTATGTATCATGAGTTATCCTCCTTAAAATGTCATGTTATTAATGGTCATCGAATATCTACAAGCAGGATCACTTCTTCCTCATAAAATATCAGTTTCAGACTGAGTATAAGATATCCGTTCACATATGCTCCAACATACAGTTGTAAATCTGATACACCATAGTTCGCAGGATATGTCAGAAGGTGTATCATATTTGTTTTACGAATTTAGAGACAAAGTGAGAAATGAGCACTGAGCATGCAAGAGGGAAATATTTAGAGGTTATTGGGGAAAGGCAGGAAAGACTGGTTAGCATACAGTACATAAGATTGTGTATACCGTATAAGGTTATGGAAACATCGAAATGGTATCACAGTCTTTCTGAAAATCACATGCAATGAAGAGCGAATAAACAGATACATGTATACGAATTATATGGGACTAAATATAAACACGTGGCATCAAAATTTGATCCGAAGTTTGACGCTGTTTCTTTCTAGTCCTATTTATGTTGCAGTAAAAGTGCAATTTCCTCATCAAAAATATACTAGTCAAAATATGAAATCTACAAAAAGACCACGTCGCTGCCCGAGGGCTTTTCAAATTCAAGAGCTATCATGTTCATTCCTACACTACACCACTACACGATCAAGAGTATATATACTCGCACTGATGACATCCCCCCCCCCCCCCCCCCCCCCCCCCCCCCCACCCCCCCTTCAGTTCTCGGTGCTCCATGATCTCTGCTTGGGAGTTCTGCCTTGCTATTTAGACGGGCCTCTTTCTCCAACTATGATTCTACACAGGAATAAAAAGTAAACAAAACAAAAAAAAAAGAACGATAAAGCCAGCTTAGTAGGTCTTGGGCCCGTTGCACAAAACTTGCGTTTGAATGCAACTCAGGAAAATCAAACGCAACTTTATTTTCAGCCAATCAGAAGAGCGCATTAAGGACTTGCGTTTGATTTTTAGGAGTTGCGATTAAACGCCAGTTTTGTACAACGGGCCCCTTTTCCATGTGAACCACAACTTACTTTAATATTTTTCTTTCTTTCTTTCTTTCGAGTTCTGTTCGCTTTGACCGTACCACGCCCAGCGTATAGTTCGCAAATGAACTTGAAAAGAAGGAAACATGAGCAATCATGCAATACTGATTGACTTTTTGTTAGCCAATATTTATCATCGCTGTATGATTTTGATTATCATTCATCCAAACCGGATCGTTGTTATGGTTTCCATGCCTCGGTGAGCTGCATTGTCATTTGAAATAACTTACATATTTCAACGATTATACTGGGCAATGTAAGGGTCTATATAGAGAGTAGGTTGAATCTGCAGAAATGCAAATTTGAAGCACTTTTAATACCCGAGTCACACCGACTCCAAATCGACCGATTCTTGGTCATTAGTGGCAATGTGATTTTATGATCGGTCTGATATCGGTCTCGCTGGTGTGACTGGGCTATATAATGCCAACTGATATCGATGTTTAAAAGTATTTTGGAGGATACGGTGAAAATAATCAAAACAATAAACAGGAATCCATCCGGCATTGTTCAGTTTGTTTTAAGCCATTAATTTAAAAAAAAACAACACAAAAACAACACAAAAACAACAAACAACTAAAACAATCAACCAAAAGAACCTAAAAAACAGCGAAAAGACAAAGAGAAATATATATATATATATATATATATATATATATATATATATATATCTTTTAATTCAATTCTTCTCAGTATATACGCCCCTGCGATAAGATTGCGTGTATTGGCAAGATTGCCTAACCCAAAAATGTGCCTTAATTTTGGTTCCAAGTCCAAATCTAACTATATAGAAAGATAACTCCTTATTGATATTGTATCTGCAACAATGATATTGCATAAGTATTGCATAATAATAATTTTTAGTCCTTTTAACGCGTATCACGTTATGCAGAATAAATGAAATACTGAAGCCTCTCAAAATTTACGTAAGAGAAAGATAACTTATCTCTAACAATGATATTGTAAGTATCCCAGCATATCCATGATAATATTTTAGTATTTTTAACGCGTATGATATTGTGCATAATAAATGAAATCCTGAAGTCCCTCAAAAGAACTACATAGAAGGGTGACTTAATATATTTTTCCGTTTTTTATTTCAATCTTGATAACACTGTATCCATGTATTGGGGTGGGTGGGGGGGGGGGGGTTAACACATGTCATGATCATGGTGTACATGAGGAATGAAATATGAGAAGTACTATAAAGTTGAGAGAATATAAAGTTGAGTTCTGGAAGTAATTGGGAAAGGATGATCATTTCTACATATGAATACTGTGAGGTTTTGGAATCATCAAAAGGATAAGAAATTGACCCACTCTCGCTGAAAAGCACATGCACTGCAAATACGGAAATTGGTATTTAGGGCTACACCAGTGGCGGATCCCCTCCCCTTGGACCAAAAAAAGGCCCAAAAAATGCTGAGGACCTTTTTTTTTTAAAGTTAAAAAGGGGCCCAAAAATGCTGAGGACCTTTTTTTTTGGTGCTTGTCAGAGTTTTTTTGTGCTTGTCAGGGTTTTTTTTTTGGGGGGGGGGGGTTAAAAAAGGGCCCAAAAATGCTGAGGACCTTTTCTTTTTTTCTTTTTTTTTGCTTGTCAGAAAATTTTTGCGAATATTGAGCCCCCTCCCTCAAGAAATCCTGGATCCGCCACTGGGCTATACCTACACAACCATGTGCCATTAACGTTTGAACACTTCAGTCTTTTCTCGTCATATTTAGAATATGAGGGCATCTGAAGAGCAATCGTTTTCAGGCGGCGTTTCTACCATGTCTGCTATGATGTTCTTCCAAAGTGATGTGAAAGGAATGAGAAAGCTCACAAATGCTTTTCATATTTCCCAGAACTAAAAGTAAACTTCTCTTTAAAGTCCAGCGGTCTGGAATTAAGAATAGCAATACTGTCTGACCTGCTGTTACACTGACCATAGCCTTGGCCCTGAACAAATTCACTGCATGAAGTCTCTCTCACTTACTAACAACTGAAAACATAAGAAAGGAGTATCAGGTGATGTGACTAGTAATATGATTTTGTTATCTATAAGGATCAGTCTGATATTTCAGTCAAAACTTCACTCCCTTGTCACTATTTCATACTCGCTCTATGACGTCACAATGTATTGGAACTCGAAGTTTAAAGTAGCTAATAGTATTGTAGTAGAAGTAGTATAGTAGAAGTATAGTAGCAACAATAGTAGTAGTAATGATAATAGGAATAGCATTACATGTAGTAGTAGTGTAGTAGTAGTAGTAGTAGTAGCAGTAGTAGTAGTAGTAGTAGTAGGTCATGTAGTTGTTGTAGTATAGTGGTTGTAGTAGTTGTAGAAGTGTAGAGGACTTAAAGACTACATGCCGGGTAACTTGTTTATTATAGGCCCTGTATAAGTTCACTGCATGAAGTCTCTCTCTCTCTCTCTCTCTCTCACTCAATCAATCAATCAATCACGAACACACAAACACATAAGAAAGGCATATCAGGTTATAGCTTATAAGCATAACGACCAAAGGATCCGTCTGATATTTTCAGTCAAAAACTTCACTCCTTCAAGGAGGATCTATATAGGCAGTACCTCATTGACTCCCGTAAATGTCATTATAATATACTCGCTCTAGTTCACAATATTAGTAGTAGTAGTAGTAGTAGTAGTAGTAGTATAGTAGTAGTAGTAGTAGTAGTAGTAGTAGTAGTAGTAGTAAAAGAAGCAGCAAGCAGCAGTAGTAGTTTGAAATGTTGTCTTTTCACGGCCTCCAATAGGCCTACCTGTAGGTAGGTATTACCAACTCAAGTTTATGAGCTTTTGCTTATGACGTAACCCTATACATGTATTGTTATCATTAAACGTTTTTTCTGACATCACGGCGAATTCGTATGTTTACTTTATGACGTCACAATGCATTATGCATGTCGTGCATGAATGACTGCATAAATGTTGCAACTGACACGGTATGTGGTACTGGCCTTGCATGATATTTCACAAATTCAAGACTAATTTCCTTTTCTGGCTGTTTAGGTGTTAATTATTGCGAGAACTTGAAAGGTAATAATGGTTTCACTATTTTCTATTTGGATTCACTTAAGGTAATTTCCGTTAAACATGTTAAATGCAAAAGCTTTGTGGTTATAGGTTCGTCGTAGTTCTCCGGTGAACAGCTCTGAGACAATAAGGAAACGAACTGCTAAACATGGAAAATGTTCCTTTGTATATCCCACTTTTACCATATTTTGGAAGGAAGTAAACATAAAAATAAATCAATTATGAAAAAGTGAAATATGGGTGATTTGTTTTTTGAAAATAAAGTATACAATGTCAACACACCATCTCTCTTTGTTGTTTTTTGTGTGTGATTGTTTTTAAACCGTTCATATGCCTATTCACACTATACCATTAACCTCTATACAGGGGCGTAGCCGCGCGTGGGGGGGGGGGGGGGGCTCATCAACAACCAGACATGAGTGTGGCTGCAGCAACTGGATCGTTTGCCGTGTCATGGTCGATTTGTTCAGGGTTCCGGGGGAACGAAAAGACTAGTCGATTCGTTCCAGTGGATTCAAGCAAGTGACCATGGTGACTGCATATCGCTCTTGGCTGATATGTAACGAAAGCCGCCGCTTCATTTCGACATTAGCCAACAATTTCGGGGTACATTTTGATTATCAATGTTGGTAAAATATGTTGAAAATATATTTTCGTATTTTTATTTTGTCTTTTCAATATCAATAGGTGTATGACATTCAATTAAATTCCATATTGTAGCCTCTGACATCTCCAAAGGGGCACACAATTTAACCCCATAACACAATATATCAACAGGTACACTCTACCAAGGAGTTATTACTCTACTACTAATTACTAGACTAAAGGTGGATCCAATTGGCGGGTAAAAATTCAGACGATTGGTTCCGGAGGATCCAATCGCCTGCCCGGAACCAATCGCCTATGACACCGCCTCAAACGAAATAAGAAGGGGAAGGCCAAAACTAGTCTGCAAGCACAGACCCTAATTTGACACTTCATCAGAAAACCATTGTGTCTTGAGAGAAGCTGAGCTTAGTTACCTACTGGTAACTTGGGGTAAATATTCGCAATTGAATGAAAATAAAATGTGCCGTTGAAACCAATCCCAAACAACAATCCACAACATGGTCGTGTCAGGAGCAGCTATAGTATAGGACCTATGGTAGTCTTACAGTGCAGAAACTGACTGACCAGGGTTTGCATGTGCCTGCAAACTAGGTCAAAATGAGGTAATCCTAATAGACGGACACTGAAAAAAAGGGTTCATGGGACCGACAAAACAAAGAAATACATCAGAAAATACAGAAAATAAGAAGGTTTCGAAAGGTCCGCAAGACCGACGACCCAGGAGACCGACAGCCTACGAGTCCGCCTCCGTCTCGCGGCCGTCGGTCAAGTGAATCCTCCAAAACATGTCAGAAGGAACATCAGACCGATGTTGTCCGCCTGGTGGGCTGTCGGTCTTGTAGGCTGTAACCCCTGTAACAGGTAAAAACGCAGCCCGTCTAAAACGAAAGAAGTGGATGAAATGCAAAACGCAGCCACACAGGTAGAAAACTAGACACGAGACGTGTATGTGCGCCCCTCCAGTTTTGGGCAACCCATTAACTAATACGTCCCCCCCCCCCCAACCTCTGTATAAACTTTGTATACAACTCTTGTCGCGCTTAAGTCTCACGCCCCAATTTTTTTCTCAAAATACACCAGTGGGAAAGTCCCTGTCTGAGGATGAAAAAGTTAAAAGAACAACAGAAAACCCGACCTCGTGACCTATATGCTGGCAGTCATTGTTCCCTTTTCGCTTCCTATCTTTCTTTTTGTTTGAAAATAAAAAAACACAATGGTGTTGATCCTCATAAATTCTGTCAAGAACCAGAAGGAAGTTAACTCCTTGTAAAAGTATATGATTTAACGCCCTTCTGTCTCTCATCAGGGGAATAAAGGGTAAGAGACAATATTTCCGGACCCTCTCAATTAAAAGGCAAAAAGTTTGCGACCTTTAATTTGAGCATAATGGGAATTCCTCATAGATAGAACGCAAACTAAAACCGCTTGATAACTTGATAACTCGTTGCTTTTCACTCGTCGTTATTACTGCTAGCTCGTCTAGCAACATAAGTCTAATTCAAAGAGAGACTGATGTGTTTTATATGTGGCCTATATACCAGGAGCGGATCCAGGATTTAGTAAAGAGGAGGAGGAGGGGCACGGATAGAAAAAAATAATTTATCAAATTTGCAGGTGCCCTTTGCGCCTGAATTTTAAAAGGCGCCACAAAGACAATAAGGGGAGCACAATCTATTCTTCAGTTATGTTGGTGTACTTAAGGGCGGGGGGGGGGGGGGCGGAGGTGCACGATTGGGTTTTAAAATGGGAGTACGGATCGGTTGTGCCCCCCCCCCCATCACCCCCACCCTCTCCACACCCTCCGAATCTGACACTGATGTATTCAATCTTGCTGAGTCTCTTTTCTCGCTGTTTTACCAGGTACGGTTGAACTTGATCACGTTGTAAAGTGAAAACATCCCATGGTATGACGGGATGACGGGACAATAGATCAAGGCCCTGTTTCATAAAACTTGTCATCAATGACAAGTTGCAATTACTGTTATAAGCTACTGAAATCCTTGCATCTGACTGGCTGAGAGCAAATTTGTCAGTAAAAATCAGCGACAAGACACTTGATGAAACGCTCCACAGTTCACAAATATATTCAAATTTTATGCATACTTTTGAAACAAAGGTCGTTCTTGACAACCTGAAAGCTAGCTTGTCAGAGGCTTGTCAGCCATAGCAACAAGTAATATGCAAACTGGGTTCCAAGTATTGTAGTTCATTCATTAATAACAGGTTAAAGGATTACCTCGTTACAAGGTCCCCAGGAAAGCAACATCCATAAATTTGAATAACTTTGTGAACAGGTCTATTGACAAGGAATGTAGTCTTAGGTCCAAGACTCAGTTTCCGGCGATGTTCTTGAAAAATGTAAACCGGAAACTCTCGCGTTCATGCGGGCGGTCAAAATACGCGAAACAAAATGTTGTGATTCAAGTAACACAACTACACAACATTGAAAGTCTCTTGCCGAGAAAATTGCCATCTTATAAAGACTTCGCAAAAGTAACAGGTGGCGAATCGTTGTTGTTTTACGGTTTTTTATTACTTTCTTTCATTTCGGTAATAAATTCTTTTCATTTTTTTCTTTAATTACCGAAATATTGGCAAAATTTTCAAATCACCTGATGTAATAATGTAAGAAACATTTACATGAACATAATTTTATATTAGTCATATATTAACTTTTGATAACAAAAAAAGATCCTTAAAACGCCGGTTCATTTAAAAGAATGTTGTTTAACAACTTCTCAGAATAAACGTGAACTTGCAAGTTTAAAAAAACCGTAATGAATTAGGCTGAAGTATAGCATAAATATAGCCCAGTACTGCGTAAAATCCCAAAAGATTATTCAAGATTCAATTATAATGCCATTAAAATATGTTCTCTGTATATTAACAGAAACATGAAACTAGCAAGATAACATGTTCTCGTCGCTACAGGCTGATCTTGTATTTGGACTTGACCCGAGACTGACCCAACACGGCTAGTCGGCTACCAGTTAGTCTGTGGGCAGAGACTCTATTTTGACACTTGAATAAAATTCCTAAAAAGCATTGAGCCTAGCCTAACTTTGCCAGCCACTGGCTGAGGAGCAGTTATACGGTAGAGGACCTAAGGAGACTAACTAGTCTATTCAAGAGTCTTATAGTTCAGACAGTCTATACGAGTTATGCCACTTTGAAGGGTTCGTGCCTAGCCTGCACACTAGCTTAAAGTTCGGGGTACGCACTTTTTCAATCCATAACAAAAGCTGTTTTGATACCTAGCAATAAACATGAATTGTTCCAGCGAAACAACGATGATTATGATGTTTTATGGGTGATTAAAATCATAGATACGTATATTACATTATGAATGTATTTGTAGTGTTGTGTTTTACATATTTTATGAAACTAGATCGAGCATATTGTGCGGGTAGTTTGGGTTACGAAACAGACCACATCCACTATTTGGGGACGGGCCGGATGTGCCCCCCCCCCCGGCCCCCTTGAAAACCAAGGTGACATACTTTAAGTACACAACCCCCAAAATTTGCCCCCTGTTACAGAAATTATCACCTCTTTTTGCTCGTCATAGAAATTTTATATAGAAAGGCACCCTAAGTAGTACTTTTCTGAGTTGTGTCTCCCTTTCTCCATATCCTAGATCCACCTCTATGTGTGTGTGTGTGTGGGGGGGGGGGGGAGGGGTCGATTTAGCATAGCAAAAACAATTTAAAAACAACAGGCGGCTCACCGTGGCTGTAAAATCCTTTTGAAAGGAACACTAATTGTAATAGTCATTGCTGAAAACAAAAGTTTAATAAAACGTTTTGGTCTGTAAGAAAATAAATACAAATGAGTAAAAAAAAAAAAGAGATTTTTTTGTTTTAATGCAAATGAGATGAAAAGAAAAGAAAGAGATTTATAAGACATGTGTGTTATAAATGAGGCATGAAATTTGATGAATTTTGTTTAAGAGAATAAGAGTGGGGAGAGAGAGAAAAAAGAGAAATATTTAGAATTAGATTTGATCTTTATAAATATCAATCTATTTAGAAAAATAGACAGTTTTATTCCTTTTTTTTTTAAGTGTTCAACGTAGTCAACGGTTGTTGCCCTTTGTTGGGACACCAAAATGGCTTTTAAATAAGCAATGGCGAAAATCTGGGGGGGGGGGGGGGGGGGAGTGAGGGGCTTACATGTGGGTATCGGAACGGATTTACGCCACTGCTGTAAATTCTGAAAACTGGCCCTTTTTCTTGTTCTTCTTCTTCCTGTTTTCAGAATTTACGCCGCTGCTGTAAATTCTGAAAACTGGCCCTTTTTCTTCTTCTTCTTCTTCTTCTTCCTGTTCTCCCCTTCTTTTTTTATTTTTCTTCTTCTTCTTCTTCTTCTTCTTCTTCTTCTTCTTCTTCTTCTTCTTCTTCTTCTTCTTCTCCTTCTTCTTCTTCTCCTCCTTCTTCTTCTCCTTCTTCTCCTTCTTCTTCTCCTTCTTCTTCTCCTTCTTCTTCTTCTCCTTCTTCTTCTTATCGTTTCGTATTGTTAGGGAATGGGAGAAAAATAATGAAAGCCATCTCAGCGCTGCATGTAGGCCTGCCCTAAATAATGCGAAGTCTTTCGTGGGAATTTTCTATTATGTATTGCAAGAGAAGGGGAAAAAATGTAAAATATACTTCAGACTTGTTTCGATGCCTGTGAAAATACATATGACAATAGACTCCCTGGCCAGCTTTCAAAAATAACATCATTCAGGCGATATTTCCAAACACACTACATCGTATGTTCTTTAGCACCGTGATGTGATTGTCTACAATGTCGTACTCTGACAAAAGGAAGTAATTGCCAAATTGCACAAATTTCATATTTTTCTCGATAAACACACATAGAGAATTTTCCAAACACGTAAGTTCCTCTTACAATGTGAAACGTGGACAGGCCGTTGTGAGTAAAAATGCTCTATATACCCCCTATTGTCCTAATTTTTGGGGGTTGTTTTAGGTGTTTTCCCCTTAGTTTTTGAAGAATTTCAGAATGACATTTGCTTCCTTTTGTCGACTATGTTCTCATCCGAATAAAAACATGATGTAGATACAACAGTAAAAAGGCAAGCAGCCCCAACAGCCACTGGTGGAGTCGAGGGGGGGGGGGCACAACATGGCCGTGCCCCTTTTTGAAGCCTTAAGTAGCACATACACAACACAAATAAAAATGTTCCCATTTCAAATTTCCCCTAATCCTTCATACCAATAGCAACATGATGTAGATGCAAACAGTAATATGCAATGCAGTCCTCTCAGCCAGTGGCAGATTTAGGGGGGTGGGGCAGCCGGGCCTGCCCCTTTTTTTAAACCAAGTTGCATATATATATATATATATATATATATATATATATATATATATATATATATATATATATTTACTACACAACCCAAAAATGGGCTCCTTTCAAATTTTCGATCAGAAAAGCACCCAATTATGTGATAACTAGTTGTGGTATGCTTGCTTGCTTGCTTGCTTGTCAGATGTTATTGGACTTTTTGCCCCTCCTTATTTTTTTCTCGCAATTACAAATTAAATGCCCCTTCCCACGGCCCCACCTCCACCCCCCCCCCCTCCTCACATACACACATCAACGTGTAGCCTGCGCACCAATAACACGTTGGATGAATTTTAATTCATAATTTGAAAAATTGAAGCAGAATCGCTGATATTCCAATACAACTCCGTGTTATTTGGTAACGTATGAGACTTATATTTGACTTCCCCATGTCTGTCCTCAAATTTATAATCTTCCTATACTTTTTAAAAGTCAATTTATTTTCCTCCACCATGATGTGATTTTATGATTCACGGGGGGGGGGGGGGGGGGGGGGTTGGGTGCTCAAACAGAAAAAAAAAGAGAAGGGGGAAAAAAGAACAAAGGGGCCGTCACCGGATAAAAACGAATATTATCAAAGCAGGGAAGTACCATAGAACAATGGGGCATACATAAAGGACGGGGGCTTAAACTTTTTTGGGGGAAATCCCAAGATAAAGAAAAAAAAATCATTGGATGTGATTTTAAGCCGACAGGAGCATATATCCCCCCCCCCCCCCCCCGTTGCGAGATAAAATCCAACAATACCCAGCCCCTCCCTCTCTCTATAAAGCTTTCTCTCTCGTCGCCACTACCCCCGTTCTAGTATCCCAGTCACATCAGCAAACCGACTCCAAACTGATCGATAACTAGCCTATTTTGCCCAATGTAATGTTTCTTTGGTGTGTTGCCAGCCTTTTTTTGTGGGACTGCATGGGATATCACTGTGGCATTTTCCATACACCATTGCGTATTATCTACATTATTTTAAATATAAGTACCCAAGCTCACTCTTATGGAATGTATGCAGTAGGCTTACACGTTATACCCTGCGTCATATTATTGTGCACTGGAGTGGAACCCTTTATCAGGGCCCTGTTTCATTAAACTTGCCATCAATGACAAGCTGCAATAACTGTTATAAGCTACTGAAATCCTTGCATCTGACTGGCTGAGAGCAAATTTGTCGGTAAAAATCACTGACAGGACACCTGATGAAACGCCCCCCCCCCCTCCAGTATTTTCGTGAAAGCTTCTATGCGTAATTCCGTTTTATGACAAGCTCTTGCCTTTCTGTGTACAGCCATATATGTCCAGTGGCGTAGCCTACAGGAGGGGAAATAGGGAAAGATGGCAAGAAACGTGAGAACATGAAAAGAAGATGATACAACTCCCTCCAACCCCCCCCCACAAAAAAAAAAGAAAATAGAGAAAAGGATAGAAAGAAAGAAGGAAGGGACACTTCTACAGAAACGTGAGAACATGAAAAGAAGACGATACAACCCCTCCCCCAATCTTTCCCAATCATTGACCACATTTACCCCCCCCCCCCCCGTTATGACCGCTGACCGCACCATCCCGTGTGGCATCAGTGCCCCATCCCCTCCCCCTCCCTCCTCAATGACTGGGCCCTTACTATGCTAATGTAAAGTATTGCCTACCACCCCCATACCATAAGGATTACTGAAAGGCAATAAATCTTTGCTAAAGAATAGCACTCAAAGTTTTCATTTTTTCCCCACTACATGCATGTACAACATTATATACAACATGAGAAATAACATTTTTGGTTCAACATAATGCTCAAGGCCTACTAGTGGAAAAGCTGAAATCACATTAAAGCACCTACACATAAAATACAACATGAGTAGGATAGAAAATAAATAGGGAAGAAAACCACCCATTATAGGCCAAATCAAACAGATAGTACGTTTTCATATGAAGTTAATAATAAATGATATTGTGCACATTTTCTGTTAATTCTGTTGATTTTTACCCCGTTGCCTGATTATTTCAAGCGCATCTTCTCCAATCAAATTACCAAATTCCTGGTGAACTAATGCGATTATACACGGAAAATAATTTACACGGATTTTTTTTTTTACCCAGGCGTTTTCTCTGTATGTGTTAATCTATTTTGCTATTGTGAATTACACTATTTTAGTCCCTAAACTTCTTCCACTGCTGCCTTGCGTTCCGGGAAAGGTGAAAATTTACATGTGAGCTTCCTTATTCCTTTTAAGGTAGTATCATAAGAGTATCATAGTAAAACATAATGTCACCTGAAAACTATACTGCCCTTCAAATTCCATCATATTCGAAAAATGACGAGAAATAGCTGAAAGTAGTTGTAATCGTGCTGTGTATATAGCAACCCGTCAGTCATACTCATTTTATCAGCAAATATCGATGCATTCAGATCATGCAGATTGGAATTACGAAGTATATCACAATATTTACATTAAATATTTAACCGAAAATACCACTAGACAAGAATATAGATCTGCTCCTTTCTTGTCCAGTGACACGCTAATAGGTTTAACCCGTTGCTTTATTTGCCAAGAATTCGCTTGAGTCAATAATAATATGGGATATCACCTCAGAGACGCTTCTTCTACAGGACCTTCTATTCTTATTCTTCTAACCTTACCTTCTTTTAGAAGTCCGAGAGTATATATTTCTAATGAAAAGCACATGAAGCTTGATAATTGCGAAACGCCCCTCCTAGCTATCATATTTTCTGGTTATTTTACACAGAAGACGTGATAGTCTAGTATTCAACTCGACACCAGGGGGGCGTTTCATCAAGTGTCTTGTCGGTGATTTTTACCGACAAATTTGCTCTCAGTCAATCAGATGCAAGGATTTCAGTAGCTTATAACAGTTATTGCAACTTGGCATTGATGACAAGTTTTATGAAACAGGGTCCAGACTTTTGGGGAAGACAGAGAGAGAGAGAGAGAGAGAGAGAGAGAGAGGGGGTGGAAGTGCTTGGTATGACAACTTAAAATCGAGAAGGAAGGGATATAACTTTTATATCGTAGAGTAAGGGGAAGTCCACCCTGATATCATTTTTTTTTAAAGAAAAGCAGAAAAATGAGAGACAAATCAGTGAATGTTTAAGAAAAAAGAATAAACAAACACACACACACACACACACACACACACACACATCTATAAGTTGCGAACATGCATGGCGCTTTGGGCCTTATGGGAAAAGCGCGGTATAAGTAATAAAAATAATATAGTTATAATAATAATAATAATGGTAAAAAAGTTTCACGTGTTTTAAATTCTTCCGAAAATATGTGGATCTGTATAGATAAACTGTTAATGGAACTAAGCATGATATTATGATATTATCCGGATTTTGTTCTTTAATCTGACTTTTTATCAAACTTTCACCATGATCTTTTTCTCTCAATCTTTATAATCTGTTTCATCATTGTTCTGCTAATACCAACACCCACTTGACATCAGGGTGGACTTCCCCTTTCAAACTATAGACATGGAAATTGAATACAAGTCATGCCTGTTGGCATGGAAATAAAATCGCAGAGTGCTTATTCATCTTTTGATATTATGATTTATGGCAATAATGCACGCATGAATGTATGCCATGACATGATATACAAAGTCAAATAATGATAAATTCTCGGGTCGCGAAAAGCGCCTGAAAAGTACACACACACACACACCCACACACACACACACACACACACACACACACACACATATATATATATATATATATATATATATATATAATTATATATATATATATATATATATATATATATATATATATATATATATATATATATATATATATATGCATGTACTACGTTGCAACTTGCATTCCTCTATGTTGTGGTTGCTATTGTTGTTGCCTCTAAGGCCAAGACGGTAAAATTGATTCCTAGTTTCTCATTCGGATTTTTCGAAAATGAGGAAGGGGTTCCATGTTATATGATATTTCATATTCTTTTTCCATATAGTAAAATGCTAATGGGTAAATTTCAGCACTTCAAAAAAAAAAAAAAAAAAAAAAAAAACACTTGCACATGCGTCTCAGAGCCAAATAAAAAGAAAAGAGTGAAATTACATTATACATATAAAATATATATATGATTCATGTTACCTTATTGCACTCAGATTCTTGTTTATTTCATTTCAGAACAGAAATATATAATAACAATAAGGCTGTCCGAAAAGGAAGGAGGGGACGAGAAACTGGGAATTATTTTTATTTGGCCTAAAATGTAGCCTAGGTCTAGCCTATATAATTCAAAGAAAGCTAAGGAAACTAAAAAGAAGAAATAGAAACATGCAAGAAAAAAGGTGATAAAAATGGAAGGATAATGAGGCAAAAGGGGGGGGGGTGACTAATTGAGAATCAGCGCTGAGCCAAAAGCCAGCACAGTTCTAAAGCATAAGCGAAAAGGAAGGTCTATAGAATTAAAGCAATCATGAAACATATTCATCACTTTTCTATGATGGCGAAGGATCACGATAATTGTTATATGAATGAAACATCAACAAACAACCAGACACAAAGAATGTTGAGCTCTCAAGTACTAGATAAAACTATTCTTCAGTCAGTTCACGACCTTCAATCTATATTGCCACAATACTCCGCGCTTTCTCATTTTTTTTCTCTCTATGGAACAATATAAACGCGCCATTCATTCTCAAACAAACATCTCGTATTACACAACATACAACCAAAAGAAGAAGAAGAAAAAAAAACAACACCATCCACACAATCACCTTTCAAAATCATCCCTCATTTACAAAAAAGAAGAAGGAATCAAATTTTTAAAGCTCTCACCTTACTAATCAGAGAGAATATTCCAGTGAATATATGAAAGTCAAAAGGTGTTTTCGTCAAAGTGATGGTTTCCAGTGGCGTACGAAAAAACCAGGTGTTCAACACTGACTGTACGAAAGTTGGTAGAATAGTATAATACCGGCCCGTTAGTAAAACTTGAAGCAGACCTATTCTGAACTAGCATTAGTAATGCGTTATAGCGGGCGCCAATAATGTAAACCCACAGAGCCTGCCGTGTTACAGTTTCATACTCACCTCCTAATCGATATTAGTCTTTGTAAGCTAGACCTCTTTGTTCGGGGCCGTGACTGTTTCGCAGCACTTATTACAATTAATATATATATATATATATATATATATATATATATATATATATATATATATATGCTCACAGCCAATCGAATTCGTTGATTTCATTAGCTTATATCAAATATTGTAATTTCTAAATGATATGAAACAGGATTCTAGGACAAGTACTTCCTGGACAATTTACCCCCTAGGACAATTATATATATATATATATATATATATATATATATATATATATATACACACACATGTATAAATTGTCCTAGGGGTAATTGCATTCATTGTAATTGTATCCATTTTCATATCATTTAGAAATTACAATATTTGATATAAGCTAATGAAATCAACGAATTCGATTCGATTCGATTCGATTCGATACATATATATATAATTATCCTAGGGAGTAATTGTCCAGGAAGTACTTGTCCTAGAACCTGTTTCATATATCATTTAGAAATTACAATATTTGATATAAGCTATAAAATCAACGAAATCGATTGGCTGTGAGCATATATATATTGCTTTGATAAAGGCCTGTGACCGAAACGTCAGTAAATTTTACGTCTTGCGGTGTTTTAATTTCAACATAAAATTGTTTGCTATATATATATATATATATATATATATATATATATATATATATACATACATATATACAATTGTCCTAGGGGGTAATTGTCCAGGAAGTACTTGTCCTAGAATCCTGTTTCATATCATTTAGAAATTACAATATTTGATATAAGCTATGAAATCAACGAATTCGATTGGCTGTGAGCATATATATATATATATATATATATATATATATATATATATGATATACAGGAAGAGAAAGAGAGAGAGAGAGAGAGAGAGAGAGAGAGAGAGCACCGGAGAGTGCATTTAAAGGGTATACCAATCACTAACATATATTTTGCTCTGTATGTTAGAGGTTCTATTTCGTTATACTACGCGCTCACCAAGATAAGGGCTCGCGCGGAACCCAACTCGGAGTTCAGTTCCGCGCAAGCACCTTCTTGTTATCCTTTATTTCCCTCATACTCCTAAACTGCTGACCCATAGAATGCAAGATAAAGTTCTTTGAGGTTGATTTTACACTTTCTAGCGGTATACAAATTATTTTTCAGGTGATTGGTACACTTTAAAAATTAGATATAAGTTGTGTTGAAAAATGACCGAATAGCATTTGTCCGCTTCTGCGGGAAAAATGAATATCGTAAGCATTGAACCTTCCTCAATTATTAAAAAACAAAAAGCGGACGAGAAAATAGGAATCGATTTTACTTGGCCTGAATAATAGATGCAACCATGTTTCACTGTTTTCAGACCTTGACATATTTTCATTAATCACGGTTCGGTAGTCATTGTGTATTTTCTTTTTCTTTATTATTCTTTTTTTTTTATCAGTTCCATATTTTGATCAAATTTGGGGTTGGTTCATGAATCAAAAGTTGTCTGTTTAAATTCCATATTGCGGAATCACACATTTTCACCAAAAATGATGGTGGTGGTCTTCCATCAAGCCCCGTGTCATAATAAGTAACCATAATATCAAATTACGAAGACAAACTCAACAAAACAAAAAACAACAACAACAAAAATCCAACACGGAAAAAAAAGAAGAAAGTAAATATGTGGGTGTCAATGGCAATGATAATGACTTTTGAAATTATTCTCATGTCACCCATATGCATGCCCGGTATTGGATGATACAATCGTACATGTATTAAATAATCATTACTGTCTTCAATCAAATGATTTACATAGGATTCGAAAAATGAGCCGGTCTCCATCATGGGTAGATGCTCATTTTTGGCGCAGTAAAACAAAGAAAGAGACAATTAACAAACAATATTCAATTGATTAAGTAATTGAATACATGAAAGTATTTCAAAATTAATATATATTCCATGAATAACATGAATAATTCTACAATATTTCCAAAGAAGGTTAAGCAGTGTGTGCGTGTGTGTGTGGGTGTGTGTGTGTGTGCGTGTGTGTGTGTGTGTGTATGCGCGCGCGCAAAACGATCCCCGCAATAAATGTGTTTTCAAGAAAATGGGAGAGCGGGGTGAACTGGGACGCGGGAGAACTGGGACACCACCCCTAACTCAAAAAATAATTAAATGAATTAGTTTGAATCCTACGAAAGGTCTTAACAATCAATGTTCAAAAATACATCCACAGCTATACTGCGATTTGGCTTGTAGGTTTAATTTTCACTTTTTTTTTTTTACCATTCAATTTCAAATATTTTACAAGTATACCAATTGGCAAAAGTAAACACCCTGCATATAGCACATAAGTCTTATATGCCCCTATAATTTGCAATAATATTTTTAGCGATAAATACCAACGCGAATATTTTGTTGTTGTTTTTTAGTATCGGGGTGAAGTGGGACATCATGTCTCAGTTCACCCAGGTTACTTTTCGTGTACGCCAAGAAAATTAGCTTTTATCAGTCATAATCCACAGACATTTTACATGAAAATATCTTTGGGTCTACATAAAAATCGTAAAAAGTCATATTGGTCACTTCCTTTTTACAGATCATTCATCCTACTTCAGACAAGCTTGTCTGTAACATAAACAGGTATAAATATTATGAACAATTATTCATTTTTGCCAAAAACCGTCGAAATATAGGTTAAAGTTTACAAAACGCTCATAATTTCACCCAAGTATTTTTTTTAAATGGGCATGAATCTTTAAGTCAACTTTACAACTGACTCTATATTACCTTTAACATTCCCAGCACTTATTCTAGACAAATACCAGAAACATGGGCGGAAATCTGCCCTCAGAAGTGGGGGGGGGGGGGGGGGGGACACATTTTTGTTTTCCACTTTGCTGTTCTGCAGAGTAACAAACACAAACACACACACACACGCATGGGGTATTGGGAGTAACCGCCCCCCCCCCCCTCTACCTAGATCCATCAGTACTCCAGTACATGAATAAATGTGCGTGCATAAATATAAATGAAAACATTCTAACTCGAAAGGAATGCCAGAAAATAATTGTGAGTCTCTATTACTCATTTGCTCAGTCTCATCGGTCGCACTGTAAATGTTAACAAACATGGTATTTTCATCCCCATTTCTCTCCCACATATATTTATTTGTCAATGTTTAAGGCAGCCTCTACACAATCAGTTCTTCTTCCTGGTCAGCATGATTGTGGTAGCGATCACAATCATTTAGTTCATTATTCTGTCCCTTTCTAAATTTGTTTGATTACAGTTGCTTCCTTGAGTGTACTTAATTCATCCTATTATATACTTGTTTTATTTATTAGTAAACGAATCAGTAATAAATAAGGAATGAGAAATAAATAAAATGATTGATACATAACGTAAGCTCACAAATAAATAAACAATCTATGCAACAAAATTTGAATAAAGTCAGCAAATTGCACATCGTTATTTAAGTAGACCTTCAATACCTTATAGGTGATGCACATAGATTGCCTTTCTTGTCTACAGCTAAATGCCGTCATGAATTCCCATACCTTTTCTTCTGAAAATTTTGCGAATATTCTTCATTCATTGCTGCT
Organism: Heliocidaris tuberculata; assembly: GCA_025618425.1. Classification (NCBI taxonomy): domain Eukaryota; kingdom Metazoa; phylum Echinodermata; class Echinoidea; order Camarodonta; family Echinometridae; genus Heliocidaris; species Heliocidaris tuberculata. The sequence goes on along the minus strand of CM046842.1, from coordinate 32,306,917 downwards.
TAGTAAATAAAGACAATATAATCAAGAAACCAGTGTTCTGTGTATTCTTCAGTACAAAGTTGTTCAACAGTTAAAAAGGTAAAACAGTGTCTACTATAAGACCAAGTCTCTTTATAGTTAACATACAAAATAGAAAAGTACTCTGGATTGAAAGACCAATGATTATAAGTTAAAGGTCCTGGGTAAGAGTGTAGGAGGGAAGAATGCAAAAGTGCTCAGTTATGAAGTGAAATGGCAAAGAAATATCTCAGATAGTATCACAGAAGCGCAACTATGGCAAAGCTTTGGAAAAATAGTCAGTGGAAAAAGAATATATTTAATGATAATAGTGTGAGAGCATTACTGTAACGCTTCATTTTCTTTTATTTTCTTTGTTTATATTTTCACTCATATCTCGGATAATATGAATCAGATTGGTATGAAATTTTCAGAGATTCTCCTCCATGCATAAACAATGAAACTGACGTACAATCCTTCATTTCGCATATAGTTTTGCACTCTTCCCCAGTACCTTCAGTTATTGCCAGGCTTAGCTTTGCAGCATGCATGAGATTTGTATACTTAATACACTTGTAACTCTCTCACGTTTCTTGTATTAGTGTACGACTTTATTACAAATTAAATATTATAGTAGAAATGAACAAGTCAGAACCTGATCTTCATGAATAACCTCTCGTCATATACATACATAATATTGTGTGCAGACAAGGCGTCGGCTTATCGATTACAAGTTCACAACTTAAGCATTTGCAACGTTTGCAGTCTAGTCTTGAACAGTTTTCTACAATATAAAACATACATGTAGTACATCAGGTACTTAAAAGCTGTAATCACTAATGTAGCAAACCATTCTCCCATTTAACAAATGAGATATTGATATAGATATATGTACTTGGACTGCACCGTCAGTGGAAACATGAAAATTTAAGTTCAATGATCACATGTTCACTTTACATACTCTATTCCTGTTGTATTCATTTTTTTTTCGAGCAGTAATATTTTATATGTCAAATACTTTCACATTCAGTCTGTTGACCCTCTTCATTTACATGCTAATTGCATAATGAATATAAAAAAATACCAGAAACTTAGTTGTTGCGGTGTGAAAGTTTAAAGGCAGACATTGTGAGCACCTGATTTAAAAATAATTCATGTCAAGATGAGACATGTATATGAATACTTGCATATGTACTCAAAAACTCTTAAACCAACAAAAATTATAAACAAAACCCTATAGATACTGATCGCAAACAGAGGTTTGATTATTTATTATAGTAGGCGATAATAATTAAAACGACCGTCTATGGGGGAACACATGCATTGTAAATCTGGTTACTCAATAGATTTTCGGCTTTTCAAAGCACTTAATGAAAGTTTTGAAGCACAATTTTTTCAGGGTTTCATTTTTAGACCTTATCAAAGACACCAATAAGCAGCAGAACCATAGAACTCAGATTTTTTCACTGGAAACAATGTTAATCAATGCCTTTAAGCAGTGAAAGTACATGTATTTTACAATCCCATGTTTTCCCCTCTTTGTTTTACTATTTCATTTTTTCCTTTAGTACAAAACTAGTCAGGCACTCGAAACATGCTCTATATTTTTTAATGGATGACAGAAATTTCATGTCCAGATGTGACACAGAAATGCAGCATTGCAATGCACTGTCATATATACATGTAGGTGTATGTACTTGGACTGCACTGAGCACCGTCAGTAGAAACATGAAAACTTAAGTCAAATTATCACATGTTCACTTTACATACTCTATTTTGGTTGTATTCATTTTTTTTTTAGCAGTAATATCTTATATGTCAAATAGTATCACATTTAGTCACTTGACTTTCTTCATTTACATGCTAATTGCGAAATGAATACATATACCAGAAACCATGACCAGAAACTTAGTTATTGTGGTATGAAAGTTTAAGCAGTGAAAGTACATGCATTTCACAATCCCATGTTTTCTTCTCTTTGTAGTACTATTTCATTGTTTTTTATCCTTTAGTACAGAACTAGTCAGGCACTGGAACATGCTCTTTATTTCTTCAATGGATGACAGAAATTTCTTGCATGTTCATCAGTTTGTCTAAGGTAGATGTAAGCGTACTGTATAGATAGCTCCTAGACACGTGGCGATCGATGTCACTCATCAATTGGCTGGCATCATAGAGTAAAATACCCATGGCTTGCATAGCGAGTTCGAGTCGTACGCTGCAAGCGCTTTTTTTTTTTTTTTTATACACAAGTTCTTTACAAAAAGAAAATTATATATTTCGAAATTTGAGGATACATGTACATGTAGGTAATTTCGGTTTTGAATGATGTATTTTTTTTTTCATAATAAAAGACCACAAATTGTGGGGGGACATTTGATATTGTGTCCCCTACCTTCCAAATAGTGGGGGGGGGGGGGGGGGGACACGTCCCCCCCCCCCGTCCCCCCCCCGGGATTTCCGCCCATGACCAGAAATAATGATTTTGACATTTTCAAGAGTTTTGTCCCATTTCTTCCCGACTGTCCCACTTCACCCCTATTACTGTCACAGCAGTTCACCTCCATGGTGTCCAACTTCACCCCGTTCAAGTACCTCATTTTTCATGATTATTTGCTTATTTAATAAAAACTAAAAATAAAGGGATTGTGTCAAAAACTTCGTTTTGTAGCCTACTATTTATATTATTTACCATGTAAAAATGAAGAGGCTACAATGAATATTTTAGAAGTTACAAAGCAAAGAGTGCCAAATCACGATTCTTGTCTCACTTCACCCCGCTCTCCCTACCGCTGAACATTTCTAATATCTCAAACTTCTTCAAAATTAATCAGATTACTAAATCTTTAAAGAGAATTAACCCTTTCAGGACAGGGATTATTTAAGGGCTAAATTGATCACATTTTATTCTTCAAATTGGCAACGATAATATTTTTCTTTTAGTGCTACATGGTTCAAATAAGGTGTAATGTCTTTGAAAACAATATGGTTAGAAATTTGTTGAATACTTGAAAGAAATTGCCAAATTTGATGAAAAACAATGATTTTAAACCTCTCAATGTGTTGCCAATTTAAGGATCTCAAAGCTTATTCTTGTTTTAAAAATTCCTGGCATCAAACGCAATATGGTCATGCAATAAAAATGGACATAGTGTGTGCAGAAAATTTTGCTCTTTCTACTAGTGCATCTGGTATATTTTTTAGAGCTCTGGATCAAAAATTATTGAGCCAAACCACAAAATGTGGTCAATTGTCTCGAAAGGGTTAAGGTTGGGTTTTGGTAAAGTAGAAATTAAATTAAATTTGAGTTAAATATGAATTAAAACTTATGTTTTCATGAGAAGAGATCCTAAAGGAACGTAGGAACTAGTTTTTATTCAAATTGATAAACGGTTACTACTAGTTGGCATTAAAGATGAAAAACTGGTGCATGAAGACAAAATGGAAGTCAAACTTCGGAAGCGTCTTTCTGGAAGAAATACTTTTCCAGAGCCCTACTCTTCTCGAGTTTCAAAAGCCATTATCTCCACTAATACTCTTTCTCTATAGAGTTGACCTTTATACCAAATTAACGCTATTATGAAATGGAGAATAATAATCATTAATAAAGTTAGATTTGAAAAAAAAATACGACTTCTGTCTCATTTTGACTTGACGGGTCACACATTATCCATTATAATAATAATTATAATAATAATAATAATATTTTTGATTTGATTTTATTTGTTTCCACGATCGGTTTACATTTGTACATGAGAAAGCAAAATATAAGTATATAAATCAAATGGCATAATACAAAGGATAATAAATAATAACAGCTCAGTATAATAAACATCTTCCAGTAGAGGTAAAAAACGCATACAGTATAATTATACACTTGTGGGGGAACCTATTAAAAGCAAGGCTTGTCGAGTTAGGTCCCCATTTAACAAAGAAAAGGAGCTGGAAAGTAGAATTATGAGATTAAGATGAGAAGAAACAAAGAGAGGACGGAAATCAGCGGATGGAAACAGAAGAGAACATAAAAGATTAACTAATTATAGAGAGTGGAAGGGAGAGAGAGAGAGAGAGAAGAGAGAAAAGAGAAGAGAGAAGAGAGAAGCGAAGTGCAGATCGAGATCAGCAACCATGCAGCATTTTAGTATATGGTTTTAGCAAAAGAGATTTCAGTTCTTTTTTAAAACGGTGCAGTCTCTCTATTTCCTTAAGGTTTGGATCGAGACTGTTCCAAAATTTGGGACCTGTAAAGACGAATGTTTTGTGCGCTAAGAGCGTTCTCGTGCGGGGAAGATGGAAAAAGTTTGATTGTCTTGTTGGGTAGTTGTGGAGTGTATTGTTAGTTGTGAAAAGGTCTGAGAGAGCATTTGGAAGTTCATTATTGATTAGTTGGAACATAAATTGACCCAGATTATAAAGGTATAAGTCAAACACTAATAATAACAATCATCATCATAATTATAATGATAATAATATTAATGATAATAACTAATGATAATAATAATAATAATAATAATAATAACAATGTTGATAATAACCCATTAATGTGTCTTGTCACTGTATGAGTTCAACTCAAACTTCAAATTTCATATCTTATAATCCGTCCTCGTGCTCCGGCCATTCTTGCCTCTGTCCTTTCCCGTATGCCACGCATACATTCATCATTATTATATATTGTTTTTAATGCATGTATTGCTTTGTACTTATGTCAATCTTATTTTGTCTAAATCCCTTTCTATCTCAAATTCTCTTTCTTTCTTTTCCCCTCATCCATCATGCCCACTTTCTGTTTATATTCTCTTTCCACCTCTCCCGCCCCGCATTGTCTCTTCCCTCCTCTCTCTGCTCACAGTTTGTTAATTCTGTATCATTTATTGCATTACATGTTTATTTATCAGATGTTTATATTTCTTTTTTATGTTTAATTTGGATGCTATTTAAATGTCATAAGTGTGTATTTATTATATTGTAACTCTATTGTAATACTTTGTTCATGTACTGCCAGTGGAGGGCATATTTCTATGTTTTTTAAATATGGATCAATAAAAAGAATCTGAATCTGAATCTGATCTGAATAGTTATACGCGCCAAATCAATTTCCAATTGATAAAAAAAAAAACATTTTGCGTTGTATACTTCAATCATTTCATATTTTATTTGGGTTGTATATCCCTAAGTAAAGCGCCAAATTAATTTTTGATTCGATATATGTATTTTACGTCTTAGTTCTAATTTATTTGTTGTTTCATTTGGTCAGTAGATTCTTTGTAATTTATGCGCCATACCAATCTTATATTCGACATAAACGTTATGTGTTGAATATTTGATTCATTTGTTGTTTTATTTGGGTTGTAGATTCTCCATAAATTACGCGCCTACTTATAATTTTCATTTTTATAAAAATATTTTGCGTTGTATACTTCATTCATTTCATATATTTTATTTGGGTTGTATATTATCCCTAAGTAAGCGCCAAATCAATTTTCGCTTCGATAATGTATTTTGCATTTTTGTTCTAATTTATTTGTTGTTTCATTTGGTCTGTAGATTCTTTGTAATTTATGCGCCAAACCAATTTTATATTCGACATAAACGTTTGGTGAATACTTGATTCATTTTGTTGTTTTATTTAGGTTGTAGATTCTCCATAAATTACGCGCCAACTTATAATTTTCTATTCGATATAAACATTTTGCGTTGTATATTTCATCAATTTGATGTTTTATATGGGTTGTATATTATCCATTATTTACGCGCCAAATCAATTTCCAATCGATAAAAAAACATTTTGCGTTGTATATTTCATTCATTTCATTTTTTATTTGGGTTGTACATTATCCCTAAGTTAAGCGCCAAATCAATTTTCGATTCGATAAATGTATTTTGCGTCTTAGTTCTAATTTATTTGTTGTTTCATTTTGTCTGTAGATTCTTTGTAATTCATGCGCCGAACCAATTTTCTATTCGATATAAACATTTTGCGTTGTATAACTTCATCCATTTCATGTTTTATTTGAGTTGTATATCATCCATTAGTTACGCGCCTAATCAATTTCCAGTCGATCAAAAAACATTTTGCGTTGTATACTTCATTCATTTAATATTTTATTTGGGTTGTATATTATCCCTAAGTTAAGCGAAAATTAGTTTTTGATTCTTTAAAATCATTCTCCGGTGTGTGACTTCATTCATTTGTTGTTTTATTTGGGTTGTAGATTATCCATAAGTTACGCACCAAATCAGTTCGATAAGAACATTTTGCGTTGTATCCTTCATTCATTTGTTGTTTCATTAGGGTTGAATATTATCAGTAAGTTCCACCCCAAATCAATTTTCGAATGTTTGTCAGCCCAGGCGCTGCACATAGCAGACGACAAAGCGATAATGCTATCGCGATAATTCCATTATCGCGTCTTGGCCTCCGCCGCGTCGATCGTTTGCGCTGTCCTTTATTTTCTTCAAGCTCCTTAACCGCTAACCTGTAGAATGCCGGGTAAAGTGATTTGGGGTTAATTTTATACATTCTAACTGTATACAAATTATTATTATTATATATATATTTATTTATTTTATTTATTTATTTTATTTTTTTTTTAATTTTTTTTTTGCCTCAGAGACCCTTTCACCTTCACATCAAATGTCAGATGGCACAATATTGTACTGGTATATCCTATGTCTGTGTTCAATCATGGTGTTTTGGCGTGATTTTGCACCATTCACTCGTACATAAAGTCCGTCGGACTAATGCAATTACATTTCTGACTGCACGAAGCCAACCGAATATCGCACATGCATCGAGAGCTAGCTCGTATTCAAGTCTGGATCCGAAGTTTGCGCTACGGACATACGGTATATTATAATGGTCTGGCTAACTCGGCACTAGGGCGAACTCGGCACTGCGCGGTGACTATGTTTCAAGAGTTGAAGTCCCCGCTACGCACCGTACCACTTTTTAGCCTTAAATTTCATGTTTTGTATAATCGTACTTCTTAATTGAAATGTTCAACATTACTTCTTTGCTAATCATTATACACATTGATATCAAATAATTTTGAATTTAAGTGTTTTGAAATGTGTAATTAATGCGAAATTCAACACAAATGTTTGCGATCAATTCAACTCTATGGGTCACTCGGCCGCGATTTTCCGCCAAGGCCGAGTTCGCCCTAGTGCCGAGTTAGCCCGGATTCATTATAATCAAGTGCCCTCTCGCGGCATAGCGAAACGTTCCACAATCTGCGGTTGTATTTCCCTTTAAACCCTCAATCATTAGGTTAGCATTCATATCGTTTTTCCGAGGTCCATATTTCCGAAGTTTCGTCATTTCGTGTGTCTCTAACTATGACTTGTGGAGAGTCTGCTTTCTAAGACTAGGTTGTATTAAAATGTAAAAAGCCAATAAATGTATTGCAATGAGCAAGACTCGGTTACGTGGTGCGCACGTGACGTGAACGCAGAGCATCTTCCATTGTCAGGGGCGTGGCTTTATTCAGAAAGTTCACTGAGACCGCTTTTTCCACACCCAACACTCCCATGGAGCATAAGGGAGCTAATTTCCCTCCTGTTGAGTTTAAATGGATGAACGGGTGAAGATGTCTGCCTTGAAGGATATTTGAATAGTTGTGGGATATGGGATGAATGAAAACGGGGGAGTTTGTTGTCCCGTCTTTGTTTGCATGCACGGATAATACCACTAGTAAATTGTAAAGGAACGCATAAAAATGACGTTGTTTCGGATGAACGGAGGGACGTTATTTCAGGGATCTGCTCGAAAGTTCGTTGACACGCCCATATACATTGGTAAACAGATAATTATTGTCATGTGTAATCACCATGGAATGTACATGTCATGGACAAACTTAACAATAAAGAGAGCAATTTACATCAAATTGTCAGTTTTAACACCATGAATGCACTCATGGGGTTACGCATCAGCGATCGTACATGCAATTGCTAGCAGGCCTGCAACATGCATGTACTAGCTGGGAGTAAAAAGAACACATTTTATATATTTGATCAATTAAAACCTCAAAAGTTGTAACTCAAATTAGACTGAGGTTATTTCAAATTTTAAAGTAGAAGGATGTCAAATTTATATGAAATAATTTTAATCACATGTATTTGAATACTTTTCTTAAAACAATGCTCTGAATATTCAAGGAGATTTTCACTTTTTAAAAATCAAAACCCGAAAGTGTGTATCGGTAATTTATTCAGAACACAACACCATTGTGCATCGTACCTGCCAAACTATTTTTATCCTGTGTCAGTAATGATCAATGACTCTGGTTTAAAAGAGATGCTATTTCGGGACAGGCTCCCAGACTATTCGCTTTTATTTTATTTTCTGATATGGATTATTATAAACCAATGTAAACGTTTACATTAGGTGTTGTTTTAATGAAAAAAATAAAATAAATGAAATGAAATATGTTGCGAGGTATCTTGGTATGGTAAGACATGATACAAGATCTTGCACCGTGTAGACATCGAATCAAGATTAAAATTAAACCTGATCTCGCACCGTGTAGACATCGAATCAAGATTAAAATTAAACCTGATCTCGCACCGTGTAGACATCGAATCAAGATTAAAATTAAACCTGATCTCGCACCGTGTAGACATCGAATCAAGATTAAAATTAAACCTGATCTCGCACTGTGTAGACATCGAATCAAGATTAACATTAAACCTGATCTCGCACCGTGTAGACATCGAATCAAGATTAAAATTAAACCCGATTAAGATCAAGATGTAGAAGCATGAATACTCTCCCCCCCCCCCCCCTCAGGCGGTCAACCATACACATATGCTTGTTCCAGATTCTTAGAGACCCCCCTTTAAGGATTGAAATGGGTAATTAGGACTTTGACCACCTATCGCGGCTTTTGGAAGGGAAGCTATCAAAATTACCCCCCATCACAGGTTTTTGGAAGGGAAGCTAGTAAAATTCCCCCCCCCCCCCCCAAATGAAGGAAGAGTGTCCACAATTTCAGCATTTGCATGGACAGGAATATCGGGACCCTATTTCAGGATTTTTCGGGAAAGATTTGAAAACTACCCCTGATTAAAAGTATTTCGGATAAAATGCTAAAAGACCCCCTATTTCAACGATTTTTCGGGATTTTTTCCCGAACTGAGCCCCTAAATCATACCCCTTTTCCCGAAAAATCGGGAACGTGCATGCGCGCGGTACAGATGACCAGCCTGATTTACATCTCTACTTCAAACTACATAAACACAAACAGAAACTACTACACCTCTTTTTACTGATCTTTATATACAAACCTTTAATATCTACATCTTTTAATAATATAATTATAAACATATCTGATGAACATAATATAATACTATAGCATGTACATAGTGCAGGTTATTAGAAATCGAGTGCATTTCATAACATAGAATATGGTGTATGGGACTGAAAGTGTGAAATTTTTTGAATATATCAAGGTATGTTGAAAAGAAAATTCTTGCTTTTCATGGATGGAAGGAATGAATGGGCAAAATATTTAACACCTATTTTTTTTGTAAGGATTAAAAATAGTCTTTAAAGTTACAGAAATATGATTACACAATTTCATCTATCACATTAACCAAGTACATGTACATGTATAGACAATTTTATGCTGTTCTATATACAACTAAAGACCCCAGTTATCACAATGTTTTGGCAACAAAAGTTTCTGCTTTCAATTAATAGAGGAATCAAATTTCGAACCCGTGTTGAAAGACTGGTAGATATTAATCTAAATTAAAACAAACATCAGGACATCATACCAAAGTTTATGGGAGAAACAATTAGTGACATTCTACCAGTCTACAAACAGCTTACAGACAAGTTAACCCATCTCATTCACACAATACAACTTGAAGATCATAGATGAAATGACAGATATGGTGATAGTCTACCATTCTCTGAAAACTGTTTTACCAGTCTATAAACAGCTAGCTTACTGATAAGTTACTCCATCTCATTTACACAACATACTTTGAAGATCATATGTGAACTGAAAGAGATGGTAAAAGTCTACCAGTTTCTGGAAAAAGTGACATTCTATCAGTCTATACGTTACCACTTACAGGGATTTACTCCATCTCATTTACACAACATACTTTGAAGATCATATGTGAACTGAAAGAGATGGTAAAAGTCTACCGGTTTCTGGAAAAAGTGACATTCTACCAGTCTATACGTTACCACTTACAGGGATTTACATTTCAAACTTTGATAATCATGGATGACAAGACAGAGTGAGTGATAGTCTACCATTCTTTGAAAAAAAAATTATTTTATCAGTCTATTACCAGCTTTTACTGACAAGTTATCCCATCTTTACATTTCACATTTTCATAATCCTGGATGAAATGACGGAGATGGTGATAGTCTGCCATTCTTCAAAAAATTATGGCACACACTGAGAGAATGATATTACATATACCAATATATTGACAGAATAACACATTAATGTACTTGAAGCAACAGGAATAGTGGTAGTATACCACTCTCTAAAATAAGAACAGAGAGGAAGAAGACTGGATATAATAACATCTTTATTTCTGACAATGATACATGCCATTGCAACGGACATATAGGAAGAAATGGCAAAGTGATCGTTTACCATTCTCTAAAAATAGGACAATGGTAAAGAGACGATAAAATCACAGCTCTAAATATTTCTTACAATGATACATTTCATAACAAAATTGAAAGACATAACAGATCCATTGCAATTACAGGGAAAAATGTAAAAGTTTATGGAATGAAAGCAAGGTGATAATTAGGAAGATAATCACAGCAGAAAATGACATTTCATTATTCATAATTACATCATCATACAGTGTATATAAAAAAAATATATAATTATATACACAACTAAACTGGTAGTTTGGTATAAGGTTACAACCTGTGTGACACTGTGACCTTGAGACATAATTCATGTTTAAAGGGTAATCCAACCTTTGTAAAAAAAAAAAAAAAAATGATTTGTGTGAAAGGAGAAAAATAAGAGGAACAGTATGGTGAAAGTTTGAAAGAAATCAGACAAAGAATAAGAAAGTTATGAATGTTTGAAAATGAGATCACTACATCTATTCGAATCTCAAATTGACAATTTGGTGAATCGATTGGGACGTATTCATGGTTCAACTCTCTCATTTGTCGTACATCAAAATATCATTAAATTCTAGTTTTCTCCTGAGCGCCTTTGACCTCGGCCAGTACTCAAAATATATTGTAGATAGCAAATTATTATAGGTCCTCCAAAAAGAAAAAATTACTAAGGTATACATTTTGAAAAAATTACATCTTAGTCATTTTGTGTGTTGGAGCCGATGGGAAAGTTGACTGCTGCTACATCACAATGACAATTGAAATTCCCATATGTATAGTGATTACAACCTTTAAAAAAAAAAAAAAACTTTCTTATTGCTTGTCCAATTTCGTTCAAACTTTCACTATCTGCCTTTTTCTCATTTTTCTGCTTTCACACAAATCAAATTAGTACAAAGGTTGGATTGCCCTTTAAGGGTAACTTTGTGGTCTATATGACTAAAAATCATTTGTGTGTGTGTGTGTGTCCCCCCCCCCCCCCCCCATAAAATCTTGTTAAAGGTAATCATGTTTTGGAAAAGGTTATCAAAATTGTGTATACTTTTTTTTTTTAAATGCCCTGTATATTTCAAATGAAAGGACAGGCCACATAATTAAACTTCACAGGCATTACCAATAAAACTAAATCCAGGGCCCTGTTTCATAAAACTTGTTATCAATAACAAGTTGCAATAACTGTTATAAGCTACTGAAATCCTTGCATCTGATTGGCTGAGAGCAAATTTGTCATAGAAATGTGGCAGTTGTTACTGATAACAAGTTTTATGAAACGGGACCCTGGTAGAGTTCAACTGAAGGACAATCCAACCTTGAAGGAAAACAGACAAATCAGCGAAAAGGAATGGTGACAGTTTGAATGAAACCACATAGATAATAAGAAAGATTATTTGAAAATAAAATCACATGGGAATTTCAAAACAGCGAAATGGTAATGCCCCCTGTGATGTAGTGACAGAAAACTTCCCATTTGTTCCAACCCCCCAAATAGGCTAAAATATTATTTTATTTTATTTTATTTATTTATTTATTTTTATTTATTTATTTTTTATTTTTTTTATTTATTTATTTATTTTTTTTTTTTTGTGGGGGGACTTAGTATAACTATCTGTTCTCTCACTTATCTGTTTCTCTGATTGTTTTGCTTTCCTTCAAAGCTACATAAAGTCTAATTAACAATTACAACCCTCACTTCACAAGTTGCATCATGATCATATTTTTTTTTATTTATTTATTTATTTTTTTTTGGGGGGGGACTAAGTATAACTATCTGTTCTCTCACTTATCTGTTTCTCTGATTGTTTTGCTTTCCTTCAAAGCTACATAGTCTAATTAACAATTACAACCCTCACCTCACAAGGTGCATCATGATCATTAAGGTTTTGCTTGACAGACTGGTTCTTCTATCATCTCAGTTCACATTTCATACCTATTCATATGCATAAAGCACCAAAGATGGTGAACGGCTACCATTCAAATCTGGATATTATCCATACTTCCTACAAAAGGCCATCAGAAGGAGGGGGGGGGGGGGGGGGGGGGGGGTAGGGTACGATGGGTGCAATCGCACCCCCTTTTATCAATCCCCCCCCCCCCCCTTGCTTGCTTCTCCGAAAAATTTCGGAATAAAAACGGGCATGCAAAAAGCTGATTACCATCCCCCCTTTTTTTTTTGCTTGTCAAAAGTTTTGGAGTAAACACGTACATGCAAAAAACTGATAACATTTTTTTTTTTGGGGGGGGGGTGATTTTGTAGATGTGTCACCCCCACTTTGAAGAGAGATAACATTTGGGTTTATGAAAGTACAACCCACTTTTGAAAAAGCTTCCGACGGCCCAGCTACACTCAACAGCTGTACGGTGCTGGAAGAAAGCATAAGGCCTCTTTCACACTTGGCGCAGGAAACCACCTCATTTATCGCTGCAGCAGCAAAATTAAAAACAATTTACTTGTAAAGAAATGGCGAGGAAGGTGGAAAACAAAAATAGCCACTCATAATAAATGGCCTCATGGTTACTCACTTATCGCTGTGTTATAAGACACAGAAAGGTGAAGCACACCACGATTATGTCATTTCATTTACCACTGAATTTTTCTGTGGTGGTTTACGGCATTATGTGTGAATGGGGCTTAACAGCAAGAGTTAAGAGGCAGGTTCAGTCCAATACCATTGAGAGTGCATGTATGTCATGAGACTGGTAACGTTCCCATCTCTCTGCTCTCCGTGCCATTAACCTCTGATAGGAGCTCACTGAGAAGGTAGCAGGTCTCCATTCTCTCACTTCCAATGGCTTCTTCAAATTGAAGTCTGAAAAGAAATGTTTACAAAACATCAATGGGAAAGAATAATACCACGTATACAGTAGTCTATCATCTCTGCTTTTCAATCCTGTATATATCATTTGATTCTATTACATGTAGTTCTCTTTATATGTTATTATTTCTTTCTCTTCCTCTGGTTTTCTCTTAACTCCTCTAATAAATCTGCCCCTCTCTCTCTCTCTCGCTCTCTCACTCTGTTCGTCTCTTCCTCTTGATGTCTCTCTGCCCCTCTCTCTCTCTCTGTGGCTCTTTTCGGCTGTCTGTCTTCTTGTCTCTCTCTCCATCACTCTCTCCCTCTATCTCTTTCTCTCTCTCTCTCTCTCTTTCTCTTGTTGTCTTGTTCATAATTCTCTCTGGCGTCTATCTGTCTCTCCCTGACCGTCTGTTTGTCTTTTTGTCAGTTTGTCTATCTGTCTGACTCTGTCTTTCTCTGTCACTCTCTCTCTGTTTGTCTGTCTTAATGACAGAGTGATTTACCTCAGCTGATCTGCATCAGGATCTTTCCCTCTGTTCTCTCTGATCTTAGTCTCAATCTCTGTGAAGATATCATTACCAAGAATACCTCTGCATTCACAGTTCGCTTCTTCTGATGCTCTCTTTCATTTTATTTTTCTCTCCCGCTGTCTCTCTCACTCTCTCTCTCTATCTCTCTTTCTATCTCCCTTTCTCTCTTTATCTCTGAATACTAGTTTGTCTCTTTTCATGATAAAGTGACTTACCTCAGCTGATCCGGATCAAGATCTTTCCCTCTGTTCTCTCTGATCTTAGTCTCAATCTCAGTGAAGATATCATTACCAAGGACACCTCTGCATTCACTGTCACAAGAACAATCACAACAGCACTAATATTAGCATTATCTTCGTAGTTAATGACCTAATCTATGTATGTATCATGAATATCAGGAGTGTCTGAGGGCAATTTACAACCCCCCCCCACCCCCCCCAAAAAAAAAAACAACAACAACAAACAAACAAAACATACAGAAAAACAAACACTAAAATAAAAAACTAAAACAAAAAAACAAAATAAAGCAAACCAAAACAAAACAAAAGACACACAAAAAAATTAAAAATAAAGAACAAAACACATCACAACAACTCTGATAGAGCCAGCCATCAATGAGAAAAGAGCCTAGTAAAAACTTTGTTTCCATGCCACTGCTTCTTTCTTTCTCATCATTTTCATCGCAAACATGTACTACATGTAGGGAATGCCTTTAAGAGGAAGTACTCACTCGGCTAGTAGTTGTCTACAGCTTCTGATGTCATCTGACAGGTTGGCCGAGTCTTCAAAGCTGTCATCCTGATCGCTGGGATGGACATCTACATTGGCTGCAGTCCTGGCATTACTTAGGATATCTTCTAGAGTCTGTTTATTGAGAAAAATAGAATAGTACAAATATGCAATGAGAAAAATGAAATAGTACAAATATGCAAAGAAAAATAGTACAACTATGCACTTAGAAAAATGAAATAGAGTCAAACCTGCTTTAGCGACCACCTGTCTATGAAGACCATAATTTTCAATTCCCTTGAACAGTGTATTAAAGGAACCTGTACATAAAGACCACCTGCTCATAAAGACCGCTTTCTTTTCTCCCTTGAGCGAAATTTTATATATTTGCCATAAAAAGATGCATAAGACTCTAGGCTATAAAGTCATGAAAGCTTGCAGCGCAAAATAATTATCCTCAAACATATCGTGGCACATGTCCAGGTGTGTGTGTGTGTGGGGGGGGGGTGGATTCTGCCCATAACGATAACAAGATTTTTCATTAAAGGTACACCCTAGAGCTGCTCTACTATTAGCATACAAGGGCATACTCACACGTACACAAAACATAGTAGAGTGTACCTTTTATTTAAAATCTCCTTTTCGTTATCGGACAAATGTGAATATCCCTTAAGGCTACTTACTTCATCTTCTTCCTCCTCAAAATCACTTGCGTATTCTTCTCCTTCTTCAACTCCTTGCTCTTCTATCCTCTCTTTTCTTTCTATCTTGCTTTCCTCTCCTTCCTCCTCCACCTCTAGCTCTTCTGGGATGTCTGATAAATGAACGAAGGAATCATACATATGTAAAGAGAAGGTTGAGTTCTGGGAAAGGTGAAAAATAATTTGTGAGCTTTCTCATTCCTTTTACATGTATGTCGGTTTGGAAGAACATCATAGTAGAGGTGTCCCCTGGAAAGGATTACTCTTCAAATGCCCTCATATTCGAAATATGACGAAATGTTCAGTTTTTGAATGTGTCAACGCGAACGCCGTCCTAGTGTAGCTGGGAGGATATAGGATGGCGTTCATGTTGACAAATTCGAAAACTCCTTATTCACGCAACTTGTACGTGCAGTCCCATATACCCATTTCTGTGTGCTGTGCAAATGCTTTTCAACAAGATTGGGTCAATTTCTCATCATTTAGATGATTCCCAAACCTAAAAGCATACACCAATACTTCAGTAGACATGATCGACCTTTCCCAATTGCTTTGAGAAAGTTTCTTTCACAATGAAATCACACGAACTCAACTTTATATTTAACTATTTACTGGCTGTGGTAGATCAACGAAACATACATGGGACTGCCAGAGTCGACTTTTGTCACACGTACAGTGTATATGGATTACATATACCAAACAATGTGGCTGTCCTAGGTTTCGATCCATGGCAACTGAAGGATTAATAAGCCAATGTTATTCCTCTCATAATTCTAATGACACTGGGTGGAGGCGGCGGAACGGCGGGCTCGGACAATGGAAGTGGCAGTTCGGCGGGCAAAAGGTGCCCCCCAACTTCCGCTGTCCGCGCCTGACGTTCCACCGCCTCTGACACCGAGGGATGCGGTATCATGTGCACCGTCTGGAAATCATGCGATTACTTTAATCCATTCAGTGAAGTTCCATATCAAGATGTTTTTCTTTAAAGGGGAAATCCATCCTGATATCAATTTGGTTTTAAAAGTAGCAGGAAAATTAAAGAAACAGATCAATGAAAGTTTGAGTGAAACCCGATAAGACATAAGAAAGCATTTTGAAGTTGCAATTGATCAAACACAAATTGACAACTCTGTGACTTCTCTCCCATTTACCCTGTACTACAAAAAATTATAAATTTCCATTTTCTCCAAAGAAAATAATTCATCATACATGTACCCTAAATATAATTATTGCACATATGTTTTACATAAAGCCTGTATGAAACAAATCTTTTTCTTCATTAACAAGTAAGAAGATGAAAATTTATGATATTTTCTGTATTGAGCAAATGGGCGAGGACCTCGCAAGATACATCACGGAATTGTCAATTTCTATTTGATTGATTACAACTTCAAAAATTCATAACTTTCTTATTTCTCATTGGATTTTGCTCAAACTTTCGCTAATCCGTTATTTCTTTTCATTTTTCTGCTTTTATTTTCAAAAAGCAAGATTTCTTGGATTTTGTGTACAAATGAATGGAAACTGTCTTTCTTGTTTTCTTTGCAAATTTCTTATTCGTTGTTGACCCTTTTGAGACAATTGACTACCGATACATTTTGTGGTTTTGCTCAGCTTTTGATTCAGAGCTCTAAAAAATATTCCAGATGCTTGAGTAGAAAGAGCAAAAATTTCTGCACACATTGTGTCCATTTTCGTTGCATGACCATATTGCGTTTGATGCAAGGCATTTCAAAAAGGAGAATAAGCTTCAAAATCCTTAACTTGGCCACACTGAGAGGTCCAAAATCACTGTTTTAGGATCAAAATTGGCAATTTTTTCAACTTTTCAACAAAGTTTCTAACTATGTACATTGTTTTCAAACACATTACATCTTATTAGAACCATGTAGCACTAAAAAGCACTAACAGAAAAATATTAATTTGAAGAACAAAATGTGATCGATTTAGCCCTTGAATAATTCCTGTCATGAGAGGGTTAATGTTCGTCAGTTGCATCAGAATATTGATCAAGATAAGGTTAAGTCCAAGGTATTTGATCATTTTGATGTCCAATACGCTACCAATTATGATGGAGTTATGAACACTTATAAAACGGGTTCTAAGATGTAGGCATTCTCATTGGTCATATTACACCACGTGACCGTGCATTTTTCTTTCCTACCATCATGACCGTGCAAAAAGTTCCCACCAAAAAGTGATAACCCACAGCAAAAAGTGATAATGTACGGCTGAGATGGGCGTATGCGTACCTCCAGGGCGTACAAACTTAAGACGCGACGAAATGCGCATAGTTTCATATAGGAAGGCCATGGCAAGGACTTTGATGTGCACACTGACATGCGCATTATACTTTTTGGCTGCGCTTAATGTGATGTCATCAAGAAAGCAAATGACGGCTTCCTTGACTGTGCAATTCATTGCATTTTGATAGGGGTTTTTAACCATTTTTTTTACTTTATGTTCATATTGTTGACCCGTTTTATAAAACAAATAATTCATGTCACAATGAGACGGATAATGAACTCGACAGGTCTCGTTTACTATCTCATTGTGACTTAACATTCGTGAGGTGCATATTCACTAATGCACATGCAAACATGCATTATTTGTATAACATACTGACATCAAATGCATCATATTACATGTACTTCATATTTCATAGAGATAAAAGGGCCCTCTTGCATAAAAAGTTGCGTTTAATCGCAACTCAAAAAATTAAACGCAGGTTCCAAAATACGCGATCCTGATTGGCTGAAAATCAAGTTGCGTTTAACTTTTTGAGTTGCGATTAAACGCAACTTTTTATGCAAGAGGGCCCAGCTCTAGTAGAGCTTTTTGCTTCATGCAGTCATCGATAATAAGGCCCGTATTCTGAACTCCGGTTTAACTTAAACTCCAGTCCGAGTTAAATCAGAGTTTAATTAAAACTGACTTAGAGCCCAAGTCCAGTCTAAATTTCTGTACAAAGTTAAACCACATTTAGACTAGACTGAAAGTTAAACTGAAGTTCAGAATGTGATTTTCTATAACTTTGGTTTAAAGGGCAGGTTTAGACTTGGTTAAATCCATACTTAGACCATGTTTTAAGTTAAACTGAAGTTCAGAATTTGATTTTCTATAACTCTGGTTTAAAAGGCAGGTTTAGACTTGGTTACATGTAAATCCACACTTGGACCACGTTTTAAGTTAAACTGAAGTTCAGAATGTGATTTTCTAAAACTCTGGTTTAAAGGGTAGGTTTAGACTGGGTTTAATCCACACTTAGACCTCGGTTTAACTTAAACCGGAGTTCAGAATATGGGCCTATGTATCTTAGATGTGGTCGGTAACATACAGGACTGGACTTGCCCATAAATCCTCAAATAGTCCTAAACAGATAAAGATGGAATGAAATAAAACTAAAACACATGTCTACCTTCATCAGAGTTTGATGGAGACTCGCACTCCTCTGGCACTTCAAATTCTCCTTCCACCTCTGTATCCTGCCTTAACGTCCTCACTAGAGGGGGTGCTTCATCGTTCCTATTCTGCTCTGGTCTATCTCTCTCTTCATCGCTACTGTCAAAGTCATCAGGGTAGTCTCCCGATTCACTGGGTTCGAGAGGTGGACGGATAATCGGTGGTAAAGCTGAAGAGATTTACAAATAGTTTGATACATGTTATGCAATTATTGAAAGACTTCAAACAAAAGGAACCACAGTCCATGGCCCAGTGCACACAAGGCATTATTTCAATCGTGCCATTCAAAGACATGGATGCATATAAATGACGGAAAAGGTCCAGGCACAACATGTGGCCACAGACAGAGCCCCTTGAGGCAGGCTACAGTGGCCTGGCACGAGGTTTCGGATTTGTCCGAAAATCAACTTTTGACAGAAAACTAGCATAACTATCTACACAAAGTGCATACAGAAAACTTGTGTGACAACTGCATGTGCAGCCATCATTGTCTGTAGGGGCCTATTGTTCACTGTTTACTGTGGCATGAATTCTACTGAACTGAACAATCAGTTGGCATGATCAGCGCAACTGAAACATTTAAGTGAACATATAACACCTCTCGTCCACTGTGCCTTATGAAACAATGTACAACAAATACGATTACCATTCATCATCACGGTTTAAGTATATCACGAAGAAACATAATGTAGAACCAAAAACTTTTGTATACATTTAATGGTCGCGATTTTGGGAGTGGTTCAGATTCAAAGAAGTTTCATGCTGCGAAATCATTGAATTATAATGGACTAAACACTAAATTTTTTGTAAACCGTGGAAGTTTCGTGCTATGCAAATGGCTGCCACTCACAATTCGCAAAAGTTTCATGTCATGAACGTGTACCACAAAGAAACTTGTTCGGAGGAAAGAGAAGAGTTGAGTTGAGATACAGGCCTACTTGGTATCATTAAAGCCTGGGATACTTTTGACCGAAACAAGAATGAGATTTTCAATATAAGGTACACCCTACTATATGGTGTGTACGTGTGAGTATGCTCCTGCCTGTTAATAGTAGGGCAGCTCTAGGGTGTAGCTTTAATGAAAAATCTTGTTATTGTTATCATTATCAGACAAATGTGACCCATGCTTAAGACTCACGGCTGTACACATTTAGTCACTAAACTCTCGCAAGAAAGGATCGACTTGCACATGTATATCGCAGTAAAAGTACAATCCATTTTATATGAGTAGGATATAGGCATCAACAAAATTCCTTCACTTCTGCATAGACTCTGACATTGGTCAAAATATTGCATACCTGACGATTTTGTTATGTTGTCTCCTGAGCAAGTCCGTGGTGTAGAGGGCAGCATACCGAGAGAGGACTTGCTCCTAGGTGGAGGACGATCGCTTTGAGTTGTTTGTAAGGAAGACCTCATCTTGTGACTGGCGGACATGGGACGGTTTCTGTAGAATAACACAGTTCAAAGGTTATGGATCAGAGGCTTGCAGGATATAAAAGGTCAAAGGTCATGGACAGAGGTCATGGCCCAGTGGTTTGACATAAGAACACAAATGACATCTGAAAAAGTTCAAGTGTAGTGTATATGCCTGAGATCAGAAATAGACTGAGGTAGGATTTTGAGTTATCAAGAAATTTCTAATTTGTACATGTTGCAAGCATGCACTAGTCATTCAGAATCATGTGTCTTTGTAACAAAATGATTCAATTAATATAAAACTGACCAACATTATGTCGATTGTATTACCTACCGTAATGTGCTTGAGATATTGGCGACCTTTGACCCATGGATGGGGGAGGAACTAGATTGGGGTTTGGTGGTTGTTGTTGCAAGCTGCTGTTGTAAGAGTTCTTTCTCAGCTATGAAGTTACTTAGATGGCACTGCATGTAGTCCTGAGATAGAATAGTTGTAGCACTGCACAAAAAGAAACGTTATACAAAACGATATCTGTTCATACTAACGTAATGAAGTTACTAAGATGGCACTGCATGTAGTCCTGAGAGAGAATAGTTGTACATCTGTAACAAGAAACATTGTAAGAAACAATATGTGTTCATACTAACACAATGAAGATACTAAGATGATATTGCATGCAGTCCTGCAACAGAATCGTTGTAGCAGTGCAAAAAGAAACGTTATACAAAACGATAATTTGTGTTCATACTAACACAATGATGTTACTATTAAAGATGGTATTACACCGAGTTTGTTAAGACATAATAGTTGTGGTGGTGAAACAAAAAACATTATAGGAAAAAATGTGTTCATACTAATGCAATGAAGCTATTGCATGTACTCCTGAGATAGAATAGTTGTAACACTGTAACAAGAAACATACAAAACGATAACATGTGTTCATACTAGCACAATGACGTTACTGAGATAGAATAGCATTAGAATTATGTCTTACCTGGGTCTTTTGTCTGGATCCTTCTCCAGTATGAATGCTAACAAATGTTGAAGGTCGTTGGAGTACAAGGACGGAATGGTCTGAAATAAACAAAATCAAAAATACAGGTAAGATCATATACTTATGAATTTAAATCTATTGACATGGTAGAGGAACTGAAATAAGCAATATTATATCCATCATGAAAAGAATCTGCGCAATTGATTGGTCCAATGCGCATCATGTGACAAAATACAATTCCCACTAGCCTCATACAAATGAGCAAATTGCCATGGAGGGTAACATCTGATGTCAAGATTCATGAATAGTAGTACTATTCATGGATCTATTTACATTAAAACAAAACAAAACAGAGCAGTCTTAGAAAATAAGTGCTATTTTCGTTTTATTTTGTGTACAGGTAAAACAGAGAAAAACATTTAGCTGTCCACAATTACATCATAATAACATTACCAATTTGCCAATTTGAGATTCCAATATAATTAGTGATCACAGGACTTACAGGATTATCACCTTTGACGATCTTATAGTAGAGACTAAGAAGATTGTGAGCATCAAATGCAGGCTCAAACGCACACAGCTCGTACAACAGACAGCCCAAGGCCTAGTGAGAAGGAGTAAGAAATGGTGTTTAACTTGATAGTTAAAGATAAAGTTGAGTTCTGGTCATGCGATTACATTGTGAAATAAACTGTCTCAAAGCCGGCAATTGGCAAAGGTTGATCATGTCTACATAAGAATTTATACACCCGTACATGTACATGCACTGTTAATATTTATTCCTCATACTTCTAATATAAATGATACTAGATATACAGAAAATATCAAGGAAAAGAACATACGTTAAAGCTAATTCCCTCAAACATTAGTTTTACCCTGACCCCAATCGCCATTAGACTACTATACATGAATAAGCTGATAATTTTGCAGATATGACACTGACATTCTTGTGGGTTGTTGTTTTCGCGATAATTATTTTCATTTCATTTCGTATTTATTTCATAAACCGTAATAAAAAGCATTGTACAATTATAACATACATATAAATCTGATGGCATAAAAAGTTCAAAATGGCATAATACAATAGAACAATTTATTAATGTAAGTTTTTTTTTTTTTCTTTTGCTTGTTGTTAATCTTATCAGTTTCTATATGCTTACACTGTATTTTTTTTCAATCTGGTCTTGTTTAACTCTCATCTTATCCTAATTTCAGATTTTCAGTTTCAGTTTTTTGTTAAGGTGGCAGCACTAATAAGGCATTACCTTTCTAGCTGTCTCCTCATTCTCATAAATACTCTCTTTCCCCTATATTTTCTCCAGATTACCTTTGTGATGTATATTATATTTTATGATTATCTTTGTAATATATGTTATTTTGACCTTATATGTATGCTATATTGTATGTTATTTTATGTAAATGTTTTTTTTATGATGAATGAAATAAATTTGACAATCAAAAAAAAAATTAAAAAAATAAATAAATAACAAAAGAGATAATATTAACACAGGCTACTTACCCTACATCTTCGCACTTGTTTTGCGAGTTCATTTTCACATGCTCTTAAATTCGTGACCCTATAACATTTCTGAAATTCGCAAAAAATAACCCCTCACAAAATCTATCATATTTATGAGAGAAGTCAAGCTTGGACTAGAGGGTTTATGGTCCAGGACTTACCCAGACATCAGACTTGTTATTGTAAGGCTGGTCCTGGCACAGCTCTGGACTGAGGTAGCATGGAGTCCCAACGCATGTCTTAGCTTTGTCTACCGTGTGCTCCAACGTCCTTGAGATACCAAAGTCACCTTCACAAAAAAAAACAAGGTTTACTCCATCAAGGTCACCTTCACAAAATGTATTGCGACTCGTTCACTTTCACATATTGTGACAAAGTCACCTTCATAAGATAATGCAAAAAAGTCACCTTCTTAAAAACAAGGTGTATAGCTACAAAGTCACTTTCAAAAGATGACAAGGTGTACTGCAAGAAAGTCACCTTCACAAAAGAACACTAAATTACCTGGTAGTTAAGACAGACATCTTCACAAGCACCAATAACAAGAGTGTATTCTCAATTTGTAACATATCTTTCACTAACATAAAAGTTGACATACTTTTTAGAATACAGACCCAAATTTTTATCACACACTATGCACTTATCATGGTGTTTGGCTATGGGGGATTTTGTGAGGCGGTTTACAGCGTTATGTGCACATGAGGCTTGACCCTAGAGAGCGCAAGAGAGAACTCACCTAGCTTGACGACATCACTCTTGGTCAGGAAGACGTTCTGTGTTTTTAGGTCTCTGGTCAATCAAATGGAAAATAGAGTGAACAAATTAAAAGATATGAAGAGCCTGATCGGTTAAGAGTAGGCATTTTGTATGTCCGTGACACTGAATATTTTATGGATTATACATGTAATTTCAGTAGGCTACCGTGGCAACCAAATTTTTTTCGACTTTCAACTCCTTCAGTGATACCTTTCATAATGAAACATAAAATAGCTCTCTTCAATTAAATACTTATTTTCTACAGGCCTTCAAACTTTCAAAATTTGTCAAATGTTTGTCTGTGAATAACTGATCAGGCTCTGAACACAACATAAAAATAATAATAAAAAAGATAAATCTAGGCCCTGTTTCACAAAAACTTGATATCACCATCAAGTTACAGCAAGTGATATAAACTACTGAAATCATTGCATCTGATTGGCTTTGAGCAAATTTTTCATATATCTGTAGCAGTTTTTACTGATAAGTTTCATGAAACAGGGCCCAGGTCCAAATCTCTCTCCTGGTATAGAGTAGCAAATATAGAGTGGGAGCATTGTGGTATATTGGTGAAGGCTATTGACTCTCATACGAGAGGTCCTAGGTTCAATCCTCGCTCGGTGCTTACATCCTTGGACAAGGTGTTTTGCCCACATTAGTCCCTCTCGATCCAGTTATAAATGGGTATCCGACAGTGCTAGAGTAATCATGACGGCAGGACCCTTGGGAAAAGCTATATGAATACTGGGCTAATGAGACCCAATTAGTATTATAATTATTATCAATAATATCTTGCCAAAGGGCATTAGTACCTTGCCAGGGACTGAACCCACGACCTCTGCATTTGCAGTCAAGTACCCAAACCACTAGACTACAGTGACTGACATCTCCATTACCAATGATACTCATCATAGGAATACAGTCCAACAATTCAAATCAATGGCAGAACTCTTGCATAACATCGGATTAGGATTGCTAGCCAAGCTACCAAGAAAATAGACATGTTCGCACATACAATCTTATCAAATTCATAGACACTTCCTTCCGAATCGGTAGTGACAAATCACTGCGCTTGTCTGTTATGAGTTATTGTATTTTCACATATTTAAAATACAGTTTATACATTACTTGTTGCTAGGTCGGACAAGGCCCTTGCAAGCTTTTGGCTTTGTCAGTGGTAAGCATTGTTGGAGAAGCAAGCATGAAAATGTCCACCATTTCGTCTTTTGACATTTCCGACCAGAAATAAGGAGGTCAATACCTGTGTAGTATTTTCTTGCAGTGTATGTACTGTACCGCCATGACTAGCTGTATAAACCACTGCATAATCCTCCCTTCGTCAAATGGTTTGCCTCTGTTCTTAGCCGTCTGTATCCTTTCATCAAGATTACCGCCATCACAATAGTCCTGGGTAAAGAGAGTCAGAAAAATAAAAACTGACTTGTATGGTAGTTAGCTCAATATGGCATATGTATGACCTAGCAACACTGACAAAGAAGGGTCAAAACAGGGTAAATATGAACAACAGGGGTGAAAAGTTTAGGGGGAAAATTGACAGGTGTTTTGACCTAATTTTCTGTCTCGGGGGAAAGATGCAGACTTTTTAAATATCTTTTATTCATACACATAGAAGCTACTTACTAGTAAGAAGGAGTAAATGAAAAATATTGATATTAACCCGTTGACTACTGAATTCTCTCATTCCCATAGGCTTAATACAGGGGCCACCCGGTCCCTATAGGCAATGGGTTAATGTGAGGGTGATGGACAGAGAGAGGAAAGAGTGGAGAGGGGGAGTGGGGAAGGGGGAGAGGGAATGAGTGAAAGAGAGAGAGAGAGAGAGAGAGAAATGGCAAGAGCAATACAAACAGAAAGAGACATGGACACGTAAGAGATGGAGATGAGATGAAGACAGGAAAAGCCATAGCAATGTCAGACACAGAAAGAGACAGACATACACATAGAGACAGGGTGAGAGAGAGAGAGAGACAGACAGACAAACAGGGATATACAGACAGAGAGAGAGAAAACAAAAAGACAGTCAGCCAGACAGGCAGAGAGAGAGAGACAGGCAGATAAACAGAGTGAGAAAGAGAGAGACAAACACACACATGTACAGAAAGACCGGACAGACAGTCAGACAGAAAGACAGACACAAAGAGAGAATTGTACATGTAACTAACCTGTGCTATACAGAGGTAGACAGACTCAGGTCCTTCCTCAAAGAATGAATCATGGTATGTGACAATATGGGGGTGCCTTAGCTGAGACAAAATCCTAAAATTAAAGGATTAAATCAATCAGGAAAATAATCACTTTATTTACAATACAGAACATATAAATGTATACAGATAGCAAAGAAACATATATAGTCAAACCTGCTTAATTAAGTGATAAGTGACCACCTTCATAGAAAGACCACATACGTTTCAGTATAAATGTCACATATCTGTTTCCCTTAAGACAATGTCTCTCATTGAAATATACATGTACATGTTGAATAAAAACTGTGGCCAAGACACCTGCCCATAAAGAGCATGTTTTGTGCAGGCCTTGGAGGTTTTTCTACACACGTTGACTGTGATACAGGATGTAGATTTTGTATCAGTGTACATGTACATTGCAGCATGCTGAAGTTAAATTCATGTCAGCCTTTATAATAGGGCATCAATTTTTACCACCCCCCCCCCCTCCCAAAAAAGGGGGAAATGTTGAAGAGAAAAAATTATTCAAAGACCCCTTTAATTTAAGTAATGGACCCCTATTAAGCTTTGTCCACATATGACACTGTGAAGTGCCCCACTCCCCCATGCTCCAAAAGGGCAGTGCAAAATGAATTATAATTTTTACGTGTAAATGAATAGTAAGTGTGGGGGGGGGGTGAAAAAAGTAGCTGCTCACAAGAAATATCTGCATGCGTACCGTGTGTAAACTTTACACAGAACTCAACACAGACAGGCGCACGTGACACGCTGACCCAAAAAATTCTAACCCCAGAACCCCAATATATATATCAAAATCTCAACATGGGGTTCAAGCACCCTGACCCTAAAAATGTCAATCTCGACACCCTAGGAAAAAAGGGTAGTGTGGAGCCCTACTTTACAAAATAATAAAACAACAATAATATTAATATTGAATATTTAGGAGCACTAAAAGCAGAAAGTACCAAAGCGCTTACAAAATTACAAATTACAAGATGGGAGCATCGTGGCACAGTGGTTCATTCAATGACTCTCAATCAAAAGGTTTAGAGTTCAAATCTCTGCCCAGTGCATATGCCCTCAGACAAGGTATTTATCTACAGTTGTCTCTCTCCACCCAGGTGTTAAATGGGTACCCGG
This sequence comes from Heliocidaris tuberculata, assembly GCA_025618425.1. NCBI lineage: Eukaryota > Metazoa > Echinodermata > Echinoidea > Camarodonta > Echinometridae > Heliocidaris > Heliocidaris tuberculata. The sequence goes on along the minus strand of CM046842.1, from coordinate 32,280,061 downwards.
CAGGATTTATTCCTTTATTCCTGTGTGGTTATAATGGCCACTGGAGCTAAAGCCAGGGTAATAATATCCATACCCTTCGGAATCGCATAGGGACGTTATATCATAATTTGATATGCACTATACATGAACGGTTTATTACTTTTATTATCAAAATATGAAGTGCACTAGCACTAGCGCACAAGTAATTTAGATGTTGCATTTTTAAAATTAATTTTGGCAGTTCACTGTGCATCATATTTGAGTAGTGTCAGGGTCTCAGGGAGCATCTCATAATATTCTTACTTGGCTTCTCTCTCGACTGCATTTCTTGTTCTTGTTTTTCTCTTCTCATCCAGCAATATCTTCTTCAAAGCTAGAAGCCTGTCATATTAAAAGAAAAAAAATGAATAATTGGGAATTTGGGATTAAAAGTCATAACTTCAGATAACATATAATGTTAAAAATCTTAATGTTGCAATATGCCATTCAAGTCGAGGTGAACAAGTGAAGAGGACCGATCATTAAAAACATACCCACCCCCCCCCCCCAAAAAAAAAGACAAATAAAAAAAAAAAAAACATGCCACTGAAATGCTTGGTAACTAAAAAGGTATTGAAATTTGCAGAAAATCTATGTGATTTTGTCGTAAAACTTTCTGGTTTCAGAGTCTTTGAACTGTATATTTTGGTGATTAAACTTGCAATTTTATATTGTATATAAAAAAAGGCATTGTTGTACTTACTTTTTACTGATCTGATGTCTCACTAGATAGACTGCTCCACCACCCCCTTGGCCTAATGTTGTGATTTTATCATAGCACTCCATCAAGGGACTCCTTCATGTTCACACCATATTAAATGAAACAGCTGGCACCACAAGTCTATCTGGATAGAAAAAGAGAAGCAGGGATAAAAGACTGATTTGCAAGTGGACCATCCACATATTTGGACCGGTGAAGCCACATTTGCTCCTGCAACATTTGCTCCGCCGTTCATATCTCGAAAGGTCAAAGGTAAAGGTCAAGATCATGATTTGGTTTTTGTGTAAAGGAAAATGTGAAGATTAGGATTAGGGTTAGGTTTAGGTTTAGGATTAACATGGCAAAGTTGGACCGGAGCAATTGTCACAGGAACAAATGTCATGGAACCCTACGGTGTTTTCGGCATACAGTGACGGACGGCTGGCCTACATGCATGCATGTGCGGCCAGCTTGTAGCGGTCTATAGTCTAACATATTGCTGAGATGTGACAGTTAGCAACTGGCTGGACGGGAGAAAAGATGACAAAGCCAATGACAATGATTTTTATTCCTTAAACGGCCCCTTCTGGGGCATGGAAGATAGACAGTTGAGAAGTAAACCCATTTTACAACAATAAACAAAAACCTGAAATTATCAACGACTAGGTGTGTGCAAAGCAGTCCCTTTTGGCAGAGGTCCAGGGCCGTTAGGCGAGTCCTGGAAGCTCTGAAGTTCTACATGCTCTTATCTCTAGAGCAATCTAAGCCTTTACCATTTCATGATGAATTTTATGACCAAAAGACCAAGATATTAGGAAATAAGATTTCCAATGCATTTCTAATGTCTCTCCCGAAAATCCACTTAGGCGTGACCACGTGAGATATCTCTATAGTTATTGGAGCTTTCAATGGTATTTAGGCTGTACATGTACATGTACATACTCAATTATGATGCTGTATAATGAACGGTCAAAGTGTACCAGTATTCTTTGAAAAACTATACAGTGGACACTCAGTATAACGAGGTCCTTGGGAACCATCAAAATTCCCTTGTTATAGCAGGAATCTCGTTATATCAGGGTTAAAAAACAATATAATATAAAGTGCTGGGACCGGAATATTACCTTGTTACATGTATATCAGGAATAAATTGTTACATCAGATCAGATCTCTTTATACCGAGTTTCAACTGCACTATCTTTTAATATTTTCTATGTAAATATGTACATAATTTTTTTGTTTCCGAAGTGAGTATATTGAACCAAGATCATCTCTTTAATTTGTTTATGAGCGTTCATAACATTACTATTTTTTTTTTTTTGGGGGGGGGGGAGGGGATGTCAGTAAGTAATTAATCATGACCTTTCATCTCAATTAAAACCAATTACCAAATGTAGTCTATAGTCTATACATGTATAAATATGCGGCCACTCACGGGACCATCACTATATGGGGCTGTGTCAATTTCGGCCAGTCACGACCTCTAAGTTGAAGAGGTAAAAACACCAATGTAATTGGCAAAATTTTGGGAAAATACTTCCTTCTACATTGTAGAATGATAGAATATCTAATTTCATGCCAGATCTTTTGTTTAATTTCAAGTCGAATCTCAGGTGCACGGACATATGGATCCCCACCACTGTTTACCAGATTTCATTTTGCATGTTGGACAAAATAAAGTTTGACATAGCGCTCCAGGCCACTCATGGGACCATCTCTACATGGGGCTGTGTCAATTTCGGTCTGTCACGACCTTTAAGTTGAAGAGGTAAAAACACTAATATAATCAGCAAAATTTTGAGAAAATACTTCCTGCTACATTTTAGAATGATAGAATATCTAATTTCATGCCAGATCCTTTGATAGGATCTTTATCATCTTGATCAAGTGAAATGTTCTGGCTGTTTTTGGTCAGTGATCTTGCTCCCCTCCTGCACACATATGTATATATGCAAGATATCACACACTTGCCTATGGGAGGCACACTTATCCAATGAACAAGGTTATAATATAACCTTGTTATATTATAAGGGAGGCAATTGCTCATGAATGGTATGAAGGTACAGAGTGCGAGGTTATCTCCAATAACCTCGCATAAGTGTGATATGCACCAAAACATTTTTGAAAATTTCCATTTATTATGACTTATGAGGATACCAGATAATATGTAGTCTATATTAAAAGGAGAATGAAACCTTGGGGAAAAATCAAGTTGAATGAAAAGAGATGATACAGAGAAGTAATTTTCAAAAAGTTCTGTCAAAATCGGTTACGAAATGAGAAAGTTATGAAAGTTTGAAAAGTCTCAATTTACTTTCTATGGCGATCCTCAAATTGGCAATGTTGCTTCAAAGTGACAGGTATAGTGGGTCGGGCTAACTCAGCACTAGGGCGAACTCAGCACATGTGCGGTGACTATATGTTTCAAGTCAAGAGTTGAAGTCCCCGCTACACACCGTACCGATTTTAAGCCTTAAGTTAAATTTCATGTTTTGTATAGGCCTAATTTTACTTCTTGAAAATTTCAACATCACTTCTTTGGCGAAAGTCTTTCCAATCATATAACACATTTCAAAGAATTTTGAATAGTGTTTGAAATGTGTGATTAATGTGAAATTCAAGACAAGTATTTGCGATCAGTTCAACTCTCGAGCTCTCTGTGCTCACTTGGCCGCGATTTTCCACCAAGGCCAAGTTCGCCCCAGTGCCGAGTTAGCCCGGATCCTAACTAAGTTAGATCTACAACAAGTACAACTCTCGATATGTTTCGTATGGTCAGGGGTCCTAAAGCTACGCAGATCCTAAAGCTACGCACCCCGCAAATACGCGCGATGCGACGCGTTCAATGCGCCAAACTTTTGGTGTGACTGAGCAACGAGATTATCATTTACGTTCGCCAAAAAGAATGAGTAAATTTCCTTTATTTTTGATGATATTATCAATATTTGCAAATCGGGATGAAATTCACGTCGGTCAGCTTAAAAATCAAGATTTGCATTCATTTATTACGTGTGCGTAGCTTTAGGACCCTTGCCTTTTTGGCAGTGTATACAGCCACACGCGTGTGGCCGTAAGGTAGAGACACACGCGTGTGGCTGTATACACTCGCCGGGCCTGAGGATACAGCCACACGCATCTACTTAGACTCTACTCAGCGGCGCGGCACGTAGCAAGTGCATAGCACGAGTGATGTGTACCATATATTTATGCAACGGTACATGTTGCAAAACTTCATCATGAAGGTTTTATCTCTTGAAATTCACTGACATACAAACAATATTTTTACTTCATTGTCATCAGATGACAATGAAGTAAAATTAGTAAAAACATTGTATATTTTTCTGTCAGTGAATTTCAAGAGATAAAACCTTCATGATGAAGTTTTGCAACATGTACTGTTGCATAAATATACACATCGCTCGTGCTATGCACTTGCTAGTTGCTACGTGCCGCGCCGCTGCGTAGAGTCTAAGGCTAAGCAGACGCTTGTGGCTGTATCCTTAGGCGGGGCGAGTGTATACAGCCACACGCGTGTGTCTGTATACACTGCCTTCAGTTTTTCGACCAAATTCGACATTGGTATCCACATCGACTTGAAAATTAATGTTTTTGATAATTGTCCATCGTAATTTTCTCAGGAATTTAATTTAAGAGTAGACTCCTATGTAGAACCAAGATATAAAAGAAATTCGCATAAATCATTGAAAAGTGACTTTTTAGCCGCTAGAAACAAAGTGCGTAGCTTTAGGTCCCCCCATCATACACAAAATTTTATATTTTCCCCATTATCTCTCAAGGTGCAGATGCAGAGTGCATTGTCTCCTTCTTAGCTCAAGATATATCATGGGAAAATGTATTTGACACAACATACATGACATAGGCCATAGCAGATAGATCGAGACCATGTAGACCAATAACCTTGCATAGATCTAAGTGCATCAAGTGTGAGTGATCCAGATCATATATTGAGTTCACAAAAAGACAAGCAGCAAAGAGCAAGTTAGAGATGGAGAAAATATGAAATTTCATAGTCGACATTTCAATCAATCTCTGTCCTCTGACATGTCTGACTCCGAGTCCGAGAGTCTGACTCTGAGCACTTATCCAAAATTCCAATGAACAACTTCAACAAGGTTATAATAAATGACTGAATGGGGAATCCGGGCATTGGCATGCTGAAGCAGCACTAGATCTAGTGTCCAGAGCTAAAATCAGCTCAATCAGCTCAATCATAACAACAAATCATCAATTTTGTACTTTCATTGTCCACATTCAACTGAAAAGAGAGAGAGAGAGAGAATTACTTACCAGCTTCAATTCATATTATATTATTAACAAGGCTTGACAACTGAAAAATTGTTTACATGGCAGGTCAAAGGTCAATTGATATCAGATTTATATTTCCCAAATTACACTTGAATATTTCATAATATTATAACCAGTTATGATTATCATTTAATAATCATATAAATAACTTAATTTTCCGTAATCAAAATTATAGAAACATAATTTTATAACCCAGTTTATATTTTACAAATGATATCTCATCTCGATCGACACTGTGTTGTATGTACGTATGTAGACTATGTGTATATGGTACACTCCGATCCGTGCGAAGCATACCTAATAAATTCGACATTTTCCTGCCATGAAAAGCTTGATTACACATTCTGTGTATTTTTTCTTTAATTTCCGATTCCATTAATAGATACCCAGTTATATTCTGGTTGCTCAGAATTTATTTAGAGGTCGTAAGCTTGATAGGAATCCGAGAAAATGGCTGTTACACAGGTAAATTGTTGGTCGACTTTTTCAATCAATTTCTGCTGAGTGCTGTATGTCGACGGTGCGTGTTGGTGTGTATGGCGTATGGCCGTGTGTACGTGTGTGAGTGCAGTTTTAGTTGGCTTCACGGGCGAGTCGAGCCGGGTAGGCCTGGCCTGCCGGCCGCTGGCCGATACCTACATCATCATGTATAGTCAAGGATTGTAATTCCGAACAGGTTGTATTACCGAACGTGTACAGTTAAGCGCCTAAAATGGGTTTTCATACGCATGGGATTACGCGTATGAAAACCACAGGCACAGTATTGAAACAAAGGTTGTGTCTTTTTCCCAGGGGCGGATCCAGGATTTCGTATAAGGGGGGGGCACACAAATTGCAGGATTGTCAACTTTGGGAAACTGCTTGGAGGGAGACCCATATTTTTTTGGTCTCTCGCCAGCCCTCCGAAAGTCGCTCAGTGGGGGGGGGGGGGGGTGGCGAGCAAAAAAAAAAATTTTTCGCCAGCCCTCCAAAAGTCGCTCAGTGGGGGGGGGGGGGGGGGGTTATGGGGTCCAGTTCCCCTCCATAATTCTCTGACAAGCAAAAAAAAAAAAAAAAAAGGTTTTCTGCTCGAAAAGGGGGGGCACAATCGCAAATAGGGGGGCACGTTGCATTGTTTTCCCTCAAAAGGGGGGGGGCACGGGCCGGGATTGCCCCCCCCCCCCCCTGAATCCGCCACTGCTTTTTCCCATAGGTTTCACACGTTCGGAAATACAGTACCTTTTTCAAGGGACCAAAACGCCACGTCGTTGGGAAGGGGTTCACTCGGAAGGGAATATCGTATTAAATCTACGTTGTCTTTTTAAAATTCCATCAACTTCTTTTTCTGTAGGACTTTGAGCATTCATTATGTAAGTTTGACAGATATTCGTTTGATATTTTATTTGCTATCGTTGATTTTCTGAAAAGTGTTCGGACACTGGATCAACCACCATACGGTCGGGCGACTCGGGCTTGTCTTGAGCGGAGCAGATATCACGTCTGGTTTGCACGCCACGGTTCGTTTGCGCCACACATGATAGGCATAGCGACTTTTCTTATGGGGGGACCTAAAGCTACGCACTTTGTTTCCAGCAGCTAAAAAGTCGCATTTTCAATGATGCCTGGCATTAAATTATCGACTATCGTGAAATCTGTCACGATATGGCATGGTCACTGACACTGCTCACCGGTCCATTCACTGCCGACATGTTCGTCAGTGCTGGTGACAGCATTCCACTACCAGTTTCCACTCCCATAGTTTAGACTTTGACTTGTACACAATGCGAAAAATTGCGAGTGCAACTCGGGAAGAGAGGTGACAGATTTCACGATTAGGCCTCATTTAAATGATTTATGCAAATGTCGACATAATGAAGGGGACAAACAGACAGAGTCCTAAAGCCAAAGGCTAAACTAAAGCTACGCACACGTCACACTTATGCGAGGTTATTGGATGAAAGCAAATCTTGATTTTGAAGCTGACTGATGTGAATTTCACCCCGATTTCCATGTATCGCAAAGATGAAAGAAAACTGCTCATTCTTTTTGGCAAACGTAAATGATAATCTCGTTGCTTAGTCATAGCTGTACGAGCTCTGTGGCTTATCAATCTGGTACTGGCCACAGAGTTATACACTCCATGCCTATGCTGTGTGTGGAGGGGGATATCAGCCAAAAAATGTAGATCTATTAAATATCACCATTTCCCACATACTGTGAGCCATGCAAACCACCCTCGGAGTTTGCTAAAGGGGTTACCTTCCAGGATCAACTAAGATTGTAAAAACTGAATGAATAAAAAAAAAAAAAAAAAAAAAAATCGGAAGGTGTGATCAGATTTTTTTTACCTTGCACGTGTAACTTGTATATATGGGACTATACATGCAAGGTAAGATTTGTGTAGTCCCATATATACAAGTTACACATGAAAGGTAAAAAAAACCTGATCACACCTGCCGAATTTTTTTTTTTTGTCTGTTTTATTCATTCAATTTTTACAATCTTAGTTGATCCTGGAAGGTAACCCCTTAAGCAAACACCGAGGGTGGTTTGCAAGGTTCACCGTGCATGGGAATGGGTGATTATGAGGCATAGTATTTCTGTGTTTACCCTCGCCTCCATTAGCATGAATGGCATGGGCTGTACAACTCTGTGGCCAGTACCAGATTGATAAGCCACAGAGTTCGTACAACTACATGTAGCTTAGTCACATGTACGGAGCCCAAGAAGTAGACTAATATGGGGAAATCTTTTTTTCGAGATATTATCTTGTGCCCTCGAGATGTCATCTCTTTCCCACTCACACTTATGCGAGGTTATTAGAGATAACCTCGCACTCTGTACCTTCAATACTGTACATGAGCAATTGCCTCCCATAGGCAAGTGTGTGATATCTTGCCCATATGTGTGCAGGAGAGGAACAAGATCAACGACCAAAAACAGCCTGAAAATTTCACTTGATCAAGATGATAAAGATCCTATCGAAGGATCTGGCATGAAATTAGATATTCTATCATCCTAAAATGTAGAAGGAAGTATTTTCTCAAAATTTTGCCGATTATATTGGTGATTTTACCTCTTCAACTTAAGGTCATGACTGGCCAAAATTGACACAGCCCCATATAGTGATGGTCCCGTAAGTGTCTCTTTCCCTTGAGATGGCATCTCGTTCGCTCGACATAGATTACTTCTAAGTGAAAGGCATCTTAAGAGGACATTGTGGAGAACTATTTTGTACATAGTATGTTATTAGATGCTGTTGTAATCAAGTGATCAAGGTTAATGATCTTTACTCTGTTTATTTTTAAAAGCCAATGTTCACCTCTTGTAACCTTAGTTCCACCTGTACTAGCCTTTCAGAATTGCTCATATTAACATTCCATCCTCTTGCTTTTGTTATCATCATTCCCCCTTCATTGCTTTACATTCTCAAGTTGATCCTTTTCTTTGTTAAAGAATTCCTGCAAACTGTGCTTCACCTCACTTGTTAATTGGTTGATTTTGTAATGAATATTGAGTAACTTCACTTGTTGATTGGTTGATTTTATAATGAATAATGAATAATAAATCAGGGCTGGGCCACACCCAGTGCAGAGGAGAAAAAGATTTCAGGAGAGTAACAGCTCAACATGTACTTGTCCTGTCTTGGAGTAAGAACCCATGTAGCAATGTTGAACCCCTACAATATTAAGGGCCAGTAATCTTCATCGTAGAAGAAAACAGCCATTTGGATGATGTAGTACAGTTCATCCAGAGTCAGTTACAGCGTTCGGGGCAGTTGCACCATCACTTGCACGAATATCGCATGATGTATGCCAAATGTCAACAAAGTGTCCTTTGTGTCAGAAAAGAGGATGTACATGTACGACTGATACTAATAGTACTAGATCCAGGTGTTAAGCTAAGAAAAGCTAGACATCTTGTCAGACGGGCCTACTCGTGCAGACACTGGTATAGTATACTGAACGAGATTGGATCAAACTAAGCTTTAAAACAATATTAACACCAATCAAGCAAAAACAACGGTGCAAAATTACCGCAAAACAATTCTTTAATTTGCAAAATTATACTATCGGTACCCAAAACAACTCCTTGGCCCTGTAACATAAAGAGATAAATCAATCTTACGATTTGGCAAACCATTTACTGAAGAGTTACAATTGATCGTAAGATTGATTGTATCTCTTTATGTTACAGGCCCCAGAAATAATGATTTTTGATGAGTTTTGACATAAAGACGTACTCTGGAACGGACAGCCACTATGAGATATTAAGAGATGACTATGGGATGAAGTCGATACATGTACATGTACAAGTACATATCGTATTGTGGCAAAATTTATTATCGAGTATTCACTTACATTTCACTATCGTATTCATTTGCATTTCACTATCGCAATATTGTGATAATAATAATGCCGTGGCGGGGCTCGAAAGGTCAACCATGAGATCTACAGTCCGGTGATGTACATGTATCCACTGGACAACACGAGCCCGGCCCCCCCCCCCCCCCCCCCATCAAAAAAAAAAAAAAAAAATCTCCTAAGCTTACAGTATAAATAGCCCTTGTGGGGTAAAAAAAAATGTTCTTCCCTGTTTAGCACACGGATCACTTAATTCCATGTGCAATAAACAATTGAATTGAAAAACAACTTGCAGAGTATCAATTATCAGTGTCTCAATCTCATTATAATGTTATTTCTCTGTTGCTGTCTTTCATTACAGGCAAGTGGGAACTCCCAACCCAGCAAGTCATGGGGTAAGCTTACTTGACTCTCCCCAAAATAGATTTTGAAACGACAGCCATTTTCACTATTCAAGAAAATTTCACGATATATGCAGAAATTTAGCTTTATAAATATCAATAATGATTCACTGATTTCGTGGCATGAAGCTTTCATGAATCGGAACCACTCGCCAAATTCGCAAACAATAAATGAGCACTAAAGTTTCTAGTTTGACAGTATTACAAAATAGTATCTTGAAGAATTCCATCCCATTCTAAAGCGTTTGTATTCTGGCATTTTATCTTGAGGAGGAGACGAGGAGTTCACTTTAAACAGCTTTACTTATTCTTAATTTTTTTTTTCCCCCTCTCTTCTTCTTTAAAAAAAAATTTTTTTTTTAGGTAGTATATTTAGGTCTGAAAGTTTTGTCTTAGAAGCCTTAAAGGGGGACCAATTACCCCCCAAAAGATAATTTATATGCAACTAATACATTACAAGTACCTATAATCAACGAGATTCAACTTTGCCCAAGTTGAAGGGCTGGTCACATTTGTCCGATAAAGATAACAAGATTTTCACTTAAAGGTACACCCTACTATATAGTGAGTACATGAGAGTATGCTTGTGTTTGTTATTAGTAGGGCAGCTCTAGGGTGTACCTTTAATGAAAAATCTTGTTATCATTATCGGACAAATGTGACCAGCCCTGAAGGGTAGAGGAGTATGAAGAAAATGAAGGATAACGTCCTGTGCATGTAAGCCAAGAAGCTCACTTTGATTCTGTGCTTCGAGGGGGGGGGACATGCTATTTTTTTATAGTCTGAGTCTATGATATTGCCTTTTTGTTCTTTGAAGTTCAGAGCTGAGTCTCTTTGATACTCGTTTATTCTGTAATTATAATAATCAGAGCTGAATCTCTTTGATCTGTGATATTGACCTAAAGTTCTTCACTGACATGAGCTAAATCTCACTGATATTTGTCAATTTTCTATATTTTGGATGATCAGAGCTGAGTCTGTATGAGCTCCATAGATCGCCTCAGGAAGCGATCACAGACGAGACCGAGATCGCCGTCTCACCTCGCAGCCTCCACAGTGAGCTCATGTGCCCGATATGTCTGGATATGCTCAAGAATACCTACACCACCAAGGAGTGTTTACACCGCTTCTGTCAGGATTGCATCATCACTGCACTAAGGAGTGGGTGAGTAGGGATGGTGAGAGATCTGGTGTGAAAGTCCCGTTTTAGGAAGATAAATTGCCATTTGGTCCCTTGCTAATTTCTCTGATCCCCCAATTCGTCATGTCGCATTTTAGACGCTTAGAAATGTAGTATTAGGTGTGTTATAAATTTGTATTTTAGTATTATTTGATTGAACCCGGATCGTTTATTCTCCAGGAGGAATAACGATCGTTGCCTCTATTTTTACCATTGAGAAATTGACATTTTGTGTTGCCAATTTGGGCATTGTCCATTTAGTGTTGTCACCAGTTCTTCTAGTACCGTTTCATCTTCATACGTTCCAAACACTGGCATGGGCCACAAGGGCCTTTGTCGCAGACCAAATATGCCGTAGACAAAACAATTTGAGAATTTGAGAATCAATTTTCACATTTTTTGCTGTGTTGGTGATGAAAAGCAGGCTTTAGCCCTTTCAGGACAGGAATTATTTAAGAGCTAAATTGATCACATTTCGTTCTTCAAATTAGCAACAATAATATTTTTCTTTCAGTGCTACATGGTTCTAATAAGATGTAATGTCTTTGAAAACGACACACATGGTTAAGAATTGTGTTGAAAGGTTTTTAAAAATTGCCAATTTTGATTTAAAAAATGATTTTGAACATCTCAATGTGTTGCCAATTTAAGGATTTTAAAGCTTATTCTCCTTTTTTAAATTCCTAGCGTCTAACGCAATGTGGTCATGCAACAAAAATGCACACAGTGTGTGCAGAAATTTTTGCTCTTTCTACTCATGTATCTGGTATATTTTTTAGAGCTCTGAATCAAAAGTTATTAAGCCAAACCACAAAATGTGGTCAATTGTCTTGAAAGGGTTAACAAAATAAAAGTCCAGATCAATAATTGCTGGATCATGAAATCAAATGGACAAAATCATATGATTTCTCTCTAGTTCTTGGTTACCTACATGTACAGTTGATTGCTTTATGTTATTGTTGTTTTGTTATGTTTTCTGTGTTTGTTTTTTTTAACCAGGAACAAGGAATGTCCGACATGTAGGAAGAAGCTAGTCTCCAAGAGATCTCTAAGACCAGATCCCAACTTTGATGCCCTCATCTCCAAGATCTATCCCAGCAGGGATGAATATGAAGCACATCAGGTAACCGAGAGATGCAAAACGATTTTCATATTTCTATCGTGGTGATCCAAAACGTGCTCCAGATAGGGTTAGGGTTACAATTGCAACGGGTTTTAGGTTAGGTTAGGTTTATTGTTTGTTCCGGGATTGGAATTTGCATTTCAGTTTGTATAGGAGCAGTTGTCACAAGATCATGTGTCACACAAGAAAATGACACAACTTTCAATGTACATGTATGTGGATATAATTCATTATAAGCTAATTATTACTGTCTCAGAGCAATTTCTGAGGCTAGGTCCTAATAGTAAGGTTATTAGTATCTCCAAGATAATATAAATTTTACACATTTTCTTATGGGACTTAACATAAATTTTTGTTGTCTGTGAAAAGGAACTGAAATAGATAAATGCTCTTCATTTGGATGTTTCTTACTCATTTTAATATTTGTATTTTTCTTGTATACATGTACTACTTAAAGGGTACCAATCACCAAAAATAATTTTGCTCTGTATGTTAGAGGTTTCATGTCGTGATACTGTATATTCAAAATATGGGCTTCAAATATTAATTCTGTAAAGAGATATTGCAATTTCAAGTACACTCTCTATAAGCGTAAAAGCGACTCATGAGAAGACTACTCGACGCACCCGTACGCGCTCGCCAAGGTAAAGGCTCGTGGGAAACCGAACTCGGAGTTTGGTTCCGCGCAAGCATTTTCATGTTATCCTTTATTTCCTTCCTATTCATTAACTGTTGACCTATAGAATACCTGTCAAAGTTCTTTGAGGTTGATTTTATACTTTCTAGCATTTTTTTCAGGTGATTGGTACACTTTAAATGTGTCAATTTTATTGATGCTTCATTGCCATTGCCATGTGAATTGAAATGTTAGGGACCCATTTCTTCTCACCATCCCCCAAAACCGTAGCAGAGCAGCTGTAGCCGCATCCGAAGAATGGAACAATATCCCCTCTTTCATCAAATCAGCTAATTCCACAGACCAATTCAAGAAATTCTTGAAAACATATCTCATCAGGAAATAGTTAAACTCCTTCCATTTCTCTCAAACTTTATGCCTACAGTATGTTAATTTTATTCTAAGTTAGGCATGATTGATTTTGTAAATGCTGTGATAAACATGTACATGTACATGTAGTTGTATTATGGAGAGCATACTAAATGCTAGTTAATATTACTGCTATTATTGATTAAATTGGGCCCCTTTTCATAAAACTTGTTATCAATAACAAGTTGGAATAACTGATATAAGCTACTGAAATCCTTGCATTTGATTGGCCAAGAGCAATTTTTTATAGAACTTTGACAGTTGTTCTTGATGATAAACAGGGCCCTGTTAATCTTCATCTTGTTTGGTTCTTTACTTTAGGAGAGAGTCTTGGCTAAGCTGAATAAGAGACACAACACAGCTGCATTGAGTACCAGTATAGAGGAAGGCCTGAAGATACAGGCCCTGAACAGAGCACAACGAGTTCCACCCAAGGTAAGTAAACTAACAAGAGATACATGGGCCTGTCTACAGTAATGGGAAATTTTTGGTATGGCCTGATTAGTAACTGAACTGATGGAAGAATTGTGACTGTTGATTACTCTAAGCATTGCAATCCCATCTGGCACAGTCTTAAGAGATAGCTGACATAATTTGATAAAGAGAAAATGTTTGGCTGAAATTTTATAAAAAATTGAAACCCCATGTCCACCCCCTTCAAAGTGTCAAAATTGTTACACAGCAGACATAATAAAACAACAAAACTTCCAGAAGAAAACATCCCAATTTAGGTTCTTCCCCTCATGATCACAACATTAACTTAACATCTGGTAATGAGACTAGCCATAATGCTATCACATTTTGAAGCAAATTAACATATTATCTTCACTATTGAAAATGCGTCTTTCATTCGTAACAACGTCTGTCCTCGAAATTACGAACGTTATCTATCAATTTTTACTTAAATTTTGTTTCAAGCATTAACTAATTATTATTCCTTAAGATTGGTATAATTTCACTTTCACAACATGAGATTTCTCTTTCGAGTGAAGGCATGTTGATTTCCCAAAAAAAATGAGAGAAATAGTTGCAAGCATAATCTGTCTCCGATTAGTTTCGTTCGTAACATAAATTAAACTGATCCGGCTAGCAGCGTGCGGCAAACAAACTGATTCCCTATTCGTTGCCTGCTATTGTTGACGTCAGATGTGTTCAAAAACTAGGTCAGTTTACAACGCCCGCGCGTGCCGCGAATATTATGAAGCAAAATTGCTTGTCTGTCCTACATGTTACGAACGGGTAATGTGTTACAAGCGTGAGAGTTTGTGCGGCCGGATTATCGCTGCATGCACATGATCTCAACTTAGCTGTCCAGAAGACGATAAGGGTTGGTAAAAGCTACATTTTGCGACCGATTTGATAAATTTCAGAAAACGAGTATTGTTTTATTTCTTGTATAAGGTCTTAGTGGACAGAAACAGTGATTTGGCGTGCATTTTCGCTCGCAACGAAGACGTACAATGCCAGTCTGTCTTCATTACGATCGTGAATGAAATAAAATGGGCGAAGTAGTCGTCGTTTTCGATGTCGATTCAGAAAAGTTATTCCTTGAATTTTAGTTTTCACAATGCCTAACTGGAACGAACAATGATAATTGTTGCTAAGACGTAAAGCAGGACGGGTTATACCTTGTTTTGACCCGTATTTCTTGCCACTCTCTTTGTCCGAACATCCGATACGGTCCCACACGTACAAATTCGTGTAGCCTACACAAAATTTTACAGGTGGGACTGTATCGATGTTTCAATGTTTGGACAAAGAAAGTGGCAATAAATACGGGTCAAAACAAGATATAAACTGTCCTGAGCCCTTGTTTCAGGAAACTTATCAATAAGTTGCAATAACTGTTATAAGCTACTGAAATCCTCGCATCTGATTGGCTGAGAGCATATTTGCCAGTTTGTTACTGATTAAAGTTTTATGAAATAGGGCCCTGCCTTTATGTCTTTCGTAGTAACCTTTCTGGCAAGACTTCCTTTTGCGACAGCCACCCAAAATGGGTTTAGGGTTGGGGTTGTAGCCAGTGACGGATTTAGGGGGGGGGCACATCTGGCCCGTGCCCCCCTCCCCCCCCTTTGAAAGAAAAGTGTACATTTTGCCCCCTCTTTTTTTCAATTGTGCCCCCCCCCCCCCTTTGGAAGTGATAACCCTTTTTTTTTTTTTTGCTTGTCAGAGAATTTTGAACGACAGAGAGAGCCCAAAATGATTGTTAACCTTTTTTTTTTTTGCTTGTCAGAGAATTTTGGAGGAAAACTGGACCCCAAAAATTTGATAACTTTTTTTTTTTTTTTTTTTTTTTTTTTTTGCTTGTCAGAAAATTCTAGATTTGTGTGCCCCTCCCCCCTTTTACAAAATCCTGGATTCACCCCTGGTTGTGGCTGTCGCAAAAGGAAGTCTTTCCACATTTCTCATAATTCGTTCCAGTTTACACATTGTGAATACTAAAATTCACTGAAGGGAAGTGAGACTGAGATAGTTCAGTATCGGTGGTTTCCTTCCATTTGGGGGGGGGGGGGGGGGGAAGCAGCTATCAATTTTACATCACTTTCTGTTTAGAAATGGTCAAACACCTAACATTATAAATATTAGTCTAATTAAGAGTTTGATTTCTTCTCCAAATGTTATCAAGTTTCATCACTTATTTAACGCTAATTCGGTTAAGGGAAAGAGTTCCATATGTACCTTCCCCCCCCCCCCCCCAATAAAAAAAAAAATGACTTTCAAAAAACCGCTCTATTTTCACTTTTTCTTCCTGTCTTTTTTTTTTTTTTTTTTTTTTTGACTTACCGTGACTTGAACCTGCATCACTCACCCCTCAAGACGGACGCTCTATCCAGAGCTGCCAACCTGTACAATTTTATTATATTTTGTACAATTTTTTTTCCATAAGAATACGACGGTACAATTTATACTGATAAAATACGATTAGAAAAAAAAAATCTTCGAAAAGGCCTATGCTGGGCCATATCCAGTGAGAGGGGGCATCCCAACCCCCAACTATACACCCGCCACTTCTTTTTTTTAATTCCTTGATCTGCCACTGATTGACTGTAACTGTCATAAATTTTATATGACAAATCTACAATTTCTTAAAATATAAAAATCTAGTACGTAAATGGTAAATGTAGGGTGAAAATATTTTTTTTCTATTTCACTGTACATTTAAGAATATACTCACTTTATTTTGTAATTTATTAGCCAAATAATTCTAATAATCCTGGATATTAAATTGCCATACTATTATGCACTGAAGCCATTTATGTTCAGAAAATTTCAGGGTATTTTGGTTTCCGGTCCAGTGGTCCACTACCAAAACTTTCACATTGATTTTTTGTTTTTTTTTTTTTTGAAATTGTAAATCACATAGGATTAAATGTATGAAAATTAACACCTTTGTTTGATTATAAGATTAGGGGGAAAGTATTGCATTCCAGACTTCTCAAGAAATAAGTCATGCATGTGATGGGATAATCACAAAGTGAGTCTGCATGAACTAACAATGCAGTGTGTTGTGATACTATTGGTTCTTGGCCAGTCTGGAATGCGATAACATTTCCTGGAAAAAAAATAAAGACAAGTCAGACATGAACACAATATTTTATGATGTGATATTTATTTCCTTTTTCCTTTTCAGCATCATGACACTTCAGATTCGATTGCGGTGTTTCAGTCGAGGCACAGAGGAACAGAAACATACCCTTATATAATTATTTCCCAGATTTCAGTCGTTTGTTGGGTGATAAAAATTAGCCCATCCATTTGATGACACAAATTTCAGTTTGTTTATCCTGTAGTTACATCCATGATAGTAACATTGAACTTGAAGAATTAAGGAAGAATTGTTTGAAAATTATTCCTACAGTGAAGCACTATGGCTCATTAAACTTCTATGACGATAGCTGCAAGCTGTTTTCTTGTAATATGCATTTTCATGGGCATATCGATTAAATCATTGTTTTATGAAAATACTGGCCATCTCCTTTAGAGCCGAGTTATGTAATACAGTTTGTATTTTGCTGTTCTACAGGTCATGCAAAACCAAAGGACGGTTTTGTTTAGAGGCAGTTAATGGGAAAAAAAGTGACTTTCCCTTTTAAAATTAAGTTGAAAAGTTTTAACTACAGTTTGTTTATCCTATAGTTGCGTCCAAGATAGTAACAATGAACTTGAAGAATTAAGCAAGAATTTGTTTGAAAATTACTTTTAGCACTATGGCTCATTAACCTTCCATGACGATAGCTGCAGGCTGTTTTCTTGTAACAGTAGTTTATACCAGGTCCAAAGCATTGTCATCATGGGCATATCAATAATTACAGCATGTTTCTGTGTAGGGTCATGTAATACAATTTTATTTTGCTCTTCTATATAGGCCATGCAAAGCCAACTGATGGTTTTGTTTAGACAGATAATGGAAAAAGTGACTTTCCCTTTTAAAATGAGTTGAAAATGTTCATTGCAGCTAGTGTTGTGTGCATTAAATAGATGTACATTACATGTATCTTAAGCAACTTTTGTACCACTTTCTGCTATTGCTGTACATACGTTCTGACCATTCTTAACATCGTTCTCCTGAGATTCCTTTGAAAGTTGTTAACAGTTCGATGAGTACAACAGAGTTTTGAAGGTTGTAAAATGATCTATACCTACCTATTCTTATTCAGAGGGGGGGGGGGGGGGATCTTTGAAATGCATGACTCATTCCTGCATTTTGTGTACTAAGCTATTTAACAACAGCTACAGAATAATTCCACACTCGACTCCATGTGAAACTCTACTTTCTTCAAATGAAAGTTATACACACAAGTCCGTCTCTTCCAACGGTACTAAATGGAAAACAGTGATGGGTATGAGAATTTATTGTTCATGAATCTTACTATTTTTGCATTATTTTACAAGTATTTCCAACAAATGAGGGCAAAGTGTAGGTGTTATCCCCTTGTCAGAGACATCAGTGGAAAATGTCTGTCTCTGGCAAGTTGGAGTCGCAAGAGTTCTTTTCAAAATTGTTACCAAAGTTACTCAAGTGTACAAACCATTATAGGTAATGGTTAAGATTAGAATGAATTCTTTATGAATCTGAATATTTTTGCATTATTTCATAATCATTGTACACTTGAGTAACTTTGGTAACACCTACAATTTGCCATTATTTCCAACAAATAATGGCAAATTGTAGGTGTTACCAAAGTTACTCAAGTGTACAATGGTATTATAGATAATGGTTAAGATTAGAATGAATTCTTTATGAATCTGAATATTTTTGCATTATTTTACAGTATTTCCAACAAATAATGGCAAATTGCACGTGTTACCCTTGTCAGATGTCAGATGTGATAAATGTCTGTCCCCGTTACCAACGTTACGTTATGTTCAATATCGTGGGTGATACCTTTATGTAGATTAACATCAACTGAAGTGCACTGATTAATGGAAAACAATGATTAATGGAAAACAATGATGTAACATATTTCTTGTGGATACAACAGTTGTAATGGTGACTTTCTTTAAGGGTATTCAGTGAACATCTGGTTCTGGGAAGAAAAATAAAAATTGGGACTGAAGACATCACTACTATTTGTGACTCAACTGGTTAATTTCAGGCCAAAGAAAAGGTGAACACATTGTATTTTCAATTCATTCCAATTTAATTACAATTGAACAATACACTGACAAAAATCAAACCCACAAAGTTGTTAGTTGTGTCTCTTTTTCTTTATTTTTGGTGCTGTCTGTCTGTCTCTGTTCGCCGCGTTACTTAGTCGGAAGGATGATGTTTGAATGCCGTCAGAAGAAACTGTGCAGTAAAAGTTATCTTTTTCTCAGCTGTTTTGATAATAATGTCATCAAAGGTATTACATATGTCAATATGAGGATCAGCCCATCAACTTTATTTTTTGTCCTGTTTGTCACATATATATACCCTCTTACTGTAGACAGGCCCACATGTGTATACATTGAGTACTGCTGCAGAGGAGGGTCTAAACATACAGGCCCTAAACAGAGCACAAACACCTACAGCATTGTACAAATATGAAGCGGTAAACTGCCTTTAAAAAAACTTGTTTTTTTTTAACGTACTGCGTTTTTAATTTCTTCTCATATCTTCTACATATAACACACAGGTAAGTGAGTATGTGTATGACCTTTATTGCGTCTTGCATCCCTTCTATCCATTCATTTAATGCTAAAAAGAAAAAAATAGGCGGTTTATCCCAGTATATGTGAATGAGGTATGTGAGCAGTAGTATCTCTTTCTCCCACTTTATCTCCCAAACGCTATTCCTCACCCTTTCCCCACCTCTTTCTCTTTCTCTCCCCCCCCCTCCCTCTCTGTCTCTTTCTTTCACACCACTCCCCCTTCCTCTCTGTCCTTGTCTCTTTCATTCTCTCATCCCCCTCTCTTCAAACTCTCCCCCCCTCTCTTTCTCTCTCTCTCTCTCTCTCTCTCTCACACACACTCTCACATGTACCCTTTCTCTCTTACTCTCCTTTTCTCTCTCTCTCTCTCTCCGTTCACCAGAAGAAACCAGATTTCAATCTTGGCGAGTTCCCCACAGACGACCCAGAACACTGTGGCGACCTGAACGGTGACCCGCTCGCACCACCCCTACCACCGGGCCAGGAGGGCGTGGAGCTGGCCCCTCCTTCTGCCCCCCTCACACCCCCCTTAGAATCCCCTCCGGAGGAAAGACGCCTGGTGCGGTCTCAATCTGAAGAGCTCTCCTCAAGTCAAGGTTGCCAGTCTTTCCAGGACCAAGATTCACTCCAGGTGGGATTCATCACACACACACACAAATAAAAAAAACATGTTTATTCCACAATTTCAACTTTTTATCCCAAGTACCATACCTGAAATATTGCACAGTTTTTACCACTCCTTGTCATCAATAACACTTGCAACAGATCTATGACAGATTTGAACTCAGCCTATCCAATGCTACATGATTTCATTAGCTTTTAAGAGTTAATGTGACTTGTTATTGATAACAAGTTTTATGAAAACAGGGCCCTGAACGTCAGAGAAACTATTACATTAAACAACAGGATTACTGGTAAACCAGAAACTTTCGAGCGCATTAAATGTTTGCGAACTTTGTGAGTGGTTCAGTTCGCGAAATGTTTCATGCCAAGAAATCATTTGATCATAATTGACATGGCACCAAGTTTTTGCAAATTGCAAAAGTTTGTTGCTTTAAAAATGGCTGTCGTTTACAATTCACGAAAGCTTCATGTCGCAAACATTTCTGGTTTTACAATACATTCTTCCTGAAAACAGATTACCAGTAAAATGATATCGTCTTATTTACTCTAGGTATCCTCAGTTGTAAAAAAAACACTACTCTTCCTGAGGGCCCTTCAGCGATTATTACCCCATCATTGCCGGGTACCCATTTAGTACATTTGGTCAAATGTGGGTAAAACACCTTGTCCAAAGATTTTTTATACCCATTCAGGACAGGAATTATTTAAGTGCTAAATTAATCACATTTTGTTCTTCAAATTGGCAGCAATAATATTTCTCTTTTAGGGCTACATGGTTCAAATAAGGTGTAATGTCTTTGAAAACAATATAAATGGTTAGCAATTTTGTAAAAAAGTTTTAAAAATTGCCAATTTTGATAAAAAGAACGATGATTTTTCAGCCTCTCATTTTGTTTGCCAATTTAAGGATTTTAACGCTTATTCTTCTTTTTAAAATTCCTGGCATTAAACGCAATATGGTCATGCAACAGAAATGGACATAGTGTGTGCAATTAAAAAAAAAAATCTTTCTCCTGATGCATATGGTATATTTTTCAGAGCTCTGAATCAAAAGTTATTGAGCCAAGCCACAAAATGTGGTCAATTGTCTCGAAAGGGTTAATAAACAAGCAAAAATCGAACCCAGGACCTCTAGTTTGACAGCCAAGAGCCTTAACCAATATCTCATTTGATGTAAATGTGAAAGAATTTTATCTAAATGAGAAACTGCCATGTTCAAGAGGAGGTGCTATGACTCAGTGGTAGAGCAGTGGTCTCGTAAGTGGATGACCCGGGTTGGAAACCAAGTGGATGCGGTAGTGCCCTTTGGTAAGGCATTAATCCTCATTACCAAGTCCCTTGGAGAGGACTTAAAGCTGTCGGTCCCCTGGTTGCTTAGTTGCAAGCATACACATGCTTTCTTAGCAGTCAGGTAAAATTAAACCATCAAACCATCAAACCTAACCATCACTGATTTATTGCTTCCACAGGCGATGAAACGCCCGAGAACGTCGGATGAGTCTAGCAGCTGTGGGGACGCTGAGGGAGAGGCCGAGGGCAGTTTGGACATGCCTGACCCGTCTAATGTAAGTCACTATGAACGTACATACCCCATCTTTAAGGTAAATCTAGATGTGAATATGCTTGACCCATCTGATGTAAGTCAATAGGAATATGTTTTAGATATTGGTCTAGTTGGAGAATGAATATTGGTCTGCTCACAGAGCTCCCATGGGTCAAGGTTCATGAGACTATTATGGCTCATGAAATGCTCCATTAGAAGAAATATTCCTTATATTAACCTCAATGTCATCCGTATTTATATAATATTGACTGGCTTTGAGGGGGATACGACATATATTCCCTGAACTAGATTCATATTATACATGGATCTAGTGAGTGCAATATATATCATATCTTCCGAAAGTACATGTAGGAGCCAGTCAATATTGTTATTATTATCCACATCAGACATCTAGAGCAAACAAGTCTAACATTATCATGAAATGGATCCCAAAATCATCATCTAATCCTTTTTTATCAAAACTTGAAAATCCAATCTTCCACTGCACTGATCTGGGGAGCGTTTCATCAAGCGTTTTGTCAGTGATTTTTACTGACAAATTTGCTCTCAGCCAATCAGATGCGAGGATTTCAGTAGCTTATAACAGTTGTCGGTAAAAATCACTGACAAAACGCTTGATGAAACGCTCCCCTGAGCCAGCAACTGTGCACAACACACCACCAGGCAATACAAGCCTATATTGCCAAGTTTTATTACACATAAAATCCATAGGCTTTTGTGAAAGAGGGTGATATAAGAAATATTACCGTCTTTGCATGGTTTGTACCGAAGACGAGGGGAATACACTTTGGTAAAACCACAGCTCAGATGTCTGATACGGATACTAATATTTGATCTTACCTTCTGACAACCTTTCAGGAGATAGAGTTGGTATTCAAGCCCCACCCAGACGAGATCATGCACAGCAGGCCCTACATGGTCCGCTATCTCAAGACATCGGCTCTCGCTTCTATCGACCACCTAGCCAAGTATCTATCCATGAGAATTGCTCTAGATCTTAGAGGTGAGCTCACATTTGCTGTTTCAATTCTTCTATCTTGCTTGCTACCTTTGATGTTAGTCTGTTGGGCTGGGAAGATTCAGCTTCTGGGCCCGGTTTCATGAAACTTGTTATCAGTAACAAGTTACGATAGTTGTTATAAGCTACTGAAATCCGTGAATCTGATTGGCTGATAGAAAATTTGTCATAGAAATGGGACAATTGTTATTGATAACAAGTTTTATGAAACAGGGCCGTGGTATAGTATGGCCGAAAAGAGATCAGAGGATATTCTGTTAAGCTTGGGAGAAAACTTTGAGGATTTTCCCTCTGAGGGGGGAGGCTTCTTTGGAGTTAATTGTTGGCATTATGTAACACCTGTAAGTTATTATGCCAAACACAGGGTTGTTTTCTTGCGCTCGTTTTCAGGGGAATCAGCCGATGGTGTGAATTTTCCCCCTTGGAAAGTCACTGGGATAAGTCTTTGAGTTTCTTTTTTCTGGTTTTCGTACCAAAGATGCTAGCTCATAGGACAGTCATGGCTCATCCAGTGAGAAAAGGGATATTAATTCGTTGGGGTTTTTTTTTTCTTGCTTTGCTACCATAGATGCTAGTTCATTGGACAGCCAGAGTTCATCCAATCAGAATGAAGGAGGTTGTGGAGAGTTCACTATCTTCATAACTACATCACCAGGCCATTTCCAGGTGAGACATTGCACATATTCGTAACTGAGAGAGTAATGACACTCTGTGTCCCTCTTACCACCCCCCCCCCCCTTTCCCCCAAAAAAGAGAGAGATTATAGTCCATACTTCACTGACTCGATTATCATGGAAATTCATAGATTCATTCATTATAGAATGCTCTATTTAGGTGCTGAGATTCATATGGGTATTAGACCAAATACATGTAGTTATAGATGAAATGGCTATTGGCCCTACTGGTTATTGGATGAAACGTTGATTGGACGATGTGTTGATTAGACCATATGTATATTGGACAAACTGATACTAGACCGAATGATGTTGGACCATATGACAGTTGCACCAAATGGCAATAAACGTTTTTTACCCCTCCATGGCTGAGATCCAGGATTGCAATTGGCCCTTCTCACTATTTTGAAAATCCATAAAATAAAATGGCCTTTTTAGGGATATATTGAAAATGAATTATATTTGTATGGTGATCATTTTCTTGATTTCTTATCAGTGGCCATAAACCATAACACATGTAATTCTAAACAGCTGCAATGATTTTTTTTTTTTTTTTTTTTTTTTTTTACGAAAGTCGATTAATTTTAGAGGTGAAATGTAATTTGAAACACAGAGCCTTCTTGTGATTTTTAATTCTTGTCCTATGTCTTTTGATAACTCCTCCCAAAAATCTTTAATCAATAGATTTCAAGTATATAGTTGCATGGATTCAACATGTGAGTAGAATCGCTCTGTATGTCTTTATTTCTGTCATCCCTGAGCTGACACTGCAACAATGTTTTCTTGTATTTTTCTTGATTTCTTATAGCAATTGAATGGTAACCAAACCCTCGAGCAAGTCAACGAGAGACACTGGAAAGTGAACAGACCATTGGAGATGTACTTCCTCTCTAAGAAGTGAGATGGGATACCAGTCTTTGTTTATGACAGTTTAATATTGACTGGTTACCAAACCCTTGAGCAAGTCAATGAGAGACACTGGAAAGTGAACAGACCATTGGAGATGTACTTCCTCTCTGAGAAGTGAGATGGGGTACCAGTCTTTGTTTATGACAGTTTAATATTGACTGGTTACCAAACCCTTGAGCAACTCAATGAGAGACACTTGAAAGTGAATAAACCATTGGAGCTGCACTCCTCTTGGAAGTGAGATGGGATACCAATCTTTGTTTATGACATTTATGCACTGGCTACCAAACCCTTTAGCAATTTAGTGAGAGTGACACTGGAAAGTGGATAAACCATTGGAGATGTACATGTTTATAAAAAGAGAGATGGGATTACACTCTGTGCTGGTAATGGATTTTGACTCGTTCTTGAACCTTTTGTGATGAATTAGAGACACTTGAAAGAGAAAAGACCAGTGGAGATGGACTGTATTTCAAAGAAATGATATTGGATCACGACTTTCACCACTGATGGATGTACATGTATCTACATACGCACATGTAAGACTAGGTGCCAAACCTTAATTTGTAAGTCATGGAAGAACACTGAAATTTAGGAAATGATGCTATTGATCAACATTGAAGAGTAGACATGCCACAAACTGAAAAGGACGTAAAGCGGTACGAAGCAGATGTCAGACTGGTTCCCAAACACTTCTCCAACAGCCTTGGGAGTACATTGAAGAGTAGATACCATGTACAGAATTTGATGAAATTTGATACCACCATGATTGTCCACTTAAAAAAATTCAAGCACATAAAATCGCAACTGGGAAGGAGTATTAGCTGATGTGTGCAAAGTGCAGAGTACCTTGCAGTCAGAGTCCAGTGCCCACTTGAGGGCACTGGAAGCTCTGTGTTTCTTAGAAGCTCTATGGGGCAGTCTCAGCCATATTTTGAAGCATTTTCCAACAAATTTTTATGACTAAAGTTTATAAATGATTTTGGTTAAAAATTATTATTTATGAAATCGTAACCTTTCGCTGATCTTCAAACCGGTCATTTCAAAATCGAAACACCTGTGGCTGTTAACATGTTAAAACCCCTCGTGGACCACTCTGATTAATGATACCACTCTGATGTAAGACTGGTTCCCAAACCCTGCTGTATCAGCCTTGCTAGTACATTGAGTTAATATGCTACGGACTGGTACTGATGTGATTTCATACCACTCTGATGTTACACTGGTTCCCAAACCCTGCTGTATCAGCCTTGCTAGTACATTGAGTTAATATGCTACGGACTGGTACTGATGTGATTTGATACCACTCTGATGTTAGACTGGTTCCCAAACCCTGCTGTATCAGCCTTGCTAGTACATTGAGTTAATATGCTACGGACTGGTACTGATGTGATTTGATACCTCTCTGATGTTAGACTGGTTCCCAAATCCTATCTTATCAGCCTACAGACACCATGGACCGAATCCAATTTAATTCAGTGCAAATTTCATTTGATTCTGTGATGATTTCTTTTCTGCCTTTGCCAGAACTTGAGATAACCTTTTAAAAATTTGATGAAGGATACCACTGGACTGTGTATGTATTTCAGTACATAATACTTTCTTTTTTCTTCTTTTTTGAAGCACCACATTTAGTGCACTGTAGCTCTCAGAATCCAAACCAATCTTAGAGTCGCCAGACTGGAGGTTTGGAGCTGAGCCAGACACAAACCAGATTAAAACATAAATCATGTTCACTGACCTCTCAAGGTGTTGCCAATTTAAGGAATTTAAAGCTTATTCTCTCTTTTAAAATTCCTGGCATCAAACACAATATGGTCATGCAACAAAAAGGGACATAGTGTATGCAGAAATTTATGCACTTTCTACTCATGCATCTTGTATAATTTTTAGAGCTCTGAATCAAAAGTTATTGAGCCAAACCACAAAATGTTGTCAGTTGTCTCAAAAGGGTTAACAAGTCACTGGACCAGTCTAGAAACCAGTAAGGGGTTTTAGAAGTTAGCGAGCCAGACCAGAACAAGATTTTGGATTGTGAACTACAGCACTATTCCTACTTAATTAAAACTAAGATGGGAAATATAGTCTTCATACACCAAGAAGCATGAGTTTTGTGTAATTATAATCATTTATATCTCTTTGAAGTCAGGGAATTCGTACAAGAAATATTATTGGAGAAAATCAAATGTACTTGTAATACTTTGGGGACGCATTTACATGTAGTTACTTTGTCACTTGCTATCACATGTTCCAAATATGTCTAATGGCTATTGTTTTCATAACCTTGTCACAACTTTGAACTCTGGCGACAGTGTTAACGAAGTATATATGTCTGGCTCTGCACTGAAAGAATGGATGTCTATAATAAAAGCTGTTAACTTAAAGGTTGAGGTAAAGGAATTAAAGTTAATCATGGTCCTGCAATTGCACCATGAAAGAAACCTGTCTAGGATTTACTGGGACTGGTTGATTTTGTAGAACATGTAAGAAGCATTATGTATTGTTAGCTTTTGGAATCATCAAAGTGATAGGGAAGTAAGTGGATCTTACTAAAAATCACAAATAGTAAAAGCACAGCACATAAATATGGATGGATGGGACTACACGCATGTGTGGCATCCCAAAATTTGGTCCGCAGTATTAACTGTTTCTAGTAATATAGTAACTGTAAAAACTAGAAACATTTGCGACATAAAACTTTCGCGAATTGTTAATGACAGCCAATTTTGCTGCACGAAACTTTCGCGAATTGCAATCATTATCATTTTATGCTGTTTCAGTTGTGATTTGATTATTTCGCACCATGAAACTTTCGCGAATCTCGACGACTTACGAAATTCGCAAAAGCTTCTGGTTTTACAGTACCTGGCTTGATCAGTGTTTATTACGCTTTGATCACCATGGGCCCTGTTTCATGAAACTTGCTTTCACTGACAATTTACAATAACTGTTATAAGCTACTGAAATCCTTGCTTCTGATTGGCTGAGAGCAAATTTGTCAGTAAAAATCACTGACAAGACACTTGATGAAATGCCTCGCCCCCCCCCCCCCCCCCCCCCCCCCCCTCAGGATATGAAGTAAAGTAACCCTGGCCTTCAGAGAGGTAACTCTGTAATTCCTTTCCCTGGGGGGTATTTCATCAAGTGTCTTGTCGGTGATTTTCACTGACAAATTTGCTCTCAGCCAATCAGATGCAAGGATTTCAGTAGCTTATAACAGGTATTGCAACTTGTCATTGATGACAAGTTTTATGAAACGTGGCCCCCAGATGTCTGATTCTTTTCAGAAAGCAAAATTGTTACCCCCACGTCAGACTTCTAAGAAAACATCTCAGCAGTAGGTCTAACAATAATCAACCTTGTAGCACTTGTAATGGACTTCCACAGAGATGGTACTACTACGAAGCTCTAATTGCATTTTTTCCTTTCTTGGCCAAAACAGCCCGTTAAGGCTGCCATTTGTACAAATATAACTATATGGTTATTGTTGGAGGGGGAATTATTTGTGAAAGATAATTTTTATTATTAACTGTCCTACATAGATATGTATTTGTACATCTCTCAGCTTAACGCTGTCTATGTGTATTGTAACATATACATGTACACTGTATGTCTTCTATCAAGTTCTCTGTTCTGAAATGATTCAGTTTCAGATGAATTCATCGAATAAATCGCAATTGTGTGCCTAGCAAAAAGGCATAACATCATGGCCTCCAGTGCACATTTTCTATCATGTCACTGTTTCGGACATGATTCTATGTCATATACATGTAAATCCAAAGGCCTGCATTCTCGAAAAGGTCTTAGGGCCCCCAGGCTTAGGCCAAGCCAAATTGATTCCTAGTTTTTCGTCCAGATTTTTCTGAAAATGGGGAGGGGGTTCCATGATGTTTAATATTTGATGTGTTTCTGGTACATTTATAAAAATGTTATGTCTATTTCAACATATTTTTTGCAATTTAATTTCATTGTACATGTATATGCACTTCAGGGACTCAAAACAAGGGGAAACAGCAATATACTGATCATTTTTATTGCTTCATTTTCTAGATGTCCTGATATTCTTTTTCTATTTCATTTCATATACATGTACAAAAATATGAAGGAAAAAAACATTGAGGCACCTGTAAAAAGGAAGGAGGGATGAGAAACTAGAAATTAATTTTATTAGACCTTGCTTAGTCCACCGATTTATGACAGGCCTAGTCAGGGGATGATCCAGGATTTTGTATAGGGGGGGGGGGGGTGCACACAAATGCAGGTTTGTCAACTTTTGGAAAAAGGGGGGGGGGGATGGCGATAAAAAAAAATTGCCAGCCCTCCAAAATTCGCTTAGGGGGGTGGGGTGTTATGGGGCTCCAATGCCCTCCATAATTCTCTGACAAGCAAAGAAAAAAGTTTTTCGTTCTGAAAGGGGGGCACAATAAAAAAAAAGGGGGGTCACAATGCATACTTTTCTTCCAAGGGGGGGGGGGGGGCACGGGCCGGATATGCCCCCCCTAAATCCGCCACTGGGCCAAGTGTTAATCCTTTAGTTCCTTATAAGTTACTGTAATTTTTTAGCGAAGTAAACAAAGAAAAATAATTTTGTCATGAAATGAAAATGAGAAAGTATATTTTCTTTACTAGGAGTTAAAAAAAAAATTGGAATGTTTACAGGATAACTAAGTTAACATTTGGCGATTAATATATTGGTGGATTAAATCTATGCACTTATGCAGGACTTGAAGTGTACCATCCACCTGAAAAGATAATTTGTTTATCGCTGAAATTATATAGGTCAACAGTTTAAGAGTATTAAAGAAATAAAGGATAACATTAAGGTGTTGCACGGAACCGAACATCAGAGTTGGGTTCCGCGCGAGCCCTTATCTTGGCGAGCGCGTACTGGTGCGTTGAGTAGTATACTCATGAGTTGCTTTTATGCTTATAGAGAGTATAATTAAACTTGTAATATCTCTTTATAGAAGTGATATTAGAAGCCCTTATTTTGAATATAGTAGAATGACACGGAACCTCTAACATACGGAGTAAAATACTTTTTGGTGATTGGTACCCTTTAAACCTGGCCTACCGGTAAGTTAGACCACTTCATACAATGTCATATACTTATATGGAGAGATGCTTGAGAGGGAGAGAGAGAGAGAGAGAAGGGGGGTGGGTACAGGGAAATAGAGGCGAGAGATAGGTATTGAATGAGAAAGAGGAAGACAAGACAAAAGATAGAAAGAGGCGGGGGAAAAATGAGAACAAGAAAGATAGTTGCTGGCAGAAAACAGAGAATAATGACAATATTTTGTTTGTTTGTGTTTAATTAAAACATTCACAATTTTAAGTAACATGAAACACAAATCATGACAACAAACTTGCAATAACTTGATTTGTGTAAAGGCAGAAAAATAAGAGAAACATGATGAAAGTTTGAATGAAATCGGATGGTGACATATTCACGGTCAACCCTCCCGTTTGTTGTACACTAAAATGTTAATTTGTCGGTTTTTCTTAAGCTCCCTTCCCCTCGGGGTTTTACTCGAAATATATTGGTGAAAGCGTATTGTTTTAAGTCCTCTAAAAAAAAAAATCCTACTGGGTGATGCATTTTAAATAAATGACTTTTTAGTTATTTTGTGTATTGGCCGGAGCAAATGGGAGAGTTTGCAGCCGCTAGTAGATCACGTCACAGTGACATTACCGTTTCAGCCATTATTGCTTGTCTGATTTCTTTAAAATTTCACCAATTGCTCCTCTGATTTTCTGCTTTCTTTCAAAACAAATTACCATTAAGGTTGGTTTCCCTTTAAAGGACGGTGATGGATGATGATCACGACATTATTTTTAAAACATACTAAGTAAATGTTCCTTTCACATGTATGCGGGGGGTTTTTTCACTGAAAGAAAAATTCATAAAAAATAAGGAGAAAGAAAGAAAATGAAAATGAAAAATGAAATATGAGAGAGAGAGAGAAAAGATAGACACCACGCACATCCCAACACAATACCTCACCCTTTCCAGCCCCCCCCCCCTTCCCTTGTTTCCAGGCACAAACCCTGGTCAGTCGTAAAAGAGTGTCTGCACTGTGAGACTACTATAGGCCCTGTACAATAGCTGCTCCTGATATTGACACGACCAGTAGGTAGCTGGGTTAGGCTTCTCTCAAGACACAATGATTTTCTGATAAAGTATCAAATTAGGGTCTGCACTTGCAGACTACTCCTTCCCCCACCCAAATCCCTGAGCGCCCCTATTGGGGCACCTCTCGGGCTGTTATGCCCAACCCCTCCCCCCCCCCCCCATCTCATTTTTTTGGCCCTGGATCCAGTCAGTCAGTCAGTATAGGTCTACTCATTTATTAAGGTGACGCCCCTCCCCCACCTCCGTTTTTTTAATGCCAAGTGGGGGGGGGGGCGGGGAACACAAACTGCATATAAACCGGTGGATCGAAGGCAGGGCGGGTAAAAAAAAGGCATGCAGTAGGCGCAGGCTGCCAATCAAAATTAAGAGTAAGAATCCATTAGCGCCCCTGCCCCACCCCAAGGCTGAATCAAGTCCTTGATACGATATTATTAAGAGGCCCACACTCAGCGGCGTCGGTAGAGGGGTGAGGGAGTCACCCACCCCCCCCCCCCCCCCCATCCTCAAAATTGCTGTCTGAAAATACGCCACCTCTGTCCGACAGAGGTGTCGGCAAAAAAAAAAAAAAAAAAGAAAAGGAGGGGGAAGGGAGAGGAAAGAGGAAATTCTCCGTAACCAACAATTTCTAGATGTCTTCAAAAAGCTTCTCAAAGCTCCGTTAATAACAATGTAAAGCGCATTTGAACATAATATGGAAAATGCGCTATATAAATACATTATTGTTATCATTATTAAAGGGAAAGGAGATAAGAGAAAGGAGAAGAAAAAGAAAGAAAAAAAAAAGGGGGGGGGAGAGGATTTTCAAAGTTCCGATATTCGGGCAACCACTTCATATTCGGGCAGCGAGTGAGGTGCCAGAATATCCACATAATTATTTGGGCAGCGAGGTTCCCAGATAATAATTATGTAACTTCTGTATATAACTTCTGAACATTTTTCTCTACGAAAAAATTTACAAATTTTTGTCACTCGCTTCGCTAGCTCTCAAAAATTTAGAAATTGAAAAGTTGATATTCGGGCAAAAGGCGTCAGCCCCCTCCTTGCGAAAATGGGCATGTGATCAAAATTTCTACATCTGTGATTTTCATCTATTATTAATTTAGGGGGGGGGGGGGAGATTAGGGTGCAGCATTTTTATCGGCAAATTTGGACCCCCCCCCTTTCTAAATGTTCTAGCGACGCCCCTGCCCACACTCCCTCCCAACATCTTGCTTGCAGCTCAAATAATTTCAGAAGAAATGGCTCTTTTATCGGCAATACTTGAAATAGATTTATTGTTATCCCTTCTTTCAGAAGAAACAGATAAATCAGAGACAAATAAAAGTAGGACAAAGAATAAGAAATGAAATTTAGGAAAAACTGAGTCATACCAGGAAAATTCTAGCTTAAAGATTACTCAAATTATCATGGTTTTTTTCACTTTGAAGATGGAACAGAACTCGTGTACCTAAACAAAATGAAAATATTTTTATGTTGCAAACTTATTCCCGGTAAAAATGAGGATCTTATGTTTGCCCCTATACCCCCCCCCCCTGCTGGCCTGCTCCCCCTCCCATTATACTGATTCTGAGCTTTAGAT
Source organism: Heliocidaris tuberculata (assembly GCA_025618425.1). Lineage (NCBI taxonomy): Eukaryota > Metazoa > Echinodermata > Echinoidea > Camarodonta > Echinometridae > Heliocidaris > Heliocidaris tuberculata. The sequence continues at coordinate 32,248,286 of CM046842.1, read as the reverse complement.
ATCGTGGGCCGGGATTCCCCCCCCCCCCTCCCAAATTATGTTCCACTCGGGATCTAATGTTGGGAGAGGGGGGGGGGGGGGGAATGGTAAGATATTTTTGTCAAATAATTATCGGAGAACTCTTTATGGAGTCGGTGGGATGGTGGGGGTGGCCCGAAGGAGGGGGGGGGGGTGAACGGATGTCAAATATTTGTAAATGACGATCAATGACTAAGTGGGTATTTCTATGATCAATATTCATTTCGGTTTGGGGGCCAGGCCGGGGAGCGGGTTTCCAGGGTAGCTATCAGTCAGGTGTATATAATTTGAGATATATGCCGGCCAGCTCAGACTAATTAGTAATTTAGTATTATCTACTATGAAATAAAGGAACTCCAAATTTAATAGGCTTCGTGATCAGTGGCCTATATTCTTTAAAGCTTTTGGGTTGGGTTGGGGGGGGGGGGCGGAGTGAAGTGGGACAAGAATTGTAATTAGGCACTATTTGCTGTATAACTTCTACAACATGTACTGTAGTCCCTCCATTTTTATATGATATACCTAATATCAATACTAGGCTACAAAACAAGGTATTTGACACCATCCCGATATTTTTAGTTTTTATGCAAAATAACTTCATTTAAAATGAGTGAACGGGGTGAAGTGGAACAACCCCGAGGTGAACTGGGGCAGTGATAGCGGTGAACTGGGAGAGTCGGGGAGAACTTAAGACAAAACTCTATATTGTGCTAAAATCAACATATTTTTTGATAGTTGTCTAAATAAGTGCTAGGAATGTTATAGGTATTATATATCACTTTAAAATAACTTGCTCAAGAGTCACTGTAGTAAAGCTGATTTAAGGCATATGCCCATTCAAAAAAATAATGGATGAACTGATGAGCGTTTTGTAATTTTTAATCTATATTCCGACGGTTTTGTTTTCAAAAATGAATAATTCCTCATAATATTTATACAGTGGTCAAAAAAGTGGTCCAAAAAAAAAAAAAAAAGTAAAAATGAAACCTAATAGCAAAATCGCAGTCATAGCTGTGGATGTATTTGTGAACTTGATAGTTAAGACTTTTCGTTGTTGTTGTTGTTTGTTTGTTTTTTTGTTTTTTTTGGGGGGAGGGGTATTTTTGTTTTTTTCCTTTGCTATAGGTCTTTTTCGTTTTTTTTTAATTGCTTGTTTAAAAAAAAAAAAAATGGAATTGTGCCCCCCCGTAGGCCTACTTCCCCCCTCTCTCTCTCTCTCTCTCGCCATATTTTGTTGTTGTTGTTGTTGTTGTTGATGTTGTTGTTGTTGTTGTTTTGTTCTAGACCTGGACTAGTGGCGTATCCAGGATTTTTTTACACGGGGGGCAAATTTTGACAACAGTCAAATTCTGCATGGAGGGAGACCAGTATTTTTTTTCTTCTTGGGGCCCTCCAAAACTAGCTCAGTGGGGAGGGGGGGGGGGGGGGGGGGGGGGGGGGGGAGACGCGACAATTTTTTTTTTTTCGGCAGCCCTCAAAAATTCGTTCAGTGGGGGGGGGGGAGGAACTTCCTCCATAATTCTCTGACAAGCAAAAAAAAGGTTTACGTTCGAAAAGGTAGATCCGTATTTTTTTTGTCTCGCCAGCCCTCCAAAAGTCACTCAGTGGGGGGGGGGGGGGGGGGGGGGGGGGGGGGGGGTGGAAACAAAAAAATCCCCACCGCTCCAAAAGTTGCTCAGTGGGGGGGGGGGTATCAGATTTTATGGGGTCCAGAATTTTTCCGACAGGCAAAAAAAACACAAAAAACTTAAAAAGGGGGATAATTTTTTTTTTCTTTTCTGTCAAAAGTTGTCGGGGGGGGGGGGGGGGTACGCTAGTGACCTGGACAGCAAACTAAGTAAAATAAACCCTAGATCTGTCTCTGTTACAAAATACAATATAAATATATAATATACAAAATACATAACTTCAATTTTACAGTCTTTTTAGTTATTATTAGAAAAAAATACGAAATTTGTAATCCCTCTTGTGTTGGGTTATATAGTATAAAGCATCAGTATAAAGATAACTTTTTTATAAAATTTCAAGACGATCCCTTTGTCAATAATACAGATCGATCGCAACTCAATGCATCATGGGATAGTAACACTTGCCGCAGGGTTCAGATTGACTCAATTGTACTAGCATTGACGTTCTATGGCCCGTACATGTGTAGGAATCGTAAGCATTGTCGAAATTATAAATCCACACCTGATGGCTTTATTAACTGTCATCAACGTACGTACTAACATGGCGCGGTTGTTTTCTGATGTGTTAAAAGTAGAACTGTTGGAAATTTTGGGGTAAGTGTTACAAGTCATTTCTTGTTGAATAATGAATTTTTTTGGAGATTTCCGTGAATGATGAAACGGAGTGTGGTATGATTAAAACAATGGAGAATCAATGATGATATTGTAGTGTGAAAAATTATTGGCAGTTGTGATGTTGTTTTCGTTCCCATTCGCAGTATGTGGGACTGAACAGTGCGTACAGGGATCAACTAAACAAGTGGCTATTCTCTTGATCTCACTTGCTAAAGTTAATTCTATTTGTGTGTTTCTAAATACAGGAAATTTAATTTGCTTGAAAATGAAAGTCTGGATCTAGTGATTTTCATGAGTGGTCCAGATTCACAAAGTTTCTTTTGCGTTGAGAAATTATTGAGTGGCAAAAATGAAAAAGTTTGTGCAGCCTGCATGCCCTGCTGCTGAGACTGAGTGAGAGAGTCAGACAGAGTGCAGTGCAGCAAGCACAATCAACAATTCACTAATTAATTTTCAATTTCTGAGAGGGTCTTACAGTTAGATCCAGACTAACTTTAGATACTATAGATCTACACCTATTTCTCTAACAGTAACATTTTAAATTCCTTAAGTTAGCATGGTTAGAGTTGTACTTTTTTAGAGAAAAGAGGGTCCTTACTACTATCATGACTAGTATAGTTTCTATTTCTGGAAAAAAAACAACAAAAACAAAAAAAACAACCTGTCCTTACATGTTTGCAATTGGTCAGTTGCCTCCTTCCTGTCTTTCTCTTCTGCCTTCTTATTTAGCAACCGTAATTAATTTGCTGAAGTTCATCTCTTTTCTAAAATATTGTTTTCTTCAAGGATTATAGATCTATAGACTATACCCAGATGTTGTGTTTCCGGACAGGTTGTTTATCCGGACAGGTCACTCTAAAATTGTTTTTATGCATATTGTCAAAAATCTTTAACAGGATAGGTTGGCAATTGTATGAATTGCAAATATTCGCTGATCAATGTTCGTGTAACTCGATGCATACTTTTCGTAAAATTCAATGGCAAAATGATGACCAGTTAATTTTTTAAGTGTCCAAATACACGACCCCCCCATCCTACCTTAAATTCTTTGCACAGATAAATAAATATAGACAGAGTCCGGACAGGTCACTTTTAAACCAGAAATTGAACAATTTTTCATGTAAATTGTCATAAATCTTTTACAAGATAGGCTAACAATTATACATGTATGAATGCATACTAATTTTAGTGTTACTTGATGCATATTTTTTGTAAAATCAGACGGCAAAATTGACAGGTTAATTTCTTTTGTTGTGTGTCTGGACATACAATCCCCCATCATACCAGCGAATTAGCCCACTTATTTGCCAAATACCAGGAGATTTCACAAACAAGCTAAACTTATAATGCTGCATGTCTATATGATGGGTGTTTGTGTACATGTACACGTCCAGACACTTAACAAAAATTAACCTGTCAATTTTGCTGTTGGATTTTACAAATAAATTATGCATCACATAACATAATACACAGTATATGTAATTTGTACAATTGTCAACCTATTTTGTAAAAGAAAGTTAGTTTTGCCTGATCAGTTCAGGAGGCGCGATGGATCAGTGGTAGAGCAGTGATCTCGTAACTGGAGGACCCGGGTTCGAAACCAAATGGATGCGCTAGTGCCCTTTGGTAAGGCATTAATCCTCATTACCAAGCCCCTCAGAGAGGACTTAAAGCCGTCGGTCCCTTGGTTACTTACTTACATGTACAAGCGTACACATTCTTTCTTAGGAGTCAGGTAAAATAAACCATAAAACTTTTCAACTTTTCAAGTTGTTTGATTTACTTTTTAAAAGTTACTTGTCCAGACAACCAACCTGTCAACTTGTACAGACTTACAACGTTGGGGTACATTGTACTTGTAGATCTACTTTGCTTGGGACTTAGGATGATTCTCAAGTGAATCCCAAGCATAATGGTGAAATAGCCCCTTATTAGCTTCTTTTCTGTCAAATCGTTCCAGCTACAGAGGTTTGCTTTTCCCCACATCCGAATTTACGGGCTGTTTTGAAAACTTTGTCTTATAGAGACCTGTAGGCCAATGGTAGGAAGACGGTTTATTTTCCATCTCTGTGATCAGTGCTTATTTGATAACCCTGTTATTTGAACCTTTTTCTTGCTTCCCATTCAGGATTAACTGTCATCTAGCTGCTGAAACCTGACAACCATTGTTCTGGAGAAGACTCTTAAGAAGTGCTTCAAGACATCAATAGATAAATTTCTAACCTCGTCTGTAACCAAACATTTCTAGAGATACATCGACCTTGTGGGTGACCTTCACCTTGGAATGATATTTCTCTTGCTGAGGATTCTCTTTTTTTGTTTCATTGTAATTCTGTGTGAGGAAAAATACTTGTCAAATGCATTTGTTTTGTCACAAGTAGGACATTAAATATCCAGCTCATTTCCCTAATGAGAAGGATACGACAGAACTGCAAATTCCACACTGCACTCTTTGATGCAGACATGTCAAGTTTATAGCAAAGTTTCATTTAAATTTGACATCGTCACTTTAGAATTTGTGTTAAACTGGATGCTCATATGACTTTAAGAAACTAACAAGATCATGAGGGACATTGGTGTAGCTTAAGAGGTCTGAGGACAAGTCTTTCTTCGGAGTTAATTTGGAGAAAAGTTGCAGCGTGAAGGAAGTAAGCTATGGATCACTGCCGCCATGTAGGGAAGCTCTGTGTTGGTCAGACTCATTCTATACTAGACCCATCGGAATGGCATTGCTCAGTGTGTGGGACTACAGAGAGTGTATGGGTAAGTCAATAAAGGCTTAAAGATGAAGTTGAGTTTTGGCCATGGGCTTACAATTCGTTGTCGTTTTTACGAACTGACGAATCTATGCCCGCACGCAAATACGCGCTTTGGAGAAAACGGTTTTACCAACCGTTGAATCGTGTTTGAATGGCCCAGTGCTTCCTTATTCCGTATTAATATACATAATGATCAGGGTTGTTACCAGGGACTTTTTAGTGGTGGAAATTTTATCGCTTGACACCTTGTCACGGGGGTTCAGGGGTACAAAAACTAGTCGGTTTTCAGGGCTTGTAAGTTATAGTTAAACAGTAAAAATACTACATAATACACACTGTACTGTAGCTGCAGCATTAAGCTTTGTAACTACTGTTCCATTATTTGGTTTACTTTGTACATGTACCTGCTGTGAGTGCTGTCAGATTACTGGCTTAAACCACAATTGCATGTTCGTAGGTCAAAATCGTAGTATTTTTTCTTTGTCAGTGGGGAAATTAGTGCCGGGCGGGCGGGTGTGATATTGCATTGAGTGCCGGGCGGAAATTTCGAGTTGTGGAAGGTTACGACCGGCGCCGACCACCGTAGTGACAACGCTGATGATATTCAAAATTAAAGTCATAAGCTTTCTTCTATATCGATACATGCAATTATGCAACGAAAGCAAATTCTGTTATCTAAGTACACCTAAATCTATAAATGCGTTTCCGGCCAATTGACGTTTCTGCGCAGCGTGCACAGATTCGTCAGTTGGTAAAAATGACGACGAATTGTGAAAGAAACTGTTTGGAAGCAATAAGCCAGTTTGTAATTACAGCATGCGCATGTGCAGATAAAGGTCATTTGTAGCGATTACAAATGACCTCTATACACTGTTAAAGCTCATGTACAGTATTGGTAGCAAAAATGAAATTGGAAAGAAACATGTTAAATATAGTCTCATGTTGTTCTCCTTGTATCAAAAGATGTCTGTAAGAGATCATTGGGTATTCCATCTATGATTTCTGGTGAATACTAGCGTAAATATCTGTAAGGAATGCTTGATCACTGCCATTATGCTAGGACCCTTCCACCCGACAGCTCCCCGCACACCAATCTTGGGGCTTCGCATAGAGACGGCGTGTGTGCACTGTGTGTAGCTTACACGTGTGTTTACAGTGTATAGCACATGCTGCCTTTGTTGGGATTTTACTTGCCTGTCCCGGCACATAAATTAATTTTTGCCTCTTATTTGTTTAATATTAAACTTTAGGAGGCGAAATCTTCACAGTGTCTTAGTATTGCTAGTATCTTGCTATTTATCAACAAAAATTGAAGAAATCTGACGAACAGTTTTTGAGGGCTTACCAAAACTTTACATGACCTTTAACCCTTTCAAGACAATTGACCACATTTTGTGGTTTAACTCAATAACTTTTGATTCAGAGCCCTGAAAAATATACCAGATACATGAGTAGAAAGAGCAAAAATTTCTGCACGCACTATGTCCATTTTCGTTAAATGACCATACTGCAATTGATCCCAGGAATTTTAAAAAGGAGAATAAACTTTAAAATCCTTAAATTGGCAACACATTGAGAGGTTCAAAATCATGGTTTTTTTATCAAAATTGGCAACTTTTCCAACTTTTCGACAATTCTTTTAACCATGTATATTGTTTTCAAAGACATTACCACTTATTACAATCTTGTAGCACTAAAAGAAAAATATTATTGTTGCCAATTTGAAGAGCAAAATGTGATCAATTTAGCCCTTAAATAATTCTAGTCCTGAAAGGGTTAAAGAGTGCATACCATGACGCACACCAATGTGTTTTTTGTTGTTAAACAAGTACATGTATCCACCCAAAACGGATGCATGTGCGCGTACGAATTGGGGTTATTCATGGTCACACTCTTTGTACCATGAATTAATTAGGAACTGGCCCATTACACACTGGCTTATTGGGAAAAGTTAATCATGTAGTGCATAAAAATCGGTGTATACCATGAGGTTTTTGGTTCATCAAAATGATAAGAAATTGACTTAGTAAATGTAGACTAATGACAGTGAAATATTTGTACGGTGTAGTATAAGGGTGGTCCACAGAGGGTTTTCACATGTAACAGCAACAGGTCGGAAAATCAATGAAAGGTTCAAAGTTCTCTGTTCTGTGTATAATCATTCCCCAGAAAAATATTTCATGAAATATTAGTTGTAAAATTTGTTTGAAAATGTTTCTACTTACTTCTCAGATTGCACCAGAGAGCATCTAAGATCCCTCTAAAGAGCTTCCAGGGCATACTTACTGGCCCTGGACCCCTGCCTTAAGGGACACATCAATTCATACTCCTTCCAAGTTCCAATTTTACATTGACATGTTTTAATTTTTGGTTGTGGACCACCCTGGTACTGTGGTAGTGTTGATAATATTTGAATTTGTTTCTTTGTAGGCGTGTCTGAGTTGCACCAATGTTGCATGTGGACGTTACAACGAAGAGCATGCTCTGAGACACTACAAGGAAACTAATCATCCGCTGGCCATAGAAGTCAATGACAGATATGTCTATTGGTAAGAAAGATTCATAGTCATAAGATATGATTATAATCTCTACCTTTTTATTTGATATATATCATCAGTATCATTCATTGTCATAATAACCATTACCATCATCACCATACCATTATCGTTCAATGATCATCATTTTCTTTATCATCATAATGCCTATTATTATAATCATTATCATCATTCATCATCATTCCTAATCATCATAATCATCATCATCATCATCACCACCACCATAATCATCATTATCATCATCATCATCATCATCATCATCATCATCATCATCATCATCATCATCATCATCATCATCTTCATCATCATCATCATTTTCATCACCAGTATCGTCCCCATTTGTCAACATCACCATCATCAGTCATCCCCACCAATTCACCATTATAAAATTAGTCATCATAGCCATTGCTTCACTTACCGCCATGATTATTGTAATCATCATTCACACCAACATATTCATAGATGAAATAGTGTTCGTTATCTGATCTACAGCATTATGTTTTTGTATAATACAACCCTCACCATGTACTCTTGTCCCATATGTAGACATTGACGTTGGTATTTATTTAATCCATAGCTATGAGTGTGATGACTACATACTGAATGATAACGTGACAGGAGATCTCAAGTTTTTGCGTGATACCTTGGAGGTGATCACAAAGCAGACCTTTGAAGATAATGCTGCGAGAGGAGGAAGAAGGTTTCTCAGAGCTCTTTCGGTAGATTCGGGACAACTGAAACACAGTCAGGGGTGAGTAGAAGTTGTGTGTGTGTGTGTGTGTGTGTGTGTGAGAGAGAGAGAGAGAGAGAGAGAGAGAGAGACAGAGACAGACAGACAGACAGACAGAGATAAAGACGAAGAAAGACTTACAAAGACTGACAGACAAAAACAGAAAGTGGGAGAGCTAGAGGAAGAGAGAGAGAGAGAGACCAAAGGGAGAAAAAGGAGAGAGAGAGGGAGAAAAAGGAGAGGGAGAGAGAGAGAGAGAGAGTCAGACAGACAACAAAAATAGCAAGAGATAGCAGGAGAGGCAGAGAGAGAGAGAGAGAGAGAGATATACGGGGGGGGGGGGGAGACAAACAGAACAGTTAGAGAGACAAAGAGAGGTAAAGAGAAACATAGACAGACATATATACAAATAGAGAGAGACAGAAAAATAAGATAGATGTAGTGATAAGAGGGACATAGAAACAGGAGAGACATAGGTACATAGATGTAGACAGAGAGAGAGAGAGAGAGGGAGAGAGAGGGAGAGGGAGGGAGAGATACAGATAGAGGTGCAGAAAGAGCACCAGGTGGAGATGATGACAGTCGCTTAAAGTTACTTCTTACAGATAATATCATAAAACAGACAGCCAGTTTTAATTTAAATCAAAAATTTTCTTCTTTCTTGCAGGAGAGACGATTCATTTGTAATGCGCGACAAAGGCCACACTGCCCTGATCCACCGTCGTTTCATGCTACTATCAACGACATTCCTGGCCTGGAAACACGTCGTCCACGGCGACAAGGCCACAGGGCACAAGACGCCCACGAAGGTCGCCCCCAAACGCGAACAGAACTCGGGAGAAGAAGATAACGAGATATCATTCAAAGATCCCAGTCAGGTTGCACCAAAGACTAACGCCGGTGCCAGTACGCGCCCTAAGGTGTCAAAACGTGTGCAGAAAGTTGTGACACCCATCAAGAGGAAATGGACGGTGTTAACGCCTGGTGTTACAGGACTGAGGAATCTGGGCAACACATGTTACATGAACTCTATATTACAGGTGTTGAGGTATGTTGGTCTTTCCTTGAGTGTGGTGATCGGCCATAGTTAGCAAAGTGGTCAAAATTTTGAAAGAGACGTATAGGCGATGATTTCCATTTTTCGTGGGCAATATATATTTTCAACCAATGTGCCACCTGTGTAATGCTAATTTGTTTTAATATACTTGTACATGTAGACTTTTATTTTTCTTGACAAATTACATTTTCCTCTTCCACGTTCACTTTTACATTTAATCTTGCTGATAAGAAAAGAACTCTGTTTATAGTAGTCCGAAGGAAGGTTGATCACTACTGTATGCAAATATGCTGAACTTTACATGAAATTTACATTAACAGATTGTGTCCTATTAATATTCAAAATTCAAAAGTTTCACTTTACTTTAGTGAAGTTTAATACACTTTAATGCAGTGATACTATTGATATGTGAGACGGCTGATATTTAATGAATATTTATGATCAATTATCTCATTAATGTAAAATTTGTTTGTTTCCATGGGATATCTGCAGCCACCTCCTGCGATTCCGTGACTGTTTCCTCAAAGTTGAGATTGACCTCCGACCTCATACAAAGTCAGAGGGCAAAGTTCAGAGTTCGTCAGCAGAGAGCAGAAAAAGAACGCATGAGTACATGAGGCAGACAACAGTAGAGTGTTTCAAGGTGAGTGAATCATCATTCACACAAGACAAGGGCCCTGTTTCATAAAACTTGTTATCAATAACAAGTTGCAATAATTGTTATAAGCTACTGAAATCCTTAACTCTGATTGGCTGAGAACAAATTTGTCATAGAAATATGGCAGTTGTTATTGATTACAAGTTTTATGAAACAGGGACCTGGTCACCTGCCCCCCCCCCCCCCCCCCCCCCCCCCCCCCCCCCCCCCCCCCCCGAAGAGAAACAACACTGTGGCGAAATGAAATGAAGCAAGTCGAGTGCCACTTTCACATCTGCAAAGTTATTTACAGATAACCTCGCACCAGTACCTCCGTACTGCTAGGATTGCATCCAGTAGGCGAGTGTGCAATTTTGAGCTCAAGCGAGAGCTTCAGAGGAGCAAGATTGCCAGCCGGAAACAGCCTGAAAATTACACCTGATCAAGGGAATAGTGGTCTCATTCAAGGAATTGTCTGGATTTTATCATCCTAAAATATATAAGGGAAGTATTTTTCTCCGAATTCTGCCGGTTGTTCCGGTGCTTTTACCTCTTCAAATTGGAGGACCATAAACACGTTTTTTTTGTTCTGAATGACGATAAGATATTAGAAACGGACAAAAACAGCCTGAAAATTACACCTGATCAAGGTGATAGTGGTCTCATTCAAGGAATCGTCTGGATTTTATCATCCTAAACTGTATAAGGGAAGTATTTTTCTCCGAATTCTGCCGGTGCTTTTACCTCTTCAAATTGGAGAACCATAAACACGTTTTTTTTGTTCTGAATGACGATAAGATATTAGAAACAGACAGCGGTAAAAAAAAGGTTTATGTACAATGTGCAGGCTTTTGTGTAGAAAACTAGGAATGTAAACATTTATTCACCATGGGGTCTATTAAATGAATTGTGGCCTTGTACAAGAAGGTTCCCAGGGGATTGTTTAGAGGACCAAAGCAAATTTGTATGTTCAAAATCACATATTTTATTACCCATGGCAGTGTCCTAGTCAGGATGAATTTAAAAGGGAAGGTTGAGTTCTGGAAAGGTAAAAATGATTTGCGAGCTTTCTCATTCTTATTATATTAGTTTGGAAGATTATCGTAATAGAAATGTCCCCTGAAAAGGATTGCACTTCAAATGCCCTCACAAATTTGACAAGAAACAGCTGAAATGTTCGGGCCGAACATATGCGTGTTGTACCATATACTCATTTCTGTGTGCAGTGCATGTGACTCTCGGAAGGATTGAGTCAATTTCTTCTCATTTTTGGTGATCCCAGAACCTTACAGCATACACCAATTCTTATGTGCTATATGAGCAACCTTTCCCAATTGTTTTGTGACAGTTTCTTTTGCAATGCAATCTCATGACCAGAACTCAACTTAATCTGTTATTCCCTTTTGTTTACTTTTTGTTTCTTTAGCTGACAGAGACGCCTCGCAGTGGAGAGTCCAGTTCCAGTCGGGTCCAGAGACAGCAGAGGAACAGAGGACCAGGAGGGGGAGGGTTGAACGGAGGATCAGATGATACGACCGTGGATCCTTCAAAGTGCAAAGACCCCAGAAAGGTCACCAATAACTAGTAAGTAGATAGAGATCTATTGTCTGTATCAAATTATTTTTAACAGGAAAAGAAATATATATAAGCTCAGTTGAAAAGCAGTTTTTATTTGGGGGCAAACAAAATTATTTGAACTGGAATAGAAAGAAAGTGGACTGGCATTAACTGAATTGAATTGTACTACACTGAATGAAACTCAGATCCACTCACCCCAACTCAACTCAATCCTACTGTACTGTTGCAATTGTATTGATTTAGCTGAAGTGAAGAGATTGAAATAAAAGATGATAAACTGTACTTTACTGAACTAAATCAATTATTTTGATTGTTTCCAGCCCTCTGTGTCATGAGCTTCACATGTTATTCCGAGTGATGTGGTCCGGCAAGTGGGCTATCGTGTCGCCTCACGGTATCCTGAGCTCTGTCTGGAGACTTATACCTTCATTCCGTGGCTACGCTCAACAAGATGCTCAGGAATTCCTCTGGTAAGATGCTGTCCTTGCTTATCTTGTTACCATTATAGTAACCAATCATTTCTTCAGATATTGGGGATTCTATTTAGTTGAAACAGAATGCAACTTCAGGAGTGACAGGTAACTGAAAGCTGTTACTTTAGAAAGTCGAATTTAATACAGTTTTGGTCTCACCTTCATAGTCTGAGGGAGACATGTGTGCCGTTGTTCCAAAGATGGAAGCGAGGGTGTCACCATCTTCATTCATCTCTTTATATTAAAGACTGTTTCAAAATTTCCCGAAACCTGTTCGTAAGGATTCAAGATTCAAGATTCAAGATAATTTATTGTCATGTAAAAAAATGCATAAAATTTGCTTCCGGACATTTAGAGGTGTAAAGATTGCAGGTGCATAAATGAAATGAATACAAATAATACAGTATAACTTAACATAAACTCTATACCATTTCCTTACATAGAATACATTTAATGATGATCACGATTTAAAAATTTTAAAATATTGCACGAGAAGATTACAAAGAAGAGGGGAGAGAAAAGCTAAAGGGACAGAAAGAGGAGAGAGGCATTGCAATTACATGTACAGCGGTTTGCTCTACGGAGCTCGGTCCCATCCAGGCACCTCCATGCCAGAGCACCCCTCCAACTGAGACTCACCTGTACCCCAGGAGTACCCCAGATTATGTGGAAAGAATGTCACCGAAGAACTGGATTTCCTAGGAAAATTTCATATGTTTCCCTCACAGCGAATTCATGGACAAGATCCACTCCGAGCTTCAGGGCTTGGCCACACCCCTCTCTCTGTCGCTGGGCAACAGCGTATCCATGACATCGGAGGAGATTGTCCCGAAGATCTTTGAAGGATGGCTGGTCTCTCAGGTGATGTGTCTCAAATGTCGGTCCAAGTCTAACACCTACGAACCCTTCTGGGACCTCTCCCTAGAGTTCCCGGAGAGGTAAGACCAAGAACTATTTCCTTCTTTTGTTTTGTGTATTCTTGCTTTAATATGCTGTTTTAGCTCTTTTTCTGTTGTATGACATATATGATTCAGTATCCTACACTAACAGAATTCCTACCATTCCTACCTCTTCCTCTTTCCTCTTCCTCTTTCTCTTCTCTACCTTCCCGTTCATCTTCTTCTGGTTCTCTAAGTTCTTTAAAACATGACTATGATTGGCTCATAGATATCGCTATTGTTATCATTTCCTCACCTGGTACCAGTTCAGTTCTAACCGTAATTACATTTCTGACGACACCTGCCATCGAATTGAGATGGTCTCCTCCTCCACCTCCTGCTCCTTCTTTTTCTACTTCTTCTTTCTCTTCTTCCTCTCCTTTCTTCTTTTCTTTATTCTCATTTTCTTCCTTTCAACCTCTAATTATTTAATTACAAACAGTAAGCCTCGTTATATCAGGGCCCCGTTGCATAAAACTTGCCAATGATGGTAACTTTGCCGTCAATGGTAACTTCCATTTAAACCCTGAATTTGATTGGCTGTTGAGCATTGTTACTATGGTAGTTACCATTGATGGCAGAGTTACCATTAATGGTAAGTTTTATGCAACAGGGCCCAGGTCTACAAAAACTATAGAATACAAAGATTTTACCTTTTATAACGAGTGTTTGTTATAACAGTGTTCTTTATAACGAGGTTGCACTGTACTGCATACATGCCAACCGTTCCGTTTTTAATGGAACCGTCCCGTTTTTTAAGTCTTTAAAACCATGAAAAACGGAACGTTTCGATTTTTGGGAAATAGTATTTATACCAATCGGCTTTCCATAGCATCCAAGTGCTGAGAGGATTGCACTGCGCAACGTGCGTGCGGCATGTTGCTGTGCGCCACGCTGTAATAATGAGCGCGCTTGTGTGTATAGTGCTATGCATATCCCTCAGCCATATGCACAGCATGCATGCATTCGCTACGTACAGTATAGTACATGTATACCGTTTACGTACGTTATACGTTAGGGCTATCGCGAGTCGCCCACCACAAGTTGAGTCCGCAGTACTCTGTAGGTATCACATAAACACTTGTACATGATTTGTGATTTGGTTCGATTTCGGAAGAAAATCTGTCAAAATAAAAGCAACCATGAGCGGAAAAGTGTCAGTCAGGGGCCTTGAGGCAGGCCGCTGGACCCCTTACTCCAGGGAGCCCCACCACAGCCGCCGCGGTGGTGGTGGCGGCGGCGGCGACGGTGGTGGTGGAGCTCCCTAGAGTTACTGGACCCCCTGCCAATGTGCGTTTTGTTTTCTGAATTCCAAATGTTGGCAAGTATGCTGTACTGTTATCCTGACCTCTCCAGGTACCAGTTCAGTTCTAACCGTACCAACATTTCCGAGGACACCTGCCATCTTATTGAGATGCTGTCAAAGTTCACGGAGGTGGAACATCTAGACGGTCCAGTCTACCAGTGTGAGGAGTGTAACAGTAAGAGGAGAGAGGCGTCGGGAAAACCTGTCATACAGACGGAAGCTACCAAGAGACTGCTAGTCACCAAACTACCTCATGTACTAAGACTGCATCTAAAGAGATTTAGGTGAGATGGGGAAGAGACTGAGAGAGAGAGAGTAAGAGAGTTTAAAGATAAAGTTGAGTTCTGGTCGTAATGCGATTACATTGCAAAAGAAACTGTCTGGAAGCTATTGGGAAAGGTTGATCATGTCTAAATAAGGATTGGTGTATGATGTGAGGTTTGGGAATCCTCATAATGATACGAAATCATCCCAAACTCGCTCTAAAGCACATGCACCGCACACAGAAATGGGTATATGGGACTGCACACAGATGTGGCGTGAATGTTCGGCCCGAAAACTTCAGCTATTTTTAGTCATATTTCGCATATAAGGGAATTTGAAAAGAAATCATTTAAAAGGGACATTTCTAGTATGATGTTCTTCCAAACTGACATAGAAGGAATGAGAAGGCTCACAATTTATTTTTCACCTTTCCCAGAACTCAACCTCCTTTTTAAGAAGCTACATGTACTTCCAAAAAGATTTCTGGTCACCATTACAAGAAGCCTGAGGTAGTAACTCTCCAGAAAATCAAGTTGAAAAAAATATTTCATTCTTTTAGCGACAAGTCCAGAAATAGACTAGTTGAGATGGTTTATAGTACATGTATACCAGTATGCACTTTGTGCCATTTTCGCTGAGAATCCAATTTTTAAAAAACTTTGATTAAATTGTAGATGGTCAGGGAGAAACCACAGAGAGAAGATTCATGTTCCAGTAAAGTTTGACCAAGAGCTGAATATGAGACAGTTCTGCATGATGGATCCTAACAACAAAAAGCTCTTGACGACCGAAGACTACATGTATGATCTGACGTCACTGGTTATTCACCATGGGAGAGGGTAGGTTGAGACGATGGGCGTGGTGGTGGTGGTGATGGATGTGGTGGTGATGGTGATGGTGATGGGTGTGGTGGTGATGGTGATGGTGATGGGTGTGGTGGTGATGGTGATGGTGATGGGTGTGGTGGTGATGGTGATGGTGATGGGTGTGGTGGTGATGGTGATGGTGATGGGTGTGGTGGTGATGGTGATGGTGATGGGTGTGGTGGTGATGGTGATGGTGATGGGTGTGGTGGTGATGGTGATGGTGATGGGTGTGGTGGTGATGGTGATGGATGTGGTGGTGATGGTGATGGTGATGGATGTGGTGGTGATGGTGATGGTGATGGGTGTGGTGGTGATGGTGATGGATGTGGTGGTGATGGTGATGGTGATGGATGTGGTGGTGATGGTGATGGTGATGGATGTGGTGGTGATGGTGATGGTGATGGGTGTGGTGGTGATGGTGATGGTGATGGATGTGATGGTGATGGTGATGGATGTGGTGGTGATGGTGATGGTGATGGATGTGGTGGTGATGGTGATGGTGATGGGTGTGGTGGTGATGGTGATGGTGATGGGTGTGGTGGTGATGGTGATGGTGATGGATGTGGTGGTGATGGTGATGGTGATGGGTGTGGTGGTGATGGTGATGGTAGTGGTGATGGTGGTGATGGAGGGGGTGGTGATGGTGTTGTTGGTAAAGATGATGGTGATAGTGATGGTGATGATGATGATGATAATGGCAGTGGTGATGATGATAGTGATTCTGGTGGTGATGATGATGGTTGTGGTTATGATGATGATGATGATGATGATGATAGTGATGGTGATGATGATGATTATGATGATGATGATGATAATGGCAATGGTGATAGTGATAGTGATGATGATGATGGTGGTGGTGATGATGATGATGATGATGATGATGATTATGATGATAGTGATAGTGGTGGTGATATTGATGCCTGTGATTGTAATAATGGTGGTGGTGATGGGAGTGGTAACACTTGTTGTATCCAAGGCAGAATATAGCAAGACAATAAAGATGGCAGTGCTGTTGATGAATGTTTATGACGACAATAGTGATAATGATTGTGATAACGGTGGTGTTAACAGTACAGTGGGACCTTGTTATAACAAACTCATTGGGACCAAGGAAACTACCTCTTTATATCGAAACCTTGTTGTATCAGCTCTAAAAAAAACAATAGAATACAAAGACGTGGGACCAGTAAAATTAGCTTGTCATAACAAGAGTTTGTTATAACAGTGTTCTTTATAATGAGGTTCCCCTGTACTTGATTTGATAGCAAATAGCTATTCCTCAGTCATGTCACAATGCATGATTATTTTGTGCGATGTAAAGTAAATTATGATGTAACATGAAATAAACATACTTCTGTGGTGTGCTGCATAAACATTTTAATGACTATGTCAAACTATTTATTTATTTATTTATTTATTTATTTATTCAAACATATTTATACAGGATGACAATATCAGTTGTAGAACTGTTCAACATCTTGGTCCTGGTATTACAAAACATGCATATTAACGCTGAAGTATAAAAATAGGTACATTCAATACAATAATGATAGCAAACGAGAGGAATCGATAGTAACATAAAAGTGTGGTAAACATACCGAATAACACATAAGTGAAGCATTCATTCATTTTAAAGATGGAAAACGTATTTAACCTTGATTACAAACCTATACCGATATAATATACAATCAAAAAGGGAAAAACGGGTAAAAATGATAAGTGATCCTATTGACTGCTTTAGGCAAGGAATGATAGGTACATGTAGTTTAAAATAATTCATTGCTCGTGAATAAAATATGTCAGTGATGTTATTGACCGGCAATTCACGTCAATGTGGTCTGGATAACATGAATTTGAATGCATGTTTTGCTGCACAGGTTTGGCTCGGGTCATTACACAGCGTATTCATGGAATCAAGAAGGAGGTAAGACTTTTTTTTGTTGAAAACTGGTAAAAAAAAAAAAAAAAAAAAAAAAAAATGCATAAAAGACCCCCGAAAGAAACAAAATCTATGTTCCATGTTTGACTAGACATAGGGGGAATCCCTGAAAGGAATGATTCTCCACTTTCTTTCATCTTTCTTCTCTCCCTTTCGTATCTTTCACAACCTAATTTCTTCCGTTCTCTCCCACTCTTTACCCCTCTTTCTCTTCTATACATGTCTTCATCTCCCTTTCTCTGCTTGTGTTCCTTCCAATCTTTTCATCTTCTTTTCCTTTGCCTTTAACTGCCCAATATCTGGTTTCCTCTGCCTCATGCTGGCTGTCTTCTGCAGTTGTGGTCTAGTGGATAAGTCACCGGACTGCAGATCACAAGGTACGGGGTTCGAATCCCACCACGGCACTAAGGTCCTTTGGCAAGACTCTAATCTACATTTGCCACTCTCCACCCAGGTGTAAATGGGTACCTGATATGCTTGAGCGCTAGTTACTTTGGCGGCTTGACTATAACCAGGGTAATAATGTCTAAGCGCCATGAGCGTCACTGCGTGACGGATATGAGCGCTATATAAGTAGCCATTATTTTTCATGCACATTTACTGTTATGATGAATCATTTGCATTCATGTCCTGTTGTGTGCTATATTTATTTCAGATTTTATCTGAAATTATAGTATGTTAAATTGATGTTTTGCATATTTGCAGAAACAGTACGTAAAACAATTTTTTTTATGCCAAATGTACCGGTATCTTTATTTTTGTTCATAATCAATAAATTTGAATGGAATGGGATTGAATTGAACTGAAAATTGAATTTCTTTTAAAAATTTTATTTAAGCTGACTAGGGGCAGAAAGGCATTAACCCATATACTTCTACATAATGTTAAAGCCTTTATGTCTCTCAGTAGATAATAAGCATTTTATGATCATGATTGATTTTAAAAAATAATAATAAAGATTTGAAAAAGTTAATGACACTACTCCCTCAAACGTCGTTTTACTTACAGGTTTCTGGGTGCATTGTAACGATGCAAGGCTGGAGCTATGCTCGGTAGAAGACGTGACGGCTTGCCAAGCGTACATCCTCTTTTACACCAAGAGGACGAACGTCGCTACGGCAACCACACCAGGCAAGGAGGAGGAGGAGGAGGAGACGCCAGTAGATGAGAGAGATGCAGGCAAAGTTAAGAGAAGAAGAATCACTCTCTGAAAAAAGACCGTTTGCACTATTGATAGTTGAGAGAAAGAGAGAGACAGAGAGAGAGAGAGAGAGATTGAGAGAGAGAGAGAAAGGTAGACATTCGCAGAAGCTTGTTCGGTTGGATCATGCAGCATCAGTAGTTCCCTCCGTAATATTCTACCTGTGCATTATATTATCTATTCCAAATATGTTTCATCTCCTAATTTAGGGTGAATAGAATACAAGTTTCAAATTCAACTTTTACCGGAATCATCAGTATTATACGATAATAATATATGAACAAAAGTTGTCACCATACAAAATTTTGTTCGAGTGTAGATATGATAGTTTGATGATGATCATGAGGGAACTACTCTGAGTTCCATGAATTGACCTTTGAACCTGACCTGATACATGTGTCACAACTATCTCTCTCAGCTAGCTATGGTTTAACGTACTGCAGGAACAGTCCGTTTATTGTATGCGTTCGGCAGAAGTGATCTCTACATGAAGGGAGGGAGGGAGGGTGAAGAATGAAAGAGCAATGGTCTCTTCCATAAATATAGCTGCCAACCATTCCCATTTTGGAGGAATGGTTTCTATTTATTAGCCTTCAAATGATGAGTAATGTTTTGAGTGCTAAATCTCCCATTTTTATGAAAATTTCTATGTAAGAGCATACATGTACACAATACACTGCATTCCAAATTTAACCTCAAGAGAATTTTTTTTTGCTGGGGAAGGTTGGCGGGTATGCAAGGAGGGAGGGAAGATGAAGCATGGAAGAGTTATGTGCAGGCTGCCATTTTTGCAAGTAAGCTGTGGGGTTGACCTACAGTCAGTGAAGGGAAGAAGATTAGAATAGCATTATTAGATATGTAGGGAGGGAGGATGAAGAGTAGAAAAGCAATGCGCATGCAGCCATTTTAGCAATTGAAATACAAGATCACTAAATATCTATTCACAGTACAGACTAGTGTGATGTAGTCAGTGGGGGTGAACTGCACTGATCGGAAGAGCCATGTTATATGTGATACATGTAGCTCCAGGGAGGGATGTTGGAGATCAGAACAGCTGTATCACTGCTGCCCGAGCAAAGGGAGTGTGTTTAGAGCATAGAAGAGCATTGAAGAGCAAGGGGTATATGATATCAAGAAGATATTCAAATAAGTTATTCATTTGAAAAGGAGGGATTGAGGGGAGATGACTGGCTGTTATCTCCGTGCTATGCAGTTTCTCAGATCATTCCCGCTGTAACCCTTCTGTGTAATATACTTTTGCATCAATGCCCCTGAAACATTTCAGGTAGGGTTTTAATAATAATGATGAAATACATTCATTATACGTAAATTTGAGGTGTGTGAATAACTTAGAGTACCTCTTGTTTATACACCACTCAGCCCTTTTTATATTTGTAACTTAGACTTACAGATTTTACATGCCGTTCATTTTGCAACCAAGCACAGGAGAATGAATTTTACATGCGTCTTATAAGCCAGTTCATAATTACATGATGCGCCTGCGCAGATAAAGGTCATTTTTACCGAGTACAAACGACCTCTATACGCTGTCAAAGAGTGCGTACCTTGAGTGCGTACCGTTATGCGCACACCAATGTGATTTTAGTTGTTAACCCTTTCGAGACAATTGTCCACATTTTGTGGTTTGGCTCAATAACTTTTGATTCAGAGCTCTAAAAAATATACCAGATGCATGAGTAGAAAGAGCAAACATTTCTGCACACACTGTGTCTATTTTGTTGCATGGCCATATTGCGTTTGATGCCAAGAATTTTAAAAAGGAGAATAAGCTTTATAATCCTTAAATTGGCAACACATTGAAAGGTTCAAAATCATTGTTTTTTGTCTAAATTGGCAACTTTTTCAACTTTTCGATCAAGTTTTTAATCTTATATGTTGTTTTCAAAGGCATAACACTTTATTAGAACCACATAGTATTAAAAGAAAAATATTTTTGTTGCCAATTTGAAGAACAAAATGTGATCAATTGAGCCCTTAAATAATTCCTGTCTTGAAAGGGTTAAACAAGTAGCGTATCCACCAAAAGATAAGTGCGTGTGGCCATGTGCGTACAAATTGGGGGAATTTATCCCATCTACTAATTACGATCTGGCCTTTTTGTGTGCTCATTGAGCCATGCTCGGTTTATATTTTTATAAAGGGCATTTGTTTTTGTGTTGTTTTATATTTGAATGGTTAACATATTTATAATATATTTGATCGTTCTAAGTAATAATGTAAAAATGCTGCCTTTGATCAACTTACTTATTAGTTATATTTACCCCTCAAAAATTTATTTAAAAAAGGTTTTGTAATTAGTTATATTTATACTTGTAAATGATAATGTAAATATACTTCCCCCTTTTTTCATGTGATGATGTGAAAATCATTAGGGCTCATTCCCGTATGTCACATAAACCATGGTTGTTTTTTTAAAACTTGTAAATGAATGACAAATGCGTGCAACCAAGGTCCTGCACTTATTCACTTATCTCTGTGTTATAAGATACAGAAATACTAACAGTGTACGTTGTTATATAAAAAAACTGCCATTATACGAGACATACCTGCCAACTGTCCCTATTTAACAGGGACAATCCCGATTTTTGGTAGAAGAAAGAGCCACTTCTACCACTGTGTCCCTATTTTTGCAAAAATAAGTCTGTGGTAATGCATAGGAAACTCAGAAATATCCTGATTTTCAGCCTCTGCCTTGTTATTTGTCCCTATTTCTTGGGTTTCAGGGTTGACAGGTCTGAGACAGCAGCAGTCAGTGGAAATAGGCCTATGGTGAAGGCCCATTTAACAATTACTGTACTGGGAGGGGGGGGGGGGGTGGTGCTTTTTGAACTGGTCAATTTCATACAACACAACTTTCTGACTTTTTTCTTTCAAGCCTTGCGCATCTTTTGACACCAAGATTTACAAAAATTGGTCATACAATTACATGTACTGAGTCACATGACCAAATTTTTGCAGCGATCGATCATGTCGTGGTCGAAAAAAAAAGGAGGGGGCCTCCAAGGCCCCTCAGAGAAGAGCTTGAAATACCTCAGTACAATAAGGGTTAAGCTTGAAGCCAAAATGATACATGTATGTGTGAGCAGAGAGTTATGAAGCTCTGGTGAGTTCAAAACTAGTTTTAGAAAAAAATGGAATACTAAAAAAGTGGCCCTTCTTTAGCTTCCGAGAGCAGGTAGAATGGCTACAGCACACGAGACTGAAAATTTCTTTATAGCCAAGTAGCTAACCCTCAGAAAATATGGCCAGAAGGCCCACAAAGACCAACAACCCATGAGAAAGACATGACGTGTCAGTCTCCTGGACTTTCCGGCACAGGTGACACCAAATACTTAACAATAATAATAATAATACTAATGACAGCTTCTCTGAGAGTTCACTAGCTTGTCATTGTCTGTCTCATCGGCCCTCGGTCTACTGGGATGTCCCGGCTAGAATTAACTTTTGATATCATGACTGTTTTCAGTTTCACCCAGTGAGATAAATGTTTGCTTTGCAGTGATTTTTGATTAGTGCAGAGTTTTTTATGCATTGTGCTGTGGTGTGTGTTGAAAGCACATTCCCAAGTGGATTTTGTAGTTTGTTGACTCTCTCCGAGCAAAGGTCGTACGACACATGCTCAGATGATGACCAAGTCCAAGGTATTTGGTAGTTTGGTGTCCCATACCTTAACCTTTTCAAGACAATTTACCACATTTTGTGGTTTGGCTCAATAACTTGTGATTCAGAGCTCTAAAAACATATACCAGATGCACGAGTAGAAAGAGCAACAATTTCTGCACACATGCCCATTTTTGTTGCATGACTGTATTGCGTTTGATGCCAGGAATTTTAAAACGAGATCAAGTTTTAAAATTCTTAAATTGGCAACACAAATCATTTGTATTTTTCAAAATTGGCAATTTGTTCAACTTTTCAACAAAGTTTGTGACTATTTGTATTGTTTTCAGAAACATTACATATCAGAACCACGTAGCACTGAAAGAAAAATATGATTGTTGCCAATTTGAATAACAAAATGTGATCAGTTTAGTCCTTGACCCTTTCGAGACAATTGACCACATTTTGTGGTTTGGCTCAATAACTTTTGATTCAGAGCTCTAAAAAATATACCAGATGTATGGGTAGAAAGAGCAAACATTTCTACACACATTGTTTCCATTTTTGTTGCATGACCATATTGCGTTTGATACCAGGAATTGTAAAAAGGAGAATAAGCTTCAAAATCCTCAAATTGGCAACACATTGAGAGGTTCCAAATCACTGTTTTTTTAATCAAAATTGGCAATTTTTTCAACTTTGGACTAAGTTTCTAATGATTTATATTGTTTTCAAAGACATTACATTTTGTTAGAACCATGTAGCACTAAACGAAAAATATTAATGTTGCCAATTTGAAGAACAAAATGTGATCAATTTACCCCTTAAATAATTCCAGTCCTGAAAGGGTTAAATGATTCCTGTCCTGAAAAGGGTTAATAAGTACTGTGGCATTGTGAACATAAATTGACATCAAATGTGTCAGTTATCAGATGTATCAAAATATGAGATGTGATTGGTAACGCATGGGACAAAATAGCTTACAACGCTAACCAAATTCCCAACTTAAACCCTGGACCTAATTCTAAACCTAAACCTTACCCTAAACCTAATCCTAATCTAAAACCTTATCACAACCTTGGCCCTATATCTTTGACAAAAATAAAGCTGTCGCTGGAGCATATGCCGGGGGCACCCAAGATATTCGTCTTGCATGGTTTCAGATATTATATCCCCCTGCATACTGTTAACACATGCACACATACATGTACACACACATAAAGAATGCTGCCACGTTATGTTCCACTTGATTTCCTTTGATTTAAAAGACCCATTGGCCATATTCTGAAAACTTTGTCATTTAATCATGTTGGTGAAATGTGAAAAGTATGGTAATTGTCATAACCAATTAAAATGGCGTCGAATGAATCTCTCATTTGACTGTACATGTACGCAACCAGCTTTACGCAGACATTCACCAATGACTTGTTCCTAAGATGTGCCATGGCAATTAACCCATTGACAACGGGAACCAGGCGGTCCCGTATTAAGCCTATGGGAATAAGAGCATTCATTAGTTCATGGGTAACATACTGTCACTAACATAATAGGTGACATTGTTTTCAGAATACCACCCCTGTTTATTCCAAGCCCTTTATTTAAAGGAAAGAAAAAAAATGAGTGTAAGTTTAAGTATAATCTTCATTATGTATGGCATATTACCTTTATGTATGTTTATACAGTGGAACCTCGTTATAAAGAACACTGTTTAACAAACTCTCGTTATAACAAGGTGATTTTGCTGGTCCCACTTCTTTGTATTCTATTGTATATTAGCCCTGATGTAACAAGGTTTCAATATAAAGAGGTAATTTCGATGGTCCCGGGGAGTTTGTTGTAACGAGGTTCCACTGCACATGTATGCATCTCAGGGCTTAGTGTACAGATGTATAGCTCTTTGTACTAAATATTAAAATCTGTAATTTAATTGTAAAGACTTGTTCAAGATCGACACCTTAAACCACTTCAAAATGCTAGGCCAGAATAAAGAGCATTCCATGTGTAATGGTGCTGCAGTCACACTTTCATGTAAAGCCCAACTGTAAGCACCCTGTAAATTAAAGCCATTTTTGTGATACGGCATGGGGCGTGGCTATTCTGTGGCATTTACGGAATCTATGTGGCACTTGCAGGGTGTATAATGGGGTGAAAGATGAAAATTTAGCTAAAATTGTAGCTTACGGTAAGGCTTTATGTGAAAATGTGACTGAGGGTTTGGGAAAAGTAGATTTATGCGAACGGAGGCTTGTAAGCATATACTCACTGATCTGTGTGTTATAAGAAACATGAAACACACTGCGCTTAAATATGTTACTATTTCAATGTATTTAGCCTCACCTGTTCCTGGAAGAGGAAAAGCACATTGAATCACAGTAACCCCCGGGCCTGGTCTCTCCTTCCGGTTAAAACTGATTGGGACGTGCAGGTGTACCACTACACCGGGGTCTAACCCTACTCTTCTACGAATAGTGCAGTGTATTCTTAACGTACACTGGGCCTCCATTTAACGTCCTATCCTAGGAACATAGTGTTTTCCACTGGAACATAGCCTGCGTCTATGAAAAGCAGAGGGGTATGTTAACACACAACTCTGGCTTCAGTTGTCTGCCTGGGGTGGATTCAGACCCACGATCTTTGGTTCGACAGGCACACGCTTTACCGGCCGAGCCAACTCGCCTCCCGTTGTCACTTCATTTTGCCGTGGCGCGTGTTTTGAGGTGGTTTATTGTGTTATGTGTGACCGGGGTAAAGAGTACTGTTTGTGGCTCTGTGTGCCACAACATTGTAAACAAAAAGAGAAATATTATTAAAAAAATTCCCCCAAATACAATGTACATTTGACAATGTTGCCTTGGTTGAAAAAGGGGAAGCTTTCAGTCTTTTCATATTTTTTTAATCCTACTTTAACATAAAGGGTATTAACTCTTTATAGAGAAGGTTGAGTTCTGGGGAAAGGTGAAGAATAACTAGTGAAATTTCTCCTTTCATTTTACCGGTATGTCAGTTTGGAATAATCATTGTATAAATGTCCCCTGACAAGAATAGCTCTTCAAATGCCCCCATATTCGAAATATGACAAAAACTAGCTGAAGAGTTTGACCAAACATTCAAGCCACATGTGGGAGTATTAGTCCCATATACCCAAATTTCTGTGGTGCAAATTAAAGCTTGTGACTTTCACCAAGATTGAGCCAGTTTCTTATCGTTTTGATTTTGCTGATGATTCCAAAATCCCACAGTATACACTAATTCCTCTGTACTAATTTGTCAACCTTTCCCAGTGCTTGTAGACAGTTTCTTTCACACCAATCACCAGGGCCCTCTTGCATATAGACTTGCGATTAAACGCAACTTGATTTTCAACCAATCAGGATCGCGTATTTGGGACTTACGTTTAATTTTTTGACTTGCGTTTATAAACGCAACTTTTATGCAAGACTGCGCAGAACTCAACTTTCTCTTTAGAAAATGTTGGATTAGGTGCAAGCAGAAAATTCACTGGAAAAAATAATGGAATGTTTATTAGAGAGAAATCGAACAAAGAATAAGAACAATATGATTTTTTGTTTAAAAGTCAGAATTGCTAATTTTATATGGCAAATCCTATTGGCATTGTTGTCATGATGTGTAATGTCATACTGGAGAACTCTTTGTTTTGTATACCCTTGTAATGTTTTTCCTTAAAGGGAGCCACCGCTCGATATGCATGTACGTTCAATTTCCTTCGCTTGCCCCTATTGCAAGGCTGTGCATAACAATCTTGGAGCAGTGAACGAAATTGCAGTCGAGGGTGGGGTAGCTTGTCAGTTGGGTTGTTCAGTTCGTCTTTCTTCGGTCGAATGCGTATCACTGCAATTGCGTGCTCGTTTACCAAAGATGTACAGAGATTTCTGGATATTACCCGAGCCCGGGCCAAGCTCGAAAACACCTCGATTGGCGACTTTTCGGTCCCTTTAATTCTGAAAGTGGAAAAGAGTTTTTGTGGGATAACAAACTGGTACAGGTGTACATGTAACGTCAATTTGGAAAAAGTCTATTGTATCATAAAACCAAAAAAGCAAGGTACTTGTTAAATCCAAATGTTTTAACACTGGATTGAGCTTAGGGAGCTTTGCGAAACGTAGCGGAACAAAAAGACGTGTCTGGAACGCAATAATGCATATCGTTGAAAATAGTAATTTTATTGCATCAAGGTAGAGATCTATTTTTGAGCCATAGAGCAGGTAAAATACCTTTATTACCTTGATAAGACTTAATATTACCTGAACTGTCAAAAAATTACAACATATGTAAAAATTACAACTTTAAATTCACCACTATTGCCAGTAATTTCACCGTATGCGTTCTGGACACATCTTTTCGCGCCACTCGTTTTCGCTAAGATACCTTTTGTGACATTCATAAGAATGTGACATTGACTGTTCAAAATGCAAAACCTGTATATAACCTTTTCCCTGTTTTATACCTTTTTGTGTACATAAACATCAGGATGTGAATATTGCATTGTGTTTTTTTCTTTTTCTATGAACCACTTTTGGTTCTTTTACTTTTTTGTAAAAAGAGACATTAAAATCTGACGACTTCCATGTTTGGTAAATTGTTCGTTCTTTCAAGTTTAGTTTTTTAAAGGTGTTCTTAGGAGGATTTGTTAGTGAGAGGAAGTGTGTTTGCTAGGTTGGTCGCAGAGCAGACAGATGTAAGATTTTAATTTGTCGCAAGACTCACAAAGTGACGAACGTCTCTTTCGAAAAGAGACGTTTAGGCATCTGCACAGGTGTGGTGATGATTGTGGGTGATAATGATCACAGTGATGATGATGATGGTTGTGATAGTGATGATGGTGATGATGATTGACGATAAATATGACAGTAATGATGAGGATGATGGTGATGATGGTTGTGATAGTGATGATGATGATGACGATGATTGATGATGATAAAGATAAACAGTTAATGATGAGGATGATGATGATAAAGATAAATAGTAATGAGGATGAGGATGGTGATGGTGATGATGGTTGTGATAGTGATGATGGTGATGATGATGGTGATGATGATTGATGATCATAAAGATAAACAGTAATGATGAGGATGATGATGGTGATGGTGATGATGGTGATGGTGATGATGGTTGTGATAGTGATGGTGATGATGATGGTGATGGTGATGATGATGGTGATGGTGATGATGATGGTGATGGTGATGACGGTTGTGATAGTGATGATGGTGATGATGATGGTGATGATTTATGATAATAAAGATAAACAGTAATGATGAGGATGAGGATGATGATTGGTCATGGTGATGACGATTTTGATGATTACAATTTACATGATGACGCTGATGGTTGATATGGGCGATGGTGGTGATGATGCTTGATAAGGGTAATGATGTTGCAGTGACGTTAGTGGTTGTGATATTGATGATGGTGGTGATGATTATAATACAGTTAACTCTGCATAAGTCGACCTTCCATAAGTCGAATAATCGCCTTAGTCAAAGCAGTTTTTCAGAACAGAATGAGCAAAACACGTGTTTTTTACCTCTTCTAAGTCGAATTTCGCCTAAGTCGAACAGATTTCTGTGGTCCCAAGAGATTTGACTTAGGCAGAGTTACCTGTAGTTATAATGATGGTTAATAGTGTTGGTGATGATGATGGTGATTGAGGGTGATAAAGATAAGAAAAATGATGATAATGATGACAAGGATGATGCTTGATATTAGGGACTTTTTGATGTGGACGAGACACCGTTCTCGTTCTCTAGCAGTGCCAAACACTTGCCGTCTACTCATCCCGTCCACCTAGTTAGAACCTATTTCGATTTTAGTCGACACATGTTCACTACGTCATGGCCCCCCACCCCCCCCCCCCCCCCCCCCCCAGCCGCCATCCTCCAACTGGCACTGCTGAGGCTATACGCAGTATTCTCGTAGCGATTTCATCCATTTTGAGACCCGATGACGTCATATGTCCTAGAATCGAGGTGGACGTGAAACCCTTGTGGACACGTTCTTGATTCTTGTACTGGACATGCGCAGTTTGTTCAAATGACGTCATCAGGTATAAGTCACAGTGTGGATGTGCAAATCAAAATCCCACCATTGGCGATGGTGACGATGATGAAAGAGGTACTGATGTTGCAACGATGGTAATAGTGGTGATGATGATGCTAATGATATGAAAATCATGTTAATAATGAAAATGTTGACATTGTTTGGAGTGTTCTCGTGTATCTGGCAAACATGCTCCACTTAAAGGGATTGATTAACTTTGTGAAAAATTGTGATATCAGCTCAAATGCAAGTAAATTGTGTGCAATCCTCTAACTACATATATAATTAAGGATATGTGTAAGTATGAGAGAAAATGGAACCCGTTTACTATCCTAAAAAAGAGAAAATCGTGATTGATCGCTAGCGCAAGTCGCTCGGCTTCTTCGCTGCGCTGCAGTCACAGAAACCAAACTCCAGTGCTTGGCGATTTCAGAGCGGGTTTCCAGCCCGTACGGTATTCTGTGATAGAGCGAGGTATGCCAACCATAAGAGTTTTTCAGGGTTCGGTAGTACTCTATCCCGACATCAATGTTCAATCGTAAATATCTTGATATATAAACGACCGATCAGCTTATAAAACTCAGGCGATTCCTGTCTGACCTAAAGGTTTGCAATTATGATTACAGCATTAGCTGGAACAGTGATTTTTTTTTTTCAATCCTGGGCAAAGTTAATCAATCACTTTAACATTAGAGCAACAGTGTTATCTCACATACTTTTGAAGACTTAACGCCCTTTTGGCTTTCAGCAGAGAACATCGTCAACTCCACAAGGTCTCGCTATGCACACTACAGTTGAACCTCGTTATAAAGAACACTGTACTGTTATATTAAACAAACTCTTGTTATAACAAGGTAATTTTGCTGGTCCAACTTCTTTGTATTCTATTGTTATTTAGCCCTGATACAGTGTATATTGTTATAACAAACTCCTTGGCTGGAATTCACAAAGGCGGTTTCAGTTCAGACCATGGTTTATGCAGATTGCGTGGTATAAATACACTTGATTTAGCGCATACACTTAAAAAGATCGAATAATGAACGCGCGTTGGTCGCACGTGGTTGGCAAAAGCGCTAAATTTACACTAGTTGCCATGGTTCAGACCATGGTTTATTTAAATTAATTTACATAAACCATGGTCTGAAGCATGGCAACTAGCGTAAATTTTTGCTTTTTTTTTTTTTTTGCTTTTGCCAACCACGCGTTCATTATTGGATCTTTTTAAGTGTATGCACTAAATCAAGTGTATTTGTACCACAAAATCTGCATAAACCATGGTCTGAACTGAAACCACCTTTGTGAATTCCGGCCCTTGGGACCAAGGAAATTACCTCTTTACATTGAAACCTTGACATATCAGGGCTAAAAAATCAATAATAGAGTACAAAGAAGTGGGACTGGCAAAATTACCTTGTTATAACGAGTTTGTTATAACAGTGTTCATTATAACAAGGTTCCATGCACTGTACAGTGGAACCTCGTTATAAAGAGCACTGATATAACAAACTCTCGTTATAACAAGGTGATTTTCCTGGTCCCATCTCTTTGTATTCTATTGTATTTTGGCCCTGATATAACAAGGTTTCGATATAAAGAGGTAATTTCTCTGGTCCCAAGGACCTCGTTATAACGAGATTCCACTGTACTATAAAACCAGAAGCTTTTGTGTGCATTTAATGGTCTCCAATTTCGCAAGTGTTTTAGAATCGCGAAAGTTTCGTGCTGAGAAGATAACTGAATTACAACTGACACAACACTGAATGTTTGCAATCAGAGAAAGTGTCTTTCTGTGAAAATGGCTGTAGTTTAGAAATTGCGAAAGTTTCAGCGGTTTAACAGTAGTCTCAGCAACACATAAATGTACACTCAAATTTGTTTTAACCATTGACTCAACATGAATCAAAATAAATTTTTGAAGAACATGTTTTTTTTAAATACAAGTAAATTTTATTTCATTATTATAAAGCTTACAGATCAAAATGTGCTTGCATTTCAGAATAAGAGTCAACGCTAAGCCTAAACATTGTGTATATATATATACATGTATACAAGTATCTCTCTGCTATAACAACATTCTAAAGCTCACAGCTAGCATTCAAAATATTGAATGAAATATTCAAGATCTTTTTATTGGGTCAAGGGCTCGATACAGATGTCTTGTACACATGGACCCCCCAAAATGCCACTGTTTTACAGGTGGTTACAGCCCAGAAAAACAGAAAAAAACCCAAACAATTAATGATTGGACAATCTAGGTAATCTTCAGTTTGCTCAGCTCTTATGTGTGTACTATTCATTCAAAGTTCATTCCAAATACATTCTAGTTTTCGTGTTATTTTCCTTTTTCAAATAAGCAGTGTTTTTAAAAATTTTTTTTAAATGTACAAATTACAATACGTCCTTTCAACAACCACAGTTTAAAGTTTCCCTAATCTATCTCTACAGGTTTGATTGGGGCATTACACATGTGTTTAATTTGAATGAATGCATTTTGAAAGCAGTGTAATAATGCTCAACAAATATTCATAATTGAGTTATATCATTTGCACCATGTTATGCTCGTTTTAAAACCTAATGAATAATGTGTTAACGAGCCTTTGCCCCATACGATCATGAATACAAGTTGCATAAAACTTTGACCTTTGACTGACTAGACTACAATGTACATGGCAAGGAAATACCCCACAAACCAGTCTAAGTAGAAGCTAAAAGGAGGTGCTCAGATACCGTATAACCAGAAATTTTTGCGTGCATGAAACTTTCGCGAAATTCGCAAGCGGTCGAGATTCACGAAAGTTTCATGCCGCGAATTAATCAAATCACAATCGAAACAGCATAAAATTATTGCAATTCGCGAAAGTTTCTTGCTGCAAAATTGGCTGTCATTAACGATTTCTGGTTTGACAGTATGACATCTGGGGAGCCTTTCATCAAGCGTTTTGTCAGTGATTTTTACTGACAAATTTGCTCTCAGCCAATCAGATGCAAGGATTTCAGTAGCTTATAACACTTGTCGGATAAAATATCCGACAAATCCTTTCATGAAACGCTCCCCTGGGCTGCGTCTTAGAGTACAGGAGTTTAGAGTTGCAATCGATCTGAATCAATCACATGTTTACTGTCTCCTCTAATGTACAGAGTTGCAAATTGATATCAATCACAAATGAAGTTGCAATCAATCGCAACTCTTTATTTATAAGACCGGGGAGGGGCCTGGAGAAGTACACCAAAACAACTCCCCGCATCATTTAAAAGATAGAACTCAGCTTGCTTTTTAAAGTGAAATAAAGTCAAACATTGCATAGATATTCATACATTTGTATCTCAAAAAGCTTGTAGAGGCATATAAGAGATTTTTTTTCTTTTCTTCATGATTATAGCTACATGTCAGTTTCAGAAATTTAACTCTTTTGTTTGTATTTCTTTGCTCTCTGAAGCATAAAGTCAGTGCACTTGTGGGGGAAAAATGTAATTCCCTACAGATGTCATTTTTGGAGGAAAATATTTCAAAAGAAGCTTGATGTTTCAAACACTCCAATAGTGTGTAGAAGTTTATGCATCTAGATGTCCACAACATTACATAAAATTTGGCATAGCATGTTACCACTGAATAGGATAAACAACAAAATTGGTTGATTAGCAAGTTTCAAGTTCAAAAGTTAATGAAAGTACAGAGGTCATATGTGAGCAGCTTTACACATGTTTAGTGACAGTCATCATACACTGTGAGCTATCTACATGTATAAATAAATTTGAAACGCAGAATCTTTGTAACTGATAAACGATACCCTTTAAAAAATTGACAAACATTAATCTAAACAAAAATTAACAAAAAACATGATGCTAAACAATAACAATCAAAGAATTCAAACCATAAAGCAAATTCCACATAAAAATGGTTTGAGGCTCAAGACTCTACACCACGTACATACATGTACCAATTTTTGTAGCGGGAAGGTCTCTAAGAAACTACCTAAAAGGTATCCTTTTTTCCATTTATATTGCAGTCCCAATCCAATTCAACTGTCTACAACCTTCCAACTTCAAGAAGAAAATGTTTTTTATACATTTAGATAAAGATCTGTCGTGTTTAAAACATATTACAAGGTACAACGGAGATACAAATAATGAGATATATATACACTGTACATTATAGATTTCTATTTACATGGTACAAAACAACTTGAAACAAACAGATTGAAACTAACTCTAAACTTTTTATAAGTACAGTTAGTCTCCAACATGTCAGGACTTCAATATTGGCACTCAATATGCTCTGTTTAGAAACAAGCACAGATTCACAGAAGGCACCAGTAAGGCTAAAGTTAAAGGCCCAAATTCACAAAAGAGGTTTAAATTTAACTACGGTCTAAACCATTGTTTAAACCTCCACTGTGGACTAAAATAAGTGTACATGTACATACATATAAAGTGTTTATTTCCCTTCCATTGGACATGCACCATGTGTGTATCACATACTAATACACTTATCATCTTATGGAGGTAAAGATCTCGGGGGGCATGTCTCATTGAGAATGCATTGTATTCTTGATACTTCTAGGGTTTACAACATTAGTTTGAAAGCCGAGAAATTAGGAATTATTCCCGCAAATAGGAATGGTTGGTAGCTATGTATTACTAGTGCCTCAGAGAAAGTTCTGCTATGGAAGGTGTTTGCTTGATCCAACATGTTTTGGACTCCACCATTGTTCAAGATACTGGCAATCGATCTGCTACTGAACTGTTCACCACCAAGACTAAGAGCCTATACTGCCCTACTTTGACAAGGGAAGCAAAGTTCTGTCAAGTTGTGCAAATTTCATATTTTTCTGGTTAAAAATATGCAGAAACTTTCCTGAATACCTGAGTTCATTTTATATTGTAAAACTTGAAAGATATAAGCAAATGCTCAGTATATTCTTATTGTCCAAACTCCAAACTTCTTCCGTTTTGAAATGTTTTGGACAAAGTTCTGATAACAGTTGCCTCCTTTTCACTATGTATTATATCTTCAATTTAACACTATTTTGTTTTGTTTGATTATGTAAGAATGAGAAGTTATGCTTTTGTGTGCTGTACAAAATCCTGCAATTCGGCCTGTTGGCTGCTAATGAATTCTTAAATAAACCATTACCTTTGGTCAAAGTAGGGCAATATAAAGATCTACTGAGGCTAGGGAACTCTTGACCTCTAAGAAATGTTATTAAGCCAGTGAACGGTTGACCGCTGCATCCAAGAGTTCAACTGCGGCCAGTATACTCTTGACCACTGTGTCTGCGAGACTAGCGTGCCGCGACAGCAGAGGTCTTTTTCTCCAGCATGTTCTTGACCATGTTGTTCGCATACTTGATTCTCTCATAGAGATCTGGTGTGCAGCCGTGCTTCTCAATCAGGTTGAGGCGGAAGGTACGGAAGTTTCTCTTGGCGTCTATGTAGGTGGCTGCCCCCATCAAAGGACAAACTATCAGCTTGGTGTGGTCTTCAAAGAAGTTGATCTGAAGAAGAACAATTAAAAATGAATGAACATATTTTTCGAAAAAGACTGAGAAATCGATGCAGGAACAGGTGACTGAGCACTCAGTCATGGGGAATGGGGAAATAGAATGGTATGCGATTTGCAAAAGACTTGTTAACTTGTACGTTTGCAATAACTCCATGTACCGCACGCACATGGTAAGAAGCTCTGACTGCATTTGTCCTTTCTCAGCCGAAAACCAGCCATACATGTAGCCACATACAAACTGGCAACTCTGTGATGTATCTTGTGAGGTCTCCTCACCCATTTGCACTCTACTAAAAAAATATGAATATCTATCTTCCCGAAAGAAAATATGTAATCATATGTTCACATATGTTGCACATATGCTTTTACACAAAACCTGTATGAAACAAATCTACATTGTATTCCCTCATCAACAACTAAGAAAATGAAAATTCATGCAATTTTCTGGACAGAGCAAATGTGAGAGGACGTCGCAAAACATGTCACAGAGTTGCCAATGTATGTTTAAGCATAATGTACTTCACTTTTGTGTCTCTTACAAAATGCAGATAAAAGGGTATGCACAGGACCTTTTTTGACCACAGTTCCCCACTTGCAATTCATTTACACATGAAAAGTGTCATATGTGAACAAGTCCTTAGCAGTCAAACCGCAGG
Source organism: Heliocidaris tuberculata (assembly GCA_025618425.1). Taxonomy (NCBI): domain Eukaryota; kingdom Metazoa; phylum Echinodermata; class Echinoidea; order Camarodonta; family Echinometridae; genus Heliocidaris; species Heliocidaris tuberculata. Next base: position 32,213,828 of record CM046842.1, on the reverse strand, counting down.
TTCCCCCAAAGTGCTCTATTTTGTTTCCAATTTTTCCTTGATTGGGTCAGTCTCAGAATACATAAAGAGCATTAACCCCCAAGAACTCTAATTTCCAAATGATGAAATGGACTACATGTACATAGGGGTGGGAGTTTCGGGTATTTTTTCAATTCGGGAACCCGACTATTTTTCGGGCGGGTTCCCGGTTACCCGAAAATGATATAACACGAATTACAAGCCAATATTTACCCCTAAGAAGCTACAAACACTGTGGGAAAACTCCTTTGTGTTTGGCAACTGAAATAAACCATTCGAGGAAAAAACAAAAACAAAAACAAAAACAACAACAACAACAAAACAGGCGGAGGAAATCGCGTGGGCGCAAGACAGGATAGGCATAAGCCGCCTAAATCTAATCTGTAGAAATTGTCTACCGTCTAATCATGCCAGCGCGCCAGCGCCTTAGGTAGTCACGCGCGGTCAACAGTCCCTCGCACATGTTTATCCAAAATACATGAATGTACATGTACTTATAAAAAAGGAAGGGGAATACAAAGAAATCTTATGAAGAAAAACTCGTTTGAGACGATGATCATGATGATTCTTAATAATTTTGTACGGGCAGCTCTTGGGAATTTTGACATCGTGATCGTAGAGATCGAGTCACTTACTCACTTTGTACACAAACTTCACTGTTCACACGGAGTATTGATTTGCCTGGCGAAAATGGCGAGCTTTCTGTAGTATCTACACTCCTCATACTCTAATTATACACATTGCGAGTCCTCACGTACGCGGTCATCGTCTCACCGACAGTTTCATTCTGAACGTGTGATCGACCCGCCAATTATTGAAATTCACACACACGTACCACTACTAGTACACATAAAATCATCAATACATGCCGGGTCCTCTCTCTTCGCCAGTACACATACACACACACATACACACTCATCAGATCATGCTTCTCAAGTTATTTGGAATTTAGAAAGTGCAAGTTTTATGACGGAAACTGAAAAACAAGATCATTTGGGGGGGGGGGGGCGGGAGGTTAATTATTATTCTCTCTGACTCTCTCTCATAAATGTCACTACTAGTAAATGTTAAAGAGAAAGTTCTTAATCCCTTTGTCTGATTTGTGTTTAAAAATGTGAAGCGTACCAGCCTTTAGACAATATATAGTTGATAACTCTTATTATGAACCCGTCCCTCAACTGCCCCACGCCTTCCACCACCTGATGGAGATCGGAGACAATAATAAATAAATGAAACAAAGGAAACATAAATATATTAAATGTATCATCATTCATCAAACTCATCATTCATCAAAAAAATCATCAAGCCAACATTTTCTTCTCTGTCCGACTGCAACTTCATCCTTTAACACACACATGCGGTTCCCTTTTGAAATTCGATCTGTTTATACAAAGCGCCTTTCCGCCCAATGCCGCCGCGGTATATGAAAGGAAAAAAGAAAAAAAAAAAAAAAAAAAAAAAGGCGCAAACCTTCATTGGCTGGCTGGCATATGACTTGTCATGACTTGTTATTAACGGACCGCTCATGAAATGACGTCACAAGCCCAATTTTATGAATGAAAATGTTAATCGCGCGCACTGTAGACATCCTTTGCTTCTCACAGCCTTGCTTTTCACTTTCGCATGAACAATGAAGGATATTATTTTGGATATATCGTTCATGTACTCTTAATCTGATTTCAGTAATTGGTAACTTCTTTGCTAAAGTTTCAGGATATTGTGACAGTGTCAGATCGTGATCGTCGATGTTAAAAATACCTGTTTAATAGTGTACGAGTTGTGAGATGCCACGTGCGAGTGTGGAGCGACTGTTGAATATGCATGAGTTTGTAAACTTTACGCCCGTTAATCGCTCATAGACTTATCGTTCACTGCAAAGAAGGGGAAGGGCACTAAATGCAAATTATGTCATGGGTTCAATGAACCAATGAGCAGTCTCCGAATAGCGGCAGTGAGCTTTGCTCTCTGTGTATACGAATGTGTAAGGTTATGTTTCACAGTGAGTTGAACGAATCAAAAGCGCATCACTGCAATGGTGCGCTAGAGCGCTACATGGATTTTTTTTTACATGTAAATAGTAAATGGCTGTTCGACGTTCATCTACCGCCTTGTCGTGTACATACATAGGTGATAATTAAATACTCATTTTCGGGTATCGGTTATCTAATATTTTGACCCGGGTCCCGAGGCTCTCGGGCGGGACTCGGGTACCCGGTTTTTAGTCCCAGCCCTACATGTACATGTAGTTAACATTTACCGATTGTCATGATTTTTTTACACATCAAATATAAAAGAGGAGGAATTAGAGATGCATTACATACTCTATATGTCTATGAAAAATGTGACAAAATTGGGGAAAAAGAATGTTATTTTGTGAAAAAATAGGAAATGAAATGAAAAGTAAACCTGTAAAAAAACTCAGTTTTATTATGAGCAAGGTTGAATTAGACATGAGTGTGAAGGGCAATATCTGTACTTTACAAATATTGAATTAATATGAACACTACACTTAATGACAGGGTCGGGATCACATTGTGTCCTTCAAACAGTTAATTCCAGCACTCTGATTGAAGTACGAAATTTGAGGACATACCTGGAGGGTTCCATTACTGAGATGAAGGACGATGGCACTCTTGGTTCTGAACCAGCTCTGCAAGAACGGTAGCCTAGCCATGCTGTCTGATTCACGAGGTGTCATTGCAGCACCGGCCTGAAATAAAACAATCGGTAGATATTCATGTAGAAAAGTCGCTGACAATTTGTAACAAATTACTTGCAGTAAGACTTCATGACGATAGAACAGTCACATGAAGCAGACTCCGATGAATTGCTCTCATGCACCACAGAAAGTTTTGACATGGATTAGGTCTTAAAGGGTATGTTGCACGGCAAATTCTGGTTAACGCCATCTACGTTTTTTTTTGGACAACTGCACGCAAATGAATGGACCTCAGCTAATGGTAGTCAGTGACTTAATCTCTACATGGTCAGCGTTTGTGAAACAGCGTATCCGGACAATTACCCCCCTGGACAACTATCCTCAGATTCTGGGGTAGTTGTCTGGGAGGGGGGGGGGGGGGGGGGGGTACATGGTAATTGTCATTTTATGGGGGTAATTTTCTGGTGAGGTAAATTTCCTTGGGGGGGGGGGGGGTAGTTGTCCTAGAATCACGAAACAGACCTGTAGCCTGTAGCTGTAGCTATAACCCTCTCAAAACTATTGCCATAACGTCCCTTATTGAATACTGAATCGCCCAAGATTTCTTCAGTACTAAAAATCGGTGCTTACCTTGAGTAAGTGTTCACTCATGTAGTTCCTGAAGTACTTGAGTAGAGTGACCTTCTTGTGAAGGGTAGAATCGTAGGCTCCCAGACGACAGTATTTCTCATTCCCATCCCTCTCTATGTACTCCAGTGTACTGCAGAGATAAAAAAAGGAAAACAATGGTATTACTGTTAACGTTCAAAACAGATTTTGGTATTCCAATGTTTCTTGATGAATCCCAACATTCCAGAAAAGATAATGCACTGCATAAAGCTTTACAGTGGAAATTTCACGGGTCCCACTTCTTCATATTCTATTGTTTACTGTATACGCCATATATTTCGTGGGGGTTTTATTTCCGCGAATTTCGTGAATCGCGAGTGGGTCGCGAATTTAACAACACGCAAAAAAATATTGCCGACATAAGAAGTCTGTTGAATTTGTTGTCTCCTGGTCAGAAATTCACTGCTTCGCTTTGCAAAATCACCGCTGTTTGTAGATTTGAGAATTTTCCAACCGTGAATTCAACCACTCGCGAAATAGTCTGGTTAGTTCTATTCGCGAAAATTTATGGCTTATACAGTATTAGCTCTGATATAACAAGGTCTTGATATAAAGATGTAATTTTCTCAGTCCCAAGGAGTTTGTTATAAGGAGGTTCCATATTAGGACAAGGCATCTCCACTGGCATTCAGCAAAGCGGATGTCATTCTCCACAGGGCCATTTAAGTCTTGTCCAGACATGACATAATAAAGTGTCTAAAATCCTAAAGTTACATGATGTCCCAATGGCTTATGTGCCCCTCTGACTGACGGAAGTTGCGAGCCCCTAAAACCTGACAAGAATCATGGCCTGGGCATGCACAGGAATGGTAAGCAATTTAGCTCTAAAAAACTTAATAGGAGCTTTAATAGTGAAAAATGAAATAAAGTGGAACATCTCTATAAAGAACAATGTTCTAACAAACACACTATAACAAGGGTAATTGCACCAGTGCTTCTTTGTTATTTATTGCTTTTGGCCCTGGGCCCTGTTTCATAAAACTTGTCATCAATGACAAGTTGCAGTAACTGTTATAAGCTACTGAAATCCTTGCATCTGATTGGCTGAGAGCAAATTTGTCAGTAAAAATCACCAATAAGATACTTAATGAAATGCCCCCCAGATAACAAGGGATCTTCATAATGAAGTCATTTTCTTGGTCCTTAGAATGTATCAAAGTTCCACTGCACAATTGCTCCGTACAGAAAATTTCATAGATTTCCATTTTCTCATTGATAAAGGAATAGATTCTTGAAAATAGGTTGTGTGTAAAAAGATATTTGCAATGATTATAGCAAGGGTCCATGTATGATTATATATTTTTACTTTCTGTATAGAAAATGGAAATTCATTAGTTTTTTTTTTAGTACAGGGCAAATGGGAAAGGAGCTCGCAAGATATGTCACAGAGTTGTTGATTTGTGTATGACTGATTACAACTTAAATCCATAACTTTCTGATTTCTTATCAGATTTGGCTCAAACTTTGATTGATCTGTTCCTTTAAATTTTCTGCTTCTTTTAAAACCAACGTGATATCAGGATGGACTTCCCCTTGAACTGAAAATCCTTTTTTTTTTCACACTGGTCCTACACTCACTCTGCATTAGCATGAAGCAGAAGTCTTGTGGAATCGTTGAAGAGTACGCCTACACTGCCATCACACAGCTGGTACCCGAGACCATACTTGTCTGAATAGTCCACCCATTTACTGACCCACAGGATTGGTACGGCCGCTGGGTCCTCTGCTTCATCTAAAACATCATCAAATCATGAGAAGATTAGTACAGATAAACCTTACAGAAAGACTACCCAAGGGAGACTAAAGAAAACGGTCTTTATCCCTTTCAGGACTGGAATTAAGGGCTTAATTGATCACATTTTGTTCTTCAAATTGGCACATTAATTTGGACGAACATCATAGTAGAAATGTCCTCTGGAAAGCATTGCTCTTCAAAGGCCCTCGTATCCAAAATTTGACAATAAATACACGTTCGGGAGAACATTTATGCCACGTTGTGTGCAGTGCATTGTGCATGTGCTTTTCAACGAGACTGGGTCAATATCTTTTATCATTTTGATGATTCGAAAAACCTCATTGTAATGACAGTTTGCATAAATTCTCATGTAGGCATGATTCCAAATTACTTCGGGACAATTTTTTCACAATGTAATTGCATGACCTGGGCCCTCTTGCATAAAACGTTGCGATTAAACGTAACTCAAAAAATTAGACTTGATTTTCAACCAATCAGTTTCACGTATTTGGGACTTTTTTGTGTTTATTTTTTTTTGAGTTGCGTTTAATCGCAACTTTTTATGCAAGAGGGCCCAAAACTTAATTTTATCTTTAAACAGGGGGTACTTGCGTACAGACCCTGAGAAACCCTTTGAATAAGAAAATGAGAGTGGAGCCTTGACTCACCTAATCTAACATCAGCCTTCTCGGAAGGTTTGCAAGCTATGACGCTACTTAGATGACCCTTTAGCATACCAAGATAGTCTTCTTTAGGCTGGAAGACCTTAGGCTTGCCATTCTCCTTGCGGTCACTGTGTTTCCTGTATGGCTTTCCACTCAGCTCCCGACCTGGTGGTGCGTTCTCATCTACAGGTAAAAGTAAAAAATGAAGAGTTGGTGAACTAAAAGATGTACCTTGATCAAACTCTTGCACACATTCTTGGACACAACTACTCTAAAATACTGTATTTCATTATAGACCTACCTTGAGCATTGACTTCAAGTAGTGGCCTTCTACTCGGTGATACAGGCAACTGGAATTTTGGAGCCATGATTGGACAGGTTTGACTGGCATAGACATACCTTAACCACTGACTTCTAGCAGTGGCCTTCTGCTTGATGATACAGGCACCTGGGATCTTGAGCCATGGTCAGAGAGGTTTGATCTTTATAGAATTACCTTGACCATTGACTTCTGAGGTTTGATCTTTATAGAATTACCTTGACCATTGACTTCTGAGGTTTGATCTTTATAGAATTACCTTGACCATTGACTTCTGAGGTTTGATCTTTATAGAATTACCTTGACCATTGACTTCTAGTAGTGGCCTTCTGCTTGACGATACAGGCACCTGGAATCTTGAGCCATAGTCGGACATGTTTGACCATTAGGCAGGTATGACTGATATACATTGTAGGCTTACCTTGACCATTGACTTCCAGTAGTGGCCTTCTGCTGGACGATACAGGCACCTGGAATCTTGGAGCCATGGTGAGGCATGTGGTGGGGAGCTGTGGGGGTAGGTAACCTGATGTGAAGAACTCATCCTGGAGAAGGATGTCAATGTGTGGTCTCTGCTGAGGATCAGGCTGAAAATAGAAGGGAAAGAATGCGTGAATTAGAAAATAAGGAGGTTTAATGGGTATGAAAGAATAAGGTGGTTTAATAAAATTAATAAGTTTTGATATCTGGCTACTAAGTTTATTATATTATATAATAATTATGATTTTATCATATTATTAAAAAAATGAAAGTGCAATGATCCTAAAACATCATCTTCTTCCACTAATACCACAGAGAAAGAGAGAGAGAGAGAGAGAGAGATTCTAACCTTTAGTAATTTGCCAATAAGACTACGAGCTGACGAGCCAACACTGGAAGGTATTCTGTATTCATTTCTCCTGATTCGTTGGTATGTATCTTTCAGACTCTGGGTCTCAAAAGGGGGTTTCCCCACCAAGAGTGTGTACCTACAAATGAGAACAAAATGAGTGAAGATGAATTAGTTGAGCATCTTAAAGTGATTGATTAACTTTGTGAAAAATTGTAAAATCAGCTCAAATGCCAGTGAATTGTGTGCAGTCCTCTAACTACATATATAATTAAGGATATGTGAAAGTATGAGAGAAAATGGAACCCGTTTACTATCCTAAAAAAGAGAAAATCGCGATCAATCGCTAGCGCAAGTCGCTCGGCTTCTTCGCTGAGCTGCAGTCACAAAAACCAAGCACCAGCGCTTGGCGATTTCAGAGCGGGTTTCCAGCCCGTACGGTATTCTGTGATAGAGCGAGGTATGCCAACCGTAAGAGTTCTTTAGGGTTCGGTGGTACTCTATCCCGACATCACTGTTCAATCGTAAATATCTTGATATATAAACGACCGATCAGCTTATAAAACTCAGGCGATTCCTGTCTGAGCTAAAGGTTTGCAATTATGATTACAGCATTAGCTGGAACAGTGATTTTTTTTTTCAATCCTGGGCAAAGTTAATCAATGCCTTTAACAGAAAAGCTGGTAAAGTGCATCCTGTATAGGGGAGCATTCCAATTTTAGTCAAGGGAAGCAAAGAAATCATCTGTCTTCATTAACCCATAGTCAATGGGAACCGGGTCATTTCTGTATTAAGCGAATGGAAATTAGAAAAATCAGTAGTCAATGGGTTGACTGAACAACCCTCACACTTAGCTATAATAGGGTACATCATAAACTCTCTACACTTTGACTGGCCTTATTTTGCACACATATCTCAAATCGTGTTCACAACAAGATTGCATTAGACTTTGTTGAAAACTGCTATTTTCATCAGTTATCATTATATTGACATTCATAACACATCAACAGGAAAACAAGCAGAACAAGAAATAAGGGAAAATTTTCCATATAAAAGAGGTGTTTAATAGCAATAATTATCAAATGGGGGGGGGGGGGGGGGGGGTGTAGGGTCTACAAATCTGTATTTAGACATTTTAGACCAATATTAGGCACTGGACCTCACAAAGTAAGACTTACATGATGCAACCCAGTGACCAGAGGTCAACCTCGTAGCTGTGACCTTTCTTGGAAAGTACTTCTGGGGCAATGTAGTTTGGCGTGCCACACAGTGTCCTATGGAAGAAAAGCAAACAAGGTGGAAATAGGATTACCATACAATATAAAGTATATATTTCAGTGTAAGACCACTTCTTTTTAGTTGAAGGGAGGGATCTCCTCTCAGCAATTAAAAAAACAAACATCTTGAGCTGTTTGAATAATCAGATGACAATCAGGACGTTATGTAGATGTCCTATTGATTATTATTTTTCCGGAATTTCACAAGGAATTGATGAATATTGATTATAGCTTTATATTTCAATCTGATTAATAAAAAAACATTATTCTGAAAATAATATGAACATATATGATTCACAGTGACTGTAAAGGCTTTGTCGAATATCTAATATCAGAAATGTTAGCCTGAAATGACGACCTACAGTGTACATGTATACAATACAGCCCCATGTGCTCTGAAACAGAGAGGTGACAGGGCCTGAAATCACCCCAATGCCTAAACTACGGCACTCCAACTAGTAAAATCAACTCTGGCATCAAGTTGGCTTGAACATTTTTTTTTCCTGAATTTTTTTTTATATGCCCTCGATATACAGTATTATGTGGGATTTTCCTCAAACTTTCATTGATATGCTTCTCTCATTTTTCTGCTTTTCATAAAACCAACTTATTTTCAGCTGGTATGAATCATAGCTAGTTGAGAGAGATGGATGCGTCATCGGGAGGGGCTCCCAACTGGTCAGCCATTTCATGGAGCTTCAATAGTTCCCTCTCATCTAAAATTGTATGGGAGAGCCTTGAGAGGAATTATTGGGAGCTCTATGATGTAACTTATGACCCTCTTACGTACGTAAGGTAATCGCATGTCGCAACTATCTCTCTTAATTAATATGCTTCCAGTATGCACGATTCAAATTTACTTGCCTTAAAATTTTATTTCAAAATCGACGCATAAATAAACAAGGAAATAATCTGAAATACCTCATTTTGTTGTTGAATTTGATAATGCGACCCCCCCAACTCCAAATACATGTAGTCTCTGATATTACTTATTAGATCTACAAAAAAATCCTTTTCTTTTCTATAAGAGCAACATTTACGGCTATAACGTTAAGGAGTCAAATAAATCAGATTCCCCCTAAAAAGATCATGATTTTTTAAAATCCAAACCCTGCTTACTTTTTGCGTTCTCCACTGTAGTCCACCTTGGTAGCAAGACCAAAGTCCCCGACCTTGACCTCCATGTTGTCGTCCAGGAAGAGGTTACCCAGCTTGAGGTCACGATGGATGACCTTGTTCTTACTGAGATACTGACAAGCCAGGATGCACTGACGCATGAAGTAACGTGTCTCTGGCTCCGTGATGGCCTTTCTTCTCTTGTGCAACTCCATTAGTGACTGAGAACAGCAAAGAGGACAATTAATCAAAAGAGGAAAGAGCAGCCACGCATACAGGGGATATTTCATTGATTCACAGAACTTTTGCACCTTTTTTTTTGAGGGCTCTCAAGAAAAAAATTGTTTTAACTCTTGGTCCAAAGAAAGCAATCTGGTGTTTGCAGTTTCCCAGAAAGTCCCAGTGCATTTTTGCATGACCAAAGTATGCAAATTACAGATTTTGTACCCTTATGATTTTCACTGAGGAAAATGTACCTTCAGCATTTCTCTTTGTGAAGTTGCATGTACCTTGTTTGTATTGGGCACCAAATGTGTCATCCACTGGCAAGAACCCTTGAGCCGCCGATGCTGACATTTTGAATTCTGCTGTATCTGTTTGGCTGCTCTATTTTAATGTGTTTTTAATCTTTATCGATAAACCAGATTCAATTCAATTTAATAATCAAGGGTTCACAAAAGAAGTTCATTTGAAGACTTCTTCAAAGCCAGTCTGGACTCTCATGTAGTTTGGCTACATCAATGCTTGAAAACTGATTTTATGCATATTACTATGTACAATGACACATTTTTTTTTTTAGAACTGGTGCTATTCATAGATTTATCTCCCCCCCCATTTTTTTTTTTTTTTTTTTTTTTTGGGGGGGGGGGGGGGGATACTCGACCACTCATGCTCAAATGATTAAGAGCCTGATCGGTAAAGAGTACTGTCTGTCTGTAGCATTGAATATTTTATGGATTCTGATTAATTGCTAGGTGACCATGGCAACCAAATTTTATCAAATTTCAACTCCTTCAGTGATGCCCTTCACAATGAAACATAAAATAGCTCTCTTCAATTAAATACTTACAGTATTTTCTACAGTAATTCAAACTTTCAAAATTTGTCAAATGTCAGTCTGTGACTAACCGATTGGACTCTTAATTAGTTTACAGGAAACTCAGCCTCACTTACCCTCCTCCTGCACAGCTCCAGCAGGACGTAGACATTGTCCTTGTCTTCAAAGAAACTATGGAACCCAACAATGTGCCTGTGATGTAAGCTCTTGTGAATGTGGATCTCCATCGTCATCTATAATAGAAAAAATTAAAATAAAATAGTCTGCTATCCTGATTGCAGGATAAATTGATACATCCACTGTGATTTGGAGACGTAAAGTGTAACCTTGTTACATAAAGAACACCGTTCATAACAAACTCTTGTTATAGCAAGATAATTTTGATGGTCCCACTCCTTTGTATTCTACTGTTTCTTAGCCTTGATATAAAACGGTTTCAATATAAAGAGGTAATTTCCTTGGTCCCATGGAGTATCTTATAAGGAGGTTTCACTGTAATAAGGGTTTATGAATAGAAGATAACATGCTAAATGTGATATACCAAGATTCTATGTTTCATCCAAGAAATGAAAAGATCAGGCAGAATGTCCAAAAATCTTTGCAGCTGAGATAGTTTATTGATTATTCAATACATAAATTCTAGGTTCTCAGAATTTGTTTATTTCTTGGAGAACAAGTAATTTGTTTAGATAAATTGCAACTTTGCAAATTGCTCCATTTTTCTCAAGTTGGATGATCCTGCAGAAAACGGTAAAATAAAATTAAATTTGTAGAGGAAAGGGAGTTTGAGACTGATCAAACTGAATGAAATGATACATACATGTATAAAATGTATCTTTAAAATTCATGCACATATTTTTGCACTGTAAATCTGTAATCAAATGCAACACCAAAATACTTTAAAAAAAAAAAACTTTCATTTGGATTTATTGGAGACTACACTTACATGTATGGCACAAAGAAAAGGGCATTATAAACATGTACTCAAGTGAGTCACACATGCAAGAACTTACCTTGTCTTTCTGGTGAGGTTTGACAAGAAGGGCCTTTGAGACAACCTTGCCAGCATAGATCTGTTTGGTTGCATCGTCAGTCAGCTCATAACACTTGGCAAAACCACCCTATTGATGAAGAAAACAGATCAAAGGTCAAAGGTCAGCTAATGGCATGTACTAGTCACTAGCATGTACATGTATCAATCGAGGAACGGACTACCACCACCATAATGACCACTATTACCTGTGACCACAATTATCCATAAGCACAATTACATGTATGGCATAAATATTCAAAACTGAATAACAAATAAAAACTAAATTAACAACAATGTCAATGCATGTTAATCTCAGGATTACCAAGGAGTAGGACTCAGCCTTGACTAGAGTCTAGTCATAAAACATGTACATGTACATACATGTACTGTACATGACATTTTTGAATGTGATTGGATAGCTGTACATGTAGATTCTAGATTCATGATCTTGTGTAACTTTTGGCGTAAACTTCTCGATTTTTTTATTTACATGTAGATCTCGGACCTTATTTTATAGGTCTATATTGAAAAGTCAGTTTGATTTCTGCAGAAAGTAGGCATTGACCCTTTCGAGACAATTGACCACATTATGTGGTTTAGCTCAATAACTTTTGATTCAGAGAATCTAAAAAATATACCAGATACATCATGCATGAGTAGAAGGAGCAAAAACTTCTGCACAAACTATGTCCTTTTTGTTGTACATGTATGACCATAGTGCCAGGAATTTTAGGAACGAGAATAAGCCTGAAAATCAAAATCATTGTTTTTTGTCAAAAATGGCAATTTTTTCAACTTTTTGTTTTCAAAGACATTGCACCTTATCACACGGAGAACCATGTAACACTAAAAGAAAAATATCATTGTTGCAAATTTGAAGAATAAAATGTGATCAAGTTAGCCCTTAAATAATTCATGTCCTGGCTGAAAGGGTTAAATGGGATAGAGTTCGATCCTAACATTCCCCCCCCCCCCCCCCCACTAGCATTAACCTTCAAAGTTTTCAAAATATGGCCCTGCCATGATCAAATAAAAGGAGGGTGTCTGGAAGATTTTTCTATAGTCTGAGAAACTACAAATGTACACATTCAAATGATTTGATTTTTCAGATCGTGTTGAAAATAGTGTAAAAAACACATGTACCATATGAATTCCTGGAAATTTTCAGCTAAAAATCTCCTATAGACAGGTCTGTACAAACAAATGAAAAGGCACAAAAACATCCTGCTGAAACCTTAGTTTTGATGGACGAGTTGTACATAGTGCAGCTCAAGAACTCGCCAAGATGTGATATTCCTTTTCAGTTTTCTTAATGAAGGGAATAAACAAACAACATCTCCTTACTTTTGCACCAAAAGATAGACCTCTAGATCTATAAAATTTCCTATCAATTACTATCATATTCATTTTGAACTGCCAATGGGATCACATTTTTTAGTTAGTTTGAAAATTTATACATGTACCTGTGCGTTTAAAAATGTTGTAAAGTTTAAAGTTGTAACAATTTCCTCCCTAACTTAAAATAAAAAAGTGAGCAAATGCTTTACTGGCAAGCTAGTATACACCTATCTAACCTTTAAAGGGTACCAATCACCAAAAATAATTTTGCTCTGTATGTTAGAGGTTTCATGTCGTTATACTATATTCAAAATATGGGCTTCAAATATTAATTCTATAAAGAGATGTTGCAATTTTAATTACACTCTCTATAAGCATGATAAGCATAGGGGGTCTAGGGGGTCTACATGTAAAAGCAACTCGTGAGTAGACTACTCGACGCACCCGTACGCGCTCACCAAGATAAAGACTCACGCGGAACCAAACTCAGAGCTCGGTTCCGCGGGAGCATTTTCATGTCATCCTCTATTTCCTTCTTCATACTCATTAACTGTTGACCGAATACCAGACAAAGTTCTTTTAGGTTGACTTTCTAGCTAGACCCTAGATCTATACACAAATTATTTTTTCAGGTGATTGGTAGGCCTACATTTTAATGTTTAATAGATCTACAAATGTGTCAGATAATGTAGATCTAAATAGAACAGAGATCTACTACTGGTACTACTAGAGCTTTTAAAGAGTAATTAATGAGACTGATCTAACAACGTTCATCTGTGTGTGATCCCTCTCCATGAATGTATTTTTCACTGGCATGATTAACATTAAACATTACAAGTTAAACTGATCAAACAGACATTATTACAATTTACATTTACAACTTCTCACTCTCAGACTTTGCGCAACTTTAACAGTTCTCAGCATGCTCAGTGACAATCAAAGACAATAACAAAGTGAACTGTAAATTGTGCAACTGCGAGTGAGAAGTGTATCCTAAAATCAAGTTTAAAATGTTGATGATGTTATTGTTAGGATCAAACTCCATCAAATTTAAAATTGTGTCTCTTTGGGATGTATTTTGTTGGATTTGTCTGTCAACGGTCAACTCAATTTCTCATTCTCAACTGTCAGTGTCGAGTCATGTCTACTCTCTCTAGATCTAGATCTAGACTAGATCTAGTCCCTACATTTTTTGCTATTTAATTAGAGAAATATTAAGACACGATATCTATCCATGATCCATCATTCATCAAACAGAAGCTGCTTTGATCAGAATAATAGAAAATGAGCTAGAACTTAAGAATGTTAGATCATCATCTGATAAAATTAAAAACTCCCACAAGCACAGTCCACATCTTGATCCACGTCCACGCAAAATGCAACGGCAGCATTGTCACACACAACAAAAGCACTAACCATGCTAACTTACACTGCCCCATTATTTTAAATTTAAAACTCCATCCATGCCAATTACCTTGCCCAAAAATCTGCCTTTAGTGTACGTTTTTCCTGTTGATGGATCAGTAACAACATCAGGAACCTCCTTCACTCGAAGATCTTCCTTGTGCCTTGAAGCCATCTTCTCTAAATTCCAGCCAAATAATTCAAAATTTGTCGAAAAAACGGCAGAAAATATTTTCACGTCGAATCAGTCAGCTGCGATCGCCTGTGTCTGACGAGTGTTTTGTGCATTTAAAAACAGCGGGCCGGTAATGTATGAATACTGGCCGTTCATTGGCTAGTGAGGATGTCGGCCTTTAATAAATACTGTGCTCTGATTGGTCAAAGGTACGGGCATTTAAACGCATTTGTACATATATTTAAAAATGGTCCAAGGCTAATCCTAAAAAATGCTATTGATAAACCTTGCATTTTCACTTGAAATAATTTATTTTCGAACTAATATCTTTAAAAATATTGATGATAAGTTTAGAAAAAAAATTTAAAAGCAGAATGTTCAAATGTTATAGTGACATATAAAATGATAAATTTACTTATTTTGTATTTTGCCTGGTCTGGTAACTAACTTTTATTTACATATTCGCCGATCATCCACGTGCATCAACAAGATGGCGATGCTTGCTGAGCCGCGGCGGCGTCAGAAATTGTCTTTTGACCCTAGAAACAAAGCTTGGAGTGAAGGTATTACAACTTTTATAACATAAAGAAATTTTTTTGACCAGTAATTTGCATGTTCATGATTGTGTGGTACGCAAGACGACGCGAGGGGAGCAATATCTCAACTTCAAGTTGAGTCAGCTTAGCCTTAGCTTAGCGCAGTCGACTGCCGTGTCCGCGGCGTACTGCACTGCATGTATTGTCAGGCATGTATTGCACAATCTTACGATACGCATAGATCTGACGAGGAAAATGTGTGTATGGTGTGTGAAGCTGCATGGAAATTGTGTGTGTTGTTTGCGATCGATAGGCCATCTCACACATGTGTGAGTGGCGATTGCCAAGCCTATACTACATGTACTATGGTGGTTGATCCAGTGTCCGAACACTTTTCAGAAAATCAACGATAGAAAATTAAATATCAAACGAATATCTGTCAAACTTACATAATGAATGCTCAAAGTCCTACAGAAAAAGAAGTTGATTAAATTTTAAAAAGACAACGTAGATTTAATACGATATTCCCTTCCGAGTGAACCCCTTCCCAACGACGCGGCGTTTTGGTCGCTTGAAAAAGGTACCGTAATTCCGAACGTGTGAAACCTATGGGAAAAAGACACACCTTTGTTTCAATAGTGTGGTTTTCATACGCGTATTTCCAAGCGTATGAAAACCCATTTTAGGCGCTTAACTTTACACGTTCGGTAATACAATCTGTTCGGAATTACAATCCTTGACTATACTAGACCACACCATGTACCACGTATAGTGGTCATTAGACTGTACATGTTTTGTATGTGGATCTAGATCTACTCTTTGTGGACAGGCTAGGCAGTGCCTGTGCGATAGAAAAATAAGTAATATTCACACGTCTGGGATGGCGAATCATTTATTACAACTTGACGTTTGTCAACTGTGCACTGTTGCAGCAGTCAAATTCAAAAACAGACAACAAAATTGCGTTGTGGCATTGTGGCGTGCGCCTGTAATCCAGCTAACAGTGCAGTGGAAGTTATAAAGTGATTCAGCGGACCCAGGTTCGAGACTGAGTCACGCCTTTCGGATGGTGACATTAAAGGTTGGTCCCAGACGTAAATAATCATATCTGATTGATACACGTCTGTAAAAACCCAATTACACACACACACACATAGATCTACGTTGTGAGCAAGGTTTAATTTTCTTAAAGTAGAACTAGAACTCTGCATTATTTATTTGATTCTTATTATTGTGTAGGTGAAGCTTAGATTAAACAAAGTTATCCAAATTCAACGCATGGAAACATTTGAAATAATAATAATTTACCATTTATAAAGTGGTAAAATACAGCCTTGCTATAGCACCTGAAGAGCTCTTCGAACGCTGCTGGGATATGTGACGCAGTGGTTTAGCCAGCCGGGCGTCTGGGCGTCTTTTGGACGCCCATTTCTTCTGGAAGACGCCCAGCAAAATTTGCAGGACGCCTTGATCAAAATCATTTGATGGACGCCCTTTTAATAGTTAAAGATCAATTTGCAAGACGCCTTTTAAAAATCATTTGATGGACGCCCTTTCAGTTTTTGTAAAGATGTTTTGTATTCACGATAATTTATATCCTCGGCTTCTCAGCAGAAGTCGAAGTCGTAAACGCTCCCGCAAACAAGTACCGTACGTGCGTACGGGTCTAGGCTGTAGCTACTTAGTCTTTGCGCGACACCTTTTATGAAAATTTTCTTTCCGAAACGCATTATCACTGTTACAATGAGAGGTCTAAAAATTATCATCATCCGTGTAATGAGACTATCGCTAGATCTACAACCGGATACACTACACAGAGAAATTGTTCCTTACCACATTAAGTCCATAGTCACCTCAAAAAATCAATCTGTAAAGCCAAAGCCTGCCTCAAAAATACGGAATTAGTGCCATTTTTTAAAGTCATGCGGCGCTTAAGTCGGGTTGTGAGGAACAGAGTCACCGAAAACGCGCTAAAACTCAAGAAATCGGTGGATTTATGACGGGGTTTTTTACTTATCGCTCGCAAGATTGATGCTCACCAAGTGAAATGGTAACCGCGAAAAAACAAATTGGAAAAGAAAAATCGCCCGGAACTGTGCGCATTCAGTGTATTTATGTACGTACGCACATATACGCAGTGGCGGATTAAGGGGGGGGCAATCCCGGCCCGTGCCCCCCCCCTTTTGAGGGAAAACAATGCATTGTCCCCCCCCCCCTATTTGCGATTGTGCCCCCCCCCTTTTTCGACCAGGAAACCCTTTTTTTTTTTTTTTTTTTGCTTGTCAGAGAATTATGGAGGGGAACTGGACCCCATAACACTCCCCCCCCCCCCCACTGAGCGACTTTTGGAGGGGTGGCGAAAATTTTTTTTTGGTCGACATTGGTACAGTGTTAACTTGGTGGTAAAGTAATACTTACATTAATACATGTATAATGAAAACTTACATTCATCTAGGGAAAACAAATCATCAGAATGTGTAACTTCAACATGTTTTTACCTTAAACACTGAGGGGATAATTCCAGCAAGCTAGGAGTAAACAAGCAAAGAAACAGTGTCTTTTTAGATAGAAATAATGCAAAATTTCCAGCGGAAAGGGGGCGCTGCCCCCTTTTACCCCTGCCGGGGGCGCTGCCCCCTGGACCCCCTGAACGGCTCGCTGTGCTCGCCCAATTTTTTGGACACCCTGCTTTTTAATTTGGACACCTAATTTTTAAATCCTGGCTAAAGCCCTGATGTGACATCACACCAGGGACCAATCCTGCCTAAGCAGACGATGTCCCACAACATCTTTCACATTTTCGGTGCATGTTTTGTCATGTCCTCTTCATTTATTTCTCTTACTCCACTAGCGTCTGTCTGAATGTTAATCTGTTGCCTCACTCTAAACTTCGTGTATGGTATTATTTTGATGAAAAATACAGTGTTAACAAAATAAAGGAATCACTCGCTTGTAAACGAAATGAGACGCCATTGAGTTTTCAGCTGCATGCACCGCGGCATTTTCTGCGTTTAAAGAAGGAATGTATACAGTCCATGCTATTATTCGGCGGGCTTTTCAATTCGAAAGTGTGGTTTCTTTGATTGATCATTGATCCTTATCCTGTATATTTACAAACAAAAGATTTTAGTTATCAGAATTGTTTCACTCCCCTTTTAGAATGGTGTGAAATACGGTTATGTTTAAATACACCAAACTCTTTATAATTTGAAAAATAATTGCATTGCAATTACGTTCATTCGTTATAGGACGTCGTCTGCTTAGGCAGGATTGGTCACCGGTGTGACGTCATCAAAACATCGCTATATTTCTGGCGAATCGCTCGGATATCCCAGATGCTGAGAAGTTTTATTATTTGTGTTATTTTTCAATCAATTTTCAAATCAATTGAAGTAAAACTTATACGATTGCCATCTGTAAGCTTCCCAGTTTCTAGTGATACATTATTTGCCATATTTGTGATTTTCTTTGAATAGGCCCTTTAAAGCTCAGTCATAGACAGTCTCGGTAGCAAAGATCATACTCTGGCAAGAAACTGAAATAGTCACATACTATTCTCCTTTTATCATAAGACACATGTACGAGATTATTTAACATTCCATTCACGATTTCGAACAAATTTTAGTGTAAATATCTTTAAGAAACGCTTGGTATCGGCTTTTCACTGCCTCACGCTAGGACCATATCCACCCGAAGGTTCCCCGCACAATAAACCCAGCGCTTTGCACTATATGTAGCGTATTCTATAACACACAGAAATCTCTTGTGAGTAATGTGTGTGGCTGTTGTTTGAATTTACATCCCCTCTTTTTTGGGGCCAGGGATTTTTATTACTTTTCACCTCTCCTTCGATAAATATTTCGCTTGCGGAGGAAAAAACTTCACAGCATCTTAGTTATGTTAGTACCCTGCTATTTATTAAGTAAAATCAAGGAAATCTCACGAAAAGTTTTTGAGGGCTTCCCAAAACTATCCGTTACCTCTTGCTAGATTACCTGATTCAGGGACTCTTCAACTCTTACTGTGCCACAAATTTGGGGATTCAGAATTGAAAGTGAAATTTTAGATAATGATTTTCCTCTCATGTATGAATGAATGATCTAGACTGGGAAAAGGCTCGCTGATACACACAAGCTATTGAAGCCTAAAAAGTATTCACCTGTAAAAGCTAGTCTGGAGTACAAGGTTATCTTCAGATGAGCTTGTATGTATAAGTGTACTTCTACTCACGGTTATCACTAAACCAAAAATTCTGTCTCTCGTTCGTTAGCCTCTTATTTTGGTAGGTTTGGCTTTTCACTTAGATACAGAAACGGGCCTACATCACTCTGCTGTGCAAACTTACTGATCGCCGACGAACAATCAGCATGTACATGTAGTTGGAAAAATCTGTATATTTTTGTTTTTTTATATATTTTGTAAATTAAATAGATTGGACCTAAGCTCTACTATTTAAGGAGTCGTTTCAACTTATCAATTTGACTGAATAATCCGTTTAAAGCTCCTTTTTTCAGGTAATTCAGGGTCCAAGGTATTCTCCGTTTGAAAATCTTGCAACCGTATTCAAACTGTTATTAGTGTGTGAGCCAATGTGTATTTGGTAAATGCACAGCAGATCGAACAGCCCGCTTCTGTCTCTAAGTGTAGAGCTGACCCTACCAAAATAAGAGGCTAATGAACGAGAGACAGAATTTTCAGTCTAGGTTATCACCTGAGTAACATCCAATGGTGTGCGTGTACATACGTAATTACGTATGTCCCCGGGCCTGGTTACACTCTGGTTTGGGTTGTGTACATATGTGTGTGTTATCGAAGCCTGCATGTACGCGTCTGTTGCTCCCCACCAAGTGGCTGGGGCACGTACGACGACGGGAGTACGATTGGGCTGACCATCCATATTTACGACACTGTTCCTGACCACTATAGACGTACTTGAAGACCTGATCTACACATCGGCATCATTTGACATCCGGAGTTCTGTGGTTGGGGATTTTCTTGGCTATATTACTATAATCGGCTTTGATAATTATATACTGATCTAACTCTGATCCTTTGTCAATGTGTTTGACATTAATTTCTCGGTTTATATCACAGTTTTACTTCTAGTAGTCATCATGCTTCACGACCTTCCCCCTACCAGTGAAGGTCCATGCCCATGCACAGACTGTACTCCGTATAGCCGGAACACGTCAACAGGGTGACTTTCGAGCAAAACAGACACCAAAATCGCTCCAAGCAAGATTTAATTTACATAAATTTGCTAGATCATGTAGATTACCTGGGGAGCGTTTCATCAAGTGTTCTGTCAGTGATTTTTATCGACAACTGTTATAAGCTACAGAAATCCTTGCATCTGATTGGCTGAGAGCAAATTTGTCGGTAAAAATCACTGACAAAACACTTGAGGAAACACTTGCCAGATATACAATGTACATGTAGAGACTCTTCGACTCTTACTTAGACTTTATTGCAAATTTGGAGTTTCAGAGTTGAAAGTGAAATTTAAAATAATTATTTTCCTCTCATCATCCCGATCATGACATGATGTATGATCAATGAATGCTTAGGCAAACCATCTATTACAAATAGTCCTCTCTCTCTCTCTCTCTCCCTCTCTCCCTCTCTCTCCCCCCCCCTCTCTCTCTCTCTTTCTCCCTCTCTCGCTCTTTCTCTCTTCCTCTCTCTCACTCTTTTCTCTCCCTTTTTGTCTTTCAGATTCAACCAAGTATGGTCAGAAGTTGATGGAGAAGATGGGCTGGGCAAAGGGCAAAGGTCTCGGGGTCAAGGAGGATGGAAATGTGTCACATGTCAAAGTGTCTCTCAAGAACAACAACCTAGGTGAGTTTGAGTTAGCAGGTACAAATCTCTTTGGAGCGCGAATTTCTATGGCAACAAGTGAAACGTCGTACATTTGTTTGTTTGTTTGTTCCTAGGTGTTGGATGTAAGGCTAGTCAAGAAGACAATTGGATCGCTCATCAAGACGACTTCAATGATCTCCTCAGCTCTCTAAACGAGGGTCACACGGCCTCTACGTCCACTGATAGAGAAGCTCTTAGCCTGGAGGAACGCTCTAAGAAATCTAGGAGCAGAGTCCAGTAAGTAGAAATATGACATGCTTTTAGCCAAATATATTTTAGAGCATGCGGCTTGTTTCATGATGAGTATAACTTTTTTTGAAGTAGAGCAGCTGTTCTTAATTAATTTGTTGGTAGGCCAGGAATATTTTTGAAATTACTGACATAGACGTACAAAGCTTGCATCTCTTGCGAGTGAGCGAAATGAGCGAGCAAAAATTTTGACACTATCACAGTGAAAATGTAATTTCAACAAAACAAATATTCTACAGAAGATATAAGAATTACTAAGGGGCCATCTAACTGTCAGAATATTTGTAATTTCAAAATTTTTGTGAGGAAGGGGGACTCCAGCCCCCAGCCTCCCCTGACCCGCCTTTGCCTATAATAATGGCCCACTTTTAGGGGTGGTGGAACAGTTTGAAAATACCCCTCCTGTTTAATAAATTGTCATGAATTTGATATATTTTAATGCATGTTATCATAATATGATGATTATACTTGCAGTTACAAGAAGTTCACTCGAGGCAAGGATCTGTCAAAGTATGGTGAGGAAGGCATGAACAGCATTCTGGGTAGGCGTCTGACAAACTCGGCTCCGGTCACACCCCAAACACAATCGGTGAGATGAACCAAACTTTATTTATAGCTCTTTTTGGCCAACTCATGCGTGTACTGAGGGGGGTGTTTTGGGTGTTCAGGGGCCCCTTGCACAAAACTTGCGTTTGAACGCAACTCAGGAAAATCAAACGCAACTTTATTTTTAGCCAATCAGAAGTGCGCATTAAGGACTTGCGTTTGATTTTTAGGAGTTGCGATTAAACGCAAGTTTTGTGCAACGGGCCCCAGGTGTTCTAGGTGTTCAAACACCCCCGTTTTGGTGTTAAGACACCCTCCTTTGGAAATGAAACAAAAGCTTATTTTCGAAGCCAAAATGCTGATGACCTTTTTTTTTTTTTTTTTTTTTTGCATGTCAGAGAATTTCTGAGTATAAAGACATCCCAAAAGGGCTGATAACCTTTTTTTTTCTCTCTCTCTTTTTTTTTTTTTTTTTTATTGTCAGAGAATTTTGTAGTAAAAAGACACCCCCCTTTAAAAATTCTTGGTTTGCCACTGGGCTAACTCCAACATATTTTTCCATCAACGATTTCAATGCTCCTGACAAATTTAATCAGGATCTGAGGAAATCTCAAGGATAATGATACTTCTGATGTTGATTTTGTTCAGTATTTCAAGAAACTTTGTAATATATAGGACACAAAAAGAAATACCTTGGACTTGCCCTTATATGGAATTTCAGATCCCAATGGGAACTATCAAAAAGATGGAAAGCAGTAGTCCAGACAGGGCAAAAGCTAGTTTGCAGGCACAAACCCTGGTCAGTCGTAAAAGAGTGTCTGCACTGTCAGACTACCATAGACCCTATAATGTAACTGCTTACGACTAGTAGGTAGCTAGCTATGTTAGGCTTCTCTCAAGATACAATGATTTTCTGATAAAGTGTCAAATTAGGGTCTGTGCTTGCAGACTAGGCAAAAGCTTTGGAAGGTGAGATGTCTAAAGGCCACTGCACACCTTACGATCGGTCTGCGATCCGATTTGTGAAATAAATCGCTATGGCATTAAATACTGGTATTTTAACAAATGAAATCTACCCTATTCAGGTTCTGAAAAGTAATATGAATACCAAACATAGGGTTTTGGTGAGCTGCCAGCTTTCTACATGGAGTAAGGGCAAAATAAGTTTCAAATCGTAGGCAGTCGTACGATTTTTGTGACGTCACTGCGACTCGTAGCCGATTTGGCCATTACACCGACTAGAAAACTCGGCAAAGGCCGTATTATCGATTTTACTATCTGTATGACTTATTCAGACCCTCAATCAAAACTATTTTTTGTTTTTAAATGATTTGTTAAATGATATTAAATTTTCTTGTGAAATTGGATCGCAGACCGATCGTAAGGTGTGCGGTGGTCTTAATTCGGCTCCCTTGGGTCAAATATTAAAAGAGAAGTTTGAGTTCTGGGGAGCGTTTCATGAAAGGATTTGTCGGATATTTTTTCCGTCAAGTGTTATAAGCTACTGAAATCCTTGCATCTGATTGGCTGAGAGCAAATTTGTCAGTAAAAATCACTGACAAAATGCTTGATGAATGCTCCCCTGGTAAAGGTGCAAAATAACTCTTGAGCTCTCTCTCTTTCTTTGTTATTTTTTTGTTTTGAAATATGTTTATTCTTTCACAGTGACAAAATGACCAATATCTTACATAGAAGAGAAAAAGTAAACAAAATTTCCAAGCATTTTACATGTACATGTATATACATAACAAGTTGATACAATACATAAGAAAAAAAAAAGATACATATATATATAATATACATGTGAAGGGTTCATAAAATAAGAAGAAAAAAAAAAAAAAAACCCAGTAAGCACACCCAATACCGAAATAATAAGGTCAATCCAAATCTATTAAAAATTCCCATTTTTGCAGGTGTACTGCCGCTTTCTTTGTTACATGTATGTTAGTTTAAAAGAATATCATTGGAGAAATCCTCCTGAAAAAGGTTGCTCTTCAATAATGCCCTTGTAATTCAAACCATGACAAGAAATGTTTGGACCAAACTTTCAATGCTACCCATGTGTGTAGTCCCATATATACACAATTCTGTGTACAGTGCATATGACTCCCAGCAAGATTGTATTCAAACCATGACAAGAAATGTTTTGGACCAAACTTCATGCCACCCGTGTGTGTAGTCCCATATATACACAATCCTGTGTACAGTGCATATGACTCTCGGCATGATCGAGTCAATTTCTTACAACTTTGATGATTCCAAAAGAGCACAATATACATCAATTCTTATCTGATACATAATCAGTCATTCTCAATTGCTTCCAGACAGTTTCTTTCATATAACCAGAACTCAACTTTATCTTTATCAGGAGCTGTAGACATTTACTCCCAATTTACAAAATCTGTGCTGCAAAATAATTGATTAGTTTAGTAAAATGTGATGATTTGGTCGGTTGACCTTTGTCAGATATTAACAGGGGCATTTTGGCTTTACTTCTTGGACTGAAACAGGGTTTTCACCCTTCACACTATTTTCAGATCTGAGCCTGGGCTTCATATCCCTTAGGGCCATCACAGACATTTGGCAAAACTTTCATGTCACAAAAGTGCAATGTTTTGCAGCATACCAAAATCCATGAAATACAAGTAAAACATAGGAGGTACATTTTGAAAATGCAGCTTGTTGCTTTTGTGGCATTTGCAGACCTATTTTTTGTGTATTTAGAGTGCCAGGTCAAAAGTCATTTATTCTTTCTCTGTCTCAATGCTTTACAGGTAGAGAACTCTGATGATGACGCGAGCATAGAGAAGAACGAGATGACCCATGGAGTTATCACCGTCAAGAGCTCCTGTAGCGTTGGGGAATACTTCGCACAAAAAATGAGCGCCCTCAAGAGGGTAAAGAGGAGACAAGAAAACGAGTCGCATTCCGACACGGAGCTGGAAGCCCCAAGGTGCGGCTTTGGGTTCAGGGAATCGATGGAGCAAGGTCAGAGGTCAGACAATGAAGTTGCTGGACCATCAGGTATGCTGGAGGGTGGGAACGAAGATGGAGGGAATGAGGAAGAAGAGGAGCAGGAGATGGAGAGCGAGGAGGGACCTGACGGACAGAGGAATCGCAGCAAGAAAAAGAAGAAGCGGAAGAAGAAGAAGGCGCGTGCTGCCGCCCGCGATTCGGACGAGGAGAACGACGAGCAGATTGAAGTACGGGGAGAGAGCGATATCGAGGAAGACGAGGGCATCGACCTGGGAAGGAAGAAAAAGAAGAACAAGAAAAAGAAGCGACTCGTCGATGAAAGCAAATCAGAAAGCGCCAGCGAGCATAACGAGAATGCTGAGAAGAAGAAGAAGAAAAAGACCAAGAAATCCAAAAAGGACAAAAACAGAGCCTCGCCTTCCTGCTCTCAAGAAGACAATGACATTGCTGAAAACAGCGAGGAAAGGTCTAGTGGTGAGACTAGTAAACGAAAGAGAGATAGTAGTGAAGAGGGTCTGGAGGAGGATAGAGCTGAGACTAGCTCTGGTAAAAAGAAAAGAAAGAAGTTGAACAGGGAAGAAGATGTAGATAGCAGTGAAGTTCCAAGTACTAGTACAAAGAAGAAAAAGAAGAAGAAACAAAAGGTATGATGAATTCTGTCTTGTAGATAGATAGATAGAGCAATAGAGTTGTAAGGCCTAGTGCTTTATATTTCAGATTGTACTATTGTTGACCGGGAAGTCTACTTTGTCATCAAATTAATTATAATAGAAGCCGAAAAAATGAGAGAAACAGATTAGAGAACTTTGAAGGAAATCTGACAAAAGATAAAGGTAATTTTTTCAAACTTGTGATCAATGAAACACAGGCCGGCAACTCTCTGATTTCCCCTGGAAGCAGCATTCCATTCGTTTTGTACAAACAATTGTATGAGTTTCCGCTAAAAGGAAAGGCGTTCCCATGATATTTACATTAGCTATATTATTTGACGTGTGTTATTAGAAATCCCTCCATACAATTTATCTATTCCTTCATCAATGAAGGAAAAAATATATTTTGAATGATTTGAGAACAAGGATGAGAGCGAACAAGGATTAGAGCAGTGCGCAGAAGTTGCCAATTTATGTTGATTGAATACACCTTTAGAAATATCTTTCATTCCCCTCAGTTTTTTCTCAAACTCTCACTGATCAGTTTCTCTCGTATCCTACATTTATTGTGGAAAATAAAGTTTTTTTTTAGGTTGATTCTCCATTTATTTCAGTCAAGCCAACCAAACTGACCCCAGACCAAACGAATATTCGCATAACCTTAAATCAGTTCGTTTTTGAGGAGGCTTTGTGTCTTGACAGGGGATTTAATTTGGTGCTCTATCAGCTGGAAGGGGGGGGAGGACTACCCCCCCCCCCCCCCCCCATCTGGGCAACTGAGGGACAACAGATTCTGAAACTTGGCACATAAAGCATCTTATAGTGAATAAGCCCATGAAGTTTCACTTCTATATCTCGACTGTTTTTAAGATAAAAGCTTGCGGTATAAAAAGATGCCTGGGGGGGGGGGGGGGAGGAGGGGTTCTCCCCCCCCCCCCCCCCCCCCCCCCCCCCCCGTGGCCCTTTTTAAAGTCAAGGTAATTAAAGTTAGTCTGAGTGCAGGTACAGAGTTTCTAATTATGCTAATATATATGTCGATATTTAAATGTCTTATTTCATGTAATCCTAATTATAATAACAATTCATTACAATACACCATACAGACGGTCATCCTCAAGGATTGGATAACCGGTTTATGCCTTTGTGGCCGTGCCATTTTTTGATATATATTGCCATGGGATGTACATGTATATTTGTATGTATTATGGTTATGTACAGTTTCACTGATACTCCTCTTTGTACAATAATCAAAACATGATTGTATATGTTGTACGGCAGGGCCCTGTCTCATAAAAAGTTGCTATTGATCGCAAGTTCCAGATAAAGTTGAGTTGTGGTCATGCGATTACATTTTGAAAGAAACAGTCTCAAAGCAATTGGGAAAAACTGATCATGTCTACATAAGAATTGGTGTTTACTGTGAGGTTCTGGAATCATCAAAACGATAAGAAATTGACCCATTCTCACTGAAAAGCACATGCACTGCACACAGAAATGGGTATATGGGACTGCAAACACATGTGGCATGAATGTTCGGCCCAAACACTTCAGATATTTTGTGTTATATTTCGAATATGAGGGCATTTGAAGAGCAATCCTTTTCAGGGGACATTTCTACTATGATGTTCTTCTGAACTGACATAAAAAGAATGAAAAAGCTCACAAATTATATTTCACCTGTCCCATAATTCAATCTTCTCTTCAAGGTTGGATTCCCCTTTCATTTAAGATTGATATCAATCACAACTCTGTACATAAGAGATAGGAGGCTGTAAATTTGCGATTGATTGGAGGTCTGGCGATTGATTCGGATCAATCGCAACTCTTTATAAGACAGGGCCAAGATATTAATTGAATACTGGGATATTGTGCCAGGAGCCAGAAGGGTGTTTAGGGGAAGTCCACCCTGATATCAAGTTAGTTTTTAAAGAAGCAGAAAAATTAAAGAAACGGATAAGGGGAAGTCCACCCTGATATCAAGTTAGTTTTTAGAGAAGCAGAAAAATTAAAGAAATGGATAAGTGTTAAGAGTTGCCAGTTTGAGCTTCATTGATTTCAACTTCAAAAACTCATAATTTTCTTATATTTTATAGGATTTTGCGCAGACTTTTACTATTCTGTTTCTCTCACTTTTCTGCTTCTTTTAAAACCAACTTGTAATCAGGATGGACTTTCCCTTTAACTGAAGATAAGTTTACACATTTTCGGCTCCCATCAGACAATACTGTCAATAATTGTATAATATGACAATTTTCTTGTATGTATACCTATTAAATAATCTGATTTGGATATAATGTTGGCTGTTATGTTTTACTTACATCGAAAAGTATTACCTTTTTGTCTCTCCACATAAAGTCCAATGGAAACTCGGTATAAAGAGCTCTGATATAAAAAGATTCTGATATAACAAAGTAATTTTGCTGGTCCCAAGTCTTTATGTTCATTCGTTTTTTCTTTTACCCTGATATAAGGAGATTCCTGATATAACAAGGTAATTTTGCTGATCCCAAGGTCCTCGTTATAGTTAGTTTCCACTGTATACACCTAGAGACTTCATCTTTCTCTCATCCTTTTGTGTACAAAATATTACACTTATGATAATGATAATTGCATGTAATTTATGTGCCATATCCACTCTGTAGAGTGCTCTAGGCACATAGCACAATTAAAGAATTCAGAAAGTAGAAAATAGAAAAACAAGGAGAAGAATATAATAATCAGGGGGGGGGGCATTAAAAAAGGCATCAGCTTAGCACATCAAATCTGAAATGGCCACCCGTCGGGTCTGGGCCCTGTTTCATAAAACTTGTCATCAATGACAAGTTGCAATAACTGTTATAAGCTACTGAAATCCTTGCATCTGATTGGCTGAGAGCAAATTTGTCGGTAAAAATCACTGACAAGACACTTGATGAAACGCCCCCCTCCCCCCCCCCCCCCCCAGATCTGCAGAATTGCAATTTCCAATGACTTCTACATCTTGAATAAAAAGTTATGATCAGTCGTATAACAAACAAAAAACAAAAAAACAAAAAACAAAACAAAACAAATCAAACCATGCACACACTCAAAATGTGCGATTCTGATCGGCTTCAATGTTATCTTCTCACAGGTGATTGGTTGTAAGTTTTTATGCGAAATGGCTGTTCTACCTTTTTATATTCGTTTTTATTTTTTATTTTTTTAAAGTCTTTCTTTCATCCTTTACCTTTTCTTTTCATCTCACTATCTTATGACTCTATGCCTCTCACTCTCTTCCTTTCCCTCGCGGGAGTCCCTCGCTGGCTGCCTGCCTGCCTATCTTTATACCTCCTTAACCCTCACCAAACATGCATAAAATACTGTTGTTATAATCAGAGAGAGAGAGAAAGAAAGACAGAGAGAGGGAGAGACAAAAAGGGACGATAGAAAGAAAGAGGGAGAGAAAAGAAAGGAAGGAGGAGAAAGAAAGAAGAACGAGATGAAGGAAGAAAGAGATAAGGGGGAAAAACAATCGAGAGAGAGAAGAAAGCGTGGGTGTCGATCCGGGAGGGGGGGGGGGGATGGGGGTATATATCAACCAAAAAAAATTGAGGTGGGGGGGGGGGATGGCCTGTATGATCACACCTCCCAATATTTTTGGATAAAATAAATAAGAATTATGATACATTAACTTAAAATTAATAATTCTCCAAACTCGCTATGTTTGATCTTGAAATACCTTCACATTCTTTAATGATTAGAAGTAAGGAAATAAGAAATGCCATAATTTCAATGCGAAAATATTAAAGAAAATTCGTTTGCTCGCATTGGCATAGATCCGTGCATTGGCATAGATCCGTGCATTGGCATAGATCCGTGCATTCCTTCTTTTCATTAAAAACCATTTTGGGATGCTCTAAAATGCAAGCTTTATAGACAGATGTTTGAAAAAGTCCCTGGTGTGGGAGGGAGATACACCCCCCCCCCCCTCACGCTCGGTCGCGTCGCTCAGTGGCGTATCTAGGGGGCAGGGGGGCACGTGCCCCGGGCGGCACTTGGAGGGGGCGCAAAAAATGCAAAGGAGAGAGAAAAAAAAAGGGGGGATGAAGAAAAATCATTATCCTTACGGATTATGCGCCCCCAAATCCGTAGGGTAAATGCACTAGAAATCTAGTTTTTCAGGAAGGTTTGAAATGCGAAAAACTTCCAAAGCTCGGTCGCTTTGCTCCCTTGCATAATTATTTTCTTTCAGGATCTCGTAATTTCGTGCCCCCAGTATATAGTTCTTAGATAGCGTAAAGGGTTAAAAATTTGAAAAACAAAGATGTAATTGCTTTGCTCGCTATAATTATGTTTTTATTTTATTTATTTATTTATTAAAACATATTTAAACAGGATAAAAACAATCAGCACAGAGGCTGTTTTACATTGTAGTCCTGTGACATATTACTAAATATATAATGAACATAAAGAGAACGAACAATAAGAAGATGTGTGCATAAAATAAGTACAAAGCAGTTATTGGAGAAAAAAAAATGACAAGAGTACTGATGAAATTAAATATATTCCAATGGATGCCGTGTCGGTGGGCGTCAACAGCTTCTGAAAAGTGGGGGGGGGGCACTGAGCGAGGGGGGGGGGTGTGGAAGGGGGATGCCCTCCCTCCCACGGTAGGGACTTTTTGAAGTTTTGCCATCGAAAATAGGCCTTTTAATGCACTGTGTAGCAGAAATCAAGCCAATTGTATCATGTTGTGGATTCTCATTATAACAAGCAGTAATATTACAAGCTCTCATAAGTAGAAGGGAATTTCGAAATCACAAATTTCAGATAACCTTGTTACTCTGATAGAGCAAGGTTTCGATATAAATAAAAAAAGG
Organism: Heliocidaris tuberculata; assembly: GCA_025618425.1. Lineage (NCBI taxonomy): Eukaryota > Metazoa > Echinodermata > Echinoidea > Camarodonta > Echinometridae > Heliocidaris > Heliocidaris tuberculata. Next base: position 32,183,877 of record CM046842.1, on the reverse strand, counting down.
TAATTACCCCGGAACTTCAGAACTTTCCGAAAATCTGCCTACGACGGTCCTCTGATTTGATGAAATCCTCGGCAATTCTTTGAGGGCTCAATTCTTATGCTTATGCTGCGCAAGGCCTATAATTAGGCCCAGGCCCCCCTCAGGCCTGGCGCGGCGGCCGGCTATATATATAGGCGAGATCTAGAATAAAATTTGCAACTCGATCGAACGGCGCGCCGCTCCGCGCCATGGCAGATCTGCATGGCGAGGGAAGAGGATTGCGATGATTCCAACAATTAAGGCAACAAATGTCAACAAGGGCGGTTGAAAATTTATATTTTTGAGTATTTCTCAAACTCAAGGCATGAAAAGAACAAGATGGAAGTGCTTTTCAGGTTTTTAGTAATGGGTTTGAACCCAAAAAGTGGGGGGGGGGGGGACAAATGATATGATATATCCCCCCCCCCCCACTTTTAAAAGTGGGGGGACATGCCCCCCCCCCTGTTCCCCACCTGTTTACGCCCTTGGGCCTCCGTCTATTCAAACAGAAACTAGAAACCACAGCAGTAAAGGCACACGTACACGCTAGTAAACCCAGAAGCGTCAGTGAATTCGATCCATTAAGAAAGTAGAAAGTGATAGGGAAGTAATAGAGATAGAGAGTAGACATCAGTTGACCGGTTCACCAGCGCATCCGAGCTCCGCGCACGCTCCCTCCACAAAGGCCACCAGCAAAGAACTGAAAGTCGGTCAGAGGCCCACCCGACATTGCAACAACAAATATATGCACTCACAGACTGCTTAACAAATAAATAATATCGGTTCATATAAGGTTCATATGACTCCTGCTAAATATGGCGCCCCCAATATAGGATAAAGTGTATAAAACAGCATTTGGGTAATTCCATGAAAATGTCCACTTTTGGTGAAAAAACAAAGTTTATTTTGAACATTTTCCTTCTATGTCACTTGAATATGCATGATTTGAACTTCATGGAACAATATTCAGTTTTTTAATTTTTTGAATATTTTGACCCAAAATGGCCATTTTTTAACCCAGAAATGAAATTACACATTTTTATGGTAAAATATTGTTAATTACATATTGAGTCATTTTTAGAAATTTCATCTGTTATAATAATAAAGATAACCAAATCTAGTTAGGACTAAGGGGAATTTTATGTCTATATACAAAAATTTTAAAAATATTAATATTCTTCTGATTTAATGGAGGTCAAAGGTCAAATGGATTTTTGTCCCGTCTGTCACGTTTTTTAAGGTACTTTTTGCATTTACAATAAATTAGACCATTGTTTTTGAATAAAATTTTGCAGTCTTGCTCTTTGGTAGGGGGGAAATTCATTTCTACTGCTAACTTAGCAGAATTTTAATTTTATGAAGATAGTTATGATTCATAGAGTAATGTCCCGTCTGTCACGTTTGGCATCTACAGCAAAAATATGTATGGATGGGACTACATGAAAATTTTCCGATGGATGAAAATTAAAATCCTTTTGCTATTATGTTTCATGATATTAAAGATGACCCTTTAACCCCTTTAGAACATGAGAATAAGGTATTTAATGCTGGAAATTGGATTGTCTTTAAAAATTCTATTTTGTGTACAATCTCATCATGTCCCGTACGTCTGTCACGTTTTTATTGTCCCGTCTGTCACGTTCACTTTTTGGCATTTTCCTCCAAAAGTAAGATGGAATTTCAAATGTATACTAGCAGGTTTCAAAAAGGTACCAACAAGTGATAACATGAATACACATATTTTTCCTCTTTTCTTTCCTTTCTTTCCTCTCCTAAAGTGCATAGAGACATGCAATTTTGCTTATGTGTAATGCGCTATATAAAAATGTTTGATTATTATTATTATTATATTTTGTTTCAAGATTTTCCAGTGAGGAGAGCTTAGTCGAAAAGTATCGAAGCAGAAACGGGCTTGGTAAATTCATGTCCCGTCTGTCACGCTGAACTTGAAGCCCCTCCCACAATTTGTGGGAGGGGCTTGAAAAAAAAAAATTCCCCCCATTTTGTTGACCAAACCCTATAGATCACATCTCTACATCAAAATAAGCATCACTTTTAAATGAAATATGAAATATCAAGTAAAAACATAAAAATGTGAGGGTTGGATGTCCCGTCTGTCACGCTGGAATTACCCATTTGCAAAGATTCAACTTTTGAAAGAAATCACATCTTAAGGTAGCCTTGCTGAATTTCTCGACTCTTCTCAGGCCTATAGGGGTTGTCGTTAGTTTTGCTCCCGATTGTAGAAGTGAGTGAATAGAAAACCGTTTATCAATGTATCAATGTATCAATGTATCAAAGTTTATCAACTGGAAAAAAAGGGTATGTTTGTGGAGTTTTTCAATACGCGTTTAGGGTATCTTTTCCCCCTTACTTGTCTGGATTTCGTCGGGGGATTTTGTGCGATCGAGAATTGCACGAGCCTCTTTTGAAAACTTTAATCGCTCATCCCCCCCCCCCCCCGACAACCACCATTACCTATAGGCTACTACAGGCCCGGGCCCCTTATACATACACCTCGATCTCGATCTCGTTCTCGAGTTACAGTACAGCATGCGTATGTACGTATAAGAAGATCTTTTTAGAGGTTTAATGGAGGCAGACCTTGTTTAGGGGGTATATGTTTTACCGGTTATACTTGTTTAGGGGGTAAAATTTTCAAGAAAGCACGCGAAAATCCTTGAATAGGGTGTAAATTTAACCAATGATGGATAAGACTTGTTTAGGGGTGGTTTGGAAAACCTGTGGCCGCGCTTGTGTACAGCAATATAGTTGAGTGCCCCCCCCCCCCCCGGCACCCGGGTGGGATCGACACCCTTGGAAGAGAGGGGGGGGGGGGGGAAGAAGAGTAGACCCATATCTAGAGTGAGTTGGTACTACAAACATCTTACAAAAAGGGAAATACAGAGATAGAAAGGGAGAGAGAAAGAGAGAGAGAGAGAGAGAGAGAGAGAGAGAGAGAGTGAAAAGAAGATCGAGGGAGAAAGAGAGTCGAGAACGGTAATGAACTAGTCCAAATACCGAAGAGGGCGACATATCGCTAATTCATAGAGATCTGTTATAGGATCTCTATCTCTATGCGCTAACTGCATGAGAACATACACGGTATGACCAAGGAGTTAAGGCGGATTCACATCCAACAAGACACACGACACACGACACGACAAAACGACATACTACACGACAAACGGCGAAAAAACAGTGCACACCGCACACGACATTCGCTAAAAAGTCGTGCTGGAGAGAGGGTGATGTCGTTTTTGATGATGAGAAGGTCGTGATAGTATTCATTTGAAGTTCATCATTGTAGTCATCAAAATAATTCTATAAGAGTTTTATATTGTTTAATTTTGAAATCATTTATTCTTTATTTGGATTTCTAAAAGTTGTTAAATTGGTCAAGTGACACATGTTGAGAAATTACAAAAGTGATATTTGCCGTTTTCTATTTGGAATAATCACAGCTGCAGTTATCGGTATTGTTGGATATTCTATGCATCTATGTATAAGTTATCTCAAAACATACTCGTGGTTGATAAAAAAAATCTCATCAGATATTTTTCAACAAAGACGACACGATGGGCGCCGGCGGCAGAATTGAAGGCTGAGCTAGAAGGAAGCTAAATCCTCTCGATCCATGGTATTTTCTACTCTAAAAAACAACACTATAGTATGAAAAAGAACAGAAGTGATACATCGAAGAAAAGAGAGCCGTATTTTCTCCGAAAAAAGACAGATTCTAAAGAAAAATCAGGAAACATGGCGGGTACCGGTAAGGTAGGCGAGGCGGCAACGAAAGCAGACATGACAGAGCTGACCAATACCATAGTTGGACGCTTTGATGAATTAAAAACCAACGTGGCAGCAATTAAGAAACAAATAGCAGAACTGCGTACTGAATTTGCAGACTTACAAGCCGCCACAGCGGATACGTCGGCTAGAATTAACCGTATTGAGGGAGAAACAATACCCGCGCTTAGAAACGAGCGAGAAAAGGTGGAAAAGGAATTGAAAGAAGCTATACTTGCAATGGAGTTACACAACAGGAAACTCAATTTGCTTATATACGGAATAGAAAAGGAAACAGGAGAAAATGTACAGAAAAAAGTTAGAGAAGTCATCGGAAAATTGGGATTAGCAAGAGAGGTAATCACAAATATGTTGTTGGTGAATGCTCATCGACTGCCCCGCAGACACGTTGGTCGACCGGGTGAGGAGAGGCGAGGACCCGACCCCTTAATTGTACGATTCGGCACGATGTACGACCGGGATCTGGTACTACGGCAATATCAACAGAAGCAACATGACCTGATGGTGGCTGCGAGGGAAAATCCTGATGCCCAGAACCGACTCCCTTTCAGGCTCCTGATCGACCTACCCCCACTGCTTAAGAGACGTCGTTTTGAGCTAGAAAAGTGTGCCTACAGATTAAGAAAAGAAGAAAATCAATCGACGAGGATCCGCGTCATCGGTATCGAGGTCGTGCTAGAGAAGCGACAAAAGGGATCCACGTCAGCATGGAAAAAGGTAACAGATTAAATCGTCAAAAGAGGGTGAAAATTTTCATCTTTGCTGCATTTTCCTGCATGTCCTGTAAAAATCAAAGCATTGAGTTTATTAGCATCATTCCAAAGTGTTATACGTATAATGATATCAATGTTAAAGAAAAAATCTTACTCATCGAGTTTCCTATTCACGCCATTGAAGAGACATCGTTTTGAGCTAGAAAAGTGTGCCTACAGATTTCTAAAAGAAAAGGAAGAAGAAAATCAATCAACAAAGATCCATGTCATCAGAATTAGGAAGATTTAGTGCCAGAGAAGCAAGAAAAGAGCTCGACAACGGCATGAAAAAAGTAACAAACCATGTCGTCAAAAAGATGGTGAGAGAACTTCATCTTTACTACTTTTTCCTGTGCAAATCAAAATAGTATAGGTTAATATTGCTCCAAAGTGATAATTGTATATACAAGTATATTGAAATTCATTTCTAAGATATTTTTCATTGGATGCATGTCCTAATCCAAATGTTTCACTCAAGAAGCCATGACACATTTCATAGATCTATCATATTTTAAGCTAAAGATTGTTTAAATATACAGGTACTCTAAGAAATCAGTAGAATTATGCCATTGAATTTCCATGAGCACAAATATGAAGATGGAAAAGGAAATCATTATGCAAAAATTAGGAAATCTAGGATTTATCAACGGTGTTAAATTTTGCACAACAAAGACACTGCTCTTCCAATAGTCCTGATATTGATTTTTACACTCCCTGATACATCGTGTACACTACACATCATAAGGAAGGAACGTGAACATGCATACTAATATCGAAAACCTAGCAACTCGTTCCTCTCATATAGAATTTGTCCCCTGAAATTACGAGGCAGTGACTAAGATATTGGAATGAGTGACTTTGAAATGAACCTAATCATCCTTTAAAGAACCGCAAACGTAATTATTCATTATTCATTATTTAAAATCAGTTAATAACAGAACCAGAATTCTTTCACGCCTATCATCGTGCACAATTTAATAGCAAGGAGAATAGCTTGTGTAAGGTCTTGTAAGGTCTTGTACGGAAATACCTGCGATCTGAGCATGATTTGCTTACTTCCGAAAGACTTACTACATATTTTGATCTGAGCGAGAAAGCTATAGATTTCAGAATCTTTGCTGACCTTTATAGGTTCTCATTTTCACTCACTGTAGTATCTCTTAAAGAGTATGAAGTGATTCATCCAATATTTTTGTTCTTCAAATCACTTCTCAATATTACATACGACAAACTCAAAGATGTTTTAATATGTACATGTAAGTACAGGGCTATAAGGAAGCCATGATATGCCTCCTCGGTCTTATTCGCATTGTGAAAGGCCATATTGATATGTTTTTTTTCTCTAGACAGGCTATTGGATGAATAGTTATAGAAAACATGACATTCAAAATATTGACAATTTGTAACTTGTAACCAGCAGTTAATGTCGCTTTCATGCTTGTTTGCTCTAGGTCTTAATCTGAACACACCAGATTAGGCATTGTTTTAGAGCTCATGATTTACTAAGGGGAAATAGGATCCTCTGATCTCACTTCATAATCTCAATTTATTTCCATTTCTTCAATGTTGAAATGGGAAAATGCAAAATGATATGTTCACCTAAGGGCATTACTCCCTTTTTTCTTGTTGAGCCGAGAAACCTGTTAATTTGTGTATGGTAAATTCGTTTTTAAAGGACCATCTCCATGATTAACAGGGGAAATGTCTCTGTGCTCAGATGCTGTACTTCCTCAGTACCATTTTGTGCTGTGTAGCAATTGCTATTATTTTTCATTAAAAGAACACTTATAGAAAACATGAATTTAAAATACTGACAATTAAATTTTTCAGCTGCTAAAAAAGTTTTGAAATATACATTTTCATCAATATTTAGTCAAATGAACTCCGATATTTATTCTTTTGAAACAAAAAGCATAAATCCACACAATATGATATCGAGGTAACCTTGGCATAATGCTGTTTCAATACCAGAATTAGGATCGTATGGTAAAGAGTACAGAGACATAAACTATCATGTATGTCCAATCATAATTTTTTTTCAAAAGTAAATGAATGTATTAGCTGGAATTGATGATCTGTGTTTGAGTTATGTAAAAAGCAAATTTTCATTGTGATTTGTATGAATGTGCATGCACATAGCTATTTCTGAAAAAACGGAAATTCGTTGATGTAAGGTTTCATGGAGAATTATCATTTATTATGATGGCTTGTCTTAGTTGATTATGGGATACGGAAACAACTAAAACAGGCATAGATTATGCATGTACTCGTTATTAAATGAAGAAGTTAGCAATTCATACCAAAATGAAAGCCACATAATACCTCCTCGGTCTTTTTCGCAATGTAAAAGGCCGTATTGGTATGTTCTTCTCTAGACATGCTAGATGAATAATTATAGAAAACATGACATTCAAAATGTTGACAATTTGTATCTTGTAATCAGCAGTTGTTCCTTTTAATGTCGCTTCCATTCCTGTGTGTTCTAGAACTTTAATATGAACACAACACACTAGGCATGTTTTGGACTTCATGATCTATCAAGGAGAAATATATAGGATCCTCTGATCTCACTTTATAATCTCAGTTTATTTCCATTTCTTAATGTTGGAACGGGAAAATGCAATAATAATCTTTTTTTTTTTTTTTTTTTTTTTTTTTTTCTTTCTTGTTTTCTTCTTCATTTTACCAACCAAATCATAATATTAGAACAAATACATCTTTATATCATTTGTATGCTAATTTTGTTTGACTGACAGACGTAACGAGATTGAAACATGAGTCTTATAAGTTTTCAAAAGCTTAATTAAGTATTCATATAAGATGAGATACCTGTTAATTTGTGTATGGTAAATCTGTTTTTAAAGGACCATTTCCATGATTAACAGGGGAAATGTCTCTATGCTCAGATGCTATACTTCCTCAGTCCCATTTTGTGCTGCGTAGCAATTGCTGTTATTTTTCATTAAAAAGAACACTTATAGAAAACATGAATTTAAAATATTGATGATTGAAATTTTAAGCTGCTTAAAAGGTTTTAAAATATACATTTTCATCAATATTCAATCACATAAACTCCGATATGTATTCTTTCGAAACAAAAAGCATAAATCCACACAAAATGATATCGAGGTACATGTAACCTTGCCATGATGCTTGTTTTGATATCAAAGGATCGTATGGTAGAGAGTACAGAGACATAAACTACAATTGTATATCCAATCATAACTTTTTAAAGTAAATGAATGTATTTGCTGGAATTGATGATCTATTTGGGGGTTATGTAACTGCAAATTTTCATTGTGATTGTCATGAATGTGCATACACATATCTAATTCTATAAAAACGTTCGTCTGATGTAAAGTTTCATGGAGAATTATAAATTATTATGACGGCTTGTTTTACAGACATGCTATAGTTGCTTATGGGATACGGAAGCAACTTAAACATGTATAGATTATACATGTACATGTTATCAAATGTAGAAATTAGCAATTCATACCAGAATGGTGTCGTCACCTGCCAATACGTTAAACTGTCTGATTCAAAAGAGCGATCATAAAATGTCCTTTGTGTTTGACACTAATTTACAAAGGTTTTGCCTTCAGCTGGATTGAATGATTCTGAACTGAACGTGTCTACAATCTGAAACAACTGTTTATGTTACTATTTTGTATACGAGACGTTTACAACTAAACTGCACAATGTATATACCAGCAGTCATTCCTATGCAGGTCGTTTATCATGTCTATTGTCCTATCAAGGTCACAATCTGAACATATTATTTAGCATAGTAATTTGGTTTTCATGAATATTTCAAGGGAAATATGGAGGATACTTTGATTTTGACATAATCTCCGTTTGCCCTCCTTTCATAAAGATGCTGAATTGAGAAAAATGTTAAATGATCTCACAATTGGAGAAGGACATTACTCCTCTTTTCCTGTTTATTTGTTGTTATATTATTTTACCATAGACCCTATAGGGTCCATGATTTTACCAAACAAGTCATAATGATCAATCATGTATATCCTTATATCAAAATGCCACAAAAATAATTTCCTGCTTTTTGTTCGACTGCTGTAGTTCTTTTTTTCTCTTATCAACCACGTTTTATGATCTTCTAATCAGTAAATACTTTCGGAATTTTCATTCATTTATTACATCTCTATTGAAAGTGGAAGAGTACAAACTGATTTTCAGTACAAAGGATGTGTTTTTCGTTCCACGCATTTATTGTTTTTTTTGTTTTTTGTTTTGTTTTGTTTTGTTTTTTTAAACAATCTTTGTGTTTATGTTCTTATTTTGTTGCATTATCAAGCATAACGAGATTGCAGTGATTTTTCGGTAGCTTATGTAATTATTTTTTTTCCAGTTGAGATAATCGTTTAAATTGTGTAAGTTAAATACTTTTGACAAGTTACAATAATTTTGGAGGATAAATTGAAAAATATTTTTCTTGATTTACAGGGTTGACAGGGGAAATGTCTGTATGCTCAGAGATGATACTTTTTCAACCCCCTTTGCTGTGTGGAGGATTGAATTGTCATATTTTGAACACAAACCCCCCCCCCCAAAAAAAAAAAAAAAAAAAAAAAAAAACTTGTACAAAGCAAGACATCCAAAATATAAAAAAATTCATATGTTTGAGCTGCTTAAAATGATCCAAAGTATGATTTTTTTATCAATGTTCTTTCGAGAAAATTCCGATATTTGTTTTTATGAATTTGAAACATACAAGAAAATTCATAAATCCACACAACATAAAATCGAGGTAACATCATAATGCTTGTTTCAATACCAGAATGAGAATCGTATGATAAAGAGTATAGAGAGACATGTTCCTATACATTGCTGTAATTAATCAAAAATTTGAAAAGATTTCAAAGAAATTTGCTGGAACTGATTACGTATGTTTGAAATTATGCGAAGTGCTGTTTTTTATCGTTCCCGTTATGCACATTTTTTCCAGAAAATCCAGGAATTTCTTTATGTAATGTTAAATGGAAAATTATCACCATATATCTTGTAGTACATGTTGGTGCTTCAAAGGCTTGCTGCGAGCCGTCGTGTGGTCGCGCTCGCGTCGCGTCGTCGTGTTGCGCGACCTTTCGTGGATGCTAGGCCCTGGGTTCGCGGGGGTGGGGTGTGGTGTTTGTGGGGTGCCCCCCTCTTGTTGGCGGGGACGTGAGAGTTCGTGGATTTGCAATGCTTTTTTATGGGGTGTTGGGTGGACTGGACCGGGCGGTTCGCCTGTGGGAGGGGGGTGTTTCGCAGGGTGTTGCGCCCTACCCTTCGTGAGGTTGGGGTTGGTGTGCCGTGTGGCGTGGTCGCGCGGCGGTTCGTAGCAGGCCTGTTTTCAAAGATGGCGAAATGGTTTTATTGTATTGGTACTTAACATACAACAAATGTAGTATGACTCCAAGTACAAGAAATTAATCGTAATTGAGCACATACTCTCCTGATATACGTCACCGGTAGATATTTTGAGGCAATTTTCAGAAAAGGGAAAATTTATCTCAGTATCACCTTTACATCTAAATGAGTTCAGTAGTTTACTGATATACTATTTTTTATATAGGCCTATCAGATACAGATATGAGTTAAAGAGGTGCGGAATATGCACGTACATGTTTTTATCCGCAAAATAGCGTGTCCTCCCTCTTTGATGTTGTCACCTGCCAATACGTTGGAATGTCTAACTCAAAGGGGGTTTCGACATTCATTGACAAGTTTTATGCCTTCTGCTAGAGTAAGTGAATGTGAGCTATATGCAATTTAAACAGCTGTTTTTACGCAATTATTCAGTATACAACAATTCAAAATGCAACCGAATTGCATATGTATGCCAGTATTTTATTATATATTTGTAGAAGGTCGTTTATCATGTCTATAGGGTCATACACTTTGAGATCAAGTTGATCGTCTGATGTTACTTTGCAACTTAAACTAACTTTTCAAGGGATATAAAGCAAAATGACCTTCCTTCTTTGTGAAGGACAGTACTTTTCTTTTCTCTTTTTTCCAAGATGGGTATTAGGTGTAGTTTTTTGTAAGTGCTGTTTGATATTGCACTGTGTGAATTCACTTTTCCACAATTTTTTTTTGTTTTGTTTTGTTTTGTTTTGTTTTTTTTCTCCTATCGTCTTCAGAGAAAGAGACATCTTTATATTGGGTTTTTATCGAAAGGATTTTTGATATGTTGTTCTGAATCAAGTTGTCCTTTTTCTGTTCAAATCGAGTCTCATGAGAAATAGTCATGTCTTTATATCACATTTTCATCAAAAGGATTTTTGATGCTTAGTTTTCGTATACTTGTCCCTTTTCTTTACCTTCCAAGTCTTATAAGAATGAAACATCTTAATATCAGGTTTTCCAAGATGGATTTTAGGTGTCGGTTTTTTTTTTTGTGTGTGTTTTTTTTTTGTCAGTGCTGTTTGATATCGCACAGTGTGAATTCTATTTTCCACAATTTTTTTTTTTCTTCCCCCTTCCCCCCCCCCCCCCCCCCCCCCCCCCCGTGAATACTTGTCCTGTTTCCCATCAAATCACGTCTCATGAGAAAAAGACATATCTTGATGTTAAACTTTCACCAAAAAATTTTTCGGTGATTTGTTCTGGTATTATTTTCCTTTCTCTTTTACCAACCTAGTTTTATGAGACAGAAACATGTCTTTATATCAGGTTTCCACAAAAACGATTTTTATTCGTTCTGGTATGGTTTTTTTTTTTTTTTTTTTTTTTTCTCTCTTCTTCTTCTTTCTTTCTTCTTTCGTCTTCAGAGAAAGAGACATCTTTATATTGGGTTCTTATCGAAAGGATTTTGGGTGCTTTATTCTGAAATAGTTGTCCCTTTTCTTTTCAAATTGAATCTCATGAGAAATAGACATGTCTTTATATCACGTTTTCATCAAAAGGATTTTTGATGCTTTGTTCTCGTATACTTGTCTCTTTTCTTTACCTACCAAGTCATATGAGAAAGAAAAATCTTGATATCAGGTTTTCCAGGATGGATTTTAGGTGTCGTATTTTGTCAGTGCTGTTTGATATCGCACTGTGTGAATTCACTCTTCCACAAATATACTTTAAACAGGGTTCTTAGTTACAGTTCCCTGCTTTAAATAATGACTCTAGTATTTCAGAGGGTCTTGAGAGGATTTAGGGATGGTATCCCTACAGGCTTTTTTCTTTTGCCTTGGCCGCGATGATGTTTCCCGGGGCTTATCGGGCGTGGCGTTATTCGGGCTCGCAGAGCGAGCCCACCTTTGTGTTCCGTGTTCGTGTGTTGTGTAATTGTTTCGTTGTTTTGTTTGTGTCTATATTGAAAAATGCTTCCACAGGTAGTTCGTTGCCTTTTCTCGCCATAAAACTCTTTTCTGATGCAGGATGACATTACTTTTATTTCAATGAACTGTCACGGCTTAGCTAGCGATAAGAAAAGAAAAGATGTACTGTTATATTTGAAATCGAAATCATACGATATATGTTGTATCCAAGATACCCACTTTACTCCTGAAATAGAAACAGAAATACATAGGGATTGGGGAGGCGGCTGTTTTTTCTCCCATCATACATCCAGCTCTAGAGGAGTAGCAATTCTTTTCAAGGATACTATTGCGGTCAAAGTTAACAACTGTAGAATAGATAATCGGGGAAATTTGGTAGTTTTAGACTTGACCCTGTATGAATACGGTATTACTCTTGCGTCTTTATATGGACCAAACACTGATAATCCAACCTTTTTCGCAGATCTTCAACGTATTATAATTGAATTCGATAATCCACATGTCATTATCTGTGGGGACTGGAATTTAGTTCAGGACCACACCTTTGATACTCATAATTATTTACATGTAAATAACCCTAGAGCGAGACAGCAGGTAAACAATATGAAGAATGAATTAGACCTTTGCGACCCATGGAGAATTAGATATCCAATGAAAAAGTACTATACATGGCGGCAGCCGAATCCTTTTAAACAAGGTAGATTAGATTTCTTTTTAATTTCATCAGAATTGCTTTCTTTAGTTCATAAATCCGATATTATCTCTGGTTATCGAACAGACCATTCATTAATTCGTCTTAACTTGAGTTTAAATCAGATTAAAAGGGGCCCCGGAACTTGGAAGTTTAACAATTCTCTATTAAAAGATGAAATTTTTGTTTCCAAAATTACTAAAACTATAAAAGAGACAATTACATTTTACGCAAAAGATAAAGTGGAGTTTGATCAAAATGATAATATAGTTGGGGAATGTGAATTTTCTATCAATGACCAGTTATTTTTTGAAACTTTGATGATGATATTACGTGGAGAATCTATATCATATGGCTCTTTCATCAAGAAAAAAAATGTAAATCGGGAAAAGGAACTAGAAAGAAATATAGAAGAACTGGAACAAAAATTAGTGATATCGAATGATAAGACTGCTGTATTGATAGAATTAAATAACAGAAAATCACAACTTGAAACTCTTCGCTTGAAAGTAAATGATGGCATCGCTATGAGATCAAGAATCAAGTGGATGGAGCTTGGAGAAAAGCCATCAAAATTCTTTTTAAACTTAGAAAAACAGAATAAAGTAAATAAAGAAATACGTCAATTGTCAACAGAGAATGGAGATGTTATTAGTGGACAGGATTGTATATTAAAAGAAATATTTAGGTTTTACTCAAATTTGTATGCGAGTAAAGAAACTGAAGACGTAAATCTTGATACATTATTAAACCACTCAGATATTCCTAAGTTAACTCCGGAAATGTCCACAATATTGGAAGGTCCTTTGAGAGAAGAGGAGGTTTATCAAATGCTCAAAAGTATGAAGACTAACAAATCCCCAGGGCAAGATGGTTTCACTGTTGAATTTTATCGATTATTTTGGCAATATCTTAAAACATTCATTATCAAATCTTTGAACTACGCTTACTTCACAGGAGAACTGTCGCAGTCACAAAAAATAGGTATAATCACACTGATACCTAAAGGGAACAAACCTCGACATTTACTAAAGAATTGGCGTCCTATTTCACTGTTAAATGTTATATACAAAATAGCATCTGGATGTATATCAAATCGACTGAAGCATGTGCTGCCCTATTTAATACATGCACGAGAATCAAAAGGGATTCTTAAAAGGGCGTTTTATTGGGGAAAATATTCGTTTACTTTACGATACGCTACTGTACACAGAACTTAGAGATATACCAGGCATGTTGTTGATTATTGATTTCGAAAAGGCATTTGATTCTGTATCGCATAAGTTTCTCTTTAATGTTCTTGATTTCTTTCGCTTCGGGCCATCATTGAAAAAATGGATTCATTTATTTTATGAAAATGCGTCTTCTAGTGTTACAGTAAATGGATTTTGTACAGAGAGATTTGTTATAGGACGAGGGTGTCGTCAAGGAGACCCTTTATCGCCCTACCTTTTTTTACTTGTTAGCGAAATACTAGGAATTTTGATTAGGCGCTCCAATTCTATATCTGGTTTGTATTTAAATGGAAAAACAAGTAAACTCCTACAATACGCAGATGACACTCTTTTGACACTTAATGGTACAAAGGAAGAGTTACACTGTGCACTAAGTATTCTAGATGATTTTGAAAAAATGTCAAACCTTAAGATAAACATTACGAAAACTCAAGTGATATGGATCGGAAAAAATAGGGCCTGTAAGAAACAATTAATGCCAGAACACAAACTAAATTGGGTATCCGAAGGTTACTCGAGATACCTAGGAATAGACTTTTCGGTTAACTTGTTAGAAATGGTCAATCATAATTATTGTGAAAAAATTAAAGAAATAAAACGCCAAATTATGTCATGGTCAAAAAGAACCTTAACTGTCTTAGGGAGGATAACTGTAGTTAAAAGTTTGTTGGTACCAAAACTAAATTATTTGTTATTATCACTTCCAGAACCTAATTCTCAAATTATGATAGATATAAACCGTTCTTTTTATGCGTTTATCTGGGGTAACAAACCTGATAAGATAAGTAGAGAACAAATGTGTCAACTATACTCTGAAGGCGGAGTTAAAATGATTAATATTTTTATTCATGCCAAATCTCTAAAGATATCGTGGATTAGAAGATTTGTAAGTGATTCTCAGGTAAAAAATTACACTTTCCATATGTTTTATTCGTTCTTGCCTCAAAATTATTCTTTTCATTTGTATATGGGATCTATTTACTACAAAAACTTGGCAGACTTGACACCAAATCCATTTTGGAAAGAGGTTCTTTTAGCATGGTCAGACCTGGTGGAACTTTTTATCGAAAATATTGCATGTCAACCTCTTTGGAATAACCCCCAAATAAAAATGAATGGTAGAGTAATATACTTTAGGTCCTGGAGTGTAAAGGGAATACGTTTTGTGAATGACATTTTAGAACAAGACGGATCTTTTCTTTCATATTTTGATTTTCAACGTCGGTTTGACATACAAACAAACTTTCTCCAGTACTATGGTCTATGTAATGCTATTCGGTCAGGTTTTGAAAAGAGTACACGTGTAATTCCAAAGGCCATAGAACCTATAATTCCTGAAGCTTTGCACCTTATAGTGAAAACAAAATCTGGTTGTTCCCATATTTATCAGTCTTTCTTAAAATACAAAGTCAAAGAATGTAAAAGTCTTATAAAGTGGAAAAAAATCTTAGATATTCAGGATGAACGATGGGGGTCATATTGTTTAATTCCTTTTCAATCAATAGATACCAATATGAGATGGTTCCAAATCAAGATTTTAAACAGAATATTATATATGAGAGATGCATTGTTGAAATTTGGTGTGGTAACTGATAAAAAATGCACCTTTTGTAATAACAGTGAAGAAACCATTATACACGTGTTTTGCTCTTGTCAGTACACGAATGTAATATGGTCTAAATTTGAGTACACGAATGTAATATGGTCTAAATTTGAGTACTGGGTACTTCATAATACTGGGGAAAAGGTTATACTTACAAATCAAAATAAGTTGTTTGGATTTTGCGGTATCAATAACAATGCACTAAACTGTATACTGATGGTTGTACGACGAGAAATATTTCATGCCAAATTACAAAATCAATTACCTTCATTTGAGAAAATTATATTAGCCGTAAAATGTTATTACGAAATGGAAAAATACATTTATCAAACGAATCTCAAAGAAAAGAAATTACTGAAGAAATGGTTTCTATTCAGAAAATGTTTTGAGAGTGTTGGCAGCGTGACAACATGAAAATGATCAATTTACTATGTATTGTTTTATATCATATGTATTGAAAAAAGAAATCTTTATTTTTTCTCTGCCCTTAAGTTTGGGCCGTGATGTTCATTGTTATGCCATTGTTTACTCATTCTGTTGCACTATCCTGAATACGAAAGTATATGATTATTTGTATTTGTTGAATTTGTTTTTTGTAAATAAAGAACCCTGTGGAAGGGGAAAAAAAAAAAGGGGGAAAAAAAAATACTTTTGCCCTATATTACGGGAAATCTGTAAATGACTCAAGAGAATACGTTTTTAAAGTTGCATTGAAAAAAATACATACTTTTAAAGGTCTTTCCCTATTTCTTCTCCCTCTCTCTCTCTTCTCTCTATTCCCCTCTCTCTCTATTCCCTCCCTTTCTCTCCCTCTCTCTCTCTCTCTCTCTCTCTCTCTCTCTATTCCCTTCCCCCTCTCTCTTTCAAAATTTGTAACCAGTTCAGTGCCCATTGTATTCTGTTAGAGAGCTGAAAAAATATGAATATACTCTCTTAAAAAAAATCGAGTGAATATTTCACTTCGCCGATGGAGTGAATAAAATTTCACTCAGTAATGAGTGAATTTTCGCTATCCTGAAGTTATAACTGACTGAAAATTTTGTTCTGTACATTTTGCCGAGTGAAAAACAAGGAGAGTGAATTTTGAGTGAATGTATAATTATGACTCCTTGGCTGGACCAATAAGAATGGAGAAAATTTCCTTCACGTGTCTACTTTCACCCAATCACATACCGTGTAATTTGCCCGCGCTGTGCAGCGCAGAGATTCGATGCTGCATCATGCGCTGCATGCATGCGCTTATATGCATGCGATATCTCGAGGCAAGGCGAAACGCATATATGGAAGGCCATCGACGCCATAAATCGTATCGGATACGTATGCTCTATTTAACGTACGTACCGGATACGTATGCTCTATTCAATGTACGTACCGGATACGTATGCTCAAATAGAGCATACGTATGTAAACGGACCAATCATAGAGCTGCATTTAAGCATACGTATGCTAAGTAAACTTGCATACGTATGCAATTTAGTTTAGCATACGTATGCTCTGTTAACTCGAGTACCGCCCAAGCAGCTGTTGTTTTGTCACTGCGGCGGCAGTGGGTGGTCCGTTATCAGTGTAGCGAAGAATGCCTAGTCTCATCCATCAGTCTAGATATCAGTGAGCTCATCAATGAGCACCCAAGCCTATTATAATCATCACAAAAAGATATTAAGGCAGAATTCTGAGGGCGTCGATACTGGGGAGGGGGGGGGGGGGGCAGGGAGGGCAATTGAGAGAAAGATAACGGCTTGTAGCACATTTTTTTAGGTTGAAAGTTAGTTCCACGCCCGGACTGCTTTTCAGTTATTTGGACGCAATAATGCTCTGTATGTAATAGGGATGGGTGCAGGGAGGGGAGTTTTTCCCCTCCCGCGCGAAGCGCGAAAGCTCTGACGTTTTATAGCAAATTGAGAGAAAGATAACGGCAACCTTTTTTAGGCGGAAAGTTAGTTCGACGCCCGGACTGCTTTTCAGTTATTTGGACGCAATAATGCTCTGTATGTCATAGGGATGGGGGCAGGGAGGGGGAGTTTTTCCCCTCCCGCGCGAAGCGCGAAAGCTCTGACGTTTTATAGCAAACTGAGAGAAAGACAACGGCACCTTTTTAAGGCGGAAAGTTAGTTCGACGCCCGGACTGCTTTTCAGTTATTTAGACGCAGTACTGCACTGTATGTAACAGGGGTGGGTGAAGGGAGGGGGGGGGGGGGGGTCCCCCTTCCCGCGCAAAAGCTCTTAAGTTTTATAACAAATTTGAAACATAACGGCTCGTAGCACTATTTTTTAAGGCGGAAAGTTAGTTCGACGCTCGGGCTACTTTTTAATTATTTGGACGCAATAATGCACTGTATCCAGGGGCCGATGGGTGCAGGGAGGGGGGGGGGGGGGTTCCCGCTTCCCGCGCGAAAGCTCATACTTTTTATAGCAAATATGAGAGAAAGTTAACGGCTCGTAGCACCTTTTTTAGGCTGAAAGTTAGTTCGACGCCCGGCTGCTTTTCAATTACGTGGGCATAAAACTGCATATGGAACAGGGGTGGGTGCAGGAAGGGGGGAGTTTCCCCCTTCCCACGCGAAGCGCGAAAGGTCTGACGTTTTATAGCAAATTTGAGAGAAATGGCTCGTAGCACCTTTTTTTTAGGCTGAAAGTTAGTTCGACGCCCGAGCTGCTGTTCAATTATTTGGACGAAATAATGCACTGTATCCAGGGGCCGGTGGGTGCAGGGAGGGAGGGGGGGGGGGGTTCCCGCTTCCCGCGCGAAAGCTCTTACGTTTTATAGCGAATATGAGAGAAAGTTAAGGGCTCGTAGTACCATTTTTTAAGGCGGAATGTTAGTTTGGAGCGCTGCTTTTCAATTATTTGGACGCAATACTGTACTGTATCCAGGGCCGGTGGGTGCAGTGAGTGGGGGGGGGGGGGGGGGGGGGGTCCTCCTTCCCGCGCGAAACGCGAAAACTTTGACGTTTTAGAAAAATCTGAGAGAAAGATAACGGCTTGTAGCACCTTTTTAGGCTTTTTTTTTTCTCTCACTTCCCCCGCTTTTTCGCTCTCACTTTTTTTTAAAGGGGCTGAATGGGGCGGCATGCCCCCCTGGCCCCCTGGCTACGCCTGCGGTGGTGGGTTGTGCCACCCAGACGCCCCCAAGTGGCAAACGCCCATTAATGCACGATAATGATAAATGAATGTAATAAAAGAGCTACATTAGCGAGAAAATAACGGGATAAAAGCTGGTGGAAAACTTTGAGTATAACCCTTTTAATCATAAATGACTACTGCCAGACGTTTTGAGTGGTAGGTTGTGAGCGCCGGAGGCCCAAACTCCAGATGCCCATTATAAAATAAAAAATAAAATGATAAAAATAAAATAAGTCAACTAGATCAGAGAGAAAAGACGTTCTAAGAGATGGGTTGTCAATACCAGACGCCCCCAAATGCCAAACGCCCATAACTGATTAAAAATTTTGGAAATGAAGTAAAATAAAAGAGCTAGACATTTTGAGTGGTGGGTTATGTTCCTGCCAGACGCCCCCAAAAATCCAAAACGCCCGTCAGCGGTGAATAATGATAATAAATGAATATGATAAAAGAGATACATTCGCGAGAAAGGTAACGGGTTGAAAGCTATAGTGGAATACGTAGAGCTTAAGCCCCTATATCATAAATGACCACTGCCAGACGTTTTAAGTGTTGGGTTGTACCAGCTAGACGCCCCAAAATGCAAATCGCCCATCACCATTAATGGTTGACGTACTCTGGGGTGTCTGGTGGGCACATCTACCTCTTGAAACGTCTGCCAATGATTAATACAGAGATGGTTGTGCTCCATATTTTCCATGAAGTTTCATCCCTTTACTTTTCTGGCTAATCTAGCTCTCTTTTTCTATGGGCGTTTGGCAGACACTACCAACAATCATGTTTGACAGTGGTCGGGTGGTCATTCATAATACAGGGGTTATGTTAAGCATTTCTACCTCAATTATTTTTAACCTCAATTATGGGCATCCGGCATTCGGGGGAGTCTGGCGGGCACAACCTACCTTTCTCGCTAATGTAGCTCTCTCATTTATTTTATTTTGTATTTCTTTTTCATTTTATTTTTATGAGCGTTTGGCACTTTGGAGCGTCTGGTAGGCACAACACACCACTCAAAACATCTGGCAAGGTTCATTTATGATACGGGGTTTATTTCTCAATATTTTTCAACAAGTTTCATCCCGTTACTTTTCCGGCCAATCTAGCTCTTTTATCTCATTTAATTTCCAAACTTTTAAATAATTTTCGGGCGTTTGACATTTCGGGGTGTCTGGTGGGCACAACCCACCTCTCAGAATGTCTTGCAGTCGTTATTCATAATTCAGAAATTACATTAAATATTTTTTACCACTTTTCATCGAGTTATTTCTCTCGTTAATCTAGCTGTTTAATTAATTTATTTTTTTCTAATTATTTAAATCAGTTATGGGCGTCTGGCATTTGGGGCATCTGGCGGGCACAACACATTCCTAAAAAATTCAAGCAGGGTTCATTCATGATTCAGGGGGTTATATTTTATATTCTCCACCACTTGCCATCAAATTAATTTTCTTGCCAACCTAGCCCTTTTATTTTATTTATTTATCATTACCATGCTCTAATAATGGGCGTTTTGCATTTAGGGGCGTCTTGCGGGAACAACCATCCCTTAAAATATCTGGCAGTGGTCATTCATGATATAGGGGATTATGCTCTATATTTCTTTCACTAGCTTTCACCCTTACTTTTCTCGCCAATCTATATTGACTTATTTTTTCCTTCCTTTTAAAAAAATCAGTTATGGGCATCTGGCATTCGGGGCGTCTGGCAGGCACAACCTACGGCTCAATTTATCTGGCAGTAGTCATTCATGATCATAGGCGTAGCCAAGGGCCCCAGGGGGACCACGCCCCCCCCCCCCGTTCAGCCCGATTAAAAAAAAAAAGCGAGAGCGAAAAAGTGGGGGAAGTGAGAGAAAAAAGCCTGAAAAGGCGCTACAAGCCGTTATCTATATCTCAAATTTTGCTAAGACGTCAAAGTTTTCGCGCTTCGCGTGGGAAGGGGGACCCCCCCCCCTCACTGCACCACCCACCCCTGTATACAATGCAGTATTGCGTCCAAATAATTGAAAAGCAGCGCGGGCGTCGAACTAACTTTTCGCCTTAAAGAAGGTGCTACGAGCCGTTATCATTCTCTCAATTTGCTAAAACGTCAGAGCTTTAGCGTTCGCGCGGGAAGGGGAACCCCCCCCCCCTCCCTTCACCCCTCCCTGTTACATACAGTGCAGTATTGCGTCCAAATGATTGAAAAGCAGTCCGAACGTCGAACTAACTTTCCGCCTTTAAAAAAAAGGCGCTACGAGCAGTTATCTTTCTCTCAAATTTGCTATAAAACGTCAGAGCTTTCGCGTTTCGCGCCAGAGGGGGAAACTTCCCCCTCCTTGCACCCACCCCCTGCGGAGCACGCTTCGCATGCTCATCACCAATTTCGCACGCTTCGCGTGCTCACAACCGCTACCCCTAAAATGAAATCCTGGCTACGTATACGCCGTTGGATCCTTCACGTCAGCCCCCCCCCCCCCCACCTATTGAAAAATCCTGGCTACACCTGTGTTAATGATACAGGGGGTTATGCTCTACATTTTCCAGCAGTTTTCACCCAGTCACCTTTTACGCTGAGCTATAGCTCCAATGGCGTAATGAGCCTCCAAAATTTGAGCTGTATTGTACTCGGATCTCAATTTTTTGAAGGGGATACATCGCTACCCCTTCCACAAATAATAAAACATTGCATTTTGCTATACCGTGAAAATGTCACACGTATTATCAATGCCCTGGATAACTTTAATATCCTCTATTGGGAGGTCGCTATACAAGCTAGAAATTTTACTTTTAGTAGTTTGAAACTTAGTATTTAAGACCCCTTTTATTCACACAGGTAAATCAAAGTCTGAGCTTAAAGGGAAATCCAACCTTAATAGCAAGTTGCTTTGAAATAAAGAGGAAAAATCAGAGAAGCAGATTGGTGAATAAGAAAGCAATAAGAAAGTTATTAATTTTTGAAAGTTGTAATCACTATACATATGGGAATTTCAAATTGACCGAATAGGTAATGTCACTGTGATGTAGCTGTGGACAACTCCCCCATTCACTCCAACACACAAAATGACTAAAATGTCACTTTTTTTGAAATGTATTACTCAGTAGGATCTCTTTCATTCATGAGGACTTATAACAATATGTTATCTCCAATATATTTTGAGTACTGCCCCGAGGGTAAAAACGCCTCGAAGAAAACCGCAAATTAATGATATCTTTTTTTTTTTTTTTGTATTTATGTTTTTATGAAAACCAAAAACAGAAACATAAAACACAAAAATAACAAACAAATATAAACATATATACATGTATATATATATATATATACACTGAGTTAAGTCCAATAACATGCATCATAAATAAAAAGGGTATCTTAACATGCCTATTTACATAAAGTGAAAACAGAGGTTATTCAAAGGGTTTCTATTAGAATTTCAGATCAAAAGACCATTTTTTGAAATGTAAGCCCAATTTATCATTCTTTTGTGCAATTTTATACTCAATATTCTTTTTTACTTTCAATAAAGCCATAAAAGCTTCAAAGTTTAACTCAGACTTTTGAAACTTGCATCGAATGACATAGAATTTAAAGCATAAGAATATAAAATTGATACATGTATCGTGGCAACTGCCTGTATCAACTCCAAATACATAATTAAAATCTGAGTAAACAGTAAACTGACCTGTACATTTATCAATGGCATCAGTAACGCTTTTCCAAAGATGTTTAACCTTCTCACAATCACAGAACAAGTGTTTCAATGTCTCTGGATTTTTTTTACAAAATGTGCACAATGGCGAGTCAGTTCTATCTATCTTGAACAAGAATGAATTCAAAGCAAAAACATTATGGAATATCTTAAAGTAAAAAGACTTCAGCTGAGTTTCAATGGTGCATCTAAAATTATGCTTGTGTATTTTTGACCATTCAACACTATTATCCTCAAGATCAAGCCATTCACTCCATTTTTTTTTCAGCTTTTACACAGGAGGTGCAATCATTGTTCCGTAGTAACTGATAAGTATATTTAGGGACCTTCAGCTTTTTGACCAGAACAGCCTGAATTTTTTCAAAAATATCTTCTTCAACTTCCTGTGGTTGCATAATTAATGATATCTTTGTGTACGACAAATGGGAGAGTTGTCCACAAACATGTCACAATTGAACCACCAAGTTGCCAATTTGAGATTCGCATAGATGTAGTGATCTCATTTTTCAAACATCCATAACTTTCTTATTCCTTGTCCGATTTCTTTCAAACTTTCACCATCCAGTTTTTCTTGTTTTTCTTATTTTTCTGCTTTCACACAAATCATCTCATTACCAAGGTTCGATTGCCCTTTAATATCCACATTTTCTCTCTTCTTTTATGGAGACAGGCAGCTCAAATCGTCATCCTGACAATGTTTTGCGGCTTTCAGTTTTCGGGGGACGATTCCTCCTTGCCTATGTAATAATATATGTTTACAGATTTTTTTTAATGTAAATATTAAATGTATTAAACGAGGGAGCGGAGTGAGAACATTTTCCATTTTTAAAAGTGAAACTTTGCATTCTAGAGCACTTCAGAGCTTTAATGGTGTGCTGTAGCCTTTCCTCATTATTTACTACATATTTTTATGTTTTCCAGATTTCCTGGGGACGTGTCACTAAGTCCGGAATTGTGCGCCGCTTGCTTTAATATTTCACATTAGATTTCACACATCTTCCCTCAGTTTGAAAAATATGATTTCCTCTCCCATTATAAGAAAATCATGATAAAACAAAGAAATCTTGCATGCAAAATATAAGCACAAAATGTATTATGGAAGGGAGATACTAAGACAATTCAGACATTTATACGTATATGTTTTAAAAGAAGTCCTCAAGTTTTTTTTCAAGCCGGGGATAAATAAAAGGAATGTGTTTGCTTTTTATGTTTCTTTCTGTTTTAATCCCTTTTCTTTCTTTCCTTTTCCTTTTCCTTTTTTGTTCTGGGAACTTTTTTTGGGGGGGGGGGGCTGCAGCCCCCAACTGAGCTCCCCATCAGCATGCCAGTGGCTAGCTCAAAATGTTGACCGCTTTGGAGGGCTCTCCTGACCGTCCCCACACTTTGAGCACGGCAGACATTCATTTCCTAGCATAGTTTTTTGTCCATGGATCATTGCTATATGCTATGCATTACATGCAAAGGAGTTACTCTTTTTTTCGATAGGGTGACCCCCTCTGGCTACCGGCTAGAAAAAAAGTGCAGGCATTCATGCGCGGCGATTTCTTGTCACGACCGGGGGGACGCGACCAATCTTTACTCATTATTTGCTATACATGAATATTAAATCTTTAACATTTCCGGGGTACGTGTCTCCCGCCCCCCCCCCCCTCCCCACCCCCTGCATGCATTTATTCATTCAAAGATTTTATTTACCTGAATCATGTTTGAAAACGCCTATTATAGCTGTGATAAAATCAGATTTACCAACACCCTATGGGCAACTCAACCTAAAAAAAAAAAAAAAAAAAAAAAAAAAAAAAAAAAGGCCGTTAATTTTACTATTACCACCGCAATGTATAAAAAAATGCATTCTTGCATAACAATAGGTTGATACCATGTAGAGGACAGAGAGTTGATTTGGGGGCAAATTCAAGACTTGCATTTTTCTTTAAATTAAATGAAAAACTAGGTTTTGACGACTCTCCAATTTACTATTCATGGGGAAGTAGCTGCTTCTACGGGCAATGTTTGGGCACTCAACATTATCACGCGATCACTATACATGAACAGCAAACCTATAGGAGGTGGATTCTACGCCAGTCCTGTTAAAATGATAGTATTTTGGAAGGAGTGAGCGGTGGTTCAGGCAAGCTTGGCCCTCTGCTGGCCGGGAACTTCATGAAGTCGAAAAAATGTCCCTGCAATCAGGCGCGCCAGGAGGGTCCAAGCTTATATAAGGGGGGGGGGGGGGGGGGGGGGGGGGGAGGGGGGGAGGGGGCAAATTCTGCTTGGAGGGAGATCCGTATTTTTTTCTTCTCAGCAGCCTTCCAAAACTCGCTCATTGGGGGGGGGGGGGGAGGGGGGGGACAACTTTTTCCCCCAGCCCTCAAAAAAGTCGCTCAGTGGGGGCGCGGGGGTGGTTATCACATGTTTTCCTCCATAATTCTCTGACAAGCAACAAAAAAAAAATATGGAGGAAAAAAAATTGGAGGAAAAGTTGTCAAGGGGGCACTCTGCCCCCCACCCATCTACGATAGTGTGCTTAAAGCATTCCACCCTCTCAAACTAGCACGCCCCCTTTTAAAACATATTTATTTATATTTCGAAAGTGCGAGGTATATAGTTCGAGCGAGCGGAATGAGATTTTTTGTGGGGTGCATTTTATTGTGCCCCTCCTGCCCCGAGCTCTGCTGTGCTACATTGTACTGATAGAAATAGGGGTACCTTCTACTACATCAAGCCGCACCGATTCTTTGAAACTAAATGTGGCTCGTTTTGTAAGCAACAATGAGAAATATACTAGGTAAAAGAGGGCATTTATCAGAAGGGGAGGAGGGACACTTTTTAGAGAAGAAAAGGGACACTCATTAGAAGTAAATAGGAGCACCTGTCAAATTTGAAAAGGGGCACTTATCAGAAGAAGAAAAGATCAATTATCAGACTTGTAATAAGGAGAAAAGGGGCACATATCAGAAGCGGGAAATTGCACTTATTAGAGGGAAAAGGCACTTACTGGAGAGAATTGTAGAAAATTATTTTTAAAAAAGGGGGGAGGGCAATTGCAAGATTTGAAAAAGGGCACTTATGATACGGAGAAAAGAGCACTTATTAGAGAGAGAGAGAGAGAGAGAGAGAAAGAGAGAGAAGGAGAAAGAGTGAGAGAGAGCGAGAGAGAAAGAACTCATCAGATTTGAATGGGCATTTATCATAAGGTGAAAAGGGGCACTGTGATATCAGAATGGAAGAGGGCACTTTAATTAGAAAGGAAAATGGGCACTTTTAGAAGTAAAAAGGGGCACATATCAGAGAGAAAGAGGGCGCTTTTCATAAATAAAAGGGGCATTTTTGTTGCTAGAAAAGGTTGGGGCATTGTGCCCCCCTCCTCTGCTTTTTACTATACCTTTCCTTTCCTTATATCTTTGAGTTTATAGATAATAATTTGGGAAATGAGGTAGGTGAGTACGCGAGTCCCGTCACCCAAACTGGTATATACATCATTTCCAATTTTCCGATAGTTTATACATGTATATATTTCAGAGTTGAAGCGGGAGATGAGGGCACGGAAAGTGTTTTCAAACAAGGTATTTAAAGCAGTGACCGTGAGCCCGTGAGAGTGAGGGGCACAGACCTCCCATTTTTTTTCAAAACCCCCAAAGGACCCCTTGTACTCTTTAATGTTAATACATGGGGGGGGGGGGGGGAATGGGTGTCCTTATCGAATGGCATGAAGAAAAAAAAGTACAAGTCATAACGTAAATTTGTTTCCAGTAGTAATAAAAAATGAAAAATTGAAGAGAGAGAAAAAAAAACCATAACTGAATAATTATGAAAATTCAAACTTTGCACTGAATTATACACTGAAAAAACTCCATGTAAAATTTTAACACAAAAAGTATTAAACTTTAAAAGAGTTCCAGGTTGACCGGTTGACCGGTCAGCCAACACAAATCCCAGTTGCCTGATTATTTCAAGCGCGTCTTCTCTAATCAAATTATCAAATTCGTGATGAACTAATGCGATTATACACGGGAAATGATTTACATGGAAAATTTCAACCAGGCTTTTTTTGTGTGTATATATTCAGAACGTTTTTTAATGGCGTCATTTCAAATGAAGGTATATGGTACCCTTTTTAACGCCTCTTAATTAACAGCTTCTCCACGGTTACATGAAGCACCTAGGGAAAATTGGAGAAGCGAAATTGAAGTCTCATTGTGTAATACCTTTTGTATTTAATTGTTTGGAAGGTTTCATTTCCCAAGTTTTGCATCACTTTTCCTTATTTTAATCTACTTTTACACATCCGGATTTATTGGGGGGGGGGGGGCAAAACGATATGTTTGCCCCCCCTGCCCCCTCCCCCCCCCCCAGGATCGACGCCCCTCAGAATTCTGCCTTAATATCTTTTTGTGATGATTATAATAGGCTTAGGTGCTCATTGATGAGCTCACTGATATCTAGACTGATGGCTGAGACTAGCATTCTTCGCTACACTGATAACGGACCACCCACCGGCGCCGGAGTGATATAAACAACAGCTGCTTGGGCGGTACTCGAGTTAACAGAGCATACGTATCCGGTACGTACGTTAAAATAGAGCATACGTATCCGGTACGTACGTTAAAATAGAGCATACGTATCCGATACGTACGTTAAAATAGAGCATACGTATCCGGTACGTACGTTAAAATAAAGCATACATATCCGGTACGTATCCGATACGAATAATGGCGTCGATGGCCTTCCATAGTTCAGTTTCGTGTGCCTTGTTCAGTACGTGACGTCTTCTTTGAAATAGTCTACTTTTAGGCTTTTTTTTAATGCGATCGTTTCTACTCTCTACAAAGGGGGTGTGGGATATGAGAGTTTGGGAAATCAAATCCCAATTATCAGGATTCCCCTTTTTGTTATGAAAATGTACAGCGTTAACATGATTCAAGTTCAGGGGCCGCTGAACGGGGGTGGGGGGGGGGGGGCGTCTAGAGAGTGCAGTCTTGCCCTCCACACACAAACACACACCCGCACACTCACACACAAACATTCCCTTTTGCTTTTATTAAATAATGCTTACGTATTACAATAAAATAGTATGCGCTTACTCATGCTCAACCTCCTGCCCCCACTTTTCAAAACCCTCTGTGACCCGTGAACTAATGATTATTATGCGTGTATTTCCACGTAAACCACTACGCTCCATATGCCCTGGAAGGGTCCCAGTTTATTTCATTTATTTATTCATTCATTCATTTATATATTTTTATTATGATTTTTGGGAGTGGGAGCAAACACTCTAGGTGCCCACGTCAAAAGCTTACTACCTGCTTACAGCCCTATCCCCGCCCCCCCCCCCCCCAAGAAGCCCACTCCCCTCTTTTTTCATACATATATATTTCTTGCTATTTTGAAAGTGGAAGGTCTAAACATTTTTGTTTTAAAAAATTGCAAAACGTGAAGCACGCTTATCAGCCATTGTTTTGCATGGGGCAGTCGTTTTCCGTACGTTCGTTAAACCAAAGGTTCGGTGGTTTACGGGGATCCCGGCTGGCCTTATCGCGAACAAATTCGGAGGCTGCAGAATGCATTATATTTCCACTTATGGCAACATCGTTTACAGTGATCACAAACTTGGTATATTAGTGCGCCCTTAAAAAGGTTTATTGCAGGAATATATTTTAGAAAACATGTTTGTTTCTGGTTTCATATCATATTCATTGTTTCACTTAGTTTCCATAAGGGAAAAATAACAAGTAATCAAAAGAAAGAAACAATCACGTTTTCTTTGTGCATTGGTATGTCGGTGCAGCCCTGCATTTTTTCCTCCGTCACTTTTTCTATCGTCCCATCAAAATTTCCTCTTCGTGTTTTGTTTTCCTTGTTCATTTATTCTCGTCCTTTCCTGAATTCTCTTGCTTTTTCGTCTTGTTTATTGTTGACTCGCACAGCATGGGGGGAGGGGGGGGGGGGTCATCACAAGGGCCCTCCCGATGGACAAACAAAATTGAGCTGGATAAGCGGGGGGAAATGAATAACTGGATGAAACCTAGAGGAAAAAGTTGAGCATAACTCCCGCTATCATGAATGACCATGCACTGCCAGACATTTTAAGGGAAAGTCCATCCTGGTATTGAGTTGAATTGAATAAAGGAAGAAAAATTAGAGAAACAGTTCAGTGAAAGTTTGAGCAAAATCCGATAAGAAATAAAAAATTAATGAATTTTTGAAGTTGTAATCTATCAAACACAAATTGGCGACTCCATAACGTATCTTGCAAGCTCCTCTCCCATTCGTTCAGTACATAAAACCTCATAAATTATCATTAAATTATTTTCTTAGTTTTTGACGAAACGATAGATTTGTTTCAGTCATATTTTGTGTAAAACATATGAACAATAATTATATCTAAGGTGTATGTATGATGGAATATTTTCTTCAGCGAAAATGGAAATTAATGATTTTTTGGGGTACAGGGCAAATGGGAGATGAGCTCGCAATATACGTCAAGGAGTAACCAATTTGTGTTTAATTGATTACAACTTCAACAATTCATAATTTCCTTATTTCTTATCAGATTTTGCTCAAACCTTCACTGATATGTTTTGTAAATTTCTACTTCTTTTAAAATCAACCTGTAATCAGGATGGAATTTCCCTTGAAGTTGCAGCTGATGCGCAGATGCCCGCCAGACGCCCCGATTCCCCTCCCTCATTGAGCAAGGCAGGTCTAGGTTGGAAAGGTATCAAACTCAGTGCACTCCAGCAGAAATTGTATTCACGGATGTACAATGCCACACGTCATCTTAAATGGTTGCTTCTACCTACCCCCCTCCCCCCCCCCCCAAAAAAAGGTGAAGGGGGTGGGGGTAGAATTGAACGGATCAGTAGGAGACTTCAATATTAAAGGAAGTCAGGGGGATAAATATCAAGCACGATTACAGTTAAATGTATTACAAATGCCATCTGGATGACAAGGATGTTAGGCTACGACAATGATAGTACGATCCCATGCCCCCCCCCCCCCCGATGAAAAATCATAATAATGATCGGCAGGGAAGGGCTGCCTGGTAAATTCCAATGGTAAATGTTCATGATTGGAAGACAATAAGTAGAAAGTGGTAGGAAAAATAACGAAATGAAATAGGATGAAAATATGCAGCAGAACTCCCTATATTAAATGCCCACTTTCAGACATTTGAAATGGTGGGGGTGCCCGTCAGACGCCACCGGGTTAAAGGGCCTTTCGCTGGCGAGCCTACTCCTTATAGGCACCCAGTTTCCATTCATTATACGCGGATTCTATGTACAACCTGACTTCCTCTAATCAAGGAGCATAACTCCTTGCTCTAATATTGTACTTTTCTTACTCAGTGATCCAGTCAATTCCCCCGTCGTATTTTTTTTTTTTTTTTTTTTTGGGGGGGGGGGAGGCCTTGGGAGGGTTGGACATTATATGGCGTATGGTAGGCACTTTTCATTCCACTTTTCTCGTTATTCTTTCTTAAGGTGGAACGGCCGGGGGGGGGGGGGTGCAGCAGCCCCCAAAGCCCCCCGAACGTCAATGTTCTCGACCATTAGGAATGCTTCAGTTTCAAGTCAGTGGCAACTCACACGTCGTAATGAATGTACCTGATAAGGTCGCTCCCATGTCCTTTACTACATAAACCGAGGGGGGGGGGGGGGGGGGGGGAGGGGCATAACATTTACTGGAAGACACGGGAGCCCGTCCGAAGGTACTTGTTTTTGGAGCCCTTATAGAATAGAGGGGTCTTCCTACACGCATAGTGGAGTATCATCTAGGGAAGGGCGCCCGGGGCAAACAATGCATTTACGCCCTCCCCCCCTCACGTCCTATACCAAATCTACGTTATAGTACAAGTTGGGAGCAAAGCGACCGAGAGGAAGATTTTTATTGCATAATTATCAGGGGTTGTTTAGAGATTCGAAGTTTAAACATTCGCTTTCTTCTCAAATAGGATGCAAAATTAACGAAAACCCTTGAGAAATTGTCGAGGAATTTAGCAAGACAATGGAAAGTTGAAATTGCTTTCAATTCTCTTTTGCAAATGCTATTTTATACAGTTTATCCTATGATATATTTTAACAGGAGGCTGATGAAACTTAACATGATAGCGTGCAAAGCGACGAGAATTACAACGGGAAACGCTATTTACGTGATGTGATAACTAAAAACAGTACACGAGCTGAATATTTGCTTCTGATTGGTCAATATAGGTACCATTATCGAAAATCGGGTACGTGTAGTGAGTAAACGTAGGTAGACTTCGATGGCTTGCCATAGATTTTTTTGGGTATGAGAAGGTGAGAAAGCAGGGCTGTCAACCCTCCCGCATTTGGAGAGAGTCTCACGCCACGACACTAATTCTCCCGCCGTCCTTCCACTGTCAAAGCGGGAGACTCCCGCCACGACGCCCTTCCTCCCGCTCTCCCGCCAAGCATGTAAATCTTCCGCTTTATGAAAAAAACCTCCCTCTAAACGTGTAAAATGATAGCTTGTCAGAGATTTTTGGACTTCAAAAGAGACCCCAAAATGCTGAGGACGTTTTTTTGTTTTGTTTTGTTTTTGTTTTTGTTTTGCTTGTCAGAGATTTTTGAAAAGAGACCCCAGAAATTGGAGGGCAGGCGAGAGAAAAAAAAATCACGAATCTCTCTCCAAGCAGTTCCCCAAAGTTGACAGCCCTGGAGAAAGCAAGATTCCACATCTCGTCTTATCAACTTCTTGGGTATGAGAAGATGAGAAAGTGAGAATCCAAATCTCGTCGAGAAGGTCGAGAAGACGAGATGCCGGATCACGCCTTCTCGCCTTCTCCTACCAAAAAAGTCGAGAAGACAAGAAATTCTCGGTGGCACTTTTATGCTTCCGTACCGGTGACAATAACACAAACAAATACTGACTTCAACCCTGCATTGACCTAACACCACTGGCGGATTTAGGAAAGCGACATGTAACCGTTTTGAAGGCCTATGGTTATCTATATCTACAAGTTGTTTTATATTTGATAGATAATTCCTGAACCATAGTGCGATAACTTATGTAGGAGAATATTATGGTTTAGTGTCGAAAGCCTCGGAAAAGTCTAGGAATATTGCAATGGTATCTGTAAACGCCGATCTATGGCATAGGTTATAGTATATATGCATTAATATTGCCTTTGTTTTATTGTGGTTTGCTCGAAAGCTAAAATTACTAATGATAATTTAAATATATGAACGAGAGGATTTGCAGTCGATAAGATAATTGACTTAAGCAGTCAATTGTCAGTGCCATGATATCGCGTTGTCCCGTATTTTTTGATATATCACAAATTGTGTTGGTAGCCGCCATAAATTCCAAATGAAAACTTTAATTTTTTAAAGCTACTAGATTTAACATAATGACAATATGGTCTGTATCAAATAATAAAGCTAATTATCATCCAAATAAGCCGACAGGGTTTTAAAATTAAAATGTACGTTTTAATTTTTATGGGTATTTCAAACGTTTCGCTAGCGTCTGTATGTTACAATAATAATAATAATAATAATATTGGATATTTATATAGCCCTCATAACCACCATGAATGGTGCTCAAGGCGCTCCAATATTACCCCGGCTCTAGCTAGGCTACCGATTTCGGCGCTCGTAGCACTCATTCCTGCCGGTACCCATTTAACACCTGTGTGGAGAGTGACAAATATAGATTAAAGGGAAATCCAACCTTAATAGCAAGTTGCTTTGAAAGAAAGAGGAAAAATCAGAGAAGCAGATTGGTGAAAGTTTGAACGAAATCGGACAAGCAATAAGAAAGATATGATTTTTTGAAAGTTGTAATCACTGTGCATATGGGAATTTCAAATTGGCAGAATAGGTAATGTGACTGTGATGTAGCTGTGGACAACTCCCCCATTCACTCTAATACACAAAATGACTAAAATGTCACTTTTTTTCAAAATGCATTACTCAGTAGGATCTTTTCGTTCATGAGGACCTATAACAATATGCTATCTCCAATATATTTTGAGTACTGCCCTGAGGGTAAAAGCGCCTCGAAGAAAACCGCAAATTAATGATATTTTTGTGTACGACAAATGGGAGAGTTGTCCACAAAAATGTCACAATTGACTCACCAAATTGCCAATTTGAGATTTGCATAGATGTAGTGATCTCATTTTTCAAACATCCATAACTTTCTTAGTCCTTGTCTGATTTCTTTCAAACTTTCACCATCCTGGTTTTCTTATTTTTCTGCTTTCACACAAATCATCTTATTACCAAGGTTGGATTGCCCTTTAATGTCTTGCCAAAGGACAGTAGTGCCGCGCCGGGGTTCGAACCCACGACCTTCCCATCGCCAGTCACGTGTTTAAACCACTCGACTACGACACCTCTACCTATTTTTTCAGTTCATATCTACAGAACAAATTCTAAATCTACATATACCTCCCTACAAACATTCAGGGAAAGGGACAATAATCCCTACCCCCGATCCCTTTGACTGCGCTAGAAAAAAAAAAGAGAAGAAAGGCTATCTGCTTTTGTTATCATTTTATTAAGGGCACAGGGTATTTTTGCCTCAGGAGCTAGGGACACAATCGCCGGGGGGGGGGGGGGGGGGGGGGGCTCTTGTTCACTCGGATGGGAAATTCTTTTTAACTGCAGGAATGGTACTTTTTGTTGACAAAAAAATGGAGAGGAGTGGGCCCCTTTACCCACGAGTTTGTTTGCTCACTTGCGTACAAATTATCATTTTTGACACACGTCATCAGTTTAGAAGGTCAAATCGCATAAATGTAATTCACGATTGCTTTATCATCAAATATTTTACCTTTTGTTGGGTTCCCTCCAGAAGAGGAACAAACTATCCCATGATATCATCATGATTTGGTGGGCAGTTTTTTTGTTGTGTGTGTGTGTGTGTGTGTGTGTGTGTGTGACCATACACCATAGCATGTATTTGTGGATCGGGTAGCAGGTTAGGATCTCTGATCCATAAAACTGCAAATCAGGTGTCAATTTCGATACCACCAAACAGTGTCACAGTTACGAGATAAGAGTTTTACGGCAATACAACATGTGTTCCTGGTGAAAACATTTAAACTTTCTCGTCAAGAAGATATAAAACGTTTAGTGGAGTACATTTTATAACCCGTTGGAGTCATTAGTTCTATATACATCAGGAATATCTGTTCCACTTCTATAAATGCCGTTTGGCTCTTCATCGTAGTACAAGATTAAATACCGGGATTCTTAATTCATACAAACTAATAGTTAATAGTTAATAATAAATCAATTTTTTTTTAACAGCAATATATTTTTATTGCTGGAAGGAGAAAGTGGATTTTGGAAAGAGACTTCTTGAAGTATCAGTTGTACAATACGTTCTACAGGCCTACTTGTAATCAAGAAAACATAAGTGCAAGTAAGTTTACTTTTTATAATATGTCTTTGCTTTTCAGATTCAGATTCAGATATATTCACCGTTTTCAATCAAATTAATAAATACTGTAGTGCATAACAAAAATATGAATACAATAATAATGATAAGAATGTTTTTTCATAGATCTGGGTACATCATTCAATATCAGTATTAGTAACTAGAGTATGATGCACAAATACTGACCTAAATGACATTTTTTTTTTGGGGGGGGGGGGCGGGGAACAGTTGGACTTGTTTAAAAGCTAAGCTTGTATATCACATATCCAGAAACATAAATAACTTAATCAAGATTTGGTCATTCAATTATACTAATGTGATGGAGCATCCTTACGGAAACTGAAATATTGATACGAGGCCATTAAGAAAAGTGAGTTGAGGTAGATGGACAATTGCCTTAACCCACAAGAAAAATAAAGTGTGAAATTAGAGTGAAAGTGCTAGACGGTGCAGAAACAAAAGAGAAGGAGAAGGAGGAGGAAGAGGAGGAGGGAGGATGGAGGAAGGATGGAGGAAGGAGGAAAGTGAAGGAGAAGAGAAAAGTGAGTGCGTGTGAGAAGAAGATAGAGAGAAAGAGAGGGGGAAAGAAGGAGGTGAAAAGGGAGGAAGACAGAGAAGAGAAAGAGAAAGAGAGAGGGGGAGGGAGAGAGAGAGATAGAGAAGGGAAGAGACGGAGAGAGAGAGAGAGGGGAGAGACGGAGAGAGAGAGAGAAGGAGAGAGTGAGAGAAGGAGAGAGAGAGAGAGAGAGAAGGAGAGAGAGAGGTGGGTCCTGCTCTCTCAGTTAGAATTTACTGCATATGGTTGAAAGAAATATGTTTTTTCAACTTACTTTTGGAACAGTTTAGACGTTGCGGCGTTTATTATGTCGCTGCTATATAGTTCCAGTATTTCTGGCCGCCGTAAAAAGTGACGGTTTCGTGTGCAAAAAGAGTGCTGGTGCGGGGATACGGTTAGATTGTCTTGTTGGGTATGTATGTATGGAACTGTTTCTTGTGAACATGTTAATGAAAGTGTGTGGCAGTTCGTTTTTATTCAATTTATACATGAATTGTCCTGTTTGAAAAAGAAACAAATTTGGGAACTTTAGAATTTTTGATTAGCATAATAAAGGATCGCTATTTAAACGATTATAAGAGCATTAGGCATTATCCTTATGATTTTCTTTCGTAAAAGAGTAATTTTATATATAAGGTATTTATTAGCGTTTCCCCAGGCCATTATTCCATAATTAAGATATAAGGTAATATTAGTGAAAAATATAGTATGAAGTGTGCAATCCTTGGGAAGAAATATTTAAGTTTATTTATTATTCCAATATTCCGGGAAATACTTTTGGATATATTTTGTATGTGTATGTTCCATTTTAGTTTACAGTCAATTGTCATTCCAACAATTTTGTAGATGATACCTGTCAAGGGGCGTTCCATCCAAAAAGAATATATTTCCCGGTAAGTTTTGCAAGGTGTTATACTATACAGCATAAAATTAGTTTTTAGAATGTTGAGGGATAACTTGTTTGCTTTTATCCATTCTACTACATGCATTTAAGTTTCTTGTTTATGGTTGAAAGAAGGGCATAAGGGTTGGAATGAGAATAAAATAGGTTGCAATCGTCTTTAAACAGAATAAATGATAGAACATAATATAAAAATCATTATGTATATGATTAATTATATGGGCCAAGGAGACTTGGCAATTTTTGAAGACCATACCTTATTTCTCGTAACGATGACCTATGATTATCTATATCTACAAATTGTTTTATATTTGATAGATAGTTCCTGAAATATAGTACGATAAATTATGTAAGAGAATATTATGGTTTATATGTCGAAAGCTTTGGAAAAGTCTAGGAATATTGCAATGGTATATATAAACGAAGATCTATAACATGGTGTATATAGTCTATGTATGTTAGCACTGTCTGTGTTGTATTGTGGTTTGCTCGAAAGCTAAACTGCGAATCACATATAATATCATGTTGGTTCCTGTGACTTTGATAAAAACAATTCTTTCTAAAACTTTGGAGAGGGATGGTAATAATGATATTAGCCTATAATTATTAGTT
The DNA here is from genome assembly GCA_025618425.1 of Heliocidaris tuberculata. Taxonomy (NCBI): domain Eukaryota; kingdom Metazoa; phylum Echinodermata; class Echinoidea; order Camarodonta; family Echinometridae; genus Heliocidaris; species Heliocidaris tuberculata. The sequence continues at coordinate 32,148,199 of CM046842.1, read as the reverse complement.
TCTAAAGTATCACCTTTCTTATATATTCCGAATGACTTTGGCTATTTCTACGATATTTGGTACTATACCCGTAATTAATGATAAATTAAATATGTGAATCAGAGGATTTGTAATCGATAAGATAATTGACTTTCGCAGGGAATTGTCAATGCTATGATGGCTTTATGTCGATGCCATCATGCCATGATTGACTCCCCTTCCACTTTATTTACTTGCCTCGGGGTTTGTTGGGAAGAATACAATGAATATAGGTTTGGGTTATTCAAAAAATTGTGGAATTTTCTTTTGGTTGTCGGGATGTTTTTTGCTAGGTTTTGTCCAATTTGGGAGAAGTATGAGTTGAAGGTTTCAGCAACAGCTTGAGGATCTTCGATTAAGGTGTTAGTGTGAGATTTAATTATTATTTTGTTTGTCTTATCGTTCCTGTTTATAAGGTGCTATTAATTATTTCCGATGAATTTATATGTTATCTTTTTTGGCCTGCCATAGTACATTAGTAAGAACATTTTTATATCGAGTGTATTTTTCACGGATCTTATTAGTTGGATTGGTTTTGAATTGATAATATAGATTGTTATTCCGGGTTATTGATCTTAAGACAGACTTGGTTACCCATGGAGATCTTGGGTTCTTTTAGTTACTGTAACTAGTTCCCCTAATCTATGCAGATATCAAATCGACTTGTGAGGATTTTAAAATAGTTATCGTAAGCTTTATTTCTGCTATAAACAGTGCGAAAATACGTCCTATCAAATCATTAGATCTAATATTACCTAATGTTGGGTTCCAACCAGAAGCCGAACAAACCATCCATAATATCATCGTTATTTTGGTATGTGAGACCGTATACTATATCATGCATTTGGCAGATCGAGTAACATGTTAGGATCTTTGATCCAGTACTACAATGAACTGCAAATCAGGTGTCAATTTCGATACCACCAAGCAATGTGACAGTTGCGACATAAGAGTTTTACTGCAATAATATACATCATGTGTTCCTATAGTGAAATACTAAGTCCTTCTCGTCAAGAAAATATAAAACTGATATCCGTCGTTAACAGTGGAGTACATTGGAGTCATTAGTTTGATATACATCAGGAATATCTGTACCACTTCTTTAAATTGCAGTTTGGCTCTTCATCGCAGTACAGAGGAAATACCGGCATTCTTCATTCCTAGAAGCAAATAGTTGCTATGGCAGTTTGGTTTGACAACAAATAAAAACACATTATTGACCGTAAGATATTTTTGTTGCTGGAAGGAAAAAAAGGACTTTGAAAATATACTACTTAAAGGGAGTGATTAACTTTGCCTAGGACTGAAAAACAAAAGAGATGGTTTTCGACTTTCGGAAGAGTAGTAGGGGAGAACATCCACCTGTGTATGTCCATGACGATGTTATTGAACAAGTGACTGAGTATAAGTACCTAGGAACGGTAGTAGACAACAAACTCAAGTGGGATGAAAATACAAGACAAATCCAGGCCAAAGGCAATCAACGTCTGTATTTCCTTAGGAAGCTTAGATCTTTTCATATGAAAAGTCAGACATTAGTCCTTTTCTATAGGAGTGTAATTCAATCTGTTCTATGTTTCTGCTCAGTTGTTTGGTTCAGTGGATTAACGGAACAAAACAAAAAGAAACTGGCTAGAATTGTGTCACAGTCAAGCAAAGTAACTGGAATTCCATTAACTAAAGTTGAAGAAATTGTTCAGTCTGCAGCATGTTCAAAATTGCATATCATCTTAAAGGATGAATCTCACCCTCTTCACGGGGAGCTTGTTCTGAATAGATCTGGTAGAATCAGACTCCCAAAGGTGAGAACTGAGAGGTTTAGGACATCTTTCCTAGTGTGGGCATCAAAATGCTATAATTCAAACTTTGTAAGATGGTAGACAGTATGGTGTTTGTGATGTAGGGCGGCCCCATGTGTGTCGTGTGGGCGTTTTGGGCAGCCTCTTGCATCCTTTGCCAGGAAGGGGTGTGGCGTGGGTGTGGCAGGTGGGGCCCTCGGGTGTTGCTGGGGGCGTTTGGAGATGGCGTGTGGGCTGGCTGATGGGTCGTCCTGTGCTGGTGCTGATGGGGGTGGTCGTGTGTCGATCGAGCAGACTTATTTTTGTGTTCTGTGCGACGTACATGTATGGCCGCTTGCCGTCTGTGCTAGTGCGGGGTGGCTTGTCGGTCAGCTTGCGTTCTGTTCCCGACCGTCCTCTGGCGGTGCTCGGGGGCCGCCATTGGTCATGCTCGCATTGCATTTTCTTTTTGTCAGGGGATGTTTGTGGTGCCCGGGTGTCCCGTGCGGCACGCATGGGGTCGCTCTGTATAGTAGCTCTATATAGTAGATCTTGTTGACAGGTTTGATGAGATAATTTTAGAGCATTGGATATTTGTTCATGAAGTCTTTAGATTGGGGGGGGGGAATTATTATCGAAAGCTTACCCATTATCTGCATCTTGAATTTATGAGTTTGATTTATTTATACATATAATACCAGTTTCACAACCAAATTATTTTAGTTATTTTACTGGATTCTTTTAAACTAAGACGAAGGGAAACTAATTTAATCAGCAATATTCATGCCGTCCAGAAGTATATGTGGATCTCTTAAACATGGTGCTCGAGTGCTCGAGGGCCGCCATTGGTCATACTTGCATTGCATTTTCCTTTTGTCAGGGGATGTTTGTACTGCCCGGGTTTCCCGTGGGGCACGCATGGGGTCGCTTCTTGTTGACGGGTTCATGAGATAATTTTAGAGCATTGGATATTTGTTCATGAAGTCTTTAGATTGGGGGGGGGGGGGGATTATTATCGAAAGTTTACCCATTATCTGCATTTTAATTTATGAGTTTGATTTATTTATACATATCATAATACCAGTTTCACAACCAAGTTATTTTACTGGACTCTTTTAAACCAAGACGAAGGAAACTAATTTAATCAGTAATATTCATGCCGTCCAGAAGTATATGTGGATCTTTTAAACATGGTGCTTGGGTGCTCGGGTGCTCGGGGGCCGCCATTGGCCATACTTGCATTTTCATTTTCTTTTGTCAGGGGATGTTTGTGGTGCCCCGGTGTCCCGTGCGGCACGCATGGGGTCGCTCTATTTAGTAGATCTTGTTGACAGGTTTGATGAGATAATTTTAGAGCATTGGATATTTATTCACGAAGTCTTGGGGGGGGGGATTATACCCATTATCTGTATTTTAAATTTATGAGTTTGATTTATTTATACATATCATAATACCAGTTTCACAACCAAGTTATTTTACTGGATTCTTTTAAACTAAGACAAAGGAAAACTAATTTAACCAGCAATATTTATGTCGTCCAGAAGTATATATGTGGATCTCTTTAACATGCATGTTTTTAATTATGTGGGCTGGGAAAAAGGTCGTACAGTATCTATATCTATATCCATAGCTATGTCTATGTACAGTGTATTTATTTGTTTTGCGATTGGACGTGTGACACATTGTTGTTATTCTGTTATATTCTGCACATTATTTTCTGTATTTCTGTATCAAGAGTCTGCAAGCAATTTTTATGTTATTTTTTAATAAAATGACAATAAATTAAATCTGAATCTGAATCTGAATTTCTAAAAGTTGAAATTTGCGTTTTTCATGATTAATGTACAGGGTTCTATGGAGGGAATCGCAGAGGGAAAGTGATACGCGCGCGCGCATGGTTGAGAATGCAACACACTTTTTGGTATGGACACCAATGACATCGACAACATATTCATAATCGAACTTGGCACCGACAACCTTGAATGGTCCCTGCCATTCGACAAGCAATTTGTTTTGAACCTCATCCCCTACATTCAACTCCCGCTTCTTGGCCTTCCAGTCATAATAGCCCTTGTATACCTCTTTGCCGAAGACTTCAACGTGTCTTGCACCAACTGCCACGAGTCTACCAACCTCTTTCGCAAGTCAGTCACATACTCACTCTTCAACTCCGGATCCGCTTCTATGTTCTCATCCTTCCATAACTCTCTCAAAATGTCAATTGGACCTCTCACATGTCTGCCATAGAGTAAATCAAATGGGGAAAACCCCAGGCTGGAACTGGGTGCCTCTCGGAGAGCAAATAACAAAGCAGGGAATTACCTATCCCACTGACGTGGCTCTTCTGAACAAAGCCGCTTCATAGCTGCACAATTTTTCTACAATACCATTACACATTAAAAGACCATTACACATTGGATGGTATTTATAGCTTGTTATTTGTCTAACAGACAGCAACTGTAGACATTTCTCATCGAGTCAGAAACAAATTGTGTACCTAAGTCTGACATGACCTCACACGGAACACCTACCCTACTATACAGTAACTAGCGCCTCAGCAACATCTACTGTTGATATTGAATTCAATGGTATTGTCTCTACGTATCTAGTTGCATAATCAACTATTGTTAGGATAGGCCTATGTGTATGTCCACGCGCAGATGGGAGTAACGGACCCATCAAGTCTACGGCAGTGCGCTGGAAGGGAATGCCAACTAACGGTAATCTACCTAAAGTAGTCTTGGGAACTCTCCCCTTGCTGACAGTCTTCTGACACACATCACACGGTCTACAAAAATTTGCAACATCCTCGGACATACCTGGCCAGAAAAAGTGAGCTTTAACCTTTGACAATGTATTGTTAATGCCGAGATGTCCACCAAACAACGAATCATGGGCAATGCACATGACCTCTGACCTGTGTGTCTTGGGAACTACAACTAACTTCGGACCAACTCCTATCAGGGAATTTTTCCTAGAATCTCTCTCCTGTCGATATAGACAATTCTTTTCCAACATGAACAAGAATTTCAACTTAGACTCTGCATCATTCACCTTTTCCCATAAAGTCTGAAGGGAAGGATCATTCTTTTGCTCTTGCAAAAATTCTCCTGACTGCACATTCACACCAGAGTCTCTCACTTTCAACTCTTCTTTAGGTTTTACTTTTACCTTCTTTTGTGCCCTAGTCTCAACAGCCATCGCCTTCTCCAAACTAGGAGAATCAACCTCCGAACCCGGAACTTTAACCTCTGAACTCGGAACCTCAACTTCGGAAACCGAAACATCAATATCCAAAACCGGAACACTAAGTTCAGAAACCGGAACCTCAACATCCGAACCTCTTGCTGTATTTTCGATCACAAGACCAACGCTGCCAGAGTTGGCAGAATTCTGCGTTCTGGCAGAATTTTGACCGCTTTAGCAGCTAGCATTATGCTAGGCATAATTTGACCAAATTTAGCTGAATTTTAGCATAATTCTGGTGTGTTTTTTTATGGTGTGTTTTTTTTTTGGTTTTGTTTTGTTTTGTTTATGAGAGGATTTTTGAGTAAAAAGTCCCCCCCCCCTCAAAAAAATGAAAATAAAAAAATAAATAAATGCTGATAACCCTTCCCCCCCCCCCCCCCCCATTTCTTCTTCTTTTTTTCTTGCTTGTCAGAGAATTTTTGAGTAATTTAGCAGTAAAATTTTTGATTTAGCAGAATTTTCGCTGCTCCCTAGCAGAATAGTATTTTTTCGCTGGCCACACTGCAAATCAGGATCTTTGGGCTCACGAGCCCCCTTTACGTCATTACCAATAATGACGTCACACAGACAGTTTGGCATACACAAGGCATTAATTTCTCCAGTGAAATAGGGACTATCAACCATCATTTTCGCCTTGGGAAAACGCATCATCGATTAGCCTAACTAACTGCACTACTCCCGTGAACTGATCGATCGTCCAACACCAATCTCGTTCTCACCACACTTGTACTACTCCCAGAGTCTTTCAGTACAGATACAGGTGTATTCATGGGCAACAATCTACCCGAAACAACTGCCATCCGACATCGCTCCAACGTCTTCATACGCCATACCAGAGTTTCAACATCCAAGTCATTCACTGACTGCTCAAAATTCAATGGTAGACCAACTAGAGCACAACCAGCAGAACTCTCTACATGTCCGATAGACCTCGACTGACCATTGGAGCCTTTATTACCTGAACGTAAAGAGCCTATCGACCCGGAATAACCTAATCCATTTGACAGCAAACTCATCACATCACGCTTTCTACTCTGAGATGGATGATGTAAGTGTCCTCCACACTCATTGCCTGAGCAGAGTGAGGCATGGGCATCATCGGACAATCCCGCTTCAAATGATTAGGACCAGCACACTTGTAACAGCCAAACTTCGTTCCTGTCATGTACCAGCACTATTTCTCACTGAACTAGCTGATTCGGATTTCTCATCAGTTTGTGGAGCTGATACTGATTTAGGATCTTGCTTTTGGTTTTGTTTCTGATTTTTATTTGGATGAAATTTATCATCTTTTTGATATTACTTGAGAAAGTGTGCAATCCATGTGCATACACATACACCTCAGCACCCTCAATCATCTTATCCAACTTTCTACAATTTCGTTCCTTCAAGAATCCAACTACTTATTTGGGAAAGCAATTCAGAAATTGTTCACGCATCCCCAGATCAACCAAAGACTCATAGTTCTCTCCGATTTTCGACATTTCAAGCCACTTGTCAAAATATCCTTTCATCCGAACAGCAAAATGTCTGGGGCGTTCATTCTAATCTGGCCTAGTCCACCTGAATTTCTTTCTATAGATATCCTTCTTCGGTTAGATTGAAATATTCCATGATCTCACCTTTGACTTTACCATAGTCATTCCGATCGTCACTATTCATCCTATTTACCACGTCTAGAGATATACCGGTCAAATTTGAAATCAGATGCAAACACTTCAACTCATCTGAAACACCCTGATTGTTCATCATTAACTCAAACTTTGTTATGTATAAATCGAACCTATCAGTACTTTCATCAAATTTGCCTATCTTTAGCCGTAGACTAAACTCATAGGAATCATTGTCTGATTTAGCTTGTTCTGCTTTAATTTGAGCTAAGGGAAACTCATGAGCCTCTTTCTCACGCTCTCTCTCTCTCTTCACTACAACGAGCAGACACAAAAGCATTTAAGTCACTGCCAGTGAGCCCTAATTCTCTTCCTAGACAAGAAAATTCCTTAATTTTCTCAACACTAGCCACCGTACTTATTCAAAAGTTATTCAGCAATAGGCAGTAATTATGTCACCAATATCTAACGATATTAAAAGAACCAAATAATTACTTCCGACAAACCCGCTACTCTATCGACCAACAGCCCTGTATAGTTATCAACTAGCCTATATCCTCTCTTTCCCGGACGACAAACGACCTGTGCCCAAGAGTATAAAAACTCCTTAACTCCACAATGCGTAAAACCGACAACAATTACCTATCCTATTCTGCCTGCAATAGTTTAAATATTGCCTAACTTTACGCCAATGCTATGCAAGTATAGAGAGCACGATGATGTACCACCCTAATGTGAAAAGGTACAACTGCAGTAGTACTGCAGTATAAGTAGGCCTACTACAGTACTTGCAGTACATTTACTGCGGTGAATTGGACAGCAGTACTACTGAAGTAATGTGGTACTACTGCAGTACTACTGCAGTATACTAGTGCCACAGTGCCACAGTGCCACAGTGCCACAGTAGTACTGCAGTACTATTGAGTACTATTGATTAATAGTAGCCTACTACAGTAGGCTACTATTTGGGTACTGAATCTGCAGTACCACTGCAGTACTTTAGCGGTACTTTTGGGGTACTGGTACTGCAGTACTGCTGCAGTACCCAGGTCGAAATTCCAATAGCCTATTGGACCATCAGAATCCATTAGAGCTATTGGAGCTTCACAACCTGCAATAATCAGTCAGACCCAACTTCGGAAAACCGAGCACAGGTATATTCTCCGAAAACGGCGTATGAATATAGAGCCCTCATCGTTCAGTACGAGACAGGGTGTACAAAAGGCATGGGGAAAATCTTGCAAAGTCAACCTGCCAGCGATATACATGATTCGTCACATGAAATGACTTTCAAATGGCAAACATTTGAAATAAATATGTCCTCAGCAATTTTTTTGAAAAATACATTATCAACAGCAGGTCGACATTGCACGATTTCCCCCATGCCTTTTGTACACATTGCCTCGCAGTGAACGATGAGGGCTCTATATTCATCTAGCGCTAAACGCCGTTTTCGGAGTATATGCCTATGCTCGGTTTCCCGGATTTGGGTCTGACTGATAATATTGGACTATTGCAATACCATTGTAATATTTTCTTGTACGTTCCTGGCTCTTGCTTACCAAATACCCCTAGATGTAGGAAGATAGAGTATAAAATCGATATAAATCAAGCGAAAAGAGATGAATAACACCCTTTTTTCTATTATACTCTATGCAACAGAGTATAGCCTGTCGTGCTTCAGAAGCCAGGTTCTCCCTAAAGCTTTGAAGGATGTCCTCGTCAACCAGTAATGGTCGTACTATCCTCTGGTGTGTTCCTCGCTCTGGCTCGACTGTCCTCACCAAATGCCTGAGCTCCGTCAAGGGAATGGAAGTCTGGTTTGAATCTTTCTGCTTCTGCTTCATAGCAAGAGTAGAGGCGCAGAGGAAACTCAACAGCCACCTCCCTGGGAAGTTCGAGGACGACAGCACTCTTTTCAAGAAAGTTGCCAGCATTCTCGAGGCATTTTCCCCCGGTTCCTACAATGCGGAACTTTTGTCGTGAGTATAGTCACAAGAATTGTCGCTTACATATTTTCATGTATGTATTGGCTATAATGTGGTAATCGTTAAATTATAAACGGACAAAAAAAAAATCATCACCCAAACTCAAAAAGTCTCAAGAAATTAGACGTGAAGTAAACTTTTCAGGGAAGATAACAGTGAGCTAGGGAATACTCACTTAATAATACTTAGGACACCTACCCCTAGAAAATTTTCTACCATCTGAAAAGTTACCCAAGTACCCTCATACAACGGTGATCCGACATTTTGTTCTTGCGACAGATGATACAATTCGCCAAAGATGTAGGGTTAGGCGGGAAATTGGGTTTTAGATTAGGTTAAGGGTTAGGTATGGTGTTTTGTCCAGCCTTGAAGTTAAGAATTGGGTTAGTGTAGGAAATTGATGGTGAAACTATTGTCATCAGGGGGTGTTTCACAAAGAGTTGGACTTAAAGTCGCACTTAAATTTCTAGTTGCGTGCTGTATTTATTGGCATCACCGCATTGGTCAGATCATGCTCAGGGGACGGGCGCTATTGGGAAGTATATCCATGTCTATCAGTGAGATTACGCGTTAAATGCCGGATGCGCATTGGCGCTTACGCATGACTCTTGGTACAACTGAACTCTTTGTGACCCCCCCCCCGAGCATGTATCGTACAACCTACACGACAACACATTGGGGGTAGCTGAAATTGAGTAGGTTGAGGACTGAAGTGACTGTTGGCCTTCTTTTTTATTCAATGCTTTTAGGTATCACACTGTCCAGGAATTGCTAGAAGCGTCCCAGAGTCAACATGTCTTCCTTAAAGACATGGCCTACGCCATGACACCTGATCGGCTGCAGTACATCCCCACTGGGTTCCGGCATACTTTCCTCATTAGACACCCTCTCCGGGTTTTCCAGTCCAAACGCAAGGCCATGATCGCCCACCTCGCCAAACAGGAAGAACTGGTCGTCAACCCCGACGACTTCGACCTCCAGAAGCATGACCCGCTGATGAAATCCGGTCTCACTTTCAAAGAAATCTACGATTTATGGCAGCACGTGCGCGCTCACGGTGACCCGAACCCATTGGTCATCGATGGCGACGAGCTCCTCACGAATCCAGACCGAATCCTACCGAAATTTTGCAAAGCGGTTTGCGTACCGTACGACGATTCCCTGCTCGAATGGGATGGCTCGCCGGAAGTCACAAGGACATGGAAAACGCCGGTGAAAGCCGATGTAGACCTTCAGACAACTTTCCAGCCATTTTTTGAAAGGTCGATGAACAGCAGTCAATTTTACCCGCCAAGCATAATGCCGAGCCTGGATCACGTGACCCCTGACGTCATCCGGTGCACGAATCAAGTCATTAACTATTATAATGAGATGTATGAATCAAGGGTAATGCCTTGATGAGGAATCGTGTCTATAATGATTACAATATATTTTTTCTTTGTTAGTATATATATATATATATATATATATATAATTTCAATCTGGTGACCCAAAGGGGGTTTGATACTTTACATGTTTGAAGCTACTTTTGGGAGAGCCCAGTAGCCTTCCGTCAATTTTTAATAGTCATCCAATTTTCATTTTTTGTACTTTGCAGGGAGTGGGTTCAAAATGTAATAATATTAGCATGTGTAAAGCTACAAGTCATGTACAGATAAAGCGTAGTTAGACCTCTGCATATATAATGTACAGATAAGGTGTCAATAGGTGTCGTAGCCGAGTGGTTAAAAACACTCGACCGGAAATACGAGGAGCGAGGGTTCGATCCCTGGTACGGCACTTATGCCCTTGAGCAAGGCATTTATCTACATTGCTCTTTTATCGTACTTGAAATAAATGGTGTTTGGCATATCAATATGTGTGAGTGTGTTCTATAAACAGAAAAAAAAAGTTAGAATTGATCGTAGCCGAGTGGTTAAAAACACTCAATAAAATGGCTGAGTATAGTGAGGGAGTCTCATTAACATAAAAGTTGTAATCACTATACATATTGGAATATCAAATGGGCACTGTCACTGTGATGTAGTGGCGGACAACTCCCCCATTTGCTACAACACACAAAATGACTAAAATTTCTTTTTTCCCTTCAAAATGTCTTAGTCATTAGTATCTATTTCTTTAATGAGGACCTGTAACATTATGCTATCTACAATATATTTGAGTACTGCCCCGAGGGTAAAGGCGCTTCGGAGAAAATCGCAAATTAATGATATTTTTGTGTACGACAAACGGGAGAGTTGTCGCCAGTATGTCACAATCGACTCACCAAATTGCCAGTTTGAAATTCGCGTAGATTGGAGAAGTAGCGCCATTTTCGAGCTCTCACCATAACATCTTTAAAATTTTATTTTTGAAGTCTGGAACCAACGCCCATCATCCATGTCATCGGTTAACCCATCGACACTTGACACGCAGCGCACGCAACCCGATAACCATGATAACACACCAGCTATGGAGTCTACTATTGCCGATCTACAGAAATCATTTAACGAGTTTTCTAATCGGGTATGTAACAAACTTGACATCATTCATCAGGATATATCAGCTATGAAGAAAAAAAAAAGTCAGATCTAGAAGCGACTGCAGAGGATAACTCCGCCAGAATGTTGAATATAGAGAAAGAAAAGCTACTGCAAATGGAAAAAAGGCTACAAGATGAAATCGATGCTCTCAAAGAAAAGCTCCTATTATCGGAGATATGTCAAAGAAAATCAAATCTCCTGTTCTGTTGCTTGGAAAAGAAGGAAAATGAGAATGTTATGAATGTGTTGCGCGCAGCTTTCATGGCTCTTGGTTTGAGCGAGGAAGAAGCACAATCCATTGCCCTTATCAACGCGCATCGCCTTCCATCAAAGCGCAACAACACAACCAATGCACCTGAACTGATCATTGCCAAATTTGTTTATATGGCCCAGAGGAATCGATTGTTAGCTGCTTTCGAAAGAAGGCCACAACGCAATGGCATTGATCAACCCAACTCAAGGATCAGCGTACGCACCGACTTACCACCAGCACTGAAAGCTGAAAGAGACATCTTGGCAACTAAAGCTTACAAATTCAGAAAGAAAAACAACTTGTCAACCAAAATTGTTGTGGTCGGCAGCAAAGTCATCCTTTACACGAAGCCGAAAGATTCATCAGAATGGCAACTCTACAAAGAATAAGGGGGTAGGTCAAGACACTCGTGTGTCTAAACCACTCAGCCCCACTTGAAACTATGCAGCTCCAACCTGCTGTAATATATCCAGCCAAAATACCAGATCAAAAGAGTGAAACTCGGAATATTACTTACCAGCAAGTTGTCTTTGAAAGTTCGTCTTGTTCGGTAACCAGCTAAACCACTGATTCAGGGAATATGGAATTTTGAACTTTAAATTTTGTGTTCATTCTATTTTTCTGCTGAGACTAATTGATCCTTCTGTTCTGCTGCCCCCTCTGTGTGGAGAGAGGAAATCTGCATTTGTTTATTGTTGCTGACAGTAGTACAGCAGTAGAGGGCAGCCCTTATGTGTTTTCACCATGACCATATTGGTTTGGGAGGACAAGGTTATATGATAACCTTGTTCAGTGGATAAGTGGGTCAAGAAGAGGATTTCGCCAGTCAAACAGTTATACACTTATCCACCATGCCTAATTAATGATTTTGCGATATTCTTTTGGAGAGGAACCCCCACCCCGACAAATTTTGGATAGTCTTTCAAACCTAACATCTACACTTCAAAACCCAGTGCCAATGTGAAAGAAGAACAAGAATCAGTCACTGTATTCTTTAAGGAAAATAAGTTGTACATTCACATGTAATATCTTTGCTGTTCCTAAAATTTTGTTATTCTTTTCACATAATGTATCTATTATGACGGTTAGTTACGTAATTTAATATTGGTCTTTTATTACTTATGTTGCACAATTTATTCGCCAGAGAATAAATTGCATTTCATGACAATAGTACATTTTTCCACAATTTTTTTTTTAAATAAGAGAAGAGAAGCGAATGCATGGTATATGACTGAAATAGCCTAAATACAGACCACTTTCCTTTTCTCGCCAGGTGGATTTATATATATATTTTTTAATAGAAATTACATGTAATCTCGATTTTTGTCCTTTTCTCAATCTGTAAACAATACAATTTTAATCTATTAATTTTGTATGTTTTAGGACCCCCCCCCCCCCCCCCCCCGGAAATAAGCTCTCGAGCTTTCGTGGGTTATCCTGCTCAAGCTTACTCAATTCTTTATCTGTTTTTCTTTGACTATTCTATTGTTGTATGTTCGAAGCTTGGCGAATAAAAATCAATCAATCAATAATTGCAAAAGTGAGACAGGGTGCGTTATTTCCGAAAAAATATAATAGCGTTCATAATTCCGAAACTTATATAGTGAAATGATAATAAATTAATTATTCTGAAGATCCGTAATTCCGATCTGACTTTTCGCCATTTCATAATCAAGAATGCAGGCATATCTAGGTCTGTCTATTTGTTTCTCCAGCTAATGAACAGATCTGGATGATGCCATAGATCACTTCGGCAGTAATGTTGAATACTTGTAAGTTAAAGGTACTGGGTCGCCACTGTCTATGTGCATTGTCTCATAATTCGCTTACACCAGATTTTGGTTAAATTACCAATTGATATGAGTGAGGTCTCCCAGGCTAGCAGCGAAACAAAGGAGATGGGCCTGACCATGGGTCTGTCCTAGTTTGCAGGCACAAACCCTGATCAGTCGTAAAAGGGTGTCTGCAATGTAAGAATACCATAACAAGGTAATTTGCTGGTCCCACGCCTTCATTTTCGTTTGTGTGTGTGTGTGTGTTTTTTTTTAATTTTTTTTAAAATCATTATCATAAGTGTAATTTTTTGTACACAAAAGGATGAGAGAAAGATGAAGTCACTAGGTGTACAGTGGACACTTACTTTAACGAGGACTTTGGGACCATGAAAATTACCTTGTTTTATCAGGAATCTATTTATATCAGGGTAAAACAAAACACAAATGAACATAAAGACTTGGGACCAGCAAAATTACCTTGTTATATCAGGAATATGATTTATGCGCCATATCCACTCTGCAGAGTGCTCTAGGCTCAGAGTAGGATAAAGAAGAGAGAAAAGTAGAGAGTAGAAATACAAGAGAAGAATATAATAGTCAAGATAAGGGGGGGGGGGCATTAAACAAGACATCAGTTAAGCACATCAAATCTGAAATGACGACCCGTCGGGTCTGGGCCCTTTTTCCATAAAACTTGTCATCAACAAGTCATGATCAATGACAAGTTTCAATAACTGTTACATGCTACTGAAATCCTTGAATCTGATAGGCTGAGAGCAAGTTTGTCGGTAAAAATCACTGACAAGACACTTGATGAAACGCCCCCCCCCCAGATCTGCAAAATTGCAATTTCCAATGACTTCTGCATAAAGTGGAAACTCTCTATAACGAGGACCTTAGGAACCATGAAAGTTACCTTGTTATATCAGTAATCTCCTTATATCATAAAAACATAAGATAAAGACCATGGACCAGATAAATTACCTTGTTATCAGGAATCTTGTTATAACGGAGCTCTTAATAGCGTGTTTCCACTGTAGGTACATGTACATGTAGGTACATGTAATTATTTTCTTTCCACAATTTGCATTGTCTTCCTTATCGCCTTTAGGGCAAGTCCGAGATAACTATCGCTGTGTCACATAGGTAATGGAATACAAGCATACCATCCTTCCATAAGAAAAAAATAGGAAAGTCGCAACGTAAAATTAGGAATACAATATTCAATACAGTGTATTTTCTTTGTTTTCAAACAGAGTTTTTCTAAAAGGAGAGAAATCTTGGGCTCGTAACATTAGTTTGAAGACCGAAAAATTGGAATCATATCATTCAAAAGAAGGAATGGTTGGTATAATCATCGTGATGGAATGATGAACGAAAATTGACTTAGAAATTATATATATGTCTTTTTAAGCATGTCCATGCTGTCGTTGGTGAAACCTGTGTATAAAGACCACTCAAAGTAAACAAGAAAAATGGTCTTTATGAGCAGGTGGTCTTTATGTACAGGTTCCTGTAATACGCGTTTCAATGAGAAATGCTGTTCAAGGGAAACAATAACTGTGGTCTTTATAGATAGACATGTGGTCTTTTCTATACAGGTGGTCACTAAAGTAAGTTTGACTGTACATTATCATTGTTGATTTGATTTGTAAGGTATGGGGCATCCTCTTGGAACTGCCCTTTTCTTTCTAACCTCTGCTCAGCCATGTTGAATAAAAAGTTATGATCAGTCGTATAACAACAACAACAACAACAACAACAAATTCAAACCTAACACTCAAAATGCATGATTTTGATTGGCTGCAATGTTATCTTCTCACAGGCGTCTGGTTGTAAGTTTTTATGCAAAATGACTGTTCTACCTCTTTATATTTGTTTTTTTTTAAACGTCTTTCTTTCATCCTTTTCCTTTTCTTTTCATCACCCTATCTTACAACTCTATGCCTCTCATTCTCTTCCTTTAATACCTCTCTCCCTTTCCCTCGCGCCAGTCCCTCACTGGCTGCCTGCCTGTCTTTATACCTCCTTAAAGGAGAATGAAACCCTGGGGAAATATCCATTTTAATGAAAAGAGAGGAAAGAGAGAAGCAATTTTTAAAAAGTTCCATCAAAATCGGTTACGAAATGAGAAAGTTATGAAAGTTTGAAAAGTCTCAATTTACTTTCTATGGCGATCCTCAAATTGACAATGTTGCTTCAAAGTGACAGGTTTAGTAGTACAACTCTCCTTATGTTTTGTACACAAAATTTCATATTTTCCCCATTATCTTTCAAGGTGCAGCTTGTTTCCTTCTCAGTTCGGGATATATCATGGGTAAATGTATTTGACACAACATATGTTGAGTTCACAAAAAGACAAGCAGCATCTTATAGATAATGGAGAAAATGTAAAATTTTGTGTACAAAACATTTGGAAAGTTGTACCATGAGTTACTACTAAACCTATCACTTTGAAGCAACATTGCCAATTTGAGGATCGCCATAGAAAGTAAATTGAGACTTTCCAAACTTTCATAACTTTCTCATTTCGTAACCAATTTTGATGGAACTTTTTTTTTTAATTGCTTCTCTCTATACTCTGTTTTCATTAAAATTGATTTTCTCCCAGGGTTTCATTCTCCTTTAAGTAACCCTCACCAAATGTGCATAAAATACTGTTGTTATAATCATAGAGAGAGAGAGAGAGAGAGAGAAGAAGACAGAGAGAGGGATAGACAAAAGGAGAGGGAGAGACAAAAAGAGAGGGGAGAAAGAAAGAGGGACAGAAAAGGGGGGTCATTGAGACCTGTACACAGGGGCGGCGCCAGGGTATTTTGATAGGAGGGGCAAGACGACCTAAAGATGACGTCATATTTTTCTCCATTAAATAACAGGGGTAATATAGAGTTATATGTTTAAGACCTCTCTTTTTAATACTCCTCTTTCTTCTTTCTTCCCTTTTCTTCCCTTTTCTTCCTCCTTTTCTTCTTTTTTCTTTTTTTTTTTTCTTTTTTCACTACTTGAAAAATCATAGGGGGGGCGGTCGCCCCCTCTGCCCCCCTCCTGTAACGCCGCCCCTGTATGATCATCATGATGGAATGATGAACGAAAATTGACTTAGAAATTATATATATGTCTTTTTAGGCATGTCCATGCTGCAGTTGGTGAAACCTGTGTATAAAGACCACTCAAAGTAAACAAGAAAAATGGTCTTTATGAGCAGGTGGTCTTTATGTACAGGTTCCTCTGCCCCCCCCCCCCTTTAGCGCCGCCCCTGCCTGTACATCATCCGCGTAAATCACTTTCTGAAAACCACCCTAAAACGGGGATTGCAGAAGGCAGGGGCGTCGCAAGAACATTTTTAATGGGGGGAGGGGGAGGGTGTGACACCCAAATTAGCCGGAAAATGCTGTACCCTAATCTCCCACACACAAATAATAAAAGAAAATCACAGATGTAGAGATCTTGATCATACAGTCCCTTTTTTCCAGGTAAGGGGCTTACACCTTTTGATCAAATATCAACATTTCAGTTTCTAAATTTTTGCGAGCGAGCGAAGCGAGTGAGAAATTTTTTTAATTTTTTAAAAAGAGAATGCACCGAAGTTGCATTTTGATACCCTTTTTTCTTTAATACCCGCGGGGAGAGGGAGCCTGTGCCCGCTTGCCCCCCCCCCCCCCCACACACACAAAACAAACACGCACCACATGCAAAACCACCATCCTGGTTCTTCCATCATTCATGAATGTGTCACGCGGCACTTTCGTATTCTTGTCGGGGGAGGGGGGGGGGGTCACATTGAGACCCGTGTACATCATCCGAGTAAATCACTTTCTGAAAAGCACCCTAAACTGGGATTGCGGTAGGAGTAGTTTTGATACCCTGTTAAAACAGGGAAACCCATCTAACATCTTTGATTTTTATACCCTTCACGGCGATTTTATATCTTGCGTGGTATTTTACATCCTATTTGAGGATTAGCCTACATCATCATATATATCTTTAAGAACCGTTAAAAAAATGTAACCTAATTTGGAACACATTACCGAACTATATCCCCGCCCCTCTTTCCGCGGATCTCCTTCTTATCACCTCTGAAATTGATACCCTTTTTCTTGATGTTTGCTCTTTTTGATAACCTAAACGCGTAATGCTTAAAAGGTACTCTTTTTATCCATTTTCGTGTACGCGGATGATCTCAATGAGACATGCTACCCCGGCTTCTTTTACACCAATACTAAAACAATTAGCAAAAAAAAAAAAAAAAAAAAAAAAAAAAAAACGAAACAAGCCTTGTGAATCGTATTCAAAATAATGTAATTCCTTTATTTTGTTTTCATCACGACCATAAAAATAATATAAGTGGTGTAGTTTGGTCGTTGAGGGGGGGGGGGGGGGAGGTCTTTCTTGCATGGATGACATGCTGCTCTGCGATTGGTCAGTTTCCGAGGTAGAACCATTGATATCTACTTTCGATGCATTTGGACAGAAGATACATGAATCTATTCACATAGGAAAGAGAAGATTGAGTTATGGCAAAGGTGAATAATAATTTGTGAGCTTTCTCATTTTTTTTTTAAAATGTCAATTTGGTAAAGCATCACAGTATAGAAAAGTCCCCTGAAAAGTAAAAAGGGTTGCTCTTCAAGTACCCTCGTATATTCGAAATATGGCAAGAAATAGCTGACATGTTTGGATCACGGAGCAAAGATTCGTGCCACGTGTGTGGGAAATGAGTCGCATAGGTCTACACCAATTTCTGTGTGCTGACACTTTCTTAGAGACTTTGGGCCAACGCACTGGCGTAGCCAGGGGGGGGGGCACAAGGGGGCCATGGCCCCCCCTGTTGATCGGAGAGCAAAAAAAAAAAAAAAAAAAAAAAAAAAAAAAAAACAACTAATTTCCTTTTCACATGCTGGTCTTACTAGGACTTACCCTACCCCTACCTTACAATCGAAATAAGGAAAAATAAAATGGAAATATTACCAAAAAAGTAAACAAAATAAACACTGCTTTCATTTCCAGCAAAAACTGTTCCTTTCCAAATCATAACCCGAAACTTTGTTAACAACATTGACTAAGTAGATTGGTAACAGAACATTTATATTTCTTTTAGTTTGTCGAGAGTTGAAAGAAATTGTACTCAGAATGATGAAGAGGCGTATCAGTTATTCTTGCCGAATATAAACCTCTCTTTGTGAATGGGTATATGTCCGATGGAGGCAATAACCATTTTCTTCGTTTTGTAAATCTTGAGTTTGTTTAAGAGTTATCATTGTGGTAGCCAACATTGCTTTTATACGAAAACAATGTCACCGTTATATCATTTTTATGGTCTTCATCCGAGGAGAAGCAAAAACACTGTTTTTCAAGGTAGAGTTCGATTTTATAGAGGAATATTCAAAAAAGATACAATTTCATTCTTTGTTCAAGTCGTATTTTATATACTAGTAAGTCATCGGACGAGATGCTTTCTGCTTTGATGTTTACAGTTTTGAGTCAAATCTATTATCACTAAATTGAATGACAAAAACGGCCTTCACATGTGGCAAATCATGTGCGCTTGACTTGGTTGTATGAAGACTTTGTTTAGCCCGTTCTCTATGTGTAATTACATTATTTCCATATGTTTTTATTACAAATTGTGATCTCTATACTCTTTACACGATGTAATTCTAATATTTTTCCGTGCTAAATACTCACATTGATGTTCATTTTGGTTACAAAAATTAATCAAACTATATAATTCCTCAGTACTTAAATGAAGGAGTACGTAGCTGGATTCGTGTAGTATATATTACGAATTAGGCAACTAATGAACAACCTCTAACCGAGAAAATGAGATAAAGAGCTAAACAAGGCAGCTAAATAAATTGCTAAAGTCTTTTACATACACCTAATAAAGATGTTGCATGTGTTTTCAAATGAGACTACCGCTTGAGATGAGATATAAATTCCACTCCATGAGAAAGGGCGTCCTCTTAGTCATATGTTAGTCAATAGTCAGTGTGTCTGTGTGTGGGTTTTTGGTTGTTAGTCTGTATATTTTCCTATCCGAAAACACGGGTTTCAACGTTTCGTATGTACACTGGTACAGCTATTTATACACACCAACTACATGTAATTTTGCGTATTGCTTGGAATTCTGGAGCCCCAAGGAGTGGTAATCCTTCCACTACAATTCATTCCAGCGGAGTAGAGAAAAAAAAAATCCTATTTCATCCTATTTCATCTGTCACTTCTCAAGTAGGTTACACCAGAATAGAATTTTAGGGTGCAGAAAATGCCATTTTCATGACCTGGTTTTAAAAAATTTTCCTACCGTGGGAGGGGGATACCCCCTCCCACACCCTCCCCCGCTCGGTCGCTTCGCTCCCTCGCCTTGGCCCCCCTCTTGAAAAATCCTGGCTACGCCAGTGGGCCAACGTCTTGCTTTGATGAGCCCCAAACCCATGTAGGCCTACACCAAATACACATGATCACCCCCTATCCCAGTTGCTGTGAAAAATTCTTTCACAATTAATCGCATGACCAGAACTCAATTTTATCTGAAAAGGCGGCCACAATAATTGCACAACGGGTCGATATCTCCTCCGGATCCTAGACTGCAAGCAAAGGCCCTATCACTGTGTCTTGAGAGAAGCCTAACCCAGCTACCAATCGGTCGTGTCAACTACTGGGCCTATGGTAGGCTTACAGTGCAGACACCCTACGACTAACCAGGGTTTGTGTCTGTAAACTATCCGGATCCCGCTAGGGACGTTGCTCATAGCGGCAAGTGTCACGTTAACGTTAATAAGGTTGAAACAAGGCCTCCGGCGATCGAATCAAATAAGTTACAAAAGATATTTTTATCGAAGTGAAACATGGATAGGCCTATATTAATATAGTGCCCTAATAAAAAGAAGAAATCTCGCCATTAAAAAAAAAAAAAAGGGGGGGGGGGGGGTCTTGCAAAATAAAGGTTCCAGAAGAGGCCAGGAAGAAAATAAATAATAGGGGGCCTACATGTAATAGCAATATTAATCTATAAAGTCTATGACCTGAAGAAGGTAGCTATACTGGGCACAACGAGACTCATTAGGAAAACACAGGACAATAGAACAATATAAAGTTGAACTTGATAGCACTCAGTATTTTTTGTTAAAAGTCTTTCAAGAATATATATATATATATATATACGGATTTGATCCTGTTTTGCATACTACTACTACTACTACTACTACTACTACTACTACTACTACTACTACTACTACTACTACTTCTACTACTACTGCTTCTACTACTACTACTACTACTACTACTACTACTACTACTACTACTACTACTAATAATAATAACACATGTAATAATAAAAATAACAATAATAATATCAGTAATAATACTTACATGATAATGATGTTAATAATAAACATACGGTAAAAGCTTTAGTCTTATTTACCGTGGGTAGTCACTTCAGTATTAATACTACTCTTCCTATAGCTGCTGCCCCTGCAATTATTATTACCCACATTATAGTCAGGTGCCCATTTACACACAGGGCGATAGGGACAAAATAATATGGGCAAACCACCTTGTCCAAGGATGTAAACACCGACTCGGAGAAAGGATCAAACCCATGCAAGTCCCCTCATATGACAATCAAGCAGACGCGTAGCCAGGGGGTGCTTGTGGGGCCGTGCCCCCCCCACAAAAAAACCCAACAACAACAACAAAAACGCCAACTGAAAAAAGCGAGAGCCAAAAAGCGGGGGGGGGGGGGGGTGAGAGGAAAAGGCCTTAAAGGGGGTACCCAATGCTGAAACAATGTTAGTTCATTTAAAAGATCATGATTTTATTAGAAGAAAATCATCTGCCTTAAATTTTTTTTTAAATTCGTGTTGCCAGAAAATCCCCGAAATATGGTAAGATTTCAGAATATTTTGGCCCCTCAGCTGTGTCCCAATTTCAGCTAGGTAACCACAATGACGTCAAAGTGGTTACCTTGTCGCGCAATTATAGCAAAATGCGCGCAAGGTGTAATGCATTTTGTACAGTCTAGCGCGCAACACATCTGCAATACGCGAACCTGGGTAACCACTTTGACGTCATTGTGGTTACCTAGCTGAAATTGGGACCATAGACATATTAAATAGTATAGACGAAAAGGTAGCACGCGCGGATTTGCCTCATTTGCATATAAGCTACAGCGTCACCATTCAGTCTAAGCGTATTTAAGCGTATTTAGGCTCCGCCCCCCGAGAGACATTTCATATCTCCCGAAGCCCCCATTAGCATAAAAATCCGATTTCACTTCATGCATTATTTATTTTTGCTTTGCGTATCCCGACAATATTCAGCTCTGATTGGACCTTACCTCATGAATATTACAATTACCCAAAAGAATTAATCGACAACAAATATGACCTTTTTCGTCACTTCCGCTGTGTGTAAAGTCAATGTAATGACGTCACCCGCAGGAAGTGTGAATTTCTTGTGAAAAGTTTACCGGTGAGTACAACTATAATTACGCTTAAATTTCATAAATAGAATAACAATCATATGAGTTACTACCAAAGTGAGGGATCTCCTGGAATTTCTGTACATTTTGAAAGTACTTGAAAGTACTGTATGCTATAAAAATATGGGCAATCTGTTGTCAAACTTTCATTACATTTTCTATCGTTCTGAGCTTATGTTTCAGCTCGATTGCCATTACCACCCCTGCCACTCTTGACAGCTTACCGGGTGTTTCGGGCGGGACCGTGTCATAAAATCAAATACATTACCAGACAATTTCATCCCCATCAATGTCAATGACAGTGATCCAAACTAACTGTTGGAACACATAATTTCAAAACTTTGTCGGAAAAATATCTAATATGACTCTAATGTGACATTAACATATTAACTAGGACCAGGTGGCTTGTCGAGATTAATTTAGTTTTTCAAGCTGTGGTGTGAAGATTTCAGCAGTTCACAAGTTCCATGATTTTGATTTTATGTCTAAATTAGAGTAGAATGTAACTTAGACCTATCGTAGATCTGCATTTCAAATTTAGTTGATTAGGCCAAAATTCTTTGACAAATCGGTTATCTAAGTTAGATGTAGACATAGAGTCTAGATCTAGTTAAGCTATAGATCTGACAGACCTAACAAGTTAGTCTGGAATAGATGTAGGCCTAGCCCTAGACCTCTGTTAAAGGTCTGTTAGATCTACTGAGGATTTGGGGGGGGGGGTTATTTTTTTGTAGGGCCTATATATTATTGGTTATTTATATATTTATATATATTGGGGGGGGGGGGGCATGCGAGGCCTAGCCAGTCATTGACGTAGGCCTAGGTCTTGTCTTGGCAAGTCCTAGAATCTACATAGATCTAGACTAGATCTGATCTAGACTCCTACTCGGTGGTCTAACTCTAAGTCTAGATCTTTTCTAGATCTAGATCTAGATCTAGTCTAACGTACATGTAGATCTAATCGTAACAGTTAGACATAGTCCTAGACACTAGAGTCTAGGGCAAAGCACATTACTAGCCTAATGGAAGAAAGCCTGGTCAGTGATTGAATTATGAATGGGGGGGGGGGGGGGTCCTGGTCTAGTTAGTCTTTACTCTAGTTCTGCCCGATTCAACTCATTGTAATGTTAAAATGAATAAACCTCTATAGTGTTGTCAGCTTTTAGCCAATTAAACTAAAAGTTAAAGTTTGATTGAATTTGAAAACGGACTTTAAGAGAAGTCGGGGCATGCATGTTTTTTGTTTGTTTTTGTTGTTTTTTTGTTTTTTTGTTTTGTTTTTTTTTTGCTGTTTTTTTTACTTAGTGTAGCAGGGAAGGAAATCAAAATCAAATGGGCTAGTCATTTTCATTTTTAGGCAGGACCAAAAAAATTGTTGAAAGGTAATAAAGAGAATCACCATCAATTATCATTTTCATTTTTTTTTCTTTTTCAGATGGACATGAAATGAAGAATATGCAGACCTACCAAGTGTTTTGTTCTACATGTATCTACCCATCAACGCATGGCTGAACGTACTACTACCACTAATTATTGGAGATGACGGATGAAATGCAATGTAAATCTGCTAAGATGCCACTTTATTTTCATTTCCCTGATTGCATGACAGGTATGGTAGTTTTAGATCTAGAGCTCTATTCTTGGAAATCAATTAAAGTGGCAGCTCCATGGTTATTTCAATGGGAATGTTAAGATCCAGTTGAGGAGTTACAGATTTTAAAGATGGAATGATAGATTGAGCTAATACTTATAGTATCAAGGATAGATGTATGTTATCCGAAGTATATAATAAATATAAGAGGGTTTTAAAAAAAAATGTGTTTTTTTTTAAAATGTGTTGACAAGTAAATACATTATGTTATTTCCTTTGAGAGTGTTCTTCAACCCTTTTCAATAATGCATGTACACAAACAATAGCAAGTAGAATATCAAATGAAAAAAAAATTATGTACTTAAATTTATTTTGAAATATTTCTGAAGAAAGACATTACAATTTCAGATAGAATCTGTGAAAGGAATCTATTTCTTACTTGTATTCTCTTTGAGAATCAATGAGGCCAGCATGAATGGAGTATAAATACTTATTATGTGATGTATGAACTATTTCATTTTTCCAGGATGATGCTTCTCTTCTTCAGTAACAATAGATGCTGAAGGCATATATCCCACTTTGAGTAAAGACAATTCAGAGAGGAAGAAAGAACTACCGACTTGCTGAAGTTAAGAGAGGTAGGCTCAGCTGTATGAATAAGTTTCTTTGTGCACACTCCCACAACTGAGGTACTAAAGGATGTCCTTGGTTCATTCACAAAGATAGATTTTGTAAAGGGGGGAGGGCACAAATCTCATCAGAAGAAGAAAAAAAGGGGGGTTGTCAGATTTGTTGGGTCCAGTTTTCCTTCAAAATTCTCTGACAAGCAAAAAAAAAAAGAAAAAAAAAAAAGAAGCTTATTATTTCAAGGGGGGGGGGGGCACAATTTTAAAAAGAGAGGCCACAATGTACACTGCTCTTTGAAAAGGGAGGAGGCCGGAAGTGCCCCCCCCCAAACTGCCACTGTGTTCATTGATTTGCATGTCATGTGATTTCAACGTGATTAATTCCATTCTTTTCTCATTTCATTCAACAGACATGCATGGAGTTCAACTTGACCTCTTCATCTTTGATGGCTGCTACAACAGATCAAATCCTTCGTATTCCGGAGAGTCTGAAGTGTAACAAGCTCATTTAAGGGAAAAGGATACTGCATCTAAAGCTTTTCACATGTGGCACCTTCACCCGCCCCTCCACATGTCACTTTATAAATTCTAATACAGCCAATTCTTTCATGTAGATGTATTTAGCTCATTAGGCCTATTGAGTTGAGGGTTTCCTTTTCGAGATGGCCTAGGGACATTGCCTGGCCCCTAATGTTTATGATAATAATGATAATAATAATGATAACAATAATAGAACAGTTCTTATATTTCGTATAATACCTTTGAAAAAGGTCTCAATGCACTGAGGAAAGGGTGAGAAAGAGAAACAAGTAGGAAACCTGCCGGAAATGTTATAATTATATTAATCAATTGAATGAGTATGTTTTTAGTGCAGATTTGAATTGCCCTACTGTATTAGCTTGTCTTACATTACTGAAGTGATTGCCAGGCCCAATGAGGTAATGCTTTGATCCATTGTGCATCTCAACAAATGTAAAAAAAAAAAAAAAAAATTAATCCCATGAACTGATCTTATATCTGATGATTGAAATTATCATTTTGGGAAAGTCTGTAATACTGTTTATATGATATAAAACTAAATGTCAAAAACAATCAGTATTGAGAAATTGGAAAAAAAAAAGGGGGGGGGGGGGGTTACTTCATCTAGCTCTAGAGCCTTACATGTATGTAGAGAAAATTAACATAACCATCTTTCATTTTCAAGTAAAATAATTATGCCCTCGGTATGTGTGGATCAAATTTCAACCAACAATCTTTAGGACTCTGAAATGTACATTAGTTGGTCATCGTTTCAATGCAGACTTTGTGGTTTTGGAGTTAGGGCACTAATGTAGCTGGGGGGGGGGGCAGAGGGGCAGACTGTCACCTGACAACTCTTGACGAAAAAAAAAAAAAGTTATCGGGTTCATAAAAATTTCTCTGTGGTGGATTTAGGGAGGGAGGCAATCCCAGCCCGTGCCCCCCCCCCCTTTTTGAAAGAACAGTATATATTGTGCCCCCTCCTTTTTTTTATTTTTTTTTTTTTTATTGTGCCCCCTTTTAGAACTTCTTTTGTTTGTCAGAGAATTATGGAGAAAAACTGGACCCCATGAAATCATGAAATCACTGAGCGACTTTTGGAGGGCTTGCAACAAGAAAAAAATACGAATCTCCCTTCAAGCAGTTCCCTAAAGTTGACAGACCTGCATTTGTGTCCCCCCCCCCCTCAGAAAATCCTGCATACTGCACTGAGTTAGGGTAAATTTGTTATGAAAAATCCTGATGATTTCATCAGGATTTTCAAGTATTCTATGTTGCATAAGTCAATCATTTCATAAACTCCCCGAAGTATAACAGGAACCTATAATGTGTTCAAAAATTCCAAATAAATCAACAAATGCAATAAGATTTAAAGATGTAATACTTCCATGTAGCAGGTGAGGTCATTTGATTTTAATAATTCATTTGTGATGAAAATGTACTTTTTGTTAGTAATATAAAGTATATGTTTGAAGTTTTCGTGTAGGGCATTATATGATTTATTTCTATAAAAGTTTAGAATAATACTTATAGGGCCCTTTCATATCAGTAGAACAAATACATTATAAATATACGTTGTGTTAAAAATAGTGGATGATGGAATACACAATTGAAAAAATGACAGATGCAAGAAAAAGATGCAAAAAACATAAGGTAAAACAACAATCGGTTTGTGATCGAAGATAACATGTAGAGAAATAATCAAGCAGAAGGTGAGCAAATCTGTTTTAGATCGACTGGGCATCATAATTGCAGATTTCATCACATAAACTGTAAACGTGGTAAATTACATTATTGTGAAAAGCTATGCAATTAAAATTGGTTTTATGAACATTCAACTAGCAGTAATCCAATAGCACATGTATTTCTTTTCTTTTTTTTTTTTTTTCAATGAATCAAATCTAACTGCAGATAGAGTGATGAAACAGGACGTGAGGGAGAAATAGAGTGTGAGAGAGAAAGAGAGAGAGAGTTAAGAGATAATGAGAGAGATAACTTGTGAGATGATATGATAATGAGAAAGGCAACAATGTGAGATAGTGAGAGAGATGGGAAGAAAAAGGGGAAAAGAAAGTTTCAAATATTTCTGCCCCCCCCCCTTGCCGCATGAGTTAGTGATTCTTTTTAAGAGGGGGGGGGGGGGGGGGAGAGAGAGAGAGAGAGAGAGCTGGTAAGTATGGCCCTAGGGGTGGGACCGGGAGTTCAATTCCAAGTTTGCTAAAATAAAAAAAATCAACAACAAAAAAGAAAAATAATTACATTTTTTTTTTTTTTTTTAAATTACTGTCAGATGTTCCCACATATGGATTCGTTTCTTGTGACACAGCTTATCCAAGTTTCATATTTATTTTTCAACAGTGAATTGAAGTACGGCAGGTAGCTTCTCACTGTTTATCATTTCAATTGTATTGTTGATTATTATAATTAATCAAAAATGGAAGGCACTGATTGGCCAATACTGGTAAGTCGTCAAAATCCATATAATGAATACATTAACATACATGAATAAATTAAGTGTACTTGACCTCTCTCAATGCGCATGCTCGGCGCTGACCCGCGTTTTTGTTTCTGTTGCATGAAGAGCATGTACGGATGTTGGGAGCATCTTAAGAAATGAATAATTCATAGTATGTTAATGGGGGCTTCGGGCGCGTTCAAATCGTGTTCAAATGTCTCTGACAAAATGGCGGAGCTTTAGGGGCCTGATTGGGACACAGTTGAGGGGCCAAAATATCCTGAAATCTTACCATATTTCGGGGATTTTCTGGCAACACGAATTAAAAAAATTTTTTAAAGCAGATGATTTTCTTCTAATAAAATCATGATCTTTTAAATGAACTAACATTGTTTCAGCATTGGGTACCCCCTTTAAAAGTGTTACGAGCTGTTATATCTCTCAAATTTTGCTCAAACGTCAAACTCCTCCCTCCCTGCGCCCATCCCTGATACATACAGTGCAGTAATTGCAAGCAGTCAGGGTGTCGCACTAACTTTTCGCCTTAAAAAAGGTGCTACGAGCAGTTATCTCTCTCAAATTTGCTCAAAAGTCAAAGCTTTTTCTCTTCGCTCGGGAGGGGGAAACTCCACACCCCCTCCCCCCTTCCCCACTTGCGCCTACCCGTGTTACATACAGTGCATTGTTGCATCCAAATAATTTAAAAGCTAACTTTCTGCTTAAGAAAAAAAACAACCTTTGCGCTACGAGCCGTTATCTCTCTCAAATTTGCTCAAACGTCAGAGCTTTCGCGCTTCGCGCGGGAGGGAACTCCCCCTCCCTGCACCCACGCCCTTGGGAGTACACTTCTCGTGCTCACAACCGCCCCTCTAAAATTAATTCCTAGTTATACGCAGTTGGAGTCAAGAGCCTTAACCAATCCCTCTTCCCTATAACTTTCTATATTTAGGCCTACATAATATAGGTCTATCTTTCTTTGATTTGGGGTTGATATAGGCCAAACGCTTTGAAATCTTTCAGCTCAGTTCAGTGTAGTTCATTTGTCGTTTGTAAACCTTATTGAATAAGCGGTATGAACTACCCGCTAAATCGGTACAGTATTCGGAGTCATTTGCAAGCTTCGTCTTCACCACTTTCGCTCTCCTTTGCGATAATTCTCCTGCTACGCACACGTCGTAGTCTTCTCTCAAGACTTCTCTAAACTTTGCCAAGTCTTCTTGGAACGTAGGTCCATATTCTTCAATCTTCTTCCAGAGTGTAGCATTAAAACGCTCATATAACATTGTGTCGGCCCAGTTCCACTTACGTAGCGAATCGCGTACGCTGTCGTCCATTTCGGACGTGTGCGTGCGGTGATTCTTTGTGACGTAAGATATATCCCTATAATCCCAACACATTAGTTTCTTCAGCAAAAGAAGCGATTCGTCCATATACTCCATGATTAACACTAAGCTGAATTCATTCGCGATAGTATCAATAATCGATTGCACGACTGATCGATCGGTGTGTATCCGTCGATCTAACGACAGATCGAACATCTGCCCGTTGTGTGTATAATATTTCTTGTGCGAATTCGATAATTTATTCCAGTAGAAATTTGGGTGTTTGGCAAACTTGGCCAGATTTCCACTCTGTTGTGTGCGACCAAACAACACTTTCTGGGCCCCAAAGAAGGAGAAGGCAGATTCGAAATGTGAGCTTGGTTCGCGGAGAATAGTCACGTATCGGGTCCCCTTCGCCATAAACCGATCCATCATCTTTGGTTGATAACGCACATGGACCGTCAGCATATTGTAGCCCTTATAATGCGCATAGTCTCCTTTCCTGACGCCGAGGGGCGGGATGAATTTCCGATTGGAGCGCTTGTTTAGCACATCAAATCTGATATGGCCACGCGTCGGATCTGATTTGTAGCCCAAACATGATAAATTATGCGAGAGGGCGTACCGATGCATAATGGACGCCAACGTTGTACTCCCTGTCTTGTGCGTCTTGATAAAGGCTAAGTTTTTCTGCCGTTCGCACAGTGGGCGTGGCTGGAAAGTGGCTCCAAGTTGAGAGTCTGAATTGTGACTTCTGTTGTTCATTTCATCACGGGGAAAATGGCTCTGGTCTACGTCATACATCACATGACTTTCATTAACCCAGGACATCACGTGATCGAGTGCGCTGCTCTTTGCTGACTCGATGATGTACCTTTAAGTTAGACAGAGGATGAAATTAAGAAGAAAGAGTATATAGGGGATATATATAAAAAAAACTCTCCGCCACAACCCCCCCCCCTAAAAATCAAAAGAAGAACGAAACAAAAATAAACGAAACAAACAACAACTAACAAAAACAAAACAAAACAACAAACAAACAAAAAACACAGGAACACCCCATTATACAGATCGACGGCTCCGGTGAGAATGAAAGTTCAAAAAGGTCTACGAGTATGAGACCTGTAGCCACGATTGTCGGTTTCGTTGGATATCCGTTTCCTAGACCCTCGTATCGGTCTTGTGGGATGTAGGCCATGGGCCGAGCCTCAAAATTCTTCACTTCCGTAGTCTACATCTGGGAAGTACTTTATTTTGTCATAAATGATTAATGGACATATATCTAAGAGTATTGGTGAATGTTCCCATTTGCAGATTTTGGGCATATTTTCACAATTTTGATATAAAGTTGCTACAATTAGCAGACAGCTTTCCTGCAATGATGATCTGCTCCTTAAGTGACCAATCACAGCTGGGCTATTAGAGACCTGAGTGCAAATGGCCAATCACAACCCCTGTACTCTGAGTGTTTGTGTGCATGTACTATGTCTGCCACACTGAGCATCTTATACCATGACCACTGAATCAAGCGATTCACCAACAAAACTAAGATTGAGAGGGCCAGGAAGAAGCAAGAAAGAGCAGAACATGAAGGTATTTGATTAGAGTTATGTTTTTGTGTATTTAGGGAGAGCATTATTATGAACAGTCTAATTTTCCCCAGGTTTTATTTGCATGAACCGTAAGCCCAACTTTTCATGCATGTAGCCAAACGTCATCTGAATTCCGTACTTTATAGGCCTTCTGGTATCACTGTTTATGGCTTTTCTGTTGTTGTTTTTTAACGCAAAGTGAGGCCCATTAATTATCATAGGTCTATCAGTATGGATGCGGGCTAACTCGGCACTAGGGCGAACTATGCCTTGGCGGAAAATCGCTGCGGAGTGAGACCAGAGAGTTAAAGTGATCGCGAACACTTGTGTTGAATTTCGCATTTAATTACACATTTCAAAACACTTAAATTCAAATTATTTGATATCACTGTGTAAAATGATTAGCAAAGAAGTAATGTTGACAATTTCAAGAAGTAAAATTATGCAAAACATGAAATTTAAGGCTAAAAAAGGGTACGGTGCGTAGCGTGGACTTCAACTCTTGAAACATAGTCACCAAGGAGTGCCGAGTTCGCCCTAGTGCCGAGTTAGCCCGACCCCATCAGTATAGGGATATGAGTGACTTCATTTCCCTTGCTCTTTAATGATTACCATTATAGGCTTATGGGAACATTTTCGAGTGGGGGGGGGGGGGGGGGTGCTAATGCCTTTTGCCATCTTCAAATGTCCAGTTTCTAAATTTGAAACTTTTTGTATTACAAAAAACGAAATGACAGATTTGAGCACCTCACTAACGTTAAAAGTCATCCCCTCTCCGCCTCATATTCATACGCCTATTATGTTGATGATGTAACAAAGAAAAGGGAATTTTTAGGCCTGCATATAAGGCGATATTTTTTTTTGTTCTGAATAGGAGAAGTTCGGTTTACAATAAAAGTAAGGAACGCATAATAATAGGATGACTTACTTCTTCTGTTTATCAACAAAGTATATATTGATGCCTGGTGTCAAACGAAGCATATTCTCAGAAGCGATCAGGATGAATACAGACATTAAGACCACAAGAAGTAAAGAAACTTTCTGTAAAGTCAAATCAACAATGTGAAAACTCTGATAATAATAATGATAACAATAATGAATTCTCTTAAGGAGACTCATGTATTGTTAAATGGCTATCATTAATATAATTATCATTATAACGATAATTATGATAGCAATTTAACAATACATGAGTCTCCTTAAGAGAAAATACATCTAGCCATTCAAATTAATGTTAATAAGCATTTCCATGGAATTTGACTCTACAAGACTTGTAGAGTCAAATTATGAAAAAAAACAACAACAAAACAAATAAATAAATGAATAAATAAACACAAGGCATAAACGATATTGTGTCTCGCCCATGTGCGAAAATAACATGAACATGCCCCACATGCACCTATCACCCAAGTTCGGTTGCCATTGCAGCAACATGTGCAGAGTTATGTGTCATAAGAGAGTCTTGGAGGTAAACTTTAACATATGACCTCAAATGACCTTTGACCTTATCACGTGACCTCCGACCGTCCAACGGCACCATAACATGCAGATCCCCTTAGTGCATCTACAACCCAAGTTTGGTTGAAAAGTGAGTGACGGTTCCAAAGTTATCTGTCATAAGAGAGTCTTGCAGGTAAACTTTAACGTTTGACCTGAAATGACCTTTGACCTTACCATGTGACCTCCGAAGGCACCATAACATGAATGTACCCGAAGTGCACCTATCACCCTGGCCTGAGTACTAGTAACATGATACATTAAAGAAGTAATTACGCTTGTAACGGGTACGCCTGTATACACACAGATGATTATCATCTCAAGAAATCAACCTAATCATCCTCAGAGAAAATATTTAGAGATTACGTGTAGTTTTTCAGGGATATATAGAGGGTACAGTGAAAAAAAAAGTCCTTGTAAAGTTTGAACACAAAACGTTAAAAAACTTTTTGAGAGTTCCGGGTTGACCTGTAGCTCTGGTAATTTTTACCGGGCTGTTGCCAGGTTATTTCAAGCGCATCTTCTTTAATCAAATGACTAAATTCCTGGTGAACTAATGCGATTATACACGGGAAATAATTTACACTGAAAATTTTTAACCAGGCATTTTCTGTTTCATCATAGTTGTCCATTTTTCCCCCTATGGGAGAGGGGGAGGGGGTATTTGTCCTAGGGGACAAATGTTCGGATCGTTTAATCCCCACATATATTAGCAACACTGACAAACAAGAGGATGTCAAAATTGATACGGAGAAACAGGAATAAAAGTGAGTGTGTGCTTGTGTGCTTTCAGAGGCTGATCCATGCATGCAGGGGGGGGGGGGGGGCCTGGGGGCCGGGGGAAAAAACACAAAAAAGCAAAAACAAAACAAAGACACCCGAAAATGCTGCTTACCCCCCCCCCTCCCCTTTTTTTTTTTTTTTTTTTTTTGTTGCTTCTCTGAAAATTTTACGAATATTGGGCCCCTCCCTCACAAAATGCTAGTTCCGCCGCACTCTATGTGTTTGTGTTTGTGTGTGTGTGTGTGTGTGTGTGAGAGAGAGAGAGAGAGAGGGGGGGGTAGATAGACAGACAGAAAGAGAGAGGGGGATGAGGGAGGGAAAGATAGATAGAGAGAGAGAGAGAGAGAGAGAGAGAGAACAAGTGGAGGGGCGGGGAATAAGAAAGGGAGAGAGGGAGGGATAGAAATTCCAAACGTCCAAAAAAAGAGAAAAAGATGAAAGATAGAGAAAGAGAGAGAAGAGGGTGTCTGATCAAAAAGGGGATATGAGGTACAGAAGGTGACACGACATTTGCTCCTGCGACATTTGCTCCGCCGTCCATATCTCGAAAGGTCAAAGGTTAAGGTCAAGGTCATGATTTGTTTTTGTTGTACAGGATAATGAGAAGATTAAGATTAGGATTAGGGTTAGGGTTAGGATAAGATTTAGGTTCAGGATTAACATGGCAAAAATAGACCGGAGCACTTGTCGCAGGAGCAAATGTCATGGAACCGGTACAGAAATCGGGGGGGGGGGGGGGGGGGGTCATTTACCAGGTAGGTCCTTGGCCGATGCTTGATGGGTAGAGTCGTAACGAAGAACCCTCGTTTCTCCGTTTGAACCATGGTGCATTTCTCAATATACAGCCAACATCTGGGAAAACTGAGATAAATAAAATTTGATCTGACGTACTTTTAAAATAACATTTCTTTAAATGCGACAGCTTTCTTGTTAGAGGATTTACTAGACAACGGCCCCGTTTCATAAAAAATTGTTATCAGTAACAACTGCCTCATTTCTATGACAAATTCACTCTCAGCCAATCAGATTCAAGGATTTCAGTAACTTATAACAATTCTTGTAACTTGTTACTGATAACAAGTTTTATGAAACGGGGCCAAGGCCTTTACTGCTTTTAAAATTTTCATTTACTCCCCCCCTCCCCCTCTTTTTAACTTTGATTATCTTGGTAATGTATGATGTCATATTTCATTTAATTGCAAGGTTTTGGTTTATGAACATGATGTCTTTATTTTTATACTATATTGTATATTTATAGAAATAGAAATTAACGAACGAACGAATTGACATGATTATCAGCTATTTACACTCATCACAAAATGAATATACATCGCTTTTATCATCTAAAAAAAGTAGATCACACAACGTTTCCAAATCAGTTACTCTTGCATGATCGAAATAGAATATCCGAAACATTTGCCAAAAAAAAAAAAAAAGGAAAGAGAAAAGAAAAGAAAAATATAAAAAAGAAAATAAAAGTAAAAAGAAACAAAATCCGTTTAATTCCGTTTTCTGGAGGTTTTATACCTTATATCACTTCTGTTTAATCATTTGT
The DNA here is from genome assembly GCA_025618425.1 of Heliocidaris tuberculata. NCBI lineage: Eukaryota > Metazoa > Echinodermata > Echinoidea > Camarodonta > Echinometridae > Heliocidaris > Heliocidaris tuberculata. The sequence goes on along the minus strand of CM046842.1, from coordinate 32,114,584 downwards.
AACTTTTTATCGTCTTTTAGATCCATCTACAGCCCTGGAAAAAAAAATTAGACCAAGCTCCAATTTTAGGGGTGATGTATTACGCATACAAACGATAAAATGACATTTTTATTGTACCTCTTAAATAAATAACAAATCACATAAATTTGAAGTTGCTATTGTGGTATTTTGTTTCCTTCTTACCACAGAAATAGCATCATCATTCTTGGTATATATTAATTTTTTTTCCATGGCTGATGATGACAATTTGCCAGACTGGTGATATCGAAATTTTCCATTTTGGCATGATCAGCCTGGTAATTATGTTCTTTAATGTATTCGAACTCACATACGTTCGCTGCCCGGTTTTACTGTTCGAACCCATTTCGAATAATAACGTAATCGAATCGTCTATACGAAATAAATTAAACAGTTCAGTGAGGGGCAGGAATATTAAAGTGAATATCTAATTAGGAAACCTCATCAACAGCTATGAGTAAAATTAATAGACCAAGCCTGATGATGTTATTCTTGTGGTAAGAAGAAAATAAAATACCACAATAGCAAGCTAGAATTTCGGTGATATGTTATTCATTCAAGGAGGTTCAATGAAAATGTCACATTTGTTCGTTTGTCTATATTGGAGTTTGGTCAAATAATTCTTTCCAGTGCTGTATGTGAATTTGAACTGAAACTGCTTCTCAATTCTTGCTTGTGCAAGATAATTATGATTAGAATACTACTCTGTATTAAAGGAGAATGAAACCCTGGGGCAAATCAATTTTAATGAAAAGAGAGGATAGAGAGAAGCATGCAATTACAAATAAGTTCCATCAAAATCAGTTAAGAAATGAGAAAGTTATGAAAGTTTGAAAAGTCTCATTTTATTTTCTATGGCGATCGTCAAATTGGCAATGTTGCTTCAAAGTGACAGCTTTAGTAGTACAACTCTACATATGTTTTGTACACAAAATTTCATATTCTATCCATTATCTCTAAAGATGCTGCTTGTCTTTTTGTGAACTCAACATATGTTGTGTCAAATACATTTTTCCATGACATATCTTGAGCTAAGAAGGGGACAAGCTGCACCTTGGGAGATAATGGGGAAAATATGAAATTTTGTGTACAAAACATATGGAGAGTTGTACTACTAAACCTGTCACTTTGAAGCAACATTGCCAATTTGACGATCGCCATAGAAAGTAAATCGAGACTTTTCAAACTTTCAAAACTTTCTCATTTCTTAACCGATTTTGATGGAACTTTTTTAAAATTGCTTCTCTCTGTCCTCTCTTTACATTAAAATTGATTTTTCCCCAGGGTTTCATTCTCTTTAGGCAAAGCTACTGGTCATATTACCTGATTTATTGATATCTGTATTTCACATAAAGTCAAATAAAGCTTATTGCTAGTTTCTCGTCCTCTCCTTCTTCCGTCTATAGTCCTATACCTCAGCATTTTTGTTATTTGTTATTTTTGTTCTACAATGAAGTAAATGACAATCTGAGGATATCTACATAGACAATAGGGTAACAAAATCATTACACTACATTAAAAAAAATGTTTTGGGGGCCTCTTAAATGCATGTACAAATGAAATGTAAATAATAAAGTTTTGTGTTGAAATCGACCAGTTGTTATAATATGTAAAAGAAAAGGAAATCAAATATGAAATAATATGGAACTCCCTCCTCCTCTTTTGAGAAATATCCGGATGAAAAACTAGAAATCCATTATTTTTACTTGGCCTATAATGTCATGTACCTATATGATGGAACCTTCTTGAGAAATATAATTGACACATAAAAAAGTTTCATAATATAGGAACTTACCCTTAATTTGACACTATTCGTAGCCAGTCAGGAATGAATCTGACAGCTAATTCACGCGACACCGGAAGGTATATGTTGAAACTTGTTAAAAACTCACTGGTGATATAAAGATGTATGCACGACAAAATCATTATTCACCTAATATGAACACGCAAATTCTCTTGATTATCCTCTCCAGCGTGTAAATAGGCTACAGTCGTGAAACGCGTACCGACCATGCACATGTTTTCGAATATACAACGCTAACGTCACTGAATGAAATAGTACATGTCTGTTTCTCCATCAAATTCCAATGATTAGTAGTCAAGTCTGCTGTTTTTCGTGGGCTGCAGCTATAATATTACTCATTACCACAATAATAATCGACGCATTGTACCAGAAAGTTCAAGGGAAAAACTCAACAAAAGAAAGTCGCGAAAGAAAAAAATATCACAAAATAGTTGTGTTGGAATACAATTCACCTCAGTTTGAATAAATAGTATACGAATAGTTGCTTGGACCCACTACTAGCAAGCCAAATTGAAATCTTCTTTTCAATTAACTTTGATCTATCTGACATGGGGATGGCGTAGGATGTAATAGTCTCACATTTCAGACTACTTTTTAATGTTTTTAGACATTGTAAAAGGTAAATTAATTACTGCATAATGTCCTTCCATGGGGAGAGAAAGGGAAGCTCGTGAATTTAGGAAAAGATAAGAGAAATGTCTATGAGTTTCATCAGGCAAATCGGGAGGGAGGAATGAGAGAAAGAGAAAGACAAAGAGAGAGAGAGAGAGAGAGAGAGAGAAAGGAGGGGGGGGGGTAGTAAGACGTAGAAAAAGGGAGAAAGCTGCTTGAATATGGACTGTCCGAGAGAGAGAGAGAGAGATAGTGAAGATAATTAAAATATTATTTGATACTTTGTCAAGTTACAAGATGTTTGATAAAATTTCGTATTAACAATATTATTGGCCCGTATTCTCGAAAGGCGCCTAACTTAAGCCACCGCATAAGTGCGTAGATTTAGGCCACCGAATTATGGAGAGTCAAAATTTAATGTCACTCTCTTTTGATCCTACAAAATCACCATAGTTATGGGACAAAATGCAAATACAAAAACCGACACGATAGAAATGAATTCTGATGCTCATTTCGTGCCAAAAAATAATTTTGTTTTTTTATTTTGTTACATGAATATGGTAATTCATAAGGGACTTAGGGGTTGACCAATGGCCTTCCATAAAGCAGTGGCCTAAGTTAAGCCGGGCTTAACTTAGGCCATTATCTCTGGAAATGAGATATTTATTACAAGGGATTCCGCTCTCACGTTGGAATCTTCAGTGATATATCCATTGATTTGACCTACAACATGTGTCATTCTGTGTGAGATCAAGGTCCTATTTGACTGCTCAAATATTGTTGAATATAGAAAGTTGTGATTTTAATTGCAGTTGAAAAGGACAAAATATGCGTGGCCATTATTAGGCCTACACATATAAGAGCTCTACAATTATGAATGTAAACAGGTCTGATGTCAAAGACTACATGAGAGTGAGAAACCAGTTGCGTGAGGTCACGAAGTGCACGTTTCTTGGCGTTCTTACATTAGTTGTAAACTGTTACCCCCTTCTTACTCAACAAAATTCATTATTTACCTCCTTCTCGTCCATCTGCTATTTTCAGTTACAAGTCATGTCTTTTTTCCGAAGGTTCATAATTCCGAAGGTTCGTTTTTCCTAAGGTTCGTTACTTCGACCGTTCGTAATTCCGAAAATGAAAAATGGTTCATAATTATTTCCGAAGGTTCGTAATTTCGAAAAGTTATGTAGGGCTTAATTTGCATTTTCAGAATTGCGAACCCTATTTCATTTTTGGAATTACGAACCTCCGGAAAAAACTACCCCCCCCCCCCCCACCCTCCTCAGTATTTTCAGTCTTTCTTGTCGCCTTTATTTTTACCACCGATTTTTCGATCCGCTAGTCTTTCTCCTTTCCTCTTCTTTCTGTTTGTTAACTCTCTCTGTTTACTGTAAAAAAACAAACAAAAACAACAACAACAACAACAACAAAAAGAGAAAAAAAAACAACAACAACATATTACTTAAAAATTTACCCTGCATGATGGTGCCTGTGTTTTCGATTAACGTTTGGACAAAAATTACATGGCTCATGTCGGGCTCAGACTGTAGAAAAAGATAGTTATTGGGCAAATCATTTCCCAGTTAGGGCAAAAGATTGAAAAGATGGTCAGACACAGTGATAAAGGTCTAATTACCCCCATGTTGGACAGTTTTACATTTTTCTACTGAGTTAATGTTGAATGCATCCGACTTCTTCTTTCCAGTTCTCTCTAGTTCTCTCAAACATCCTTTTCAATCTGCCTACTTTGATCTTTGATTGTTTTTTCATTCTTTTCCTATCTCCTTCTTAAGTTCGACATTCCCCTTCCTAAGTTTATTCTTTCTCATATGCCTTCTTTTCGGGATATAGTTATTTCTGTCATATCTTTACCTTCGACTTCCTAGATTTCTTCACCTCCGGCTTAGTTTATCTTCTAATTTTATTATTTCTCTCCTCCCCCCCCCCTCTCTCTCTCTCTCTTGTTTCACGACACCTACTCTGGCGGCAATTGCTCCGAGGTCAATGTCGTACACCAACCGAATTTTAAAATTCAACCCTGGACCACTACACATAACCCTAACCCTAATCCTAAACCTAATCTCAAATCCAATTGCAACCCCAACCATAACCCTGTATCTGTGACGAAATAAACCCGCAGCAATATTGTCCCCGGAGGATATGTCCATGCATGCGCCCTCTCTTTACCCCCCCCCCCCCAATTGCTCCGCCGACATTTGCTCCACCGATAATTGCTCCACCGATAATTGCTCCAAAGATGTGCGACATTTGGTCCGCGACAGCTACACCGTCGATATTTTCTCCGAGGAATCAATTGCTCTTGAGATTATTTTGTTCTGCCTAGAAAAGGTTTGTATCATGAAACCAAGGGCGCCGGAAGTGGGGGGGGGGGGGGGGGGGAGGGGCAAACATCATTTTGCCCCCCCCCCTCCCCGAAATAATTTCGTTAGTGCATAGTGGTTTGTTTTTTTTGGTTCTGTTTATTGTCTCTTTTTTTTTGGGGGGGGGGGGGCGGGGTGTTCCTTTTCAGTCGAGCCGGGAGGGCTACCAAGTACGAAAACCACCCCCACCCCGGTCGGGCAATATGTTACGGGGGGGGGGGGGGGAAATCTCCAAAAAAAAAAAAAATGTGTCAGAACCCCCTCCCCCCACTCATCAGCTAATTCAAGACTTGCGCGATTTTCCGAGGCTGGCGGGGACCAACTACCACCTCCTCCCCCCCCCCCCCCCCAAAAAAAATAAAAAAATAAAAATAAATAAATAAAAAAAAAATAAAAAATAAAAAATAAATTAAAAAAAAAAATAAATTAAAAAAAAGTAAATAAATATGGGTGTGCGCGCGTGTGTGTTTGTGCTTTGTTCTGGTTCTATCAATGCAATTTCCCTAAGTTTTATCCATAGGTTTTATCAGCCAAACCCCATTTTTCTAGGCGATGTCTAAAGGTTGCCCTTTCTGCGACATGAAGTGCCTCTTCCATCTTAAAAATGCCCCACCTGCGGTAGAATACTTAAACAGTAGTCCAGCTGCCGTGTCTGCCTTAGTCCATTTTGATACAAAATCATGTTGATTATTCCATTGTAACTGCACAATTTGCATATAATATGAATAGGCCTATTCTTTCTTTAATTGAACGTGAAAGTCACATTTTAGCCTGTGATTCCTTTGTGTTAAACCATATTAATATTTTAATGAAATTTCAAAACGGAAAAAAAGGCTTAAAATCAGAAATCCCAAGGCCCTTTACACAACATCATCATGATCATTATCTTTCAATTATTCTTTCATTCTTGTAGAAGGAGTATATATCACTGGTATATGTTAGTTAGACCTGTCTCATTCCATTGTAGAGCGCCATTTATAACCCAAGGAAATGGGGGAGAGCGGGGTGAACTGGGACGCGGGAGAACTGGGACACCACCTCTAACTAAAAATATAAATAACCTTTTATAAATTAGTTTGAATCCTACGTAAGGCCTTGCCTATCAATGTTTACAAATACATCCTCAGCTATACTGTGATTTTGCTTGTAGCTGTAATTTTCACTTCTTTTTTTAACAACTGTTTTCTTTTTTTCATCATTCAGTGTCAAATGAATTACAAGCATACCACATGGCTATAGTAAACAGTAAACACCCCGCATACAGCATATAGGTCTTATATGAAGCTATACTTTGCAATAATATCTTGTGCGATAAATCCCAACGCCAATATTTGCAGGCACCTGTTGTTGTTTTTTACTATCGGGGTGTACTGGGACACCTTGTCCCAGTTCACCCCGGCTACTTTTTACTTAATTTCCTTCAATACTATGGGTTGTGCAGTGCTATTCGGTCTGGTTTTAAAAAGAGTGTTATACCAAAATTGATGGAACCTACATGTAATATACCTGAAGCATTACTTCTTATATTGAAAATGAAAAACGGGTGTTCACATATTTACCAGTCGTTTTTAAAACATAACTGAAAGAATGTAACAGCCTTACAAAATGGAAACGGGATTTAGAACTCGAAGATAAAGCATGGTATTCATATTGTTTGACTCCCTTTCAATTAACTATTGATATAAATATGAGGTGGTTTCAGTTTAAGATTTTAAACAGAATACTTTACATGAAAGATTCATTGTTAAAATTCCAATTAGTTACTGATAAGAAATGTACATTTTGTAACAGCAGTGAAGAGACAATTACTCATATTTTTGGTTACTGTCCACATTCAAATGTAATATGGTCAAAACTTGAGGAATGGTCGTTTCGTAAGACTAATATGAAGGTCAAACTCACAAATCAGAATAAATTGTTCGGCTTTAATGGATGTCATAACAACGCTTTTAATTGTATTTTAATTATGGTAAGAAAAGAAATTTATTCAGCTAAATGCAAAAACCACATACCACTGTTTGAAAAAGTTATGTTAGCTGTTAAATCTTATTATGATATGGAAAGTTATGTAGCAAAAACAAGCCTTGAAGGAAAAAAAATATGAAAAAATGGTTTCATTTTACCAAATGTTTCCGAATGTTTTTGTTTAAATTTTGTTTGCTTTTGATTGCTATATATGCAGAATACAAATTATATTTTCTATGTCCTATGTTATGTCACAATGTGACCGAGATTATTTCGTTATGTTCTAATGTTTGAATAATTATTTGACAATGTCATGGAATAGTGCATGTATCGATTTTTGTGTGTGAAATGAATGTTTATAAATAATAAAGGAGCCCTGTGGAAGGGTAAATATATATTAATTTTTTTTTTAGAAGTTACAAAGCAAAGAGTGCCAAATCACGATTCTTGTCCCACTTTACCCCGCCCTGCCCTATTTATATTCCAGGCAATTAATATATTCAGTTTGAAGAAATTGGCCTATTTTGCAGCATTGCAATACATGCATTTTCTCGGAGCAATTTTGAAAAGTTATGAAGACAAGGCTTTGCACAGACCATGCAGACGAGAACAGCTTTATTGCACTGCGCTCATTTGCAACATCATAGGTTAAAGTTCATATTTGCATTGAATTTGGGCTTTGGATTGGAAACACAAATGAAAACTTACATTTACTAACAACTGTTCACTTGATGTCGGTGATTGTCAGCTCCAATACACATACACAAAACTACTACACAGACTACATTAGTATGCATTTCCTATGTGCCATATAGACATACCACACAGAATATACATCAAGAACATGTAGAACTAAGTTTTCAACCAATGGTCATCTTCATATCGTGAAATATTTCGTCAGCACAGGAGCAAATGTGGATAATGATAATGATCGGTCACCGCATAGCACAGATACAGATGAAAGTCATCTTGACATCGTGAGTGTTCTCAAAAAGGACAGGACTGAGCTTGATAGATCTGCCCTAAATGGCAGGACAGCCCTGCATTTTGCCGTAGAACAAGGTCACCTTGACATTGTCGAGTATTTACTTGAAGCTGGAGGCATCGTTGACAAGGGCGATGAAGATGGTTATACACCTCTCCACGCGGCATCAATAAATGGTCATCTTGATATTGTGAAATACCTTATTAGCAAAGGAGCGAAATTGGATACGAGTAGTAACGTCGGTATGACACCCCTTGTATTAGCTTCATTCAAAGGTCATCTTAACATTGTAAGAGTTCTCACAAGCGAAGGGGCGGACCTTGACAAAGCTGCTACAAAAGGCAGGACAGCGCTGCATTTTGCTGTAGAACAAGGTTACCTTGACATTGTCGAGTACTTACTTGAGGCAGGAGCCATCATTGACAAGGGTGATAAAGATGGTTATACACCTCTCCACGCGGCATCAATAAATGGTCATCTTGATATTGTGAAATACCTTACTAGCAAAGGAGCAAAACTGGATACAAGTAGTAGCGACGGCATAACACCGCTTGTCTTAGCTTCACTCGAAGGTCATCTTGACATTGTAAGAGTTCTCGCAAGCGAAGGGGCAGACCTTGACAGAGCTGCTATAAATGGCAGGACAGCACTGTACTCAGCAGCAGAAAAGGGTCATCTGGAAATTGTAAAGTACCTATTGATTGAAGGAGGAGACCAGAAAAAGTTCAATGAAGATGGGTGGACACCTCTCCATACGGCATCAGCCAATGGTCATCTTGAGATAGTGAAATACCTGGTGAACAAAGGAGCTGACTTGGATGGGAATGATGAAAACATTCGGACACCCCTTAGCCTAGCTGCAGGTAACGGTCATCTTCATGTTGTGAAATATCTTGTGGGTAAAGGCGCCAGGATGGAGAGTCTTTACAACGGTTACTTGACACCCTTAGTATTGCTTTAGACCAAGGCCATTTTGATATTGCAGAGTTTCTGGTCGATGAAGGAGCGGATATTAATCAATGTAATGATCATGGTCTTACCGCCCTGCACACTGTATCACAAACTGGTAATGTCGAGGGTGTGACATATCTTCTTGGAAAAAATGTGAAGTTGGATGAGGAGAGTAATGTTGGGTGGACACCTCTTGGCCTAGCTTCATTTGAAGGTCATCTTGACATTGTAAGAGCCCTCGTTAGGAGAGGTGTAGAACTTGACAAAGCTACCATAAATGGCAGGACAGCTCTGTCTGCTGCCGCACTAAGAGGTCACCTGCACATTGTCACGTACTTACTTGAGGAAGGGGCCAGGATTGATAAGGAGGATGAAGACGGCAATGCACCTCTCCACGCGGCATCATCAAACGGTCATCTTGATACAGTGAAATATCTCGTAAGCAATGGTGCAAATGTGGATGGGAGTAGAACAAATGAATGTACACCCCTTGGTCTATATAGCTTCCTATGAAGGACATCTAGACATTGTGCGATTTCTCGTGGGCGCAGGTGCAGAGCTGGACAAAGCTAACATAAACGGCACGACCTCCCTGTATATCGCCGCAGAAGAAGGTCATATGGATGTCGTGAAGTACCTGGTAGAACATGGAGCGAACATAGATAAGTGTGATGTATATGGTTGGACACCTCTTAACGCAGCATCACTACAAGGTCGTCTGGATATTGTAAAACACCTTGTTAACAAAGGAGCAGAGTTCAATGGGAGCATTAACTACGGCTGGACACCCCTTAGTCTAGCTTCATATGGAGGTCATCTTGACATAGTAAAATTTCTTGTAGGTAAAGGTGCAGAGATGGAGAAGCTTTCCTACGATCGCTGGACATCCCTTGGTGTCGGGATAGATGAAGGTCGTCTTGTTATAGTAGAATACCTACTGAATGAAGGAGCAGATATTAATGCGTGTGGTATTGGAGGTATTACAGCTCTACATATTGCATCACATCATGGTGATATTGAGAGTGTTAAGTATCTTATTAACAAAGGAGCAGAGTTGAATAAGAGAAGTAATGAAGGCTGGACAGCCCTTAGCCTTGCTTCATATGAAGGTCATCTTGACATTGTACGAGTTCTTGTAGATGCAGGGGTACAGGTAGAACTTGACAAAGCTAATATTAAAGGCAAGAACCCTTGTATTTGGCTGTAGTACAAGGACATTGGAATATTGTCGACTATTTTGTGAAGGAAAAAGCAAATGCCAAAGAGTACGATGAAGAAAATTTTACACCTCTTCACCGTCCTGCATCATGGACTGACCAACTTGAATTTGCGAATTACCTGGTAAGTACATTGAATGCGAGGTGTCGGTAGGCACAGTCATGAAAGTAGGGGACCATCTGTAATTATGGTCTGCCAGTCTTTAAGTGTAGTTGGCGTTTATAATAAATTGAAGAAGTTTATACTCTTGTTTTTTTTCTTCGGAAAACTATATTCAATCAATAATTTCCATAATTATGCTTGTGCAATATTCTTGATTTATAGTTTAAAAATCCACTCTGAAAAAAAATCAAGTGATCACTGAATTGAAAATAGAGTAAAATGTCCCCCTTTTTTTATAGATAGCACTCTAAAATGAATCGATATTCTCTCCAAAATGAGTGATCAATGACGTGATTCCATGGTTAGTGAAAATAGAGTGAAAATTCACTCCGTTTTAGAGTGCATAACGGTATTGTTTTACTTTTATTTTCGGCTGAAAAACGTAGCTTATAGAATACGGGCCCTGGTGGCGGATTTAGGGTGACGCAGGGGAACCCCTCCCCCCGCCTTCTCCGCGCCAAACCAAATCTAGCGAAAATACCCTTTTTTTTCTTTCCTCTTCTTTTGTTTTACTTCTCAGCAAACTTTGAGACCTACGCTCTCCCTACCTCCTGGATCAGTCAGTTTACACGGTGACTCATCCATCGATTTTCTTTCAAAAGTAAGGTCTTTTACTGTTCAAAGTAAGGTCTTTTACTGTTCGAGGTCATTCTCCCTCCCACTCCCTCCCACACTGTTTTTCAAAGTGAGAAATTCTGTGCGTTGTTTTGTAATATAACGTATAAGAGGTATAATTAGTTTATGAAACCTGGTAACAGTTTTGGAAATTGGCCTCTGCCGTATTCTTGTTTTCTCTCTCTCAAGAAAGCGTGATTGACCTGATAAGTTGAGTTCTGGTCAAGCGATTATGTTGTTAGAGAAACTGTATGGAAGCAACTGGGAAAGTTTGATCATGTAGTACATAAGAATTAATGTATCCTGTGAGGTTTTCGAATCATCAGAATGATGATTTCTTAAGAAGTCCAGCTATTTTGTCCCATTGATAAAACGGTTACATTGACCCTGATATTAGTCGTATCCGTCAGGCAGCAAGATATTTTAGGAGGAGCGCTTTAAATTGATGCAAATGCTGCTGCCCAACAGTGAATATATTGTGTAATCATGAGTGTAATATGGCCTGCACTTCCGAGCTGGTATCCAAAAAAATTGAATAGGCAAAATGAGGAATTGTAACTCCATACTGAGTTGCATGGCTATGGAGATTGTTTTAATACACATTCAGCTTTAGTGTGATTTAGATAACAAGTCCAACGATAATAAAAGAAAAATGCCATTCATCTCACAAAAAAGTCGTCATTTCTTGAAATGAAAACGAACTTCATAAACCGAGATGTGGGAGGGGTGCTCCAAAGGTAGGTCACAGAACGTAATAACGTAATTGACTTTTGAGTGATACAGAAATACATGTATGTCTTTTTTCCGCTTCATGTTATATTCTTTTCTTAGAATCTGTAGCGTGCTTTTAAAGTTGGAGATTATTATTTCCTTTATCACTTTAACAAAGTCTGGCAGAAAGCCCGTCTTTCATCCGGATCCTTATGAACTCAACATTCAGGGGCAATATAGTGAGCCTCTGCATTTATCTAGTCCTACTGGACCCCAACAACACAGTCAGGATGATCCAACAAACAGCACAAAAGAAGTGAATCTTATTCGTCTCCTAAGTACAGCATCGAAGTTCGGATTCCCCCAGACGAAGCATACAAGGCAGGAGATGTGGCCGTAGAGGCATTGACAACAACTCCGCCTCATCTCGCGTTGAATAAGAACGAAGTTATCATCTCAGTTGGGCTGAAAGTGTCACCGTCTGATCGTACGTTCAGCACTCCTGTGAAAGTAACCCTTCCTCACTGCGCTTTCTTCACCACATCAGAAGAGGCTAAGCTCGTTGTCTACACCCGAAAAACAGGTAAGAATGAGAAAATGGATGAATTTACAAAAACTTTTCACTTGAACTTTATGGTAGTATAGAGTGATGTTTTTTCTTTATTTTCAAAAGATTCTGATAGTTTCTTGGCCATCCCTTCTACGACCCATGGAATCCCACGATGTGTTGTAAGACAACATGACCTTGATCTCTACATCGACCACTTCTCAGAATGGTGGATTATTGCCCTCATTACAAGGGTGTTCATCGGCAAGCGTATCGTCTGTACGCCATACGTTCCTAGGTCAATTTACAGGAATGTTGAAGATCTGCTATACCTTTGTATCACAGATGACAACAACAGAAATCAAGAGGTATTTGTAAGAAATTATGTAACTTTTTTTAAAACTTCCTATTGCGTCATGCACTAAGATTGTATAATAAGTTTATAGAAATGATATTTACAACGGCAAGAACAACGGAATGGAAATTATTTTGTAAATCCCCATAAAACAGATTTGTTTGGCTTTGCTGAGCCACTGCCAAGAACTAAATGAATAAAAGATGATGTAATGTGACGATAACGATAAAAGTGGTCACACCTGAACGATGAAATCCGATCGTTTGGGGTTCATCAAACGGACGTCTCATCATTGCTCATGGTAGGAGTATAATCTTTTGCTGATAGATGTTATCTCTGAGGTTTGTCCTAAAAAACGCTCTCCGAACGACTCCAACGAGACAATAAAATCATTGAGGAGGCTTATTAGAATAGATCTTTGAGGTCTGACCTTCAACAACGATTTCCAATTCACTTTACCACATAAACAGTTATGGGGGGGGGGGGCGATTTGGTAACAACGATTTATCCTTATCGCTATCGTTGAGGTGTGGCTAACCCTTTACATCTATAACCATCGATCTCTAACTTTCATGGATAGAGATTGATGGCACGTACATTGCATATGCATGCACTGCTCTCTCTCGTCGGTGGCGCAAGTCCTGTCAAGCGATTTATATAGTTATAATCTTGGAATATTTATGTATAATTCAGATAGAAACGAACTTCCCAATGTATTTTATTCAATATTTTCAAAGAATCTCAATATTCATCAGTACGTACCCTACTAGGTCTGCCGGGCTTTTTCATCTACCAAGAACGAGAACATTGATTTCAAATAAAACGTTTATATTTACTGGGTCAAAACTCTGGAACTCTCTCCCAGATCCAATCAGAAATAAAGCCACACATTTTAGTTTCAGTAGAGGGTTTAAAAAACTTTTACTTCAAAAGTACAGTTCATCTCGGAGTTAAAGTCATTTTTTTGTTCTTTTTTCTAGTGCAGTTCTGCCTTTGTTCTGTCTTGTTTTTCTTGATTTTTGCCTGTCTTTTTTTTTTCTTCTTTCCCCTTTTTTCCCCTTTTCTTTCTTTCTTTTTCTTGTTTTGTCCTGTGTTGTCCTGTCCTGGTTTTGTCCTGTTCTGTCTTGTCAGTTTCTTGTTTTTCTTGACTTTTGTTTGTCTTTTTTCTTCTTTCTTTCTTTCTTTGTCGTGTTTTGTCTTGTGTTGTCCTATCCTGGTTTTACCCTATCGTGTCTTGTCCTGTTCTGTCTTGTACTATCTTGTCAGTTTCTTGTCCTCTGAGTTCTGTCTTGTCATTTGTTCTTTAATGTACAGCATCTTGCTATGAAAATTTTCATCATTATTGATACAGGATTTATGACTATTTAATTAATTATGTTGTTATGAGAGATATGCCAATATATATATATATATATATATATATATATATATATATTTCATATATGTATTTCACTTTCAATCTTCCATGTTATAAAAGATAATTATGTTAATGTTATATTTATTCTTGGGAACCTACACAAACAAGCTATGCTTTCCAGTAGGTTCCTTTTTCATTTCATGATTTTGTACTTTGTAAATCATATTGTTTTGTATTTGGAAAAAAATGAAAATGAAATAAATCTTGCATCAATCAATCAATCAGTCAAAAAAAAAAAAAAAAAAAAAATCGCAACCCGGTCCACGTTCTCTACAATCATTCACCCAATGAACACTCTGTGGCCTCACAAAAATCTATTGTGCAACCTGGATTTTCATTTTACTCACTCAGACATCACTAATGTAAGAAAGGAACCAAATAAATGACACTTACACAGTATCTGCAGTTAAAGGAAACTTTATTCTCACAGTTCCAAAACATACAACCTTTAGCAACGGCAGCTCAACACGGACTTCCGAACAAAGCCTCGTGTCTCATTGACACGGCCGGACAATATAGAAACAATAAAAGCACCGCCCTCTACAGTTCTAGGGCTAAACTCAATTTCTTTACAATATTATATACATTTTTTTTTTCTTCAATATACACATGCAGGAAAATAATACAATAAAGCAATAACTGTACTGAGTGTTAAGAAGTTCAAAACTGCCTTGTTACTGGTGAATATGAGTTTTCAGTGAACTAAACTTGATATTAGAATAAATGTCATTTGTTGTTAGGGCATAGCTGGATACAAGATTGCCTTCCGAGAGACACAATTCTTCGTAAAATGGCGATATGGAGATCTTGTAATAACCTACTGTAGGGACAACGGAGACATATTAAGCACCAAGGTATGTTCTCTTTATATATAATGGAGCATATTATAAAAGTTCCCTGATCGGGGATATCCCAGTTAGACCAACTTCCCACGATACCGACAGCAAGTCCAACTAGACCCACAGTTCAAGGAACCGAAGGAACCAATAAATACATAAGGTTGGATAAAAATGGAATATGAAAAAAGGGGAAACGTCAGGTAACCATAAATTATGAGGAAATTGATCTAAAAGATTAGAGAAGGAACAAAAAAGAAACTTAATAATCATCTCGTGGGCCGTCGGTCTAGTAAACACTCAGAAAAGTTGTCAGAAGGACCTCTAGACCATCTCCAGTCTGGTAGGCTGTAGATCATTCAAAAACAATGTATATGACAACTAAAGTTCCGTGACAGGGATATTGATGTTCAGTATAGTATATTAGTTAATTAGGCAATTAAAAAGCATTTCTTTTGTTATCAAAATATACTTAAAGACTTAAAGCCGTAGGTCCCCTGCTTGCTGGCTCACAAGCATACACATGCTTTCTTAGCAGTCAGGTAAAATAAACCATCAAAACTTTTTTTTGGGTATATCTTTTAAAACATTTTTCATACCCTACGCCAAATGAGAAGGGTCTATTTCAGACTCCATACAATTTAGTAGAATGTGACTGCAGAAAAGAAAATTGACGTATTTACGATGTAATGTGTATGGACATAAAATTACCTTTATAGTATTATTCTGAAAATAATGTAATAATTTGAAATATAGAATATGAAAATGGGCGCTTAATATTGGAGTTAGGATGCCAGCATATGATTTAGAAGTATATCATTGTCAAAACTCCCATATCTGTTCTCTTTCACAGAGCTTACCGGAAAGCACATTTTATTACTTGACCGATCAGGCTGAACCATTCCCTTTGGATACTGGAGAAGATGTTGGACAACGGAGCCTAATCGAGTTCAATTTAACGCAAAACTTGTCAAAGAATATTCAATTCTACATCGATATCAGTGGTAAAATCATCAACTAAATTCAACGTTTGTCAATCATGGCCCAACCAAAAAGCCAACCAGTCCTGTAAAATACAATGCAGGGTGGACTACATCAATTATTTCAAAACAATGCGGCAATAATTGTTTAAAAAAAAATATATATTTATCGTAATTATTCTGACACTTTCAAAAGAATTCATGATAACTTAATAGATTGGAAAACTGCTTGTCGAGCTAATGAATCAATCGTCTCTGAAATAGATATGACCTTCCAGTATGGGGAATTCTTTGATAAAAAGTGATATGTGTCAACCTCCTCTTCGTAGAAGCGGTGAGTGGGGCCCAACGGAGTCTCAATGGCACAACCGTCGATTCAAGAGGCTTAATTTTAGTGTCGCTTTCTCTGTTACCTATACTGTATTGGGTAGGGGTGCTAAAAGCCATTGATTACCAAAGATTGCGAACGTACATACTTATTCTATACATAACCTAAAATAAATTACTACGAATAATATCAGTAACCAGGTTATACCTATATATTTTTAAAGTTTTGGTATGATTGAATTTTATATTTCTTTAAACGGCATTATTCTAGATAACAGATCAGGTAATGTTTCTGTGCCTCTCGAGACTCTCGGAGCATCAGCTGAATCCGGAACAACGTAGGTTTTATCCGTTTTGAAACCTATAAAACATATCTATTTTCTAAATCTTAAAAAGACATTTATTCATTCTCTTGATACAATTAAAAGGTATTGAAGCTAACTTATTTGCACTCACTGTTCACGCAAAAAAACCCCAAAACTCTGATGAATAATTCATATCAAGCAGTATTATAACTGTAGAGAGTTTATTAGTAGGAGATGGCATATTTTAGTTTAATAGCAAGTACATTTTTTCACAGACTAGGCCCTCTATTTCTCTGCCCACATAGTGGTAGAAGGTTGTCCGAATTAACAGCACATCTGCCTGAATAGATCATCCGCCAGTTCCCTTGATTTTATGGATAGATGAGCTGTACTTCAAGTACAGCACACGTTGTAATTTTGTTAATTTCACTTATTATTCTTTTATTTACTTTTTAAAATTTCTTTAAATATTTGTGCCAAATGTTTTCAAAATCTATATGATGAATCTTATTCAAATATGCTTCAACGTAAATTTATATCCTTACTGACGTCAAAAGAAAAGAAGTTTGTATCGTGAAGACATCAAGACGCCGTTTTCCTACAGTTTGTTAAGCCTAATATTTTTAAATGGAATTTCTTGTTTTTAATAAGTCAGTTATTTGTTTTAAAGAGGTAAAGCAACAATCCAACATAGGGTTAAGGTTAGTCGTCACCAGTTTACTGATCTTCTGTTATACCGTTATGTCCTTTTCAGCGTAATGCCATATGTTAAACGATCGTCGGGGTTAAATGTCTAATTATTTGGTCAATAATTTCAGTGTGGCTGATGACGAAGAGGTAACAGATGAATGTATTCTGAAGCTATCGAAGCGTCTCCCGCCTAATCTGTTTTCCGATGTCCATGTTGCCCTTGGAATTGACTACGCCATTGCTGAAGGTATTAGGGACAAGTCAACAGATGTATATGTACAGTACTTTCATCTTTTCCAGAAGTGGAAAGCTGAATCACCGAGGACGGTGAAAGACTTGTTGAAGGTTCTCGACAAATCCGGAGCAGGAGGTCTCGAGTTATAGTAGGCCTTTTTTAATCATAAGGCAACATGCAAGTTTAAGGACCGTCACCATGATTACATAGTGTCTGAACTGTATTAAAAGTTACAGTGTTTTTTTTATTTGAAAACTAAGAGAGGACTCCGTTGCAATTTATAGATGATATTATATGACTGACAAACCTGCCAAAAGCTTGTTTCATTATCTTTCATAGCAGTTGAGTTGTTATGCAGGTTTGGTGTAAAAATGTCAGAGGTAAAAATGTCAGAGGTAAATATGTCAGAGGTAAAAATGCCAGAGGAAAAATGTATAAGGTAAAAATGCCAGAGGAAAAAATGTTAGAAGTAAATATGTCAGAGGTAAATCAACTTATCACCCAGGGCCAACTGAATAGAACTATTTATGGAAACTAATCTGCAAATTTGAAACATATTTAGGGAACTCTGGATAAAAAATTGTGATATTTCTCAATATTTTGTGTTTGTTTGAGTCAGTGGCGTAAATCCTACACACACACATACACCCCACACACACACACGCACACATAATGCATTGTATTCACATGTAATTCTAAATTTTCTGTACACTTATTAAAAAAAACATCGATGCTTCATTCTGAACTCCAAATGAAGACTGTGCACAATCATTCAGTCAGTCACAGAAAAACCTTTAAAAATCTTAAATTTCTCAAAATGTTAAGAAATGAGGGTGTAATGACTGCTACCCCACCCCAACTTTCGCCCATGCTATTAGTACTAATTTTCATGTGTATTTGACTGTAAAGTGTTGAGAATCGAATGAGTCTAAGGAAACTTTCCTAAATTACCACTCGTTCTACGTTACTTTTTCTCAGATTTAGATTTCGCATTCACCCTGAAAGGCCAGTCATGACATTAACATATCAAAATAAATACAAGCAGAACATCTTTACCCCTCGCGAAACATTTTATTACAAAGTTCAAGTAACACTTTGCGGCCAGTTGACAGACCTACGTCCATCAAAACTGGAAACAACCATATCAAAACTGTTCTTCACGAACAACAACTGGTAAACGATGATTATCTAGTCCAGTAGTTTGCCATGTGCTTTCGCCTGTGTTGTAACTTAGTTAGTTTTGAAAAGCAGAAGATGTAAAAAAAAAAATCCTTTTTTTAAAAATTGATTGATTGATTGATTGATTGGATTTTATTTTATTTTTCCATGCATCAAATACAAAATAACATTTCAACATAATAATAAACAGTTGTCGCATGGGAGGGGTTAGTCATAAGCCTAAGGCTTGAAAGTAACGCCCTCGAGAAATGAAAAAGCCCCATTTTAATATGTAAAAATTGTATACATGTGTATATTATTTATAACAATTTCTTAAATGGGGTTCAAAAATAGTAAAGAGCGTGTCATGATTACATACTTATCAAATGTCAGTCGTTCATCGAGATAAATACAGCACAATAAAATAAAACTGTACATTGTAAATTCTACTGTATTGTTAATACAATAAGCGGAGTTCGAATGGGAAGAGGACAGAGACGAGACCAAAATAATGATAAGCTTTGTACCATGTTGTAAATAAGAAATTTGAAAATGCACTGTTTTGAGGCCTGTCAAACTAAACTGTTTTTCCTAATTCAAGATGCATTTGTTTCATGTAGTACATTTATCCTACGATGTGTTGTGAATAATTGCTAGAAAATCAAGTACGTGTGGTGAGTAAACGTAGGTAGACCCGATGGCTAGTCATACGAACCTCTGCAAAGTGCGCGCTTCTCTGGAATGTGATTGGGCGGTTACCCTTTGATGTAGCATGGGCGGCTGTTTCCTCGACGTGTTTGGTTTGACATCAGACACTCAACAATGTGGAAACGTCGGAAACATACATGAGGATTAAGGGCATGTACGGTTGGATTCCGCCGTGCTGGGTCTGCAGCGAAGTCACACCGACCCATGGAAGTCATTAAATCGTTCACTTCTTAATGCTCATGTTGGGAGAATTGAAAGAACGAAAGAAAAACTAAACAAAAGTAAAAGTAAAAGGAAGAAGAGAACGAAACATAAAAAAGGCTTAGTATTAATACACTTGTCAGTTTCCAGATAAATCTACAAGCATATACACTCTTAAATATATCACGATTTAATCAGGCGGCATAGTAATTTAATTGTACATTTTGTGATAAAAGCACCAAATTGGTAGTATAAGCAAAATTGGCTATTTGGCCACTTTGGGGCCCGTTGTGCCCATATTTTTTTTGATGGCCGCAACTTGGGTACATTTTACACTAAGTAAGGGATATCAATTCTCAAGTAGATGTAATCAGATATATCACAATGAAATGCAAAAATTTTCAGGCCCCCTTCCCCCAATCTATAAAAATGTATTTTAGGTGCCCATTTGATTTCAAAAGAAGGCCCAAATGCATTAATTTAAACAATGGTAAGACCCCGAATCTTACAGCAACAAATCTGGCACACAGGTAGATGGATATGTTATAAAAATAATTGGATATTTGGCCACCTTAAATTCGGCCCCTGAGGCCCATTGTGCCCACTTTTTTAAATGCCCACCATTCGGCACACGCCTCACTCAGTGAGCGATATCAATTTTCATGTAGTGTAATCAGATATAATATCGCATTGAAATGTTAAACTTTCAGCACCCCAAATCTATTGTGTCTATTGTGTCTTTAAAAAAAAAAGGGGGGTAGGCAAATGCAATGATTTAAACATTGATAATACACCAAATCTTTCAGGATCAAATATGGCACACAGGTAGATGGATATGTTTTAAACAGAACTGGATTTGTGGCCACTTATAATTTGCCTCTGACGCCCACGATGCCCATTATTTCAAATAATACCACTTGGGTACATGTCCTACTCGATGAGGGATATCAATTTTCATTTAAGTGTAATCAGATTTATTGAATTGAAATTGAAAACTTTCAGGTTTCAAAAAATCTATTCAAATGACTTTTAGGTGCCCATTTAGAAAAAAAAAGCCCAAAATGCATTGATTTAAACATTGGTAAGACACCGAATCATACAATATGTTTAAAATTCTTCAAAATCTTATAAAGTCTTATTTTAGGTCATTGAGTTTACAGTTACTAATGAATTATATCAAACTGTGGTCAGGATATTGTCATCGGCTATGAAATTGACAAATTATGAAGCACAGGTGCCCACTTTGACAAAAGGGCCCAAAATACACAAGTTCAAAATCAAGATTATTAGAATGTTTGTGTATATAACTAAAGAGTAAAAGGTGTCCATTTTAATGTGAATTATTTCGAAACGTGCAGTCTTTTAATATTTTAAGGCCTCGAAATTTGCTTTCTTAGGTGCCCATTTTTTTTTTTAAATAGAGGCCCATTTTATATGGTGGAGGCATGATGGCTCAGTGGTAGAGCAATGGTCTCGTAATGGGAGGTTTCGGATTCGAAACCAAGTCAACATGCTAATGCCCTTTCGTAAGACGTTAATACTCATTAACAAATCCTTCGGATAGGACTTGAAGCCGTAGGTCCTCTTTTTGCTTCTTTACAAGCATACATATGCTTTCTTAGCAGTCAGGTAAAAACCTGTCAAACAAACAATACAATTCATGCATAACTGTCAACTCCGTGTCTTTCAGTGATATGAATTATCAAAACGGCCCATTACACTAGAATTGGCACCTTAACCACTTTATTTTTCTGAGTTTAATGGGCCAAGAAATTTTAGATATCCATTCTCCTTACCTTATGACACTGAAATGAAACTTGATTTGTCCGATGATATCATGATACCCATTATTTGACCTTTTTCGATATTGGACATATATAAGATATGGGCACCTAAACCATGTTTTATGATTTCTTTAGGCCTTGGAATTTTAGATATGACTAGAACGTTGTATATTAAACCTTAATTTGATATGTATATCAATTCAATTTTGGACCCAAAATACAGGAAAAATGCCCTGTGATGGTCATTTTGAAAATTAGGCACAACGGGCCCCCAGGGGTCAAATTGTAGGTGGCCAAATAGCCAATATTAGTTTTAACATATTTTCTTTACCTGTGTGCAAAATTTGGTGCTTTTATCACAAAATGCACATTTGGGGTGAACAATGGCGCTATGCCGCAGGACTAATTTTACTTTATCAAATAAGATAAACCTTTGTCATTTCAACTTTTGATTTCCTAGTATGATATTTTTACCTCTGACATTTTTACATCTGACATTTTTACATCTGACATTTTTACCTCGAAAATTTTTACCTCTGATATTTTTACATATGACATTTTTACCTCTGACATTTTTACCTGGCACCGTGATGCAGGCCTAGCTTTCCTGTCAGATAATTGTTTTTGTGATAATTAAAAAAAAAATGAATTGTCTTATCTCAATGAAATAATAAAAGAAATTGTTCATGCCTGTTATACTTTTTTTTTGTAATAGGCCTATATATCAAATGGATTATCGTAATATTTGGATAAAAGAAGAAAATTGTTCGTGAATGTTGAATTCGTGTTTACGTGATTGGAAGTACCGTTAAAGTTTACTTAGACCACGTAGACCGGGCTCCTAAATTGCTATATTTTGTACCTCGTAAATTAGATATTAAGTACTTTTGCTTTTTACTTTTAATTAATATTGCTTCTTTTTCTAAGTAATTGGTGACTTATGAAATGAATAAATAATATCTTTGACTCAACTGCATATGTATTTGTTATGTCCCCAGTATTCCTCTGGTTTCGTAATACTAATATTATACTTACGCCAGGTCCGATCGATATGTAATAGAGTCCTGCTTTTTATTCTCTAACAACAGTCGGCTTTTGTCATACGCATAAAAGGTATTCTTCATGTACATTTTGTGTGTAGTGTGGTACGTAGTGAGAACTAGTATGTAAATGTATTGCACAATTTGCTGTTCATACCATTATTCAAATTTCATATTAGACTCTACTTCACTCTTTTGTGAATGAGAATCGTTCTAGACATAACAAGAGCATGGACCAGTTTTCAGTTTTTGCTGTAGACAGGGACAGATTGTAATTCTTTTGACCAGGCATAGAGTCCTTTTGAAAATATGTACAAGGCTGTGTCTTTCATTGTAAGAACATATTTCACTCGAGAATGAATGTGTATGTGTCACTAATGTCGACTTTATATGTATTTGTGTATTTATTTTGTCCGAATATAACATCAATAATCAGAATAATAATAATAGTAAAAACATGACAAAGATAGAACAATATATATCATGTGTAACATCAGCAACAAAAACAAAAATTGATCTCTTTCATAAAATATGCATTATCAAATTATGTACAAGTAGTGTAAGGTGATGAGAAATATATATATATATATATATATATATATATATATATATATATATATATTTATATATACATTATATGAAATGTGAATTTCGATGGTGTTTTGTAATAATGTTATTAGAGCCTGTACATAATTTATTAATAACGACAAATATAATTAATTATTTTGTATTTACATAGACATGTGTATATATTATTTATTGATAAATATTTTCACACAATGTATATTCTGTACAATATAATATGCAGCTGTATATTATTGTTATAAATATGTATAATAATATTTCTTTAACTACTAGTGCAATATCTAAAACACTTATAACATCACGATGTATAATGCCTACATAGTCATTACACAAAATCATGACATTGGACGAATCCGTTTTATACCAAAGCCTCCTCTCTCGAAATAAACCGCAGTATGATGTTATACCGTGAACTGCAATTACTCATCCCAGTCAAGGCAACAATGCTAAAAATGCTGTATAATTATATTCTTTGTTTCAGTTTACATCACTACAAGCACTTTGAACATCACGCAAAAGAAAATCAATGTCCTCATTTCCATGCATAGTAATATATGTTCTTCTTTTCATATTCTAAATAATTTGAAGAGGATTTATTGCAAGTACTACATTGTACATTGGAGATATGTATCTATCAAAACTAATCAGTAAAAACGGATTATGTTTATAGCACGTGTTTGCCGCGAACTTTGCGAAATCGAAGAAATATCTTGGTAATGTGCATATCTAGATTAATCTTTATAGGAAAAAAAAATAGAAATGCACATGTATAGTTCTATGCACAAATAGACATAAGGTGAGCCCTTCTTGTCTGTATTGTTGCATTGGCGCTGTGGTGTTTGCCTTTTTTTTTTCAGAATACTTTCTTCACGCATAGGCCGAAGTGAGAAAATATCCGACGTATATATATATATATATATATATATATATATAAATTTCATTAGATACCTACTTAGGGCGAAAATACGTGGTAAAAAAAATGCAGCGAAAGGGGGAAATCGACTGTAAGGAAAAATATGCATTTCTCCTTTACGTTTTGAACTAGACTTTCTGACCTTGCCTGCCATATCACAACCTGTAACTTCGCTTTCACAGTGCTATATTGAGCGTCCACCGATATGAGGACCCTTCCATTTTTAAAAAAATGTAGGGTAGCCTTATGCATGCATCTCAAATTTCCGGGTTCATATTGTGCCATGGGTAAAATATGTGCTGTTTGAGGAAATGTCTTTTATCATATCCTTTATTATGTATAAACAGGTTTATATAAATTTTCTCCTTTGCTATGCTTTTTTTATCATTTCCCCTTTTAGGGCGAATTAGTGGTATATACTCCGTGGTCTAATGGTTAAGGCATTGGTGTTCTAAGCCAGTGACCCGGGTTCGATTTCTGGCGGAGACATTTTTTCAACCTTTGTAAAAATTCCAAAAAGGGAGGATAGCTATGGGGAACTTTGATTTAAGCTACGCAACCATTATTCTGTCATTTGATTTGATTTGTTCTGATTTATTTATTTCTCCGTTTTAATATAGTCATGCATGATGATACATATTGATTTAATGTTTAAACATAAAACAATTTAATAACTTTGTATATATCAAACTAACATTACAAAGATAAGGGCATTAAAAGAGTTCAAAAATAATTTACACAAACTCATCATTATTGACCTAACGTATACAATTAAACGGAGGGGCATGCTAAGAAAGCAATGCTTGTATGATGCATGCCCCAAATACTTAGTTACATCGCAGAATTCTGGTCAAACAAATTATAACAATCGAATAAATAGTGGCAAAAATTACAGACAAATTTACGGTATGCCTACACTGTAAAAAAATTTGCCCTTTTTTCACAGTTATTTAGTTTTCCACAGTTTTTTTATAACGGGAAATAAGGATATATTTACAATAAGATTATGTAAATTTACAATAAAATTATATAAATATATGCTTATTTCCGGTAAACCAGCAAACTTGCAGTTGTTTTACAGGAAAAGACTGTAAAATTGAAATAACGGCAATAACGTGTAATTTCAAGGGCTAAAAAACCTGTAGTTTTACAGTTATTTTTTACTTTGTACATTGGTAAAGAGGGGGAGAGTTGTAAAATAAGAGACCGGAAATAGAAAGGAAGAGAGATTAGGAGCAGGAGAATAAACAGGGTCGTTAGGCACGCGTTCACAGGAAAACATGAAAAAGTTGTATATATTTTTGGTATTATTTTTTTTTTTTCTTTGTTGGTATTAGACTTAACCTGTTTGCAGAGTGTATAGACTGAGTAGATGTCTTTTAAGTTTGCGTTTAAATTGTTAAGAGTAGGGGATTCTTTAATTTCTTTATTAAAAAGAGTTCCATGGAAC
Organism: Heliocidaris tuberculata; assembly: GCA_025618425.1. NCBI lineage: Eukaryota > Metazoa > Echinodermata > Echinoidea > Camarodonta > Echinometridae > Heliocidaris > Heliocidaris tuberculata. The sequence continues at coordinate 32,089,631 of CM046842.1, read as the reverse complement.
CTGACAAAAAAATAAAGTGTTTTGTGCAATTGAATTGAATTGAAATTAACATTTATTTCCTTCTCGTCAGGAACAGTGTAAAATAAAACGAGATAATACATTTGTAACATTGCTGTCAACATATAGTACAATATACATAGTAAATAATTCAAAGAACAGAAGGAGGCGAAAACCCGAAAAGCAAAGCTTGTGTTGGGAAACGCCCGTAAAAAATTAATACAAGTTACTGAAAGAATATTACATCGAGCACTGAAGAACATAATACGTGGATGAGAGAGAGGAAAAGACAGTATATAGAGAAAGGACTTAAAAGAGAGTCAGGCATTTTGGACTATTGTGTCTATGATGGCATCACCAGAGATTCAGTATACATACATATATATACAGGCAGCATACATATAGATACAGATACATATCATTAAAGATGAGCAAAGAACAGCAGCAATAACATCGTCCGACAACACTGTCCCAAAGAGTATACAATGTTTACCATAGGCGGCGGAAACATCGCGCGCCCGGACATTGGAAATGTGTGTGTGTGTGTGTGTGGGGGGGGGGGGGGACCCTTTGTCCGCAAACAACAAAAGGTCCCCCCCCCCCCCCCCCCCCACACCGTCCGAGCGCGACGCTTCGCTTCGCCTGAATGTTACATAATACAATGAAAAGGATTTGACCGACCTAGCAACAGCTGAGGCACGTACGTAATAATAAAAAGAAATAAGCGGTGATACAACATGTCATTTTTTTTTTTTTTAATTTTTTTTTTAAATACTACAAGAAGGTATAACTTCAGTTTCAGATATAAATACAAAAAGGGGATTAGCTAGAAATGAGATACATTTTTGCCTTACGGGAAAAAGTTTGCAAGGAAAGCGACTTCTGCAGGCTGGATGGTAAGGTGTTCCAAAATTTTGGCCCAGAGTATCGAATATCGTATTGAAATCTTCGAGTTCTATGTTTAGGTAGATGAATGTGGGCAGCGCCTCTTGTATTATACCTATGAATTTCCGAGTTACAGTGAAAGTGGATAAGAACATTAAATTGCGCTGGAAAGATGTTGTTCATGCTTTTTTACATGAAAATACCCTGTTGATGCAAATTAATATCACTGAATTTCAGAAATTTAGTTCCTTTAAAAACGGGACCAGTGTGGGATCGATAGTTTATTCCAGATATTATACGAATGATCTTCTTCTGTAATAACATAAGCTTTTGAATTTTTGACTTGCAGGAATTAGCCCAGAAAAGATTACAGTATGAAAAGTATGGGAGTATAAGAGCACAATATAGCATACGTAGAATGTGATTGGGTAAAAGATATTTAAGTCTGGATATAATGCCAATGTTTTTGGACACCTTACTTTCAACTTCATGAATATGGTATTTCCATGACAAGGAACTATCTAAATAAACACCAAGAAATTTGACTTTATCTACCCTTGGTAATATGACATTATCAAGAACAATACTGAAATCATTGAAATCTGTATTCTTTCCATTGTGAAAAATCATATAATTACATTTCTTTACATTTACAGAGAGTTTATTAGCTTTAAACCATTCACATATGTATATAAGACCTGCATTTACCGTATCACCAAGAGATTTCAAGTTTGAATCACTGAGAAATATGTTTGTATCGTCTGCGTACAGTATGAAGGATAACTCATCAGCTGATTTATAAATATCATTTACATATAATATAAATAACAATGGGCCAAGAAGACTACCCTGTGGAATTCCGCACGTTATAGCCTTAAACTCCGAAACAGAAGATTGATACTTAGTACATTGTAATCGATTATTTAGATAGCTGGCGAACCATTTATGAGCTATACCACGTATTCCATAATGATACAGTTTAGATAGTAAAATGTTGTGATTAATCGTATCAAACGCTTTTGACAGATCTATTAAAACACCAATTGCAAATTCATTTTCTTCAAAAGCATCTATTACTTTACTAGAAAGACTGGTAAGAGCCATACATGTTGAATAATCCCTCCGGAAACCATATTGATTTTCATAAAGAATAGAATATTTATCAAGAAATGCAAGGAGTGTTCTTGTTAAAGCTAAGTGGTAAACATTGCCTTGTCTCGTTGGATATTTATGTACTGTTTTGTTCTTTCGAAACGTATCGTTAAAAATAGCAGGGACGTCATTTTTACCTAATTTATACATGAATTGGCCTTGCTGGAAATGATAAACATCCTTCACTTTGAATTAGTTATTTTCAAAAAATAAAATATCCGTATGAGATCTTTAATTTGCATGAAAAATGATTCTTAGAACTTTTTTCTTGAAGAAGAAGTATTCTGTTAAATTGTGCTTGTGCTGCACAAGCCCATGCTAATATATCATAATTTATGTATGGTAATACCAAAGTATAATACAATGTGAGTGGAGTGGGAGAAGGACGAAAATATTTCAGTTTGTTAATGACTCCAGTGTTTCAGAGATTGTTTTACATAATGTTGTCAATATGCGGTTTCCAGGATAATTTATTGTCGATTAGGACCCTAAGAATTTAGTTTTTAGATACTTTTTGATGACATTGTTATCGAAAATGATGTTACTGGGAAGATAATTAATTTTATTACTAAAAAGCACATAAATGGTCTTCTGCTGGTTAAGAGTTTATTATCCTTGATCCAGTCTGTTACTTGTATATGTTCGGTGTTTAATATTCTAAGAAGTTCATTAGCATTTTCATGAGAAAAAGAAAGTTGGATTTATCGGCAAAAAGAATAAATGAAAGAATATTCGAGGATTACTGAATGTCATTTATATAAATGATAAACAGAAAAGTACCTAGGATACTGCCCTCTGATACTCCATAGTTAACCGAAAGTGTACAAGAACAACGGTTGTCTATGTATAGATACGAATTGTACTCTGAGAGATAATTCGTCAACCATTCCTTTCCTTTCACATTGTATTTATTATAATGAGAGTTGCCAAAACTTTTGTAAATGTTATTTCCTTACACTTTTTTGCAAAGGTTGAAAAAAATGTCTCCGCTGGAAATCGAACCTGGGTGGTTGGCTTAGAACGCCAATGCCTTAACCACTAGACCACGGAGACGGGCCAGTGGTTTCGGCGACACCAGGTTCAGTTGACCGACAGATTGACATATCTTCAACCTCATTAATTAATTCCTTTGTCGGGGGCAGGTGAGTTCTGAACGAAGATAAGTCGCATGCCTTAGCTGGATCCAAGCGAATGCTTTGAGATACATGTATACATTAGAATAATTAAAAAAAATTGTAAGGAAATATCATATACAACAGCTTTGGCAACTCTCGTGGAAATAATATTATATTTTCACGAGAGTCATTTGCCAAAGCTGTTTTATATGTTATTTCCTTACAATTGTTTATAATTATAAGCTGTGGAACGTTATCCCAGACACAATAAAATACTCCGCATCTTTTGCCAGCTTCTCAAGAAAGATGAAAAAACATTTCACTTCATCTTATAAATAATATGGTTTAAAGACTTCCCCACCCTACATTGGGTCTATTCTCTCCCTTTCTTCTCTATGTTTCCTCGTGAATATTTCTCTTTTCCGTACTCCTTTTATGTTGCACCTCCATTCTCCCCCCTTTTCCCCTCTTCCCCCCTCTTTTTGTCTTTCTTTTTTTTTTTTTCTTTTTTCCCTCCAATCAAGCTCAGCGGTCTAGGAATGTTATCTTTTTCTTTTTTTGTATGTAGTTATTTTCTTTTTATATATTTATTATGTACTATTATGTATTATGCACTAAGAGCACCCTCGCCCCAAGCTTTTGCTTTTAGAGATGTGTCCTCCAAATATGTATGTTCCACATGAATGTATATTTTGTCATATTTTTGTTAAAAATACATGTATATTATTTTGTTCATATATTACTTTGTACACTTATATTGAAAAGTTGGAAATAAATGTCATTAAATCGACAAAAAATTCTAATGTATACGTGTATCTCAAAGCATTCGCTTGGATCCAGCTGAGGCATGCGGCTTATCTTTGTTCAGAACTCACCTGCCTCCGACAAGGGAATTAATTAATGAGGTTTGAGATTTGTCAATCTGTTGGTCAATTGAACCTGGTGTCGCCGAAACCACTGGCCCGTCTCCGTGGTCTAGTGGTTAAGACATTGGCGTTCTAAGCCAACGACCAGGGTTCGATTTCCGGTGGAGACATTTTTTCAACCTTTGCAAACAATTCAAAAAGGGAGGACAGCTCTGGGGAACTTTGAGTTAAGTTACGTAGCCATTATTCTCTCATTTTAATTTCTCACAATTATATTATTTCCACGAGAGTTGCCAAAGTCGTTTTATATGTTATTTCCTTACAATTGTTTATAAATATATATTATATAGCAAATATGTGTTCACAAATGTAAATTTGTAAATTGTATGCTTAGGGGAATACCTGAGCAATAATGTCCACAAACTTTATGAACAGAGATGTATATGTATAGTCGTCCTCAAAATTATTCATACCCTGGGAAAATTGGAGATTTTTGCATTTTTCGCAAAAATGAAAGGGGAACTGGATTTACTGCACATCACTTGAATACATTTAGTTATCATCTACAAATAAATGCTGTTTCTGATTTCAACTCGTTTGCATAACAATAGAAGAAGTAAGTTATCCAAATTTTGTGATGTTCAAAATTATTCATACCCTTGGTGATTTATTGCCTTTGTCGATAAACAAGAATTAAATCCTATGTGATTAAAGCTTGTAACCCTTCAGTACACTGTCACAATGCTTCTGGAGGTCTCTACTGAGATCACAGGCCAACACCTGGTATCCAATGGCTTAATTTCCTTGAGGATGTTGTCCGGAGATGCCTTCACCTGGTCTTCATTAAGGCATTCCTTGGATTTAAAGGAGATTTCATGTATACAAGGGGTGTAGTTATGGACTTAGTGGTTACGGGACTGTAATATGATATCTATATTTTCATTAAGTTTTTCATTTACGTTAATGACAATTTCGAGCTTACGATGAAGTAAAACACTCTTCCTGGGGGGAGGAGACCTTCCCTGGAGCCCTTCCCTGTTGTACTGTCTGAGAGGGGGTTCACCGTCATTCTTAGGTTCCATTCTCAATTAGAGTGCTCAGGAAGGCCATGTTAGTGATGTTTACGTCACTTCATGACCCTGATGCCTGCAGGTCACCATTGATTACAGTATGTATCCTTTGAGTTACACACCCCAAATTGACTTTTACCGTGCCATTTAAAAAAAACAAACATATTTTTAAAAATACTATCTTTGGTATGGTGCATGGGTACAAGCCTTGATATCACTGGGAACTAAATCTATACCATACTCTCGAACGGCCGCCTTCGGCGGCCTTTCGCGGCTTTGATGAAAAGATCATGCCAACCATTCTGAATTTGGTGGGGAACGTCAAAAGGACGTACTTGAGAAAATTGTTGGTTTAAAAAAGGTGACAGAGGTGATCATAAACATAATACACAAATAAATGCAGAAGAGAGTTTGATGTTGGATATAATTATGCATCTTTTCATAAAAAGAGGTCTATTATATAAATAGTGCATGCATGGTCAGTCATGCACTATACTGGATTATGTGCACGACCAACACTAAAGTATCCCGAGTGCAGTTTTGTTTGAATAAAAAATAGACCTGCACGAGGGATAATTTAGTATTTGGAGTTCATATAGTCCAGTAATGGTGCATAAAAAGAACATGCACTAATCATTATAGTAAATATACCCCTATATCTATTTGACACGGAATTCCCCGTGCAAAAATCCGAGTAATAGTGCACGCGTGCACTTTACCAAAAATTTTGCACGTCACGTGATGCGAATCAAACCAATCACAGTGCGTATTATACATACACTATTTACTATATGGTATTATATGCAGTTAACAGCATAATTATTCATATCCCTTGTAATTTTAAGTCTCATGTGTTTGTCTTAACAATGAAAGGCTGACTAGTGAAATTTTGTGAATTGTTTTATGTTATAGAATATTATTTGTGAAATTCTTTGTCACATGATCAAGTACATGAACATAAACCAGGACAAACCAATTTTTAATAAAAAACAAAATTGAAAAAAAAATCAAATCTTGGTAAGGGTATGAACAATTTGTTGTCATTCCGATTCCATGTAGGCCTATGTGTGTGTGTGTGTGTGTGCTTGCATGTGGGGGTGTGTGTGTGCGCGCGCACGCGTGTGTGTTGTTCTGAAGGCAAATTTGGCGATGTTTTAATTTGAAATATAAATAGATATATCAATGCTGATAAAAAATCCCCCCCCCAAAAAAAAGAAAAGAAAAATGTAAATACATTCCTTTTCTTTGTTTTGAACTTTTAGTGTTATTCTTTATTTTCTATTTGAAGTTTTTTTTTAAAAAGGGTGATTTTAATCGCGATTTAAATCAATGATTTAAATGGATTTATTTTGAATTGGCCAACCCTGCCTGAAGGTGATGAAATACATTCAAACATACATGAAAAGGCAGGCACAGACATAAACACCCCGACACGCAGTGACTCACAGACAAATACTTTCAAACGGTTTATTGCCACTTGGTCTACAGCCAGTTGGTCTAATAGCCAATCGGTCTAACATCATTCGGTCTAATATCAGTTGGTCTAATAACCACTTGGTCTAATCATCATTTCGTATAATTACCATTTGGGCTATAGTCAATTCGTTTCATAGCCATTTGGTCTAAAACCATTTGGTCTAATAACTATTTGGTCTATATTTGTCAGTCTAACCTCACTTGGTCTGTCATCATTTAGTCTACACCCATTTAGTCTAATAACCTTTTGGTCTAATTGTCATTTGGTCTAATAGCCGTCTGGTCTAATTGCAATTTGGTCTAATCATCGTTTCGTCTAATGACCAATTGGGCTAATTTCTTTAAAAAGAGGAGAAAAAAGTGACCTGATAAAGCATGGCACGAATTAATTACACGTGCTTTATAATTAATTATCTAGTGCATAAATTGATTGATTAATTAATCAATCGATTAATATTTTAGTGAATTTTCAATTATTGTTATATTGCACTTTGCTTTTGTTATTTGAAATTTGTGTTTATCTCTTTATTTCTTTAATCATTTCAAGGCTTTTAAAATGTTAGATTATGTGTGTAAAGACAAATTATCTGTCGGTATGGGGGCCGGTCGCAAGACTGGTATATCATATCCCGTCCCGTGGAAACTAGTCTCATTTCCAGTATTTACCGGTTCGCATGATATGCAGTATTTGAAATAAATTAATAATGTTATACCTCAAGTGATTGTATGCTTGAGTTCGAAATGTTTTGTTTGTTTTGTTTGTTTTGTTTTGATTTGTTTTTTGATAGGGCAGGCCTATAATTATATGTATGGGTCTGGTTTCCTTTTACAGTCTTTACAGGGAACTCGTATATTCTTTTTGCCTCTGTTTTTAAATTGTTAATCTGTCCCTCTTTTTTAAATCTCTTTATATCTTTACCCCCCTCTCTCTCTCTCTCTCTCCCTCTCTCTCGCTCTGGCAATTTCTGTCCGTTGTTTCTCTTTGTCTGACTCTCTTTTTGGGAGGTCTGTTTCCGCCCATCCTCCCCCTCTCTCCCCCTCTCTCACTTGTGAGTCTCGCTTACTGTGTTTCTCTGTATGAATCGCTCTAATTCTGTCTGTCTGTCTCTCTCTCTACCAACCTCTCCCTCTCTTCCCCTTCCATTTTCTCTCCCTTACTGTTATACCAAAATTTCAAAATTTCGTCACATTTTAAATCTGTCTGTCTCTTTCTCCGTCTCTCTCTCTTTCATCTTCTTTCATTTGAGTCTCACTCTCTGTATGGATAGCACCAGTTTTCTTTCTGTTACTCTCTCTCTCTCTCTCTTCTCTTGCCTCTTTCTTTTCCTCAATGTTACACCTAGATTTTGTTTATCAGAATTTTCTCAGATTCTCAACAAATTTGGACTATCAGGCAAGGATAACCAATTCACATGCATCGAGATCCTATATTAGAACATTATAATATATAATACATGCAGGATCTCTATGTTCACATAGAAATAAATACGAAATAAATAATAATGACGACGCCATACACAAATCATAATTTTTCAGGTGAATACAGTTTATCCTTTATACAATCAATAAAACAAAGTGAAAATATTCCTTCATGTAAATTTCAAATAAACCGAAGTTAATTGGCTCCAGCAGAAGGGTGAATGTTTTGTTCAATATCCACTCCGCTTTGTTTACGACGCAGAGGGCAGTATTCAGATTTCTTTTCAGGGGGGCTCAACTCCGCTTCTGCATCCGGCTTTCCATGGGGGCATTTCCGGCGGGTCAAAAGTGCACACTGCTCCCACATTTCATGTATTAGCCTATGAAGCCGAAATTTTTTCAGTGTACCAGCGAAAATCAAATTTTGGCCTGCGCGCAGCGCGTAAAAGTATTGAAATTATAAATATGAATATTCATGATTTTATAACTAATTAACATAAAATTGAACTGTAAAAGAACTTGTACTGTAGCTGTGCAGCCAAATGAGAAGCAGTAGATTATAAGATGATGATGAAGAAGAAGATTTAGGAAGAAGAAGATTTTAATAGGAAGAAGAAGATTTAGGAAGAAGAAGGAGAAGAAGGAGAAGAAGAAGAAGAAGAAGAAGAAGAAGAAGAAGAAGAAAAAGAAGAAGGAGAAGAAGGAGGAGAAGAAGGAGGAGGAGAAGAAGAAGGAAAAAAAAAGAAAAAGAAATGGAAACACCGAGTCTGAGAAGGAGAAGAAGGAGAAGAAGAAGAAGAGAAAGAAGAAGAAAAGGAAAAAGAAAAAAGGCTGAGTCTGAGAAGAAGAAGAAGAAGAAGAAGAAGAAGAAGAAGAAGAAGAAGAAGAAGAAGAAGAAGAAGAAGAAGAAGAAGAAGAAGAAGAAGAAGAAGAAGAAGAAGAAGAAGAAGAAGAAGAAGAAGAAGTAGAAGAAGAAGAAGAAGAAGAAGAATAAGAAGAGGTAGTAGAGGGGAGGGGGGGGGGGGGTTGGGGGTCTCATCACAAAGATCTCCCATTCTCAAAGTCTATGAATTACAGCTGCACTAGCGTACCCGGGGGGGGGGGGGGGGGCAGAGTTTTGTTTTGTTTCAGTAATCTGTAGTAATATGTGTAAAACGAGTCCATCAACAGAAACCCCACACACAACACCTAGCACTTTCTTACGAAAATCAGTCTATCATCCAGTGATTCAAGGTTGCATAAGGCTGTATTACAGAAATCCACCATCACACTTCAGAAGACATACTATAATATTATTGTGCCTTCATCATTATCATCACCACATCTTTCACAAAATTATGGGGAAAAACAACAGAAAAAGTTTCTCAGTGTGAAATGATGTTTATTAAAATAACTCAATTATCAACGTAAAACGTAACGCTCTCTTCAAATGCTACACACAGATTATAACATTTAGTTCATGGACAACAAATCATGGGGCGGGGGGGGGGGGGGGAATACCAATTTCTATTATATGTTTCTATTCTTTTTTGCAAGCAAACAATTTTATATTCTTCTAATGACATCCGATATAGGTGGATTGTAATGTATATCCATGTACAGCCTTTCAAACTATCATCAGAATATACAAGACATAAAAGTACAAAGAGATCACCTTACTGCCCAATATGATATAAGGTCATGTTTGTCCAAATATTGGTAGTTTTGAAAATTTGGGGGCGGGCTAAAACTCCCAAGCGCCTGATTCGTCTTCCTAGAAACATACCCCAGATTAATTGCACATAATAATTGCACAGATGAAAAAAGTGAACGAATTACAGATTCTAGAACCATTTGTGTTTAAAAAAATAGAATCATAGCTATCTCAGGATAGCTTCAAGGAGCTGATTAATATCATGATTAAATCTGAATGCACTACTTATGCTTAAATTTAGTAACATAAGTTGCATTAAAGCTGATTAACCAAAATCATTTTTTATCATAATATAGTCACGCAACATTTTTCAAAATCTTTTTCTAATTACTTTGGAATTAAAAGAAAATTTATTTGAATTTACAAATTTATTGGTTATATTTAGAATTTAAAACTGCATTAGCCTTACGTGAAATGGGATAATTGAATGTGCATAACTTAAAAGGTTTTTTTATTGTATTTTATGTGTGACAATAGTTTAAATTGATTATCCCGTATTTTAGACCAAAATATCGATCTATATGATAGTATCAAATAAAACGAATCGTATGATGAAATTTATGAAAAAATGAAGAACAACAAAATACATAAGAAATCCATAAAACAATGAAATACATGCAAGAGTAATGACTTTCTCATAATCATGTTTCAAATGGGCCAGTTATGCCAACTACAATTTTTTTTAATTACATACACATTAACATGGACATGTAGACCTACAAAAGGGACATCAATGGTAGCCAAAGTATTCAAAGTATTCAAAAATTACAAATTTTGGGGTGTATCTATAAAGGGTCCAAGAGTAAAACGTCAAGTAATTGCAATAAGGGCCATTCAATAGCCTTGATACACCCCCCCCCCCAAGTCAGATTTATTGGTCAAGTTCGACACACACCCGACTTCACAAATCTGCTTGTTTCCCCTTTAAATAGCTCTTTCCAATTGACCCATATTTTGACATTCAATAGTTCAATGTCCAGCTCTGAAATATATGCATCTCTAGGAGATTTAGAATATTTAATTATTTTCCATTATGTAAATTAGCAATATAATATATATCTCTTTAAAAAAAAAAAAATCAAACTTGAAATAATAATAAAGATAAAGAATACTTTGATCCTTTATGACTCCACGGCATTACTACACATTCAACAAGCTTTGTAGCTGATGAGCTTCCTTGGACAACCTGCATATTAAAAGAAAAAAAGAAAGAAAAGAAAAATTAGACTTCTTGTAGACTGTAGACTGGATTTTAAAGAAGGAAAAAATGGGTACATCTCTACTTTTATGTTACAATTTATTTTTCTTCTTCTTCTTCAAATGATAGAAATGTAAATCTAGGTTTAAATCTTTTAACCCTTTCATGACAGGAATTATTTAAAGGCTACATTGATCACATTTCGTTCTTCAAATTGGCAACAGTAATATTTTTCTTTTAGTGCTACATGGTTCTAACAAAATGCAATGTCTTTGAAAACAATATACATCATTAGAAACTTAGTCGAAAAGTTGAAAAAATTGCCAATTTTGATAAAAAATAGTGATTTTGAACCTCTCAATGTGTTGCCAATTTAAGGATTATGAAGCTTATTCTCCTTTTTGAAATTCCTGGCATCAAACGCAATATGGTCATGCAACAAAAATGGACACAATGTGTGTAGAAATTTTTGCTTTTTCTACTCCTGCATCTGGTATATTTTTTAGAGCTCTGAATCAAAAGTTATTGAGCCAAACCACAAAATGTGGTCAATTGTCTTGAAAGGGTTAACAGAAGTAAATATTTTCCATTACAACTTTGATCCAAGACCTCTAGTAAACTTCAAAATGGTTAAATCAGTCAGCAGGTACAATCAAAATGATTTACTGGACTTCAGAATTCGATTATGCCTGTACAGATTAGGGGTCTAAGAAAACACGTACATGCCTAATGAGTTTAAATACGAGGCCCTATAAGTATCATAATCTTACAGAGCTACTACTAGTAGAACTACGTCTAAGCTATGGCCACAATGAAATTTACACTTAGATATCTACATTTTCAACAACAAACAAAATTTTTACCTTGCCAGTTCAACTTAGGTTTCTTGCAGTGAGTGGATGACAAAATCTACAGCCCAGGTAGGGTCTATCACGGTATTGGATCATCTAGCTCTGGTCCTGGTCCTGGTCCCTTGTGACTGTGTTCCACTACTTTGGTCCATTTATCAATGTCAATGATAGCCCTGGCCTGCAATCAAAGGAGAACACAAATTTAGGATCGTAGTTGTAATAAAAGCATAGATCTACTGTCTAGATTTATATCAGATATCATAGATTCATACTCTCAGTCTCAGATCTGCTGTCTAGTCTCTAGTGTCAGTGGGGACTCGTCAATGGTTGTCACGAAACAAGAGAGGTGTAGAGTCTAGACCTAGACCTATTTCAGCCAAGCCCAAGCCAATGATCAAATTGAGACCACTCTTGTCTACTCTTACTTATTAGTATGTAGCAGCCTTAGGTTATGGAAACTAAAGAACATTTTAATAAGGGTCGAGAACGGAAGACATTGCCATTCAAGACTATGTAGCTCTTTCTGGACCCTACCTAAACAAAAGTCAAAGTTCAAAGCAAAGGTCTAACGTTAGGCCCTAGCCAGGGCACCTGCAACATTTTGCTCTAGTAGGCAAAGCCCAGTAGCCGGCCAGGATCGGCGAACCCAAAACTAACAGACCGCTGGGCACGATCTTACCCGGCGCGGCCCATGCCCAGAGTGAGGATCTTGCGCATTCAGTGTTGTGATCAATCTTGAACAGGTCTACATCTACCGCAGATTGTCGGTAATGTAGTCATGCGCTTTACTTTTTTGGATTGAGCACTATCATAATATACAGATCTACGGAAAATTTCTGATCTTTTAGAAAAATATTACCAGTATCCTATTTAAAAGGACTGTTTTAGAGTTCAATGAAAGTTGATAATTTTCTTTTGTCATGCAAGAGACGGGACTGGGTGGGATGTGGGTTAATACGTTTTGTACAGTGAACTCACTCGCTGCCACAATGAACACATCCCAATCATTAAGAGGAACGATAAACAAAATTGATATTTACTTACATTTCAAGGCATCATACGGCCTCACTTTGATGTCATTGTTCCCTGTAGGATTTTCTGCTTTCGTGAGATTTACTAGACAAACTCCTTCTAAATGAAACTTTTTTTAAAAACAAAGTTTTTTTGAGATTTGTGTTGAAATGGCACAAAAGTAGCACCACCCGTACGGCCGCCATTTTCCCTATTTCGTGTCCAATTCGTAGGGAATTGTGGGAATGAAAAAAATGTTTTATGTATGATCTTATACATAAAACATTATGTTAATACGAGCCACTAACCAGTCATCGAACAGTATTTGATGAGTTTTTGACGTCATTCCTCATGAATAAACATTTATTCAAAAACATTTATTCAAATTGACCCTCCTAGATCACTGTTCAAATTGGACAAAGCTCCCACAATGCATCCAATGCAAAGCCTATGGTGTGTCAGAGGTCACATTTTTAGTTGAGTCTCTAGCCCTCCTTCGGAGGGCATACTGGTATGATCGAATCTCTTTGTTTCTTTTCGGTAAATTTGGACTCCTGCGTACCATAATTATGTTGTGCTCATGAGCCAGAAACAGATTCTGATGTCACTGCTGCTAAATAAAATGTTATAATATTACACCTCAAGCCACAATTGTGATGGCTCAATTCTCCATCTTTTTAAATCCCTTTCTTTTTCAATCAACTGCAGTTTTGGAAATATGATCTGCATCAGGGGCGGCGGAGCGTCGGGGGGGGGGGGACCAGCAAAAAGGGGCACCTACAAGGGGTGAACATAAAGCGGGGAAAAAAGGGACCATTTTGTGACATTGGTATTACCCTACAGTCTAATTAATATAGTTATTATCAAGCATCACCTTCTTCCTTTTTATTGTGGTTCTGGACACTAATTCAGTTTCCCTGATTAGCAGTTGCGTGTAATGGTCTTACGATTCATGTGCGAGTGAGCGAAGCGTGCAAGAAAAAAAAATCAGACTTTTTTTTTTCTAATGCTGAAGTCCTTGAGTTGTACATTATTTACATCGATATAATGGAAATGACAACAGCAAATTCATTTTGGATAATGTCGAATGATCTTTTAATTTGTATATTAACCCTGCCACGATATATAAAATGCCATTGCACATCTTACGATCGGTCTGCGATCCGATTTTTTGAAGAAAATGTAGTATCATTTGACAAATCATTTAAAAATGAAAAATATTTTTGATTGAGGGTCTGAATAGTCATACAGATGGTAAAATCGATAATACGACCTTTGCCGAGTTTTCTAGTCGGTGGAATGGCCAAATCGGCTCCGAGTCGCAGTGACGTCACAAAAATCGTACGACTGCCTACGATTTGAAACTAATTTTGCCCCTATTCCCTGTAGAAAGCTGACAGGTCACCCAAACCCTATGTTTAGTATTCATATTACTTTTCAGAACCTGAATAGGGTAGATTTCATCTGTTCAAATTCCAATATTTAATGCCATAGCGATTTATTTCACAAATCGGATCGCAGGCCGATCGTAAGGTGTGCGGTGGCCTTTAACATACTTGATGCAATCTGCTTGATTCTATTATATACTGTAAGAGCTAACGAGGGTAGCGAGCGAGTTATGGGGACATTTTCAGAAAATATTGCCCTTACTTGGTGTAAATTATGGGCACATTCGAGCGAGCGAAATGAGAAATCCTTTGCTGGGAGGGGGGAGGGGGTGGGGGTGGGCATTGTGCCCCTTTTGCCTTCAGCTCCGCTACCTTACATTGTAGTTGTAGTAATATGGGTACCTATAAGGCTGCACCGCTAGATAGGCTCTTTTTTTTTTTCAAAGGTTGGAAATATAGGTAAAAGTGGGCACTTATAAGAAGAGGAAAGGGCTCTTTCAGAGGTGAAAAGGGGCACTTATGAGAAGAGGAAAGGGCACATATTAGAAGGGAAAAGGGGGCACCTATCAGAAGTAAAAATGCATTTATCACAGGAAAAAGGGGCAATATTCAGATTCGAAAAGGGTAGAAAGGGTAGAAGAGGATACTTATTAGAGAGACAAGGTGGCAATTATCATATTTGAAAAAAGGGGCACTTATCCGAAGTAAAGATGGGGGCATTTATTAGAAGTAAAGAGGGGGAAGTTCTAACAAGCAAAGAAGGGACACTTATCAGAAGGGGAAAATAGGAACTTATTAGAAGGGAAAAGAGCACTATCAGAAGTAAAAATGCACTTATCAAAGGAGAAAAGAGCATCTTTAGAGAGAAAACAGGGCAATATTTAGATCCAAAAAGGGACATTTATGAGAAGGAGAAAATGATAGTTATTAGGGAGATAAGGTGGCAATTATCTGATATGAAAAGGGGCACTTTCCAGAAGGAGGAAATCGGCACTTATCGGAAGGGAAAAGGGCACTTATTAGAAAGGGAAAGGGGCATATTAGTAGTAAGATTGGGCACTTATCAGAGAGAAAGGAGGCATTTTTCAGAAATAAAAAGGGCACTTTTGGGGGTACTTGAAAACGGGGGGGGGGGGGCACTGCGCCCCCCCCCCCTCTCCGTCGCCCCTGGTCTGCATGATAGCATTAGCATGCTATTCAGTACTAAAAAAACAATCCGAGCTAATAATTTGAAAGAACATGTACATTAAAGAGTCAGTAATTTTTTTTTTTAATCGTTCTATTTCGACAGGGTAGCCCTGCTATGCCAATGCGTATGATCACTACATCTTTAAATAGACGCCTGCTGTCCAATTACAGAAAGAAATGTGTCTATAAATGGTTTGCGTCTCTGTTCATTGCGCTTCTCCTCCTTAGTTCTTTCGATAAATAGACCCCCCCCCCCTTCGTTGACTCGTAGCCACTAAATAATATCACAGTTATTAGCGAGCTTTCGATTTGCGCGCGACATAGTGGACTGGTCCGAGATAACCACATTTTGAAGTTCTACGCATGCGTCACAGTATCTCCCTCGTCCACTAGCCGAATCGAGGACGCGTGCACCCTGGTTTTGCCGTCGTCCTCGATTCAGCACTTCGTTCTCATCATTGGCATAGACAGGTCCTCATACCTGGGGGGTATGATTTCCCCGAAGGGCCAGATATAATATATATATATATATATATATAGTGTGTGTGTGTGTGTGGGGGGGGGGGGGGGGTGAGGGTGTGTAAACATGTATATGGTTTTTCTCTTTACATATCCAAGATACATCTTTAGCATCATGCTTTGCAATTTTGTAGTATGATTTGAATATTGAGCGAACGAGCGAAGCGAGCGAACAAACAATAGCAATTACAATGTGATTGCAAAATTTTACAATGAAAATTTATTTAATAAGCTGTACTTTTAATACGAGCGAGCATTTGGGAATACTGGCTCTAAGTCACTTTGGATTAGGGGCACATGTTATGGAAAATGGAAACGTGGTACTTATCATGGGGAAAAAGACACTTCAATTATTAGATATAAAATAAATGAATGTGTAGGAAAGGTAGAAAAGGCAGTTCATCACAGGCGAAAAGGGGCACTCATAATACCTGAAAAGGGGCATTTATAAGAACGGGAAAATGTTCTTATGTAAAGTAGAAAAATTAAATCAGTGTCTATATATTACAAAGAAAAAAAATGACTTGTTACATTAAAAGGAATAAAAGGGATTAAAAGGGGGGAAATGCTCTCGTTGAAATAGGAGCATTTATCAAAGGTAAGGTGAGGGATGAGGTATAATTATCAAAATGGACACTTAAAAGAATATGAAACTGGGATTTACTCGAAAGACAAATGGGGGTACTTATCTGAAGTTAATGGGAAAAAAGGGGGCACTGTCCCCACATGCAACGCCCGGAGCGGTGCTTCTGACCGGGCCTACATGTTATGATTGTCATTTCATAATTCTATGTATAGTTGGGTGATGATGACACAGGTCATCATCATCCTCAATAAATATTGGGTGTGATGTATTCCCTCTTTCTCCACCACATTCGATTCCACCACATTTCCACCACGTTTCATTTCAGTTTTGCAACACCCCCCCCCCCCCACTTCATTAAAAAAAGATTATACCCCCATATCACTCCAAGATCAACACCCATGTTGTATAATTTGAAGTAGATGGTTTTCACTGTCTACTGGTGTCAAAATATATCGGGAAAAATCAGAAGTCACGACAGCATTGTAGATATATATTAATACATTCACATAAATCTACAATATTGTACACAGATATATAACATTTATATTGAAATAAAGAATATATAACAATAAAATTAATAGATATAATATATCAAATTATATTTATCTACAACATAATATAGAAGTGTATATTTTCCACCACTTTTTTTTTCGTTGTTTTTTTGTTGGTGGGGTGAAACCTGGGGGGGGGGGGATGTCTGTACACACCATCCCCCCACCCGAAAAGTTGGGGAGGGGGATGCATACCCCCCCATTCCCCCCCCCCCCCCCCCGCTATCTACGCCCCTGGTTCACATACATGGCGTCATACAAGCTCCTAAAATGGATGAACTTGCGATCCACAACGTCGTGAGAGATCGAAAGCGTTTAAGCGAAGAGAACGGACTTGGCCCGAGCGACGTCTCCACGCTCTGGTGACTCGTTGTAAAAGTCGTTCGGTGCAGAAATCGAAAGCTCGCTATTGTGTCTAGTCAGCCTAACAAAAAAGCTCATGTATTAGACGGAATGACGGAAAGGGAAATCCTTTGATATTTTGAGGTATTCCTCATTAATCACACATTACTATCAAATAACTTTGCTCCTTTTCACATTACATAGTGTTCCAAGTCGCTGTCTTGCCAAAATCAATTTCGTAATCTCGTAGTTCTCACTCACCAGTCGTTTACAGAAAACCGAACTGTTTGAGGTCACGTGACCGACGCGCAGCATCTTTTGTCCTTTACGCGAGCTCTCTTTATCTTCAACCCCGCACTCCCTAGCGTAGTCTCTCATCATATTTCTGAACGTCCGTAAATCATTCTCAAAACTTGGACCTTGCTCAGCAACCTTTCTCCATAACGTTTGATTAAAATGATTGTAAAGCAAGACATCTGCACTATTCCACGCTCTTATATTTTCGCGTTGTTCCTCGGTTATATTAGAATGTTTTACACGTGCGTTCTTCTTCACGTACATTATATCTTTGAAACTCCAATGCATTAGATTCTTCAGAAGAACGAGCGACTCGTCGAAGTATTCTGTAATAAGAACTAAGTTGAGATGCAAATCGAGTTGCTTAATCGTGTCGTTGACGATATCTTCGTATTTATGAATAGCGCCATCTGAAGTGAATTCGAACAACTGCCCGTTTCTTGAATAAAACTTGGCATGACCACCTTTGGCAATGTTCCAATAATATTCTGGTTTGCTCAAAAACGTTGCGATGTTCTCAACGCTCGTATTCCCGCGCCCGCTCTTACTGATATGCATGGAACGCGCGGCGCCGAAAAATGAGAAAGCACTTTCCCACTGTGCGCTTGGTTCGCGAAGGATCGATATGAATTTGCAATCGGGTTTCATAAATCGCTTCAGTTGATTCAGGTTGGGTAGAAGTCTTAAGTGAGCGGTCATCATGCTGTAATTTCTGTAGTGTTTGTAGTCACCCGTGGCAACGCAGAGCGGCGGAAGGAAACTTCGCGGTCTCTTTTGAGCCAGATTGGATAACCGGAAGTGCCCGTGGATCTTGTCACCTTTGTTGAAGAGGAAAGATAGACGATGCTTGTAACCGAAGCGGTTGAGTATCGATGCGAGGGTCGTACCGCCGGTTTTGTGGGTTTTAATGAAGACGAGGCTTGTTGCCGGTTTGAGGAGTTGGTTCCGCGATAGTGATTGCACTGATTCCACGTCAAGCCCGGCTTGGATGGTTTGTATCACAGTGCCTTTTTGTTGGGTGAAGTAGACACACATGAGAACGACAAGGACGCAACATGCCAAGGGGAGCATCTCTTTCTGAAAGACAAAACATACACGAAGAGTGAGTGAGAGAGAGAGAGAGAGAGAGAGAGAGAGAGAGGTATCTAGAGAGAGTACACAGTCATGTATGCGTGTGTTTGTGTATGAGACAGTGAAAAACAGAGAGATTGAACATGATAGGAAATAAAGGAAGAGACGGAGGGATAGCTAGAGGCAAAAGGAGAGAGTAATATCGTTGTGTGCGTGGTGTGTGTGTGAAAGAGAGAGAAGCGGAAGAGAGAAAAAAAACAGGGAGGGGATAGAGAGATATGGAGAAAAGAAAGACAAAGAATGGTATATTGAGTGAGACAGAAGTAGAGAGTACGATTGGTGTGTGTGTGTGTGAGTGTGTCAGAGAGGGAGAGAGGGAAAAAAGGAGATGGTGTAGAGATAACATATAAAACAGATGGAGATTGGGATTTAACCAGAATAATGAGAATACAGATATCTTAAACTAGAGACTATACCAGGCCAAAATAACTATGAAAAAGCATTAAATCAACTAGTGACATCAAAGTATAGGAGGGAGAGGGCCTTTGCCACCCCTATCAAAAATTTCTGTCGGTAATCCTTTAATCATGAAAGATTTGGTATGCTATTTTTGTTTTTGCTTCTTAAGAACTTTTTAAAGTTTAGCTCCGAACCCCGATTACCAAATATAGGTTTTTTTTTGTTTGTTTGATTGTTTGTTTGTTTATATTTTGGTAATAATAATAATAATAATAATAATAATAATAATAATAATAATAATAATAATAATAATAATAATAATAAAAATAACAATAATAATAATAATAATAATAATAATAATAATAATAATAATAGTAATAATAATAATAATCGCAATAATAATGCTTATAATAACACATAAATACATATATAAAGGGATGAATGACACTATTCAAAGCTTTGATAAAATAGCTCTGTTCTTGCTTAGGGTGAGTTGTATTAAAATGTGCAAAGTTAGCGAGATGTTTATCACAACCCAATATATAGATGAGCTTGGATATCCGTTATGGTATCGAGAGCAGTGGCGCAAATCCATTTTGAAATTCGGGGGGGGGGGGGGTCACCATATGATTTAACTTTTGCACCTGTCGGAAATGTCTGAAATTTTTTTCTGACAACCCCCCCCCCCCCAAAAAAGGGGGGGGGTCTAGCTTTCCTCCGAAATTCTCTGACACGGCAACAACAACAACAAAAAAGGGTTATCGCATTTTTGGGGCTCTAATTTTCCTCAAAAATTCTCTGACAAGCAACAACAAAAAAAAAGAACTACAACAACAAAAAAGGTTATTCAAAAAGATGAGGGGGGGGGGGGAATTCGCCTATCTTCAAAAAGGTGGGGGGGGGGGGGGGACATGTCCTCCCTGGATTGCGCCCATTGGATTATAGATGACAGCAATCCAGGATAATAAATATAATACTCCCAGGCTAAAAAAAAGGTTTTTCCCTTCTGAATGAAAATCTCTTAAGATAGTGAGAAATGAGATGAGACAATTATTTCAATTCAAATACCAATCAATATCACCTATCATGCTTTTATCGTTAGGTTTATAACTTCCTGTTCAAAATGCTAGGATACAATAATCAATATGTGCGTGGGGTGCGAGTGGGGGTAAGCGGGTTGCAGGCTGGGAGTGGGGCGGGAGAGGGGCGTATATATAATTTTATAGCTATATAATTATATTCGATATTAAATCCACGTGTTGGCCTCCAACACACACAAAAAAGGTCGTTTCATGCTTTAATCCAACGTATTCATGGTTTCTCCTGTCGCGAATTTTCGACACTTCCTATAGTGCCTTTAATCACTTGATAAAGTCACTTGATAAAGGCACTTGGAAGTGTCGAAAAATTCGTGAAGGAAAAAAACGTTGGATTAAAGCATGAAACGACTTGTGTACGTGTGTGTGTGTGTGTGTGTGTGTGTGTTTACACATATATAATATATAATTATATATGTATGTATTTTTTACACGTATAATGTTATTCATGTTTACATAATTTGTTATCCTGAATGTTTTCATTTCAAATTTGATGTTATTAATGTACAATATAATATTTCATGAAGCAATATCGACCTACCTTCCTTAGACGGGACTCCATATTCCTGTGAAAACAGGAGTGCTAAAGATCCGCTGGTATGGGCTCCTCTTTGCTCAAAGCGAATAATTCTTACTCTCTAAGGTTCTCCCTCTCTACTTCCCCTTGCTTCTTCTGACATAGTACAGTAGTACTCTAAAACCTGTATATAAAGACCGACGAAGGGAGACAAGGGAAGCAGTCTCTATAAATGCAGGTGATATCTAAAGTTGCCTTAAACTGAACCTCGTCAATAACGCCATCTTTTTAGCAGAATCGTGAAAATGTCTGTGCGTACGCATTTTCCCATCATGCATCATTCTCTCTCGCAGAAGCTGAGAATGTATTTGCAAGTCAAAATTAATAGTTTGAAATACAAAATGTGCTTATTTTCCAAGTGTTTCTTTGAAGGGATTCGGTAACTTTGTGGAGGCTAGATCTAATAAATTGTTGAATTTTGATATCTGTCTTGTATAATGATGTTCAGGAGGATAAATAAATAGCCAGGCATAGAAAGATTTTCAAATATATAATGCTATTATTAAGATATCTGTTACTGAATACTCCCATTTACGAAAACGTATGGCCATACGCTTTAGTCTAACACTGAGTCTATGGAGGAAAATGAGTCTGCCATTTCCGGTCACTTGCATATGTTTACTTTTGTGAAGCACATGGTTATTTTGAAGTGCTTTTTTTCCCCCTGGGCTTCATTTTTACACCATATTACATACACTGATAGCATGTAAGGCCAGGCAGCTCAGATTTTATCAATCCTCTACAAAGTTACCAAATCACTTTAAGTTAAAACTGAAAATAAATCGCGACTAATCTCTAATTATGATCTTAATTTAGAAGTGACCGTAACATGGGGCTGTTCAAATTATACCAGTTTAATGCCACTTTGATATGCAAGGTTCATTGTACACCACAATCTTAAAATTGTTGCATAGGAAATAAGAAGTGTGGTCTTTATAGACAGATGGTCTTTCTTTACAGGTGGTGGCTAAATCAGGTTTGACTACATGTAATACAAATATCCTAGACACCCATTATGAATTAACTCACAATAGCTCTTAAAGGGCACCGTTTCACTAAACCTTTTTAAATAAAAGTTCGTTGACATCCCTTTTAAACAAACCATACACGCATTTGTGTACTTACGACGGTTTCGTGAAACGCTGCCCACATGATGTGGGTGCCTTTATTGTAAGAATTAATTATCCACGCATAAAGAGAAAACCTTTAAAGCAAAGACAAATAAAATTAAATAACAATAAAGCACTACAAGCCTTTTACAAGAATGATACAATAAATAGCCTCATCCATTCAGAGGACCAACATAATATAGGACTATAGTGCAGGCTCAGATTTTATTTTGACGATTCCATGAAGCCATGAGCCGACCCTAACATAGCGGCTTTGAGGGTCTGTCTCTCCCATGATCAATCCTCAAAACGCGCGGAACAGTCCTCTGCTTGACCGTGGGATCGACAGAGCAGCAAAGCCGCCGTGATTAAAGGCTAACCCTCTAGTTTGCAGGCACAAACCCTGGCCAGTCGTAAAAGAGTGTCTGCACTACCATAGGCCCTGTACTATAGCTGCTTCTGACCCGAAGGGAGCTGAATTAGGCTTCTCTCAAGACACAATGATTTTCTGATAAAGTGTCAAATCAGGGTCTGTGCTTGCAGACTAGGCTAACCTAGTCTCTGGCTAGTCTGCACGCACAGACCCTAATTTGACACTTTATCTGAAAAATCATTTTGTCTTGGGAGAAGCCTAGCCCAGCTACCTACTGGTCGTGTCAATATGGCCTGTGGTAGTCTTATAGTACAGACACTCTTTTACGACTGACCAGGGTTTGTGCCTGCACACTAGTCTCTGGTTGTGCCAGATAAGCAGCTGCTGAATTAAACAGCATTTCGTGCAGTGTAGACTATGCTGTCTGCTAGTCTTACAGCCTTACACTGTTATGCGTTACGACTGTGCCTGCGAACTTTAACATAGGTACAGTCCCTAATGATGGTTCTCCGGTATTCGTGGTTTATGTGTTTTTTTGAGCGTGATCATGTGATAAATTGTATTCACGTAATAGAATAAACCTCATCTGACTCGGTTCTGTGGTTGAAAATTGATAAGGAAATTTGTGGTGTAGATCTAATCCTGGGTGCAGTCTACATTGCCCGAGAAGGTTCTCGCTATCATGACAACGAAGTTTATGATATATTAAGTGAAGGTATTGTGAGTATTAATTGTGCGTAACTCCCGAACAGGTCTTTTGAATGACTTTCTTACCTTTGAAGATTATATCTCAACAGAAACCGGTATTGACATACGATTGGTTCTAGTTTTTATGTTGCTCAAGAGAACCTTGATTTGCTTGGCATCGAAACTTCTAGGTTTAGTGAAGATAATGTTGTCAACAACAACGGGCGTAAATTAATTGAAATGTGTAAAGCATTAGACTTGAAGATAGTAAACGGTAGATTTGGTCATAAAGCGAAAGGTAATTTCACATGCCTGAAGAATAATGGATCTAGTGTTATTGATTACGTTGTTGTGTCTCCAACGCTGATGCCTTATATCGAATATTTCAGCATTTGTAACTTTGATCAATGTCTTTCTGATGTGCATAATTTAATCAAAGTGACTTTAGAGTTTCCCATGGCTATCTGTGACTCTCTCTCTAGACAAATCTCCCTGCACAGATGATAATGTTGAAGGTAATGTCTTATCTGAAAATACTACACAGACTAGAATAGCATGGGAAAGTGATCTAAAAGATGAATTCAGAAACAGTTTTTCTGAATCGGAAGTTGAAAAGTTGATCACAGCAATTGAAGAAGCAGATTGTGATGCCAACATTTAGACGAAATGATAGTGATAATATATGTAAAAGGCTGTGCAGTATATTTACAGATTCAGCAGTGTGTGCGGGAATCGCAAAGTCTCAGCAAAGCAGAATTCGTAGAAAGAAAAATAACTCTGTACAGGTTCCAAATAATAAGCCTTGGTTCTGTAAGGAATGTGAAATAAAACGATCAGAATATTTTAGGTTGAAAAATAGACTTAGTAAATTAAAGACTGCAGATTAGCTATAACTATGTTAAGGGTGGAAGCTAAGAAATTCAAATGTTTTATTAGAAGGATGCGTAGAAGTTATCATAAAAAATTACATGAGTAGATTAGAAGTTTAAAATGCAAAAATCCAAAAGAATATTGGGAAATAGTTAACAAAGATGGAAAAGGCCCACAGAAAATGGGGAATGTGTCTTTAGAGGCGTTTATGAATCATTTTAGGAATTTAAGTAAAAAATGCGATGCTACGGAAGAAACTGTCGAGGAAGACTTTAATCCAAGGGAAATAACTCATTCTTTGAATGATGAGATTAACAGAATGTTTACAGCGGAGGAAATACAGTCCGACCTCGTTTATCCGGCCGCATTGGGACCAGCACCCATCCGGATAAGTGAAATGGCCGGATATGAGAGAAATGTACATTTTCTATGCAAATGAATAGGGTAGTGCAGTCTATTGGCTGTAAAATTTATGTTTTCTTGGTGTAGTTGATGATTGCAAATGATCTTTTTATTTGTAAGAGATGAAATAAAATAAAATTAAACAGAAAATTGCCCATGGTGTTCCTGTTTCCAAGGCTTTTGGGTGAATTGCATGACGAACTGGCCGGTAGACAGGGCCGGTTAATAGAGATGGCCGGATAAATGAAGTTCGGATAAGTGAGGTCGGACTGTATTGCCAATTGTGAGGAAACTGAAAAATAACAACGCGCATAGGGTAGATAATATAATTAATGAATTTCTAAAGTACTGTCCACCATGTGTTATGAGTCTTGTGGTTAAGTTGTTTAATTTAGTTTTGAATACCGGCTTTGTTCCCACAGATTGGTGTATTGGTATTATTGTTCCACTCTACAAAAATAAAGGATCGATCGGTATCACCCTTTTGAGTTGTCTTGGCAAACTATTTACAGCAGCCACTGACTCTCGCCTTACCGCTTACCTAGAGAGGGCAGGAATTTTAGGCGACGAACAGGCTGGTTTTCGTGCAGATCATGTTTTTGTATTGCATTGTTTAATTGATTTGTACCTGTCACAAAAGAAGAGAATGTTTTGTGCTTATTATAAGAGAGCTTTCGATCTAGTTGATAGAACTTCTTTATGGTCTAAACTCATATCTAACAATAATAATGGTAAAATGATTAGAGTTTTTAATTTTTATAATCTTTATGATTATGCAAAGTCATGTGTCAAAGTAAAGAATGAAAGGTCAGAGCTGTTTAATTGCAATAATGGTGTCCGACAGGGTGACAATTCATCACCACTCCTATTTGCTATTTACTTAAATGATTTTGAATATCATTTGAGCCCAGGCCGCGCCGGAAGCAGTTTGGGATTGGGGGGGGGGGCGGCAAACATTCAAGGGGCTCACCTTTCAAGGGCTCATACTCTTCTTTTATTTGAATGGAATAACATTTGCGATGTGATTCAATTCAGGTTTTATTTTTGTTTATTTTCTTTTAAAATTCCCCCTCCAATTTTACTCCTTTACTACTGATTTTTTGTTTTGTTTTGTTAATGGGGGAGGGGGGGGGGGCGAAAATGCATTTTGCCCCCCACTTTTTCGTTTGGGGGGGGGGGGCGACTGCCCCCCCCCCCCGCCCCCCCCCCTCCCCCCCACTTCCGGCGCCTATGTTTGAGCCGCAATTATAAGGGTCTAAGTTTAGTAGCTGATCAGATTAGAATTCGTTTAAGTGATGATGACGTAGAGATCTATTTGAGAATGTTTGTATTACTATTATGCTGATGATACAATCATTATGGCAGAGAGCCCGCCTGAACTACAAAAATCTTTCGATGCATTATGTAGTTATTGTGATTTATGGTACCTTTCTGTTAATACCACCAAAACAAAAGTGGTTGTCTTTTCAAGGGGGAAAATAAGAAATAAACCCACCATTAAGTTTGGAAAGGAAGAATTGGCCATTGTAGATGATTATGTGTACCTCGGTGTAACCTTCAATTATAACGGTAAATTTAAAAAGGTGATCTCAAAACAAGTAAGCCAAGCAAGGCGAGCTCTGTTTAGCGTTTTGGGAAAGGACAAGAGACAGAACCTACCAGTTCATATAGCTTGTGCAAGGGCGTAGGCTGGGGGGGGGGGTGCACTGGGTGCACGTGCACCCCCCCCCCCCCCCCGCGGAGGCATAGGAGTTCCGCCCCTGAAAAAAAAAAAAAACTTTTTTCCTCCTTTCAACAGCTTCAAAAACAAGGGGGCACATGACCCGAAACATTCTGTAAAACAATTATTAGTCTTGATTTCTGCCGCAAACCTTATACTAAAAGTCAGGCCATCCATAGAGGTCGGCCAAATCCATTCTTGTCTCATGACGACAGTACCGCGAGACTTATAGTTAATTAAAACCCTTTCGCACCTATAACACCCGAAACTGACGCCCGAAACAGAGATTACTTAAACGCCCCGGAACCTGGGGGGGGGGGGGGGGGGGGGTCACTCGCGGACTGAAGTGGTACCCATGCTCGTCTAAGCACCTCAAAACTGGACCCAAAAGGAAGTAATTCTTGGTGTCAAATTCTACCTCTAAAAGGATATTGTAAAATATACCCTTAAAAGGCATAAATGGCGTAGGAAAATGTACCAACAAATGTCGAAGAACGCCTATTTCTCAAAAAACGTCGAATGTTAGACTGTACAACACCCATTTTTCTAAAAAAAAAAAAAAAAAAAAAAAAAAAAACGTCGAATGTAAGACTGAAAAACACCCCGTTTTCTCAAAACCGTCGAATGTAAGACTGAAAAACACCCCTTTTCCCCAAAGACGTCATCTGATCCTTTCATTCGACTTTTTTTTTTTTGACAAGCATGGGTACCCGGCATACTAATACACACCAGCTATGATTGCCAGAAAAACGTACATTGTAACATTTCAAGCACAGAGTTGCATGGTGATATATATGCAATGATAGGTTTTTGTAAAATTAAAGGCCAAGTCCACACCAATATCAAGTTGATTTCAATAAATAGAGTCAAATTAAACAAGCATAATGCTGAAAATTTCATCAAAATCGGATGTAAAATAAGAAAGGTTTGACATTTTAAAGTTTCGCCTATTTTCACAAAACAGTTATATGCATAACACGGTGGATATGCAAATGAGATAGCTGATGGTGTCACACACTCACTATTTCTTTTGTATTTTATTATATGAATTATAGAATATTTCAATTTTTGCAGATTTGACAATAAGGAAGCTCTTCCTTGAATCACAATATGTTACAATGA
This sequence comes from Heliocidaris tuberculata, assembly GCA_025618425.1. Lineage (NCBI taxonomy): Eukaryota > Metazoa > Echinodermata > Echinoidea > Camarodonta > Echinometridae > Heliocidaris > Heliocidaris tuberculata. The sequence goes on along the minus strand of CM046842.1, from coordinate 32,062,540 downwards.
CAATTCCACAAGTTCAGTGAGGAATCAATTTTTGTTTCACATCATAATGAGGAAAAAAATGAAATATTTCACATTTCATATGATAAAATACAAAAGAAATAGTGAGTGGATGACGTCATCGGTTCCCTCATTTGCATACCGACCAGGATGTGCATATAACTGTTTTGTGAAATTAAGCGAAACTTTAAAATTTCGTAACTTTCTTATTTTACATCCGATTTTGATGAAATTTTCAGCATTATGCTTGTTTAATTTTACTCTACTTTTTCAAATCAACTTGATATTAGTGTGGACTTGGCCTTTAACTCTGCAGGTTGAGGTGGTTTTTAACACTTTTTTGAAACAAGCCAAGAGTTTTCATGTTGACTATACTTTTAGGGAGTTTGTTCCAGTCGTTTGTAGTTTTCGGATAGAATGAGTTCATATAATAATAATCTGTTCTTGCTGTTCTGGGTACATGCATCTTTAAGTTATGATGATCTGTTCTTCCAATTCTGTTCGCAGGTTTGCACATGTTATTACGTCCTATATCTGTGATGTCATTAACAAGCTTATAACACTAAAAAAATAAGTTGGAGGTACTTTCGTCTACTCTCTAATGTATTCATACTAAATTCTTGTAACAAAGTGTTGTAACTACATGTACTACTCCAGTCTTTGTTCAACATTCTTACGTATAACGTTTTTTTAAATCTTTACAATCAGTTGGCTACCGCTTTGTTTCTGTATGGATCACATGCTGTGCAACAATAATCCAAACATGAGCGTACTAAAGATTCTGTAAAGGGTTTTTAAAACTGGTTTTGGTCAGTCAACGCAGTCCCTCCGTATTATGTACCAAAAAGGTCTATTGCACTTTACATGTAATTCGGTACAATGATCATTCCAATTTTAAGTGTTATTTATCACAAGACCCAAGTATTTCTCAGTTGATGTACTTTGTAACCCTTGACCATTATTAGTATATTTAAAACTAACATTATGAACCTTCCTAGGCATCATAATCTTGGATTTAGATATGTTGTAATCAAGGAGGCAATGTGGCCTGACAGAATTCAGCATAAGCTGAGATTAAATCGACATTTAAATTAAAATAAAACCAGCCGTCTTCAAGAGTAAATGTTTTTACTGGAAATAGTTTTGACTTGTTGAATGATATTTTGCTGATTGAATGATTACTGACATCAGGTAAGCAATCATTTGATTAACAAAGCAGCTTATAGGCTAGGTACCAAATCACAAGCTTTATAATTTTCTGAACAATACTTAAACACCTACATAACCTACACTGTATCGTCCAGGAAAAGCTTGCTTGTGATGTGATATCTATTCTAATTTTCTAAACTTTAGTTCCACCTCCCCAAGATGTGCACCTCCCCATGCCCAAACCAGCCTACGCCCTTGTTGTGATTTATTTGATAAATTGATACTCCCAATAGCATTATACAGCAGTGAGGTATGGGGGTTTGATGTGTTTTATGGAAAGTTCTTGAGGAATATCTTAAAAGTACATAAATCCACAGCTAGCTGCATTGTGTATGGTGAAACTGGAAGATATAAACTTTCAAGGTTGGTGAAAACAGGAATGGTTAATTTCTGGTGCAGAATCTTAACAGGAAAACAGACTAAATTGTCTTGTATGTTGTATAGATTGGTTAGAGTATTAAATGACGATGTAAACAATTGGTTTCATTCAAAATGGATCACTAAAATTATAAGTATTTTAGATAGCTATGGGCTTGGAAATATTTGGTCACAACAGGAGTATGTAAACACCACATGGCTAAACCTCGCTCTAGATTTACGCCCTAAAGATATAGACAAACAAGATTGGCACAACGATATTTTTGAAAATAGTCAATGTATAAATTATAGGATTTTCAAGGATATTCATGTTTTAGAACCTTATCTGGTATACATCTTGATGAAAAGGATCGAATAAATCTGTGTAAATTTAGATGTGGCAGTCATCACCTACCATGTGTGAGAGGACGATACGAGGGCATGCCTAGACATAATAGATTATGTATTCTTTGTAATGTAGGTAGTATCGGTGACGAATTTCACTACTTATTTGAGTGTGGTTCCTTCAAAGAAGATAGAGACAAATATATTCTACCTCAGTATAGAAACCGCCCAAACACACTGAAAATGTGTACTTTATTTAATACCAAAGATGTAAAAACACTGTCAAAACTTGCAAAGTTTGTTAGAATTATTGTTAAAGTTTGGTAGATCATATTAAAGGGAAATCCAACCTTAATAGCAAGTTGCTTTGAAAGAAAGAGGAAAAATCAGCGAAGCAGATTGGTGAAAATTTGAACGAAATCGGACAAGCAATAAGAAAGTTATGAATTTTTGAAAGTTGTAATCACTATGCTTATGGGAATTTCAAATTGGCCGAATAGGTAATGTCACTGTGATGTAGCTGTGGACAACTCCCCCATTCGCTCTAACACACAAAATGACTAAAATGTCACTTTTTTTCAAAATGCATTACTCAGTAGGACCTTTCCGTTCATGAAGACCTATACAAATATGCTATCTCCAATATATTTTGAGTACAGCCCCGAGGGTAAAAGCGCCTCGAAGAAAACCGCAAATTAATGATATTTTTGTGTACGACAAATGGGAGAGTTGTCCACAAAAATGTCACAATTGACTCACCAAATTGCCAATTTGAGATTCGCATAGATGTAGTGATCTCATTTTTCAAACATCCATAACTTTCTTAGTCCTTGTCCGATTTCTTTCAAACTTTCACCATCCTGTTTTTTTTATTTTTCTGCTTTCACACAAATCATCTTTTTACCAAGGTTGGATTGCCCTTTAAGTAATAACGGCACGCGTATAATTATAAACTCAGGTTTTGATTCACATGTATTGTGTAAAGTATGATTTCATAGTTTTCTGTTTTTTGTTTTACCTTTATTGCCATCTTATTTAAGCATGTTATATATATGTTATAATACCATGTGCTATATGTATTTTTTCTCAAGGGGGTCGATAGAAATCAAGTTCAAGTTCAAGTTCAAGAACGTGTGTCCTCTCATATCTGAGCAAATGCTACTGTTTTACACGTTAAATGTTCGATATGACAGATGATATTAACCGGTTCAGGCTTAAGGGCGGGTCACATTCGGTAAATATATTGTTGTGCTTAAGTGTGAGTATGCTTTTAATAGGACATGTTAAGTGTACCTTCAATGAAAAATCTCGTTATCGTTATCGGACAAACATGACAGGCCCTTTAACCTCATCGGCTGAGGACTGTTACAACCGGCCTTCGTCTGTATTACTCGTGGGTAAAATTTGGGTAAAATTTGAAAGCACACCTGTTGCATCAATGTCACGTTTTACAAAAGAGTTGAAATTCAGCCGAATGAGAAGTCACAACTTGTCGACACTTGAAGATAAAGTTGAGTTCTGGTCATGAGATATTACACTGTGGAAGAAACTGGAAGCAGTATATGGGAATGGCCGATTATATGCAGTAGATGAGAATTGGAATATACTGTGATCTTTCGGAATCATCAAACTGATGAAAAATAAAAAGAAGTTGACTCAGTCTTGCTGAAAGTCACCGTCACTACACACAGAAATGTGTACATGCATGGGACTACACACGGTGGCGTATTTAGAGGACAGGGGCACTTCCGGCCCGTGCCCCCCCCCCTTTTGAAAGAAACGTGTACATTGTGCCCCCTCCCTTTTTAAAACTGACATTTTTCTTTTCTTTTCTTTCGCTTGTCAGATAATGTTGGACGGACAAAGAGATCAAAAATTGTGTGATTACTTTTCTTTTTATTTTCTTTAATTTTTGTGTGTGCTTGTCAGAGCAATTTGGAGGAAAATTGGACCCCCCCAAAAAAAAACCACCCCAAAAAACTGCTGACCGTTTTTGTTTTGTAATTGCTTTGTTTTGTTTTGTTTTGTTTTGTTTTGTTTTGTTTTGTTTTTTTGCTTTCCAAAATCCTTTCCATATCTGGAGTATATGCCGGCCTTTGAAGGGCGATCCTTTTAAGGGGACATTTTCTTCCATGATATTCTTCCACACTGACCTTGAAAAGATTGGGAAAGATCACAAATTATTCTTCACCTTTACCAGGGGGGCGTTTCATCAAGTGTCTTGTCGGTGATTTTTACCGACAAATTTAGTCTCACCCAATCAGATGTAAGGATTTCAGTAGCTTATAACAGATATTGCAACTTGTCATTGATGACATGTTTTATGAAACAGGGCCCTGAACTCAACTTTCTCCTTAATACTTCAGTCAAACCGCCAAACCGACTCCGGGGGGGGGGGGGGGGCGTTTCATCAGGTGCCTTGTCAGTGTTTTTGATCGACAAATTTGGTCTCAGCTAATCAGATGCAAGGATTTCAGTAGCTTATAACAGTTATTGCAACTTGTCATTGATGACAAGTTTCATGAAACAGGGCCTAGACCCTGGGTTCTTAATTATTTTGTTACAAGGGCCAGAAATATTTTTGAAGTTACAGTTACAGAGTATGATATATACATATAAAGACGCATGGGACTCACGAATCTTGCCCGAATACATTGTGTATTAGCTTTCTGTTTTTCTGTTTGTTCGTTTGTTTTTTATTATTATTATTATTATCATTCAGCGAGCGAGCGAAGCTTGCGAGCAAAAATTTTTGACACTTTAGAATTGTGAAAATGTAATTTCGTCGTCAAAATGTGCTAATCTAGATTAGATATAAGAAAATTACAAAGAGACCATTTCACTGCCCAAAAATGAAATGGTGGGTGCCCGAATGCAGGAAATTTTTTTATATTCTCGGGGGAGAGGGCTCCAGGCCCCATCCCCCGCCACAGACGTTAATGTATAAATACCCAAATGGCTCATCTAAGGACGGTTAAACGATTTTAGAATACACCCTCCTTATTTTTTCTTTGTTTGATTTTTTAAAAAAAGAAGAAAAACCCAAACTATAATAATATGTGGTAGGGCAGGGAACAGATAAATATGATACGCTATTTGCGAGCGAGCAAAAAATTTGATACTTTAATTACCAATAGTTAGGATGATATATTATGTATCAACATAGTTCTTAAAACAAGATTTTTTTTCTTCTTACTCAGATATTTTTGGCGGGCCGCATGAAATTGTTTCGCGGGCCACAAGTGGCCCGTGGGCCGCACTTTAAGAACAGGGGGCCTAGACCGACACCCAACCGAACCATTCTTGGCAATAGGCGTAATGTAACCTTTTTGTTCGGTCTGTTATCGGTCTGGTGTTGGTCTTGTCACTGTGACCAATGAGGTACTTGGTGTGACTATGGTTTAACTTCGATAATGATCGCGACACTGTACATAAGAGATGGGCAATTTTAACTTTCGGATCTCAGTACTCTTCATAAGGCGGGGCCTAAATAAACTCATACAAACATGTGTAATTACCATCATATATATTGTGCAATTGTGTTATAAAACATTTATTCAAAATTAAGTAAGGGCCCCCCAAATAAACTTTGATTATAAATACATGTACATATAAAGTTACCATCGATTTCGTCATCCATGAACGTCAATTCCGAAAATGTCTTTTCATGCTGTTATCTCCATTATACATTCCAAACAAGGTACTAGCATTGACTCCTCTGGTACCGCCAACACGTTGTAAGCACGCTAACCCTGGAGCAATGTTGTTGAGAACTAGCTAATCACCAGCCGTTAGACAGCTCATACTATACCATCCGCAATAAACAAACGATGTATACATTCCAACCTTGATACAAGTATGAACTCCTCTGGTAGACCAAATAATGTTATAGACATTATAGGTCGAGGTATTGTCGTTGGCAGTTTAATACATTGTATTCATCAGTCATCGCGAATGTTTCTTCACCATTGTAATAATTGTTCAGGGCGTATCATGCCCTCCGTCCTGTTCATTTCCGTGGTAGATGTGCAGTGGTATCATCATCGAACTTCCAAAAGAGAATATAATAGTCAACGCAGGGAAGTGTAACTAGTTACATTTCCCTTGTCAACAGGTGTAATTCCTACTGCGGATGCGTTTTATGTCATTGGTTGAGAACTGCAGGCATAAAATCTCACTCCCCTTTTTCTATGCTCTCTCTCCCCCTTTCCCCTTGTCTCTCTCTCTCTCTCTCTCTCTTGCTGTCACGTACTCTCTTTCTCTCTGCCTCAATCGCTTCTCTCACACTCTCTGTCTTAATTCTCACTTTCAAACCCTCTCTGTCTGTCACAATTTCTCAGAGCAATTCCACCTCTCTCTCTCTCTCTCTCTCTCTTTATAACTCACCCCCTCTCTCTCTCTATCTTTCTATCTCACTCTCTCATATCTCTCTCCGAATGGTCACCGTGCGGTCAGTGTGGGCGGGGGAGTAACTATCAAAAGCCAATAGTCACGAGTCTTCATCCCCAGTCCTTTTCACACCACTCCAAATCACGTGATCAAATAATGTCCATTGTTACCATGATGACAGAGTAATGATGAGGAAACTCCCGCAATGGATGCTCCCACTTGAAATATGAATTAGTATTGCTATTTTCTTCCCCATGACTACTATATGATGAGCACTAGGTATCGTAGTACTTACGGCCGTTCACATCTCTTCAATGCCATATCTGTTGGATCCCACTGCTTCGCGGTATGGCACCTCATAAAAGTGGGCAATGGATAGTCTGTCTAAACAGACTCTATTTAAATTGAAAACAAGAGGGAGATCGAGAATCGTGTTTTTTGCAGACAATTGGGCCTCTGCCATGACTGTGAAACAAGACATCACAAACACCCTCTAAAATAGGTCGGGTAATATTTTTTTTACTCAATATTGGACAAAAATGATCATGCATGTTTGTTGGATAAAATCTATACCATTATGGGGAGGGGAGGGGGGGGGGGGGTAATGTACCCCTAAATTAGGTACAGTTTTACCCAGAAAACATGCACTTTCCATTTTTACCCAATATTGGGTAAATTTTACCCAAACTCTCTCTCTCTCTCTCTCTCAAAAAGACATTGTCTGCACCCTTAAAAGGTTACAGACAATGTCAATTCAGTCAAAATAAGAAGCATTCAGATGATACTGCACTACCATTACTACTACTACTACTACATGCCACTACTACTCCTACTGCACATACTTCTACTATCTGTTGTTTAATCATGTTTTTTTTTTTTGAGAGAGAGAGAGAAAAACATTGTACTTCAGGCTTGTATTCACTTAAATATATATATACAGTGAAACCTGTCAATAAAGACCGCTCAAGGGAGAAAAATGGTCTTTATGAGCAGGTGGTCTTTATGTGCAGGTTCCATTAATACATGTTTCAATGGGAAACAATTTTCAAGGGTGACAAAAATTGTGGTCTTTATAGACAGGTGTCTTTCTATACAGGTGGTCGCTAAAGCAGGTTTGACTGTATATATATGCATATATATATATACCTACACCTATAAATGAGGACATCTTTATGTTTTATTCTTTTCACCTCCTCATTAAAAAAATATTCCACCAACTTCCCACATCGAGTATAACTCTTGTAACTCCTGTTAACTATTGCTTTTGGATCTATCAAACAGAGATGTGGGTTATTAGAGTTGGGTGTGTAGAGTTTGGGGCATAGACTACTTGGTATTTCGTACAAACATTTTACTATATATGACACCACGATAATTTCATTTTTAAATCGAATCAAGCGTAGGGTATGTATAAAATGATGGTCAAATTTACATTTCAGCAGTTTATAACCATGGTAGTATTAATCTGAAAGCATATTATACTTTCCTCACATCGGTAGCAGCATAAAGTAGATCCAGTCCAGTCCAGTTTTACAAAATATCACGCAGGGCTTTTCCAGTATGATAATTCCGCCCACCTCGGTAACTGGATGTTCTGCAGACTATGTACATTTTTCCATATTGAATAGGACAGGCCAAAAAAGCCCCTGCATGAATATTTGTAAGACGTGCTTGCACTATTTAGATCAAACGACCCCACCAGGCCACGCCCCAAACAAATTGGCCGGCCCCAAAAGCCAAAATTACTGCCGGTCCTTCAAAACAACTCCAAATGTCCTAACGCCCATAATGTTCTCCCCTATTGGTAGGGCCAATCTTTTATCTATTTCTCACACTCAAAGATTATTGTTGATCTGCGGCCTTGTCACATTAATTTCAGTCACTTTCAAACCTGTGGGCGGCAACCTATTTTGATTGTCCTCCAGTGCAATCTTTTCCCAATATTAGGCTTCTGTATTATCAAGTATAAGAGAATCTGCCTTTACGGTCAGTAGGGGGTGGAATAAAAGGAACATAGGGGTAATTTCGGTACATATTTTGACTGGATTTTTAAAATAATGTCTCTAATAAAATACAAGCCTACAGTATTCCCTTCCAAATTGGATTACCCTACCCCCCCCCCCTAAAAAAAAAACTGATAAAAATTGCTTCTGTAGATGGCAATAGTTACATTAAGTTTCCTTGCTTCCTTATTTTCCCCTTCCTTCCTGAAAATTTTCTTCAATTTATTGTCCTCACACGTTTCCTTTTCTTTCTCGTTAGTATTTTGTTTCATTTTAATTATTTCCTTCTTTGTAATATCCACCTCTTCCGACGTTATCTTGTTGATATCTGTTTCTTTAAAAAAAGAATCTTCTCTTCTAAATCTTCTAGAAAAGTACTTCCTTGTGTTAGAAAGTATAATATTGTGTTTTGTTAGGCATAAAACTAAAATATAGTGAAAGATTTTCATGCAGAATGAGTAGCATCCTTTAGTATGGGTTGCACGAATCAGCCTGGAGGATTTCCTAAGTGCGATAGTAGATTTAAGTGATATTGATAATGATGATAATGATGATGATAATGATAATAATAATAATGGTGATGATGATGATAATAATAATAATAATAATAATGATGATGATGATGATAATGATAATGATAATAATAATAGTAATAATAATAATAATAATGATGATGATGATCATGATGATGATAATAATAATAATAATAATGATAATAATAATAATAATAATAATAATAATAATAATAATAACAACAACAATAATAATAATTAAAATAAAACAATGATCATAATGATATTAAAAGCAGTAATAATAATACTAATAATATTAACAGATGTTAAAAACAGGAGTAGGGATCCATATGATGCTGGCGTATCTGTATTACGTTCTGGGGCCTTTCATATAAATTTTTATGTCATTATAGTTTTAATGATATCTAATGTCACGAATATCATATTTTTAACTTTCAATTCTCCTTATAAAAGATTTATAAATATATATCTTTATTAAAATAAGTCTTCATTTAAAGACTATTTGAAAGTTACGGCATGTTCTTCACAGTCGATTTAGTATATGCCCCATCTAAGAGACCACATAATTATAACTATTACGTAAATGTGTTAAATGGAGGTGAGATCCGAAGTATGCCTATCTCATGTATGTATTGTGTCTGCATGTCCTTGAATATCCCCTTCATTCATCACTGATAATCAATAATCAATACTACGGATAATAGGGACTAAAGTTAGGGATCTTGTGTAAAAATGGTGTTTGTGAATCTTCCCATTTCCTTTCTCTTTCTTCCTCTGTAGCCTCCTCTCCTCTCTTTCTCTCTCTCTCTCTCTCTCTCTCTCTCTCTCTATTTGTCTCTTTCTCTCTGTCTCCTATTTCCTTTGTCTCCATGGCTCTCTCTCGCTCTCTCTCTCTCTGTGCTTGTCTCTTATTTCCCTTGACTGTCTGTCTCTCTTTCTCTTCATCTCTCTCTCTATTTCTCCCTGTCCTCGTCTCTCTGTGTGTCATTTCCTTTGTCTCCTTGACTCTCTCTCTCTCTCTCTCTTATTTGCTTTGAATCTCTGTCTCTCTTTCTCTTCATCTCTCCCCTCTCTCTATCTCTCTGTCTACCCAGTCATCTTCTCTCTTTCACTCTGAGATATGTTTACAAGATTTTCTGACTTTTATAAGTTTAATAGTAACAAGTAGGCCTAAGGATTTCGATAACAAACTATATAAGAGATACAGAGACACCCATTGAGAGAGAGAGTCCAGAATCTGGCCGATTTATTTTTTAACAAATACATGTATCTCCAATTATGCGATCTCCTACATATTACATGCCGAAGATGGCGTGATCCCGAATTTATACAAGGAAACACATGAGTAAATCATCCGATCCCGAAGCACTTTGGACAGGCGTAATGGTAGCTGATCAAAAATGTTCATATTAAATTGATAACTTGTCTGCTGTAAATCTGTTCAATAGGAAATTGAGTTGGGAAGTTACATTCTTCCATATTTCACCCATTTGCCTAAGTTTTGACGCTTTTGGTGTATTTTTAAAGGAATTATTTGATCTGCAGTGCATTACCACTCTTCCCAGAAGTGAGAAATCGTGGTTCGTGATCAGCCTCGTTTCAGCCTTCGCAGTGTTTGTTTGAGCCAATTAATAGTGCCTAAATAAAGTAACTAATTGTGCATAACCATCAGTGTTGCCTCTGCAATTGAATCAAAACGATCTTCTTTCAGAGATTATTGAAATACAGTGGCGGATCTACGGGGGGGGGGGGTTTAGGGGGTTTAAACCCCCCCCCCCCTTGGGCTGCCAAGTAAACATTTAATGTGCATAGGAAAACACACACAAAAAAAGAGAAAAAATAGAGCATGCAAGTATGCTTAAAATCGCAAGCTGGCAACCCTAAAAATGAAAAATCTCCCTACTGTGGGAGGGGGGTATCCCCCCTCCCACACCCTCCCCCTCGCTCGCTTCGCTCGCTCGGGCTCGGTCGCTACGCTCCCTCGCAATACCCAGCTCAGCCCCTCAAACCCCCCCTTTGGCAAAAAGCTAGATCCGCCCCTGAAATATGATTTTTTTTTTGATGCGCTTCAATTCAACACGTGTTTTTATGGGGCCCTAATTACTCGTTTGTGCGGATTTCCACGCTACGTAGAGATCAGTGATTCATACGCCTGAGTAATCTTTTTTCCCACCTCGAGAGTAAAAGTGGGGGGGGGGGGGGAGATCGCATGATATTGAGGTACATTAATTTTGTTAATTTAAGTAAATCGGCTAGATTCTGGGCTAATTAATTAAGAGACAAAGAGAGGGGGGGGGGGTGGGTGGGGTGGGAGATTGACAAAGGTGAGGACAGATAAATAAAGAGAGGAAGAGAGAGAAGGGGTGGGGGATAGGGGGGGGGGAAGGGATGGAGGGGACATTCAGTTCCTTACAAGTTCCTTGCAAATTGTTTCCCTGTATACCTTTGTCATTTTAGCGTAGCTTTACAACGAGAAAGAGAGAATGAAGGGAGAGACAGAAAGACAGACAGAGAAGGGGGGGGGGGGTAGAATGGAGGGGAAAAGTTGAGACTAAGAGAGGGAGCTACATCATGAAGGAGCAAATAGATGGATAGAAAGATAGAGAGATAGTCAAAGCCCTAATGCCAGCAACATGATCAGCTGTTTATGGGAAAATGTCTACGCAATGTGAACAGTATAACAAGAACAACAACAACAACATCGACAACAACAACAAAATCCAACTGTGAAAAAAAAAAATCAAGAAACTGTAAGTTATTCATATTGGTATGTTTTATTAATACACCAGGGGAGCGTTTCATGAAAGGATTTGTCGGATATTTTTTCCGACAAGTGTTATAAGCTATTGAAATCCTTGCATCTGATTGGCTGAGAGCAAATTTGTCAGTAAAAGTCACTGACAAAATGCTTGATGAAACGCTCCCCTGATTTCTCTCTTTCCCATAGATCTAATACAGGGTCCACCCGGTTCCCGTAACCAGTGGGTTAACACAATAACATTTTGGAATTGAACATTACGTCATAAATACCTTATCACATGTTCTCACACAGTATTATGGTCATCACACCTTGTTTAAAGTAACTGAACATTTTTCTTCTTACCTACAAATCAACAACAACAACAAACATTATCACCATCAATTGTTTATAAAAGTGAGACTGAAGGAAGTCATCTCACATTTTTTTTTTTCGTCTCATAATTCTAAATTCGATATCAGGTGATTTTAATATCAATTCACAGACTGTAAATTGATTATGATTGGTTGTTTTATTTACACCACGGAAAATTACGCTCTTACAATAAATACTAGCTAGTAGATAAACATTGTGTACTTAATCATTCAGTTTAACCCTTTCAAGACAATTGACCACATTTTGTGGTTTGGCTCAATAACTTTTGATTCAGAGCTCTAAAAAATATACCAGATGCATGAGTAGAAAGAGCAAAAATTTCTGCACACACTATGTCCATTTTTGTTACATGACCATATTGCGTTTGATCCCAGGAATTTTAAAAAGGAGAATAAGCTTTAAAATCCTTAAATTGGCAACACATTGAGAGGTTCAAAATCATTGTTTTTTATCGAAATTGGCAACTTTTTCAACTTTTCGACAATTCTTTTAACCATGTATATTGTTTTCAAAGACATTACCCCTTATTACAATCTTGAAGCACTAAAAGAAAAATATTATTGTTGCCAATTTGAAGAACAAAATGTGATCAATTTAGCCCATAAATAATTCCTGTCCTGAAAGGGTTAATTAAAGCTCTTAGATATTCATCTCTGAACATGTACATTTACTTGAAATGCAGACAGTACGCAATCAATGCAATCACTGATTCTTTCAAAGAGTGTCTGCTAAGCTTCATTCATAATTTCATTTTTTTTTAATGTACGAAGAAGCAGTTATCTAGGTAGATGAGCATGATTATACTCTATAATAAATACTAGCTAATTGATCAAAACTGTGTACTTTATCATCCAGTACAAAGCACTCCGATCACCTTTGCAAATAAACATTTCACTTTAAACGCAGACAGGTCACAATCAATGCAATCTGTACATTCTTTTACATAGTGTTTGCTAAGTTTCATTCACAATTTCATCATGAAGTTTACGAAGAAGCCCTTATCTAGGCAGATTATACTATTTTCAAATAAATACTAGCCAATACATCAACATTGTGTACTGTCTTTGATCATCATATTTGCTCAATAATATACATGTACTTCATACGCAGTCAATGCGCAGAAAATCACATGACTCAATGCAATCAATACATAATCTTAGATAGTGTCTGCTAATTTTCATTCACGATTTTATTTATTTTTTTTAAATATGAAGAAGAGCTTATCTAGGCAAATAAGACATTCTTGATAAATACTAGCTAATAGGTCTATAATAATCAGGAGCGGCTCCAGGATCCTCCAGATGAGAGGTCCAGTTCCCAAACAAATAGTAGGGGTAAAATGACCATCATAATTCTAACAAAGCAATAACAACAACAACAACAACAACAACAACAACAACAACAACAACAACTAAAGTTGTTATCAAAAAAAGAAAAAGGGGGTTAAAGTCACTAATAATCTAGGACAGGAAAAAAAAAAGGGGGGGGGGGTCCGGACCCTCTGGATCCGCCCCTGTATATGTTCAATATCATCCAGTACAAAGCTCTTAATCATCAGATTTCCACATGTACATGTACTGCAAACGCAGACAGCGACGCAGACATCCCTTTAAACAGTACCTGCTATAATATGTTAATGACTATATACCACGTCATAGTATCAAGATATTGCACAAACTCATGACTTCAAGGGCCTAATTTGCACACACAAATTGTACAGATTGTAGATATACACATCGTACTTACAAAGAAGAAATACACTTATATTGTTAAGGTCGTCAATACAGTATATAATCAAGGTTGTTTAGAATTAATGAAAGTAGAAGCTCTATTTACAGTCGTAATTCAGTGGGAAAAAATGCGATGAATAAGCACTTCTATAATAAATTTCAAACAACAATATTTTACAAATAAAAAAAAAACTAACAAGAATCTATCTACAATACTGTACAAGGAGAGAATGATGATTATAGAAGTAGTAGGGGTAGAAATGATATTAATTCAGAGGGGAAGAGATTAATATGATCACCTTCATTCAAATAACATGTAAAAAAAGAAGATTAATCTAAACACAAGCGTATTGGTCAAGCCATTGACGTGAGCATATTCGTCGGGGGGGGGGGGGGGGGTGGGGTCGGGGTGCGGGTCTTATCCGGTGACAGAAATGCAGATTCTTTCTTTCTCTTCCTCCCCCCCCCCCCTCTCTCTCTCTCTCTCTCTCTTTCCCTTTTTCAACACATTTTCGCCAATCAAGGGGGATGGGTAGAACATGTGCCCCCTTAGCTAAGACAATGAAGCGGGGGGGGGGGGGGGGGAGTCGGGGGATGATTACACAGCGAAAGAGAAAGCGTGCAAGAAAAAAAATGATATTGGAAGAAGAACACCAAAAAAGAAAAGAAAACGAGAGAGATGAAAACTAACAATCATATTTAGCTTTTCTATAATGCATGATCGTGATTCGTGAGCAACGCAGCGGATTAATACCATTCTACAAAAAACTTCATGAGACTCATTAATGGTTATCATTTTTATTATCAGTGATTTGAGAACGGCTCCTATTAACCCTTTCGAGACAATTGACCACATTTTGTGGTTGGGCTCAATAACTTTTGATTCAGGGCCCTGAAAAATATACCAGATACATGAGTAGCAAGAGCAAAAATTTCTGCACACACCGTGTCCATTTTTGTTACATGAAAATATTGCGTTTGATCCCAGGAATTTTAAAAAGGAGAATAAGATTTAAAATCCTTTAATTGGCAACACATTGAGAGGTTCGAAATCATTGTTTTTTATCAAAATTGGCAACTTTTTCAACTTTTCGCCAATTCTTTTAGACATGTATATTGTTTTCAAAGACATTACCCCTTATTACAATCTTGTAGTACTAAAAGAAAAATATTATTGTTGCCAATTTGAAGAACAAAATGTGATCAATTTAGCCCTGAAATAATTCCTGTCCTGAAAGGGTTAAACCAGACAAGATAATTTCACCTTTTCATAATTATAAGCATTGGATAATGGCTCTTTGGCAACCTTTTTTGTAGTCACGTGGGTTCATTTTCATAATGACGTCATAATGATCACAGACTACATAGGGAAGTGCTACAGCCAACGATATTCACATTTCGATAGCTGCAGCGAATAGGTCAGTTCACATGTGTTACCCACAATGCCATTTGACAAAGTACGTCATTCACATTTTCTACCAATATCACGTGACAGTAAAGGTAATTTGGAGTTAAGTACCCCGCCTTCTAAATAGTAGCGATTGCTTCGAATCGATCGCAACTTTAACTTTAGATTAATACGGAATTTTTTTTTTGATAATGGACATTGATGTAGGAGAATCATCCGCAACTTGTTATAAGATGGGGCCATTGTAATCAAACTGTACTTTGAAAGAAAGTGGCAGAAGTAGAAACCTAACCATGGTCAGGTGGAAGATTTGAACCAGCAGCATATCAACCAGTCAAGCCTCATTCTCACAAGGAGCGGTAAACCGCCTCAAAAAATACCGCGGTAAAATAAAATGACTTTAACCCTTTCGAGGCAATTGACCACATTTTGTGGTTTGGCTCAATAACTTTTGATTCAGAGCTCTAAAAAATGTACCAGTTCCATGAGTAGAAAGAGCAAAAAATTTCTGCACACACTGTGTCCATTTTTGTTGCATAACCATATTGCCTTTGATGCCAGGAATTTTAAAAGCGAGAAAAAGCTTTAAAATCCTTAAATTGGCAACATTAAGAGGTTCAAAATCATTGTTTTAAAACCGAAATTGGAAATTTTTTCAACTTTTCGACAAAATTATCAACCATGTATTGTTTTCAAAGACATAACACCTTACTAGAACCATGTAGCACTAAAAGAAAAATATTAATGTTGCCAATTTGAAGAACAAAATGTGATCAATATAGCTCTTAAATAATTCCTGTCCTGAAAGGGTTAAAGCGTAGTTGGTTCAACACACAGATCAAAGTACATTATGAACTCATGTAGCTCGCAGCTACTCTTGTCCATTTCACATTTGCCATTTTTTTACAAGTGAAATTTCATTTTGCTGCGGCGTTATTTTTTCTTTATTTTCGTCATTTGTCGACGGTTTACTGCTACAGGAGCGAACGGGGCACTACATCATCACGTTATTTCTTGCATTTATAAGTGTTCCATTCTTCTTTCCTGACATCCACTGCTATGTGTGTGAAGAGAAGGTTAAGCGTCACGTTTGCGTTGTAATGTGTGTTGCTAATACCATCCCATGCCATACGTTCAGCGTAATGCTTTAATAAGCAATGCCTGCAAAATGAAATACAAACAAACAAACAAATAAGATACGTTAAATGAAATAAAATACTGTGATTATAGGCCATAATGCTTCAGCGACTGGCGTATTCTTCTTTTCACGCTCCAGGTGAAAATGAGCAACATGTTAAAGTAGGCGCCATTCGTAAGGAAATATTAAGAATACCATATATACATATACATAATTATACATATACATATACATATACATATACATATATACATATACACATACATATACATATATACATATACACATACATATACATATACACCCTGGGGGGAATTAGACCAGCTCCTTTTAAAGGCCTATATTGGAAGTGTTAGCTTCATCGGTAAAGGAACTTTCAAAACAAATTTTACGAGCTTACTCACAAGTGGACGACTACTCCCTAAAATGATTACCCCCTATAATAACTAACCCCTCGGACAATTACCATTAGTGTAATGAACCCTAGGACAATTACCCCCTCATAATTATCCCTGAAGGACATCAAAGGCCACCCCAACGGAAAGATACTTTGACAGAACCACTAACGTTAATGTCGTAGAGAGTAATTCTCCTGGAGAAATTGTCCAGTGGTAGGGGTTTGGAATAAATGTCCTGGCAGTAGTTCTCTAGGAATAATCATCCAGGTGGTATGCCTGATAGTTTGAAGAAGCCATGTTCAATCCTCTAGAGGCAATTCTGGGTGGAAATTGCTACATTAACTTTGATTATAGCATCCATGCCTCTTGACATACTGTCCACAAAGTGTTGATTTTTTTCTCCTCACAGCAGCTCATTTATGTTGCTAGAATCTTTCATTGTGTGATAACTTTAATTTTCTTTCGTCTTTATAAATGCTTATGTCACTCACAATGTTCTCAGTAGAATAATACCCAGGCAGTAGAGCTCAGACCAAGACATAACAATAGACAATCATCCTTTTTGACATTTATAGTCGATTGGGTGGTCCAAAACCCTCTCTCATAGGGAATTTGGGGAGGTGGGGTAATTATCTGGAGAAATTGGCCCAAGGCAATCTGTCCTGGCTGTATTTGTCCTAGTGGTAATTGTCCTCGGGTAATTGTCATAGAGGCAGTTATATTGGACGGGGGTGTAGTAGCCTATTAATCATGAATTCGCTGTTAATAATCATTTCCCAGTTTCATAGATAATGGACTTCAAGGGAGCGAAAAGTCGCCAATCGTGGTGTTTTGGAGCTTGGCCCGGCTCGGGTAATATAAAGCGTGAATTGTGTGTATGCAGCACGCATTCGACCGAAGAAAGACGAACAGAACAACCCAACTGACAAACCACCCCAACCTTGACGGCAATTTTGTTTGCTGCTCCAAGATTGTTGCTATGCACGGCCTTGCAATAGGGGCAAACGAATGAAATTGAACGTACATGGATATCGAGTGGTGGCTCCCTTTAACACTGCCTATATGCCCCCAAATGGAGCTGGTCTAATAATTGTCTCGAAGGCTGTACATACTACATATACATATACATACATGGTACAACCTCTTTCGCTATATATAAAAGTAGAATGTTGTATGAACTCGGTGATTTGTTTACTCTCAAATATATGCACTTGGTGCATTTCAGGTATTTAATGAATATTCATGATATTACCCATGGCAACACATGCGCAATGGCAAAGCGCAGTACGCTTTTTTAACACCAGTGGGTATCTAAGCAACTCAAAACTATCAAAACTATTAACATTATTCAAGGAATTCAACAAGACCTTGGCATCACTTCTGTCTACGACAGGTATGTCGGCTTTATTATAATTCATTTGAAATTTCAGTTTTTTTACATGATATTTCTACTGACAGTAATATTACATGTAGTCCATCAATTTTTGAATGATTGTGTCTTCTCTTTGTATTATGTGAATTATTCTCACACACTTAGTGTTTCGTTAGTTTTTGTCATGCCTTTCTTAGTGATTGTATCTTCTCTTTATAACTGTTTCAGAATAAATTTCTGAAGAAGTTCGAAAGACGAAAGCTTAAATTTCCTGAGTATCCTGCGTCATCTTTGGTTTGAATTCATCCCACTATGTTCTATATCACCCAAACCAAAGCGAATGGTAAAAGTAGACTCAACATCATCACATTATATATATATATATATATATATATATATATATATATATATATATATATATCAACGATATGTTTCGAAAGAGCAACACCGTACATAAATATCCAAAGAGACAAGGCACGTTGCCACTTACCTCTAACAAGAACACTCTTTGCACAAAACACCTTTGTTTTTTCAGGTTCCATGTAATGGAACTCTTTAGATTAAGAAATGAAAGAATCCCCTAGTCTTATTGCCTTCTTAGGATGCCCCTCCGTTTCATTGTATATGTTAACCCATAGACTACGGGAACCGAGTGGCTTCTGTATAAAGCCTATGAGAGTTACATAATTCAGTAGTTAACGGGTTAAGTCAATTACGATCCGTTTGTGTAAATTACTTTTGTACTCCTCTTAATAACCTTATCTTTGTATTGTTAGTTTGATATATATACAAAGTTATTACATTGCTTTATGTTTAATCTTTGAATCAATATGTATCATGTACGATTATTTAGAATCGGAAAAATAAATAAATAATAATAATAATATTAATAATAATGATTTATAAAACGCAGAAACTATGTATATATATTCTACTGCGCTGCAAGAGCTCCTGATGTGCTTATAACTATGGTGAGTACTTAAATGACAGATATGCTTTTTTTAGTTTTGATTTGAAAGTATTTACAGTTGGTGATTTCCTGATTTCTAACGGTAAGTTGTTCCACAGTTTGGGGGCTGCGCAGACAAATGCCCGATCTCCTAAGTTTATTTTTGTTTCATACGATGGGGTTTGCAGTAATAAAGTATCTTGAGAACTGCGCAGCTTGTGGGTATGTTTGCGAACTTTGAGTTGTAACAGTTCCACAATATATTTAGGGGCTTGACCAATTAGAGCTTTATAGACAATCAACAGGATTTTAAAAGATATTCTTTGTCGCACTGGTAGCCAGTGCAGATCTCTCAAAACAGGGGTGATCCTTGAGAATTTGGAGCATCCACAAATCAGTCTTGCACAGAGGTTTTGGACCCGCTGCAGTCGTGCTATTTGAAAGTCAGGGAGTCCATACAATAACCCATTTCAATAATCTTACTTGCTAGTGATGCATGCATGAGCAATTGTTTTCATACTATCCTGATCAAAATATTGTCTAATATGTCTGAGACTATATAACATGTAGTATGATGATTTACATTACATTAAATCAAATCAAATATATATATATATATATATATATATATATATATATATATATATATATATATAATTATAAGGAAATAACATATACAACAGCTTTGGCAACTCTCGTGGAAATAAGTATAATTGTGCGAAATGAAAATGAGAGAACATCTCAGGGGAACTTTGATTTAAGCTACGCAACCATTGTTCTCTCATTTTCATTTCTCACAATTATTTATATATATATAGCCCCTATACGTAGGCCCAACATATTTTCTTATCAAACAAAGAATAACGATTATAGACCTACATTCCAAAAATAATTAGGAAATCTCAGTACCCTCCACTTGTTTTGAGAACTCTGACCTTTTGTCTGCTGGCCTAGTTCGTAATTTGAATTTAACAACTTCTCTAGCAGGACACTTAAAAATCTCTGAAAACTTTTAGTTGAAGGTTGCTTTGAGCAAGCTATTTCTAAGTATAAATTTTGAAACAAAATATATAATGACTTGCATGTGTCCAAATATAATCATTGTCTAATTTATAGGACGAGGCCTTTGAGCATGTTTCTGGTTTATATCTTTTTTATTCAGATTTATTTCGATTTCTGTTTGCATTTGCTTACCTTTCAGTGCAGATTTCGCCAGCCGTCTTCTTCTTATGTTTTAGCGTCTTATAATAGCCCTCCCCCGAAGCTCGGTGAATTTTATATTCCATCTTATTGAGTCTTGACCGTATATCGTCATCCTCTCCACCCCACCCCCAATATACATTGGAGTAACCGTTGGATTTCTTCATCTGCTCTGCTGATACCCCGACCACTCCGCCAAAGAGCGCCCCGTACATGAGTCTGCAGTGAAGGAAAAGGGATCAGCGAATCAATGAGGTTGGGACAATAGCTAAGCTGGCTATAAGACGTTTTTAGCTTTCTCAAAAATATGTTGATATGATTCTGGAATTATAGCACTTGGTATTCGGCTCTACCTATTTACAAATGATTTAATGACCAAGAGTTCGATTTAACAGATCCCTTTGAATTGCCTCTCAAACAGAAAGTATACTGAAAACAATAACATTCACACATGGAAAACAGTTTCACTTAGGCCAGGAGCCTGTCCAGAAATAGTCACCCCATTTTACCCATAATTTTTGACTCCTTAAACTTACTTAGACCATCTAAGTCATCGACAAAAATGTTGTCAGCCTGAACATAGCTGCCGGGTTTAGCTCCCAGAGCCCCCAAAAGAAACCCCCAAATCGGGTCGATTTCACCCCATCTCCCCCATGCACCAAACTTTGTCAGTAGGAAGCAGTATGACTGGACATTACAAAACACACAAAACTGACAAAAAATTCCGTCGGGATGGGGTGTCAGACGGCCCCTAAAAATTGGGGTAAATTTTTCCCCTTGAAGGCCAGGGATCAAATTTTGTCAGAAGGAAGAGCTATAGATGTACATTCCAAAAATATAAGAACTGACAAAATTGTCCATCGGGAAGGGGGTGTCAGACCCCCAGAAATAGAAACCCCAAAGTGCCCTTTGACAATGTTTTGCCCCCCAAAATGCTCTGTATGTAAAGAAAAAACATTTTCTTACCTTCTGACTATGATAACTCAAAAGTCTTTTATTCAATTCAATGCAAACTTTTATAACATAATTTTGAGAATTATAATCTTCTTGTGGTGCAAATTGGTGTTAATTGGTCTTTTGATTAATGAATTATTAAATTCTGAAAAATGTATTGCTTTCTCAAAAGTAGCTAAAATATATTGTCAGGATTATGTAAACACACCCATTGTCCCTCTTCACCTCTTTGACAAGGCATAATAGAAGAGCTTTTCAGGTATCTGTGGTATGTACTATTCATGTGTTAATTAGACAGATACCAAGCAAGCTTCTCTATTATGCCTTGTCAGATCGACAATGGGTGTGTTTACATAATCCTGACAGTATTTTTTGGCTACTTTTGAAAAAGCAATACATTTTTCACAATTTAATAATTTATTAATCAAAAGACCAATTAACACCAATTTGCACCACAAGAAAATTATAATACTCAAAACGTTGTCAAAGGGCACTTTGGGGTTTTCATTCCAGGGGGTCTGACACACCCTTCCCGATGGACAATTTTGTCAGTTTTTATATTTTTGGAATGTACATCCATAGCTCTTCCTTCTGACAAAATTTGGTCCCTGGCCTTCAAGGGGAAAAATTTACCCCAATTTTTAGGGGCCGTCTGACACCCCATCCCGACGGAAATTTTTGTCAGTTTTTTGTGTTTTATAATGTCCAGTCATACTGCTTCCTACTGACAAAGTTTGGTGCATGGGGGAGATGGGGTGAAATCGACCCGACTTTGGGGTCTCTTTTGGGGGCTCTGGGAGCTAAACCCGTCGGCTACGTTCAGGCTGACAACCTTTTTGTCAATCACTTAGATGGTCTAAGCAACTTTAAGGGGTCAAATCTTATGGGTAAAATGGGGTGACTATTTCGGGACAGGCTCCCAGACTAACTGCTGAGACATGAAAATTTGGACATAACTCTGAAAGGAACTTTTCTCTGGAAAGCATGCAAATAGTTTAAATAAATAACAAAAATGGCTATTTTGCGCTTCATCAAGGATTTTGACACGTTCTAAATCATACTAGAGTAACAAAAAGTACAGCTCTTATTTTCAGACATGGTATATTTTAAAGAACAAAAACTGCCCCCAAAACTTACTTAAATCCCATTTCCTCCGCATAGGCGCACATGTGTTTCGGCATATTCTCACAGCCATACGAGTTTGTCGCCCTCATCGGCACCTGATCGATATCATGGAAGATAGCGCAATCCCATGCACCGAAGTTCGTTGACTCCATGTATCCAATGTTCTTCATGAGGCCGCGGTTGAAAACGAGATCATTGGCCTGTGAAATACAAGAAGGAGAATAAATAAATAAATAAATAAAAATAAATAAGTAATATCTTAGCTCACCATGATAACATCATACCCTTTCGAAATATGAATAAAACAATAGTATAATATGAGGATCCAAAAGCACCTCTCTTCGAAAAAAACCCCTCAAAAACAAAAGCACACCTCTGTGAAATGAAAATGTAGCAGGGGTGGATCCAGGATTTTGTAAAAATTGGGGAGGGGGAATAATTCAGAAAAAAACAATTCTGACTAGTGAAAAACCATCAAAAGGCTTTAGCATCTAAAATTTGAAAAGGGGCATAACATACTATTAAAGGGGCATATCATGTCGTCTACTTAGAGCGTATGCCGGACTGGATTAAAAAAAAAAAAAGGGGGGGGGGCATGGGCCGGGGCATTTCCACCAGTGACGTAGTCTTACCTGTTCAGCCACGAATATTCCAAACTCGAGGTTTTGCAGTGTCAATGCTTGAAGAAGATTACGTATCAAGATGGCTAGATGTTCTATCCTATCTCGGTATGGGATGACAATAGCTACCTGTAAGAGTCGACGAGAGAAAGAGACAAAGAAAAAGAAAATAGAGAGAGAGAAAGAAAGAGAGAGAGAGAGAGAGAGAGAGAGAAAGGAGAGGGGAGAGGGGGGGGGGAGGGGCAGGTAGGGAAAATAACTGATTAATAATTATGTTACGACACTCGTATAGATATTGATGATGCGATATAATGCTCTGGTTTTATCGGCATCAAAGAAAAAGTGTTGAATTTTTGTTTTATTGAAGAAAAAAAAAATCCTGTTATAATTTACGATACATGGCAATTCCGTAATGAACATAACACAGTGTAATAAATTTACATCCATTATTCCATAATCCTGATAACGTTATAAAATTTAGATTAATCAAACATTAAAAATTGAAAATGATAGATAATGCATGACGGATTATATTGACTTAGGAACAATGAAAACTGCACAGAGTGAGTAATCAAAGCTTTGATTACATTTTGTCGCAACTTTGTAAACTTACAGATGACCCCTACATTTTTTATGGCATAAGTTCAGAATATTGTGCTTTTTTGCTGTTGTTTGTTTTGTTTCATTTTGTTTTATTTTGTGTTTTATTTGTTTATTATTTGTGTGTGTGTGTGTTGGGGGGGGGGGGGGGTTGGGGAGGAGATGGCTGAAAACCTCAATATGAACTGAAAGGTAGAAATCAGCGTCCAGATACGTAGGTCGTCTATACAACTGTACTTTATATTGTATCTGTTGCACGGGAGCCATCATTTCGCTTATGTTATTACCGGTGCCAATCGAGCATGTCGAGTGTGTGCAGATAATAGACCGGTTTACTAAGTTATTCAAATTTATGGATGTTTCTTTCCGGAGGACCTATATAGTGACCAGGTATTCCACCAACCTGTTATTAATAAATGGACTACAATACTAGGAATCCAGTTTGCATACATTACTTGTTGCTATGTCGGCAAGCATCGGACAAGCTTTCAGGTTGTCAAGAACAACCTTTGTTTAAAAAGCATGCATAAAATTGGAATATGTTAGTAAACCGGCCTATTAGCCCAAACGCACATACTTCAACAAAATGCCTACAGACAGTGTTCATTTTGAAATCAGTCTCTGTACGGCATCACTCTCAGTCCTACGCCAGGCAATAAGGACGCCACATGCAACAGGTTCATCTTAGTGTTATGTAAAGCCCGGCTACCACGAGCCGTCATTTGCTGACGTTAGGAACTTAATTGTCAGTGAATTTTACTGTCTTTTAAAGAGTGATATTGCCGCTACCATTAGAGTATTATGCTGATGATTGTATTTTATATCGTCGTATTTCCACTTTAGACGACTGTTGAATTTTATAAAATGATCTGGAAGTTTTAAATTAATGGTCTAAGACATGGATGCTCGATTTCAGTTTATCTAAATGCAAGATCATGATGTGTGTCGGTCAGGAGTTACAAAATAGAAATGGGCCTACAATGTCTGAGAAATATTTAGGTCTTGTGATAAACAATACTTTAAACTGGAATGATCAATGTACTGAATTACATGTAAAGTGCAATAAACTTGTTGATATGATACGGAGGAACTTTGCTGACTGCCCAAAATTTGTTTAAAAAAAATCTTTATGAATCTTTAGTACTCGCACGTTTGGAATATTGCTGTATAGCATGGGATCCATTTAGGAATTCACGAAACAATTGGTCGAATGAATACAAAAACTTAAAGATGCATGTACCCTTCGCTTGAACGGATTGTTATAATTATGAACTCATTTTATCCTAAAACTATAAATTGAACAAACTTGAGAAGTAGGTAGTCAGTATGAAAACTCTTAGCATGTTAAAAAAAAACAACATTAAATAACCATCTAAACCACTCAGTTAATTTCGCAAATGCTTTACCTGAACTAAGCAATGTTATACTCTGCAGTACTCCAATGATTTTACTTGCAATCATCACTATAATTGACTATCGTTTACATTTTTTAAATATTACTTTGTGCAAAATGTTCATGATACTGAATTCAGTTGTTTTTATATCCTGGAAAACAGACTTGCATGGGTTTGATCAAACTTTTTTTTTTGTTTTCCCGAGACACGTTTTCATATTGTTTGAATCAATTCAATCGAATCAAATCATATCGTTCAAAATGAGTTTGCAAAATGTTCAGCACAAACATTACTTTTTAATAGAGTACCGTGACGTGAAGTGTGACGGGTGACGAATTGTTCCAAACGATTTTGTGCTTAACAATGGCGTGGTGATCACACCAGCGGCAAACACTGAAATTGCCCTGCTCCAGCCCTTTGCTTGAATGATTTCGCGGTGAACCTCATGCCCGGGCTCTGTTGTTTGGAACCAGTACCCTGAACGACGAGCGAATATGACGTCAGCACTTCGGTACTCCATAACCAGTGTAGTAAAACTATACTTGATCAATCTATCGCCGCCGAATTTATTTCCCCGTGGCGTTTTGTTATAAATCAATCAAAATCATAATTCATATTTTGCAAGCAGCTGAAAAGAGGAAGAGTACAGTAATACAGAGTATAAGAAATTGAGATATTTATTGAAATATACATGAACAACATATATACAATGAGGAAACATGAAAAACATAGACAAATTAATCAAATGCAGTTTTGAACAAGTGTGTTTTTAGTGAAGACTTGAAGGAGTTTAGAATTGATATGTCTTTAAGAGGCTGTGGTAGCTGATTCCAAAGAGTTGATCCTGCACATGCAAATGATCGATCACCACATGATTTCTTTGTTTTGGGTACAACAAGAAGGGAAGAGTTAAAAGACCCAAGTTGTCTGGGAGGATTGCGGAAGGTGAACAAGGTAGAGTTGTACTTGGGGGAAGTACCATGCAAACTGTGAAATACAAGTAATAAAATCTTAAATATGGCAGTCTTACTGTGCAGACACTCTTTCACGACTGACCAGGGTTTGTGCCTGCAAACTAGGCTCAATTAGAGCTGGGGAGCGTTTCATCAAGCGTCTTGTCAGTGATTTTTACTGACAAATTTGCTCTCAGCCAATCAGATGCAAGGATTTCAGTAGCTTATAACAGTTGTCGGATAAAAATCACTGTCAAAATGCTTGATGAAACGCTCCCCAGGTAAACTGACACAATCGAAATGACTACTCGTGTAAACCGGGCTTAACCCTTTCAGGACATGGATTATTTAAGGGCTAAATTGATCACACTTTGTTCTTCAAATTGGCAACAATAATATTTTTCTTTTAGTGCTGCATGGTTCAAATATGGTGTAATGTCTTTGAAAACAATATACATGGTTAGAAATTTGTTGAACAGTTGAAAGAAATTGCAAATTTTGATGAAAAACAATGATTTTAAACCTCTCAATGTGTTGCCAATTTAAGGATCTCAAAGCTTATTCTTGTTTTTAAAATTCCTGGCATCAAACGCAATATGGTCATGCAATAAAAATGGACATAGTGTGTGCAGAAAATTTTGCTCTTTCTACTCGTGCATCTGGTATATTTTTTAGAGCTCTGGATCAAAAGTTATTGAGCCAAACCACAAAATGTGGTCAATTGTCTCGAAAGGGTTAAGTGGGTGTTGGTGCTTGTGTGCATTTTCATTGTTACAGGAATCCGCTCTACTTCAGCGGGTTTATATTCTTAATTAACAGTAATGGATGGGTCATCGCACAAGATTAAATTCATTGGGTCACGTCGTGATCAATTATCCAGATCTTATCGAACAGTTAGAAGCGGCGTGCTCTGTTCAAATATTGCAACATACTCATATACCCTTTTTTCACATAAACCTCTGAAAGAGCCAAACTGTGCTTGTCTAAAAAAACAACAACACACAAAAACGGCTATACAAGTAATTTGTTACAATTTTAAAAAAATACCACGGAATAGAAATATGATTCTCTTTAAAAGAATCAATTACGAAACAGTTCTCTATTTTCTACCCAATTTCTTTTTTTTCTCTCAAACTTTCACCAAAGCCGCTTCACTTACTTCTTCTGCTTCTATACAACTAAATATTATTACTAACTCTTACCCCGGTCTCACTAACGCGACCGACAACAGGCCGACAGCAAATAGAACAAATAATAAAATTATCCTGAACAGCCAAGATTTGTCGATTATCGATAGTGTTAAGGATCTGTTTAGCGGTGTGACAGGAGTAACTATGAGGGGCCTCTTTCCATGCGGATTACGAATAGTTTGCGACAACCTTTTTTTGAGGTTCTTTTGATACCCGGCTGTCTGCAATGAATTAGATGGCTTAACAGTGTCAACTGCAATTGACGAGGGATATACACTTTATATTTCTGCTTTATTTACGATAGTTGATGGTGTGGACTTCCATAGGCTATGTCATGTGGTGCATTATGATTATTATTTATGTCTGTATCTGTATTATCATCATGATTCTTTTAAAGAGAAGTTTGAGTTCTTATCTTAGTTTGGAAAAAGAACACAGAACAAAATTGTCCCTTGAAAATGATTGCTTTTCGTATGCCGTCATATTTGAAATATGACTGGAAATAGCTGTAGTATTTAGACCAAACTTTCATGCAACATGTGTGTGGGTGTGTGTGTGTGTGTGGGGGTGTGTGTGTGTGTAGTACCATACACACCTGTGTCAATTTCTTACCACTTTGATGACTCAAAACCTCACAGTATTCCTAAGCAGTCAAGCTGTATATGTTTCTTCCAGACATATTTTTTTTTTTACAATTTAATTGCATGACTAGAACTCAACTTCAACTTGGAATACAATAGTGAAAGCGTCAAATATAGTATGCTATGTCATATGGTGTATTGTGATCATTCTGACTGTCATTACGACCATTATCTGTATTATCGTGATAATTATTGATGCTATTTATCAAATCAAATTATATATAATTTATGCTATCTTCACCACACTTCACTTTTTCCTTCTCACAGTGGGATGAAATTATAAAATATTTTATGCGCTGTAATTAGAACTTGCTATTATCATAATTATTTACAAATCTGTGTATGCTTTTTCTCTCTTATTTATGTAGGGTGTATTATCACAGTTCCATATCATTACCGTATGTTTCATTGTATTATGATTAATGTTATGTTATCCTTCGTAAAAAATCTTCAATTCGGCCCACAAGCCGCGAATGATATATATATATATATATATATATTTTACAAAGCTGTGTATGCTTTTTCTCTCTTATTTATTTAGGGTGTATTATGACAGTTCCATATCATTACCGTATGTTTCATTGTATTATGATTAATGTTATGTTATCCTTCGTAAAAAATCTTCAATTCGGCCCACAAGCCGCGAATGATATATATATATATATATTTTACAAAGCTGTGTATGCTTTTTCTCTCTTATTTATTTAGGGTGTATTATGACAGTTCCATATCATTACCGTATGTTTCATTGTGTATGATTAACGTTATGTTATCCTTCGTAAACAAATCTGCAATTCGGCCCACAAGTCGCGAATGATATGATTTTTTTATTAATCAATGAACGGTTTGAATAAATATAATTTTTTTTTAAATACATATTTAAAAACTTTGCTATCGTAATTTATTGTCTGGACCGTCACTACACCAATGGCAGGACGGCAACATGTCTTTTTTTTTTTTTTTGGGGGGGGGGGTTTAAGTTCATAATTCCGAAGGTTCGAAAGTGAAATAGGGTTCGTAATTCCGAAATTGAAATAGGCTCATAATTCCGAAGGATCATAATCCCCAAAATTATGATATAACCCTAAATTATTTTTCGGAATTACGAACCTTTTTGCATTTCCGGAAACACGAACCTTATTTCATTTTGGAATTACGAATCTCTTGCCATTTTCGGAATCATGAACCTACGAAGTAATACAACAAAATGATCCAAATTATGAACACTTTTTCATTTTTTGAATTATGAATCCGCTGGTATGGGAATTTTGAGTTTCGGAATTATTTATTTATTTTATTTATTGATTGATATTTCATCAGGGTAGCCCATTCAACAAAAGTTAATCTTCCATGGGGCCCTGAAAATGCATAAAACTATATGCAGTTAAAAATGATTTGAAATGCAATCAGATGAGCATACATATATGAAATAAGCAGTAACATAAATAATTATAAACGAATTCAGTAAAACTGTACCAAAACTAAACCACAATAAATAATCAGTGTCAATAATCATAACTATTAAACTTACTGATGTAAGGAAAAACAATGAAAATATAAAGAATGAGAGACAGAGAAAGGGAAACCTTGGGAGCAGAAAATTAATGAATAATTATGAACCTTTGAAATTACGAAGCTTAGGGGGAAAAAAAACGCGCACCCCCAAACCAGGAGGACATTGAACATTAGAATTGTCGTGAGGCTTATCTGTCAACACAAGGGATTAAGATTAATCACCTAATCCTCCAACGATACCAATCTCACAGTATTTAAATGATTCAATATATCCCGCTTAAGTGCTGGTCACATATCACCTATAATAATAACTAACTCTAAATTCAGTCTTTGTTGAAATGGTATTTAGTACTGATCCGAAAAAAGTAAATTGCTGCCTTTAAAGCTCATTAGCATTAATCGGAGGAAATAACAACTACCTCGATAGCCGATTTCTATTACCTTTTTACACAGAGACCATTTTAAAAAAAATATAGTCAAATTTACCTAAATCGTTATCGCTAATATATGAATTGCCTTTATAATGGTAATCAAAATCAAGCTTAACAGTTTAAAGGGCTGGTCTCATAATCACGATAATAATAATGATAATCCGTTCCCAATTCGCTCAACCGTTGTTTATGTGGAAAAAAATGAATAGGACATCGTTGTAAATCTGACCTTAACCATTTGTGCTGATCAAGAGCCTCCCCCGACGATTTCATTTTTTTTTTTTTTGTGGGGGGGGGGGGGGGGGGGAGGGGGATGGCGATTGCTCGGCCAACAAATTTTATAAGGAGACAGACCTCGGTGACAAAATCTTTGTACCATAATTGCACTCCTTCGACGTGACGTCAGCGGCAGCGGCAGAAGAAGGGGTGGAGGCTATGACAAGCCTGCTGCCCAATAATTCAGATAAACTAAGTTTTTCGAGGGAAACTCTGCATATCAACTGATAAACTTAGTTTTGCACGATAAACATAGTTTTTTTCACTCGAAAAATTCAGTTTATCACTGATAAACAGGATTTTTCTCGATAAAGAGAGTTTTTCATTCGATAATATCGATAATAACAACGAGAAAAAAAAAATAACATCATGGCGAGAAAAATCCTGTTTATCATTTGATAAACAGGGTTTTTCAAAAAACCTTGTTTATCACCTCGATAAACAGGGTTTTTCGAGTGATTAACAGAGTCTCCCTCGAAAAACTTAGTTTATATGAATTAAAGGGTACCAATCACCAAAAATAATTTTGCTCTGTATTTTAGAGGTTTCATGTCGTTATACTATATTCAAAATATGGGCTTCAAATATTAATTCCATAAAGAGATTTTGCAATTTTAATTACACCCTCTATAAGCGTAAAAGCGACCCGTGAGTAGACTACTCGACGCACCCGCAGGCGCTCGCCAACTCCGAGTTCGGTTCCGCGCGAGCACTTTTATGTTATCCTTTATTTCCTTCATACTCATTAACTGTTGACCTATATAATACCAGACAAAGTTCATTGAGGTTGATTTTATACTTCCTAGCTGTACACAAATTATTTTTTTCAGGTGATTGGAACACTTTCAGGCTTGCCATAGGAGGCAGCGTCCATAGTGTATAACCTACGTAATGCACATAGTTTATTATTGTTGTTACCAGCGAGGTCTGACCCAGCCCTTCGTCATGGTTGATTTTAAGAAAAATGTCTTAAAATAGAAAATACACCCCCCCCCCTTAAAGGTCATGTAAAGTTTTGGTAAGCCCACACAAAATGTTCGTCAGATTTCTTCAATTTTTGTTGATAAATAGCAAGATACTAGCAATACTAAGACACTGTGAAGATTTCGCCCCCTAAAGTTTAATATTAAACAAATAAGAGGCAAGAACTAATTTATGTGCCGGGACAGGCACGTAAAATCCCAACAAAGGCAGCATGTGCTATACACTGTAAACACACGTGTAAAACCAATGATGAGTAGCTACACACAGTGCACACACGCTGTCTCTATGCGAAGCCCCAAGATTGCTGTGCGGGGAGCCGTCGGGGTGGAAGGGTCCTAGCATAATGGCAGTGATCAAGCATTCCTTACAGATATTTACACTAAAATTCACCAGAAATCATAGATGGAATACCAAATGATCTCTTACAGACATCTTTTGATACAAGGGGAACAACAGACTATATTTGACATGTTTCTTTCCAATTTCCTTTTTGCTACCAATACTGTACATGAGCTTTAAAAAAAATTAATAAAAAAAAAAATAAATAAATAAATACATTTTTAAAAATGCATCTGTGTGTTCAAACAGAGTTTATAGCCTCAGCGTTTATAATAACGGAAGGATTTAACAATAAAATTGGTATGGCTTAAGGAAATCTTTAACCTTCTATCACATTGTTATGAACAATACTACGTATTCAAGCAAAATGTATATCATGATTCAATGATTCTTTTTCTGTGATGACGCATCACGCCGGAACGTCACATATATAAGCCAATACATGATTATAGCCCAGTTGTGCCAACATTAATATAAGCCATCACATTACAGCCCAATAATGCAAGGGCATGGGGGAAGGCGCCCGCGAGCTCCCTATTATTTATATATAAAAAATAATGCATTCAAGCTCTCTTCCCCCATGCAGAGACTGGCGAGAGCAATTCTATTGGATGAGAACGATGAAAGTGAAATCTAACAGCATTTCTTATTGGTTATCACATCACAAATGGGCGTGTCTTAGAGGAGATAAATGGTTCTCAGAAAACTGATATTAAAAAGATTTTAAAGGTATTTTATCTCACTGACTTAGAATCTCAGATTTTATCTGAGAAAAAAAAAAGAATTTCAGAATACCACCCCAGATCTCCGCGTTGTTCCTAGAGTCACTGATTTGAATAGCCTGCATTATTTAATCACTTATCGAGATGCGGGTGCACTTCGTTCGCACTTCTCTTTTCATTATTATTGCAGTAGGCCTATCCCAATTCATGAATGTTCTACAGCCCACCTGTATATACTTGTTCACAGGGGCGGATCCAGGGGCGGATCCAATTCATGTACAATCTTGATAGAAATAATATGCCATTCGTTTTGAAACAACTGTTTGCAAAAAATAGCACTTTACACAGGTACTACACCAGGCAAGCAAACGATTATCATTTACCCAAAACTCGAACGGCTTTTGCCAGTAAAACTATATTTTTCAATGGTCCCAAATATTGGAACGCATTAGAACAGAATTTAAAACTTACCCCTAACTTAAGTAGGTTCAAATATCTTGTGAAGAAACACTTGACTGACTTATACTGATGTAAATAATTCACTCTGCTTTTATTTATTTTTCTTTTCTTTTCATTCCATAATAGTGTATTTATCTTTTTTATAATAGTTATATACGTGTATATATAATATACTGATTTCCACTCGAAATCTCTTTTATTTCATTAATTTTATCATGTAATGTTAGCTCAACTGTATATAATGTACATATGTTTTGTTTAGTAATTTCCTCCCTCTCAATTACTTTAATTTAAACGAAAATCTTTTTTTGTTGTTTTTTTTTTTTTTAAAAACATATATTATCGTATCATTATTCGATTAGGGGGTCTACATCACACAAGCTAAGCTTTTTAGTAGATCCCTCCACATATCATTTTGTCACCTTTCTATGTCATATTTATGTATTCTCTGTTTTTGCAGTGTTTGTAATTTATACATATTGTTGTAATTTCATTGTAAATGTGGAATCTGAATAAAATCAAATCAAATCAAATCGTATAAGGGGGGGGGGCACAAATGCAGGATTGTCAACTTTGGGAAACTGCTTGGAGGGAGTTTGGGGGCGACAAAAAAAAAAAAAAAAAAAATCATTAGGTGGGCTGTACTTCAAGTACAGACCACCTTATTTTTTGTACGAATCGTTTTAAATTTGTATTTCTAGCCACTTGTTTCCAGGTTTCCCTGGTTTCCAGGGTCATGCATCAGTAAACACCATAGTTTTCAACAAAAAAAATTTAAAAGACAATAGGCATGATGTTCAAGAGATGTATTTTGTGAAATGGCCTGGGTGCTCCAATTCTCATTGTGGATAATTTTCTTTTTCAGATTTGTGTTAATGAGATGTTATTCACCCATGATTCAAGATTTTGCTTTATAAAACCATTTTCAGATAGGAATCATTTTGCAAAGAAAACAGTCTCGGTGAATTTAAACAAGTTTGCAAGCCAAAAAACACCAGTGCAAACTAAAATGATTGCAGTATCACAAAGAAATGCAAATCAAAGACAAAGACCATAAAGAAGGAAAATCAAAATCTTATACGAGTGATTCAAGATTTTACTTTGCTGATTTTAAAAAATGTCAGCTTTTAGTTGAAAATCGCAGAAGATGCAAGCAGCACTCAAGACAAACGAACATGTTCTCGGTGCTCTCCGAAGATCTCACTTCTTCTTGGTCAAATTTTATGACTGTCAAATCGTCCCATGCTTTGTGAAGTTCATAAGACTCTTTGTTAAGGTGTAATAATAATAATGAGATGCTAACGAATGGCCATGAAGAGTAAACAATCTAGTTGACAAAGCCATTCAACCCAAACCATGCCTACATATACCGGGTGTCCCCCCCAAAAAACAAACAAAAACAAAACAAAATAAAACAAAAAAACGGAACGGCGGATTTTCAGTACTTTGCCTTTGAAAAGTATATAATAATTTTACATCATAGGGTAAAGTATGTTCTACCGAAGAGAATTATATCAAGATCATTGAATTTGGTAAAGTAATGTTGATTTTATCCCCGTTTATCAAAATACAGTCATTTTCAGTCATTTTCAAATTTCGCATGATTTTTGCAACCGATATGAGTATAAATGTGTCGGGAATGGCCTTTTATATGGCATGTACAATAATTAGCGTCGTTTCCACTCTTCCCGAGCTACAGCTCACTAAAACCCATTCCCGATACGATCTTACACTCATCGGTCGCAAAAATCAAGCGAAATTGAAAATGACTGTGTTTTAAGAAACGGGCATAGAATCAAAATTGCTTAACCAAATTTAGTGATCTTGGTATCATTTTCTTTGGTAGAAGATGCTTTGCCCAATGATGTAAAAAAAAAATTATATACTTTTTGAAGGCAAAGTACTGAAGTACTGAAAATTCGCCGTTCCGCTTTTTTTGGAACACCCGGTATTGTGTTTTACAAGAAAGTGAACAAACAAATTTCGCTGTCTTTTGAAGACAATGGTATTCATTGATGCATGACTCTGGAAACCTAAACAAGTTGCCATTGGAAAGCAAATTAAAAACTCTTTCATATGATATGAAACTAAACGCCGGTAGATAAATAGTCCGACTGTAGGAAATTTCCACAACTGGGTTTCCCTATTTTTTAAACGCCCAGTAGAATTCCATTCCATAACATATATTAACTTTCTATATTATGTCAGAACTGACTTTTGTACCCACGATAACTCCAAAACGGAACATTTGATCCTTTTTAACCTTGGCACGCATATATTCAGGCCTTGTACGAACATGTTGCAGTAACATTTCCAAGCTGATCTCTTCTTCATGAGGTCACGAAGGCGCCATTTTGCCATTTTTTTTTCTTATAATGTCCTTCCCTTTCACCTGCCGGCCACACTAACTGCCAAACGGCACAGTCAGTCTCCTTCAAACTTGGTACAATAATCAGAGGTTAGAAGAAAATCACCTACCAACAAATTCAGTGTCTTAGCTATTTTCTTTTCTTTTTTTTCGACTGGTGTCGTCTGCTACCGTTGCCTCATATCTACCTTAATAACTTATACATCGTGCTTTGCCCAGTAACCTAAACGGTTTAAACTTGAAAGAAAATGCGTGTTCATAGAACCTCAAGGCAAAAAGTCGTCAAAAGAGTTACCTTTGTCGCCAGTATGACAGACTGAAAACCTGACCATCTCATACTTGTTCACAAACTAAATTTCTCGTATTATATTTCTTGTTATCTACTTATTTCTATCAACATTTTTGTGCTCACAAACGGTTGCTTCAATGGTACTGAAAATTAGTACAACGGTAGATATCTAGTTAGGTAGTGGTACACAGTAACTTTTTATTTAGTCATTACACCGTGACGTCATCTAGGCTCCATTTTGTATAAATCCGACATGCGCTACACCTCTGCAACAGAAAGTCATAGCCTAACCATATTTAGCATGATAGAAGTTAATTAAATAAAAATAAATTAAACATGTGCGCGCACGTACGCGCGTATCCGCGTAATGACGCTCGCGCGCAAAAAAAATAAATGAAAATGCTTAAAATGGTCAAGGATTAATTTTGGGTACGTTTCAGGCCATTTTATGTCTTACAAGGTCCTTGGGGTTGCAGCCCCCTCCACTATGCATTTTTAATTGACAATTTTTCGGTCAACCTTCACCCCATATTCAGGCAGCCAGAGGGTTCATTTAAAGGAGAATGAAACCCTGGAGAAATATCCATTTTAATGAAAAGAGAGGACTCAATTTACTCTCTATGGCGATCCTCAAATTGGCAATGTTGCTTCAAAGTGGCAGGTTTAGTAGTACAACTCTCCATGTTTTGTACACAAAATTTCATATTTTTCCCATTATCTCTCAAGGTGCAGCTTGCCTCCTTCTCAGCTCAAGATATATCACGGAAAAATATACTGGACACAAAATTATGTTGAGTTCACAAAGAGGCAAGCAGCATCTTTAGAGATAATGGAGAGATAATGTACTACTAAACCTGTCACTTTCAAGCAACATTGCCAATTTGAGGATCGCCATGGAAAGTAAATTGAGACTTTTCAAACTTTCATAACTTTCTCATATTTTAGTAACCGATTTTGATGGAACTTTTTTAAATAGCTTCTATCCTCTCTTTTCATGAAAATTGATATTTCCTCAGGGTTTCATTCTCATTTAAGACTTGTATATCTTATTTAGATCAATCATTACATGTATATTAATCATTCTAACTACACTATAGAAAAGTGTCAGTCTTTTGCTTGCTTGCTCGCCAAAATTTCGAACTGTTGAAATTAGAGTTAAAAACATCAGCCCTACCGTCACAATTTTACCATACGCCCATGCACAGATTCAATAAAAAGGATAACCTAAAATACTTCGGGAAGAAAAAAGGTGTCAAAAATATAAACAGGGCTTTGTACGTCTTTGTACAGTATACACCACAAACCACTGGAAATAGAGTACTTCCCATGAAAATTTACAAATTATCCTATCCATGAAGATTCAATATTTGCAACTATGTTCAGTATGTGCAAATGTTATTACGAAATATGTGGTGTTTGCACGACCTGTTTTACCCGAGCTGCCTGTGTAGTGTTGGGAGAAGGATTTGATGTTTCTTCCAGTGACATGTTCACGCGTTGATGGCTGCATGGATGCCTATACAGAACACGTTTCCAGTTTGGACGTGCAGTGATGATGTTTAAGTGTATACATGATATGGCACCCACATATTTAAAGAGAGATTCAAGTCATGTTAGTTTATTACATGGTTACAAAACAAGACAAGCTAAAAAAGAAAGAAAAAAAAAAAAGATGCCTTGTGTGTTCCAAAATTTAGGACGGACACATACAAACATATTCCTTTGGTTTCTGGAATTAGAGTATGGAACCAGCTTGAAATTTATGTCAAGAAATCCCCAACATTGAACAGTTATAAACATAACTTGAAAGTTCTGCTATCTGCAGAATAAGTTGAAGTGAATATCGTTTATTATGATTAACGGGTACTTGCCGACAAAATTATTCAAATATATTATTTCATAAAAATTTACATGTTTATTCACAAACTTTTTGATGACATGAAACTTTTGAAATATATTTTGAATATATATATATTAATACATCTTTTCTTCCGTATTTTTTCCTTGACTGGGGAGCAAATAACCCTCAAAGACCATACATTTTTATTGTATTTCTCCACCTTTTCTTTCTCTCTTTTGCGTTTTTTGCGCCCCTTGAAGTGCCGCCAGAGGCACGTGCCCCCTCTTCCCACCCCCCTGTAGATACGCCACTGAACATGATCCTGAAGTTCTTGTATCCATATAACGTCATCGTCCTTCCTGATCCCGCATTGTCGTCCCCGTCGTTAGTAACTGCTGCAACGGTTCTTCAATACAAGTCGCGATATCGCGTAGTAAGACAACCGCATTTCGTGTAAGTGGCCACCGTACTAATACCCCCCCCCCCCTTACTCACCTCTTCTAATCCTAAATGTTCCACTAATGTTAACATTGTAAGTTAGGTTACTCTAAGTATTGTTTATTTCGAAATATGATCTTTTTAATAGAATATAGATAGAGGTGAGTGATGATATTTGATGAAGTTGTTTTTAACAGTTGTTAGTGATCAGTAAACAAAATATTATATGACACCTTATACATTGTGCCCCAGCGCTTTTATTTAATTGTTTATTAATTTTCACTATAAATTCATTTTGGAATTTATTTGTTTTATTTGTGGTCTTGTGACTAACCCCTCGCCTGAGTTGGAACCTCTGCTAGCACACCTTTATTTGGTTCCCTCTCGGTTCCCAAAGTCACTGTTTACGCAGTGATAGACAGGAATAATAGGGTTAGACGGAACTCACGACCTTAAATGAACGATACCAAAAGCTCTCCGAAACGATACCAAAAGCTCTCCCAAATAATCTATATTATTTGAAATAATAATGTGCTTGTTTCCAAAATATTGGTTTTATTATTCCCGGCAAGTTGAGCGTTTCGACATAAATTGTTAGTTTGCTGTTAGGTACCTAGTCAGGTATACTGATCTTGTTTTATATGAAATCATTTAGAGTTTTTCAGACAGTGTATACAGTAAATGATCATTTATGTTTCACTCCATTTTAGTTGAGGGATCATAAATTATTCTGTGATTGGGTTAACTTATATCTAATTATTGACGAATATACAAGTAGAGATTGTCATTGAGTTTGTTTATGTTTTTCATATGTATATTAATGTGTTTTCGGTTATTCTAAGTTTGATTATCACAACTCCATGTGTTACTAATTTGTAGGGTGTATATGTATTTATATTTTGGTAATATTAAAAATTTAAGTCGAAATGTTGAGGACAACATTGGATAGACAGTGGAGGGGGCAGATGTAGCGGGCATGAAAATATGCCTTGTATTGTAATTTTTTAAAGAGTTATTGTAATCTTTCTTCCTCTGTGCTAACTTCTTTTCTCTCTCTCTTTCTTCTCTATCTCCCTATTGTATATTGCATGTAGAGATTTATAAGTTATGCTCGTAATATTATCTGAGTTCATTCTCACAGTTGCCCAAACTCTATTGTCTTTTATTCTATTCATGCCTAAAGTAAACGGTAGGCGTTCTATGCTTTTTCGTTTCTTTCTCATGGGTTGTCGGTCTACTGGGATCATCCCTAAGAGGAAGAAGCAGTGGCAAAGGATAATGTGACAGCGGGACTGAAAAACACATTCTACTTCCTGCATGGTTTGTTTCCTTTCAACATTAGCATTAGGGAGTTTTCCCATCAGCAACGTACGCGGGATTCTAGGACGGAGATTAACAAAGGACGCCTAGGCATTCTTTGTCGAAAGTGAAAGAAAATGAAAATTGCAAATGCATCGTTCGCTCTGAAACTAGGACGAAACTACTGTTCCGGTTCTTCAATTTTCCACAAAGACTTTAAAGTTTAAGACGGGCGTCCTTTGTCATTTGTAATTGTTAAAGGTCATGTAAAGTTTTGTTAAGCCCTCAAAAACTGTTCGTCAGATTTCTGCAATTTTTGTTGATAAATAGCAAGATACTAGCAATACTAAGACACTGTGAAGATTTCGCCTCCTAAAGTTCAATAGGCAGCATGTGCTATACACTGTAAAAACACGTGTAAAACCAATGATGAGTAGCTACACACGGTGCACACACGTTGGGTGATTTCAAGTTCGGTGTTGGTGTTGGTGTTGGTGTTGAGAGCGTGAATTGGGCTGCTGATTCTAGCCCCAACACCGAATTCGGGTTTATAAAAATAATACCAATCACATTATTGATAGCTCAACACCTAGTGAAGTCAATCCTAGCACCAGCTTCATTTCAGGTTCGGTGTCGTGGATAGTGCTAGTTTTGCCCCAACACCAACACCAGCTTTCAACACCGAACTTGAAATCACCCGTTGTCTCTATGCGAAGCCCCAAGATTGCTGTGCGGGGAGCCGTCGGGGTGGAAGGGTCCTAGCATAATGGCAGTGATCAAGCATTCCTTGCAGATATTTACACTGAAATTCACCAGAAATCATAGATGGAATACCAAATGATCTTTTACAGAAATCTTTTGATACAAGAACAACATGAGACTAAATTTAACATGTTTCTTTCCAATTTCCGTTTTTGCTACCA
This sequence comes from Heliocidaris tuberculata, assembly GCA_025618425.1. Lineage (NCBI taxonomy): Eukaryota > Metazoa > Echinodermata > Echinoidea > Camarodonta > Echinometridae > Heliocidaris > Heliocidaris tuberculata. Next base: position 32,023,019 of record CM046842.1, on the reverse strand, counting down.
ATACTGTACATGAGCTTTAATCTCCAACCTAGAATCCCGCGTACGTTGCTGAATGAAAACTCTGTAATGTGAGAGCGGGACTGAAAAACACATTCCACTTTCTGGTTCGTTTCCTTTCAAAATTGAAATGTTGGATAGTACATTGTTGGTGTGCAGCCTCGAAATTCACGGTAGATCAGGTGCATGTTTCCAAAAAGAGAGTGTTGACTCGTAAATTTCTTGGTATTAAAATTAAAGGTCATGTACAGTTTTGGTAAGCCCTGAAAAACTTTATGTCAGAGTTCTTTGCATTTAGAGGACATATAGCAGTATACTAGCAATATGCGTATTAAGATGCTGTGAAGTCCTTTCCTTCTTAAGTGGAATGATAAACAAAAGAGAGGTCACCCCTCTTAACCAGAGCCCTCCATACACAGGGCTCTGTTCTTAACTAGAGTACCTTTATATAGAGAGTAGCGAAATGGACGTCTGACTTTTCGGGAAACAAAATGGCGTTTGAATTCTTTCTATTGAGAAGACCCAGGTGCTCATCGGAATTGAACAGAAATGTTGCATAGCAGAGGAAACAAAATGGGGTTCAAATCATGAGTTGTCGCTACTCTCTTTACGAAGGTACTCTACTCTTAACCAGTGCCATCCATACATAGAGTTTGGCCAACTCTGCTCCAGTGGGTTACAATATGGCGGTCTGTTGCTTTGTTAGGCAAGCATGTAACAAAGGAATATACGCCATGTTGTGCCCAACTGAAACCGAGTTGGCCAAACTCTTTGTATGGATGGCTCTGCTCTTAAAGCTCAAATACCGCCCTCTCTCGATGATGGCGCAAGTCCTGACAGAAAAAAATATCGCTACCCGGCCTGGGACGTAAATTCCAACAACGGCAATGAGCACTACATTTGACGTTAAGAAACTATGAGGGTTGTGTACTCAAGGGACATAGCCATCGGGGTTGAAAGGTCCAAGCGTAGAATACTAGTAGTATTTTTTAGCGTTCCTTTCAAATATTAATTTATACTAAATTTCCCCGGAAATCACGGATTAAATATGAAATAATCTCGTACATGTATATTTTGATAAAAGGAGAATGTGAGATTGTATTTAACACGTTTCGTACCAACTTCCTCTCTGCAGCCGAAACTATGAGTGAGCTATAACAACCTGAAACGAGCATGAGAAGAGTTATTTTATTCTTTGCATCTTTTGTGCCAGTACAAAGGTATGATTTTTGATCTATTGACGAATAGGATTATTGCAGTCTAGAAGTATTCAGTATACACAATGTCGTACTATGCATGAATGTGTATTGTTTGTTAGATATATTATCAATGAGTTTGAGCCTAGAGCCTAGCCTCGCACCTAGTCTCAATTAAATCTTTCCTGTCAAGGCAAACCTTCTGGCATTCTTCGTGCCATAGTAACTCGGCATATGTTAGGTCACTTTACAAGGGTCAAAACCGAGATGGTTTGTTCAGATATGATCAGATTTCCACGTCGTTCATATATAATTATAGTTGTTGATAATGAATACATTACTTGTTCACATAATTATCGAGTTGCGGGTGTACTTCTTTCATACTTCTCATTTCATTATTACTGCAGGGCCCTGTTTCATAAAACTTGTTATCAACAGCAACTGTCCCATTTCTATCTCAAATTTGCTCCCAGCCAATCAGATTCAAGGATTTCAGTAGCTTATAACAATTATTGTAACTTTTTATTGATAGCAAGTTTTATGACTGTTCCACAGCCCACCTGCATAGTTGTACTTGTTCAGTTCTAGTTATTATCATTATTATTTATTTTTATTTCCACCCACATTTTTTTACGCACAATATCTTAAATTGGTAAAATGGTATATAATTACATAGCGTTATTGTATCAGCACATTAAAAAAAAAAAAACATTGGGCACTATGACGTCATCTAGGAGCCATTTTGTAAAATTCTGACATATACTATATCTTTGCAGCGGAAAGTCATAACATAACCATATTTGACATGATGCAAGTTAAATAAAAGATAAATTAATTGAACATAGTTCGTGCGCGTAAGGCGCGTCGGTGAAAATGCCCGCGCGCAAATTCTGAAAATGCTCAAAATGGTCTAGGATCAATTTTGGGCTTGTGTCAGGCCATTGTTAAAAATTTAAAAAAAAAAAAAAAAAATCGCTTGTGCGCGCTGCGTACGCATCGGACGTTCATCAGTTATGTTTGTGCGCACCTCAGCCGCGCATCCTGGCTGGTTGTGTTACGTCATCACAACACCGGGAGAGTATTCCGCGCAGTTAAGACAATGGATACGCACATTAAACACAATGCTTAATAATGGGTTCGCAAGTGTGCGCAGTGACAAGAACCCGGTGAAAATAGATGAAATCAATAATTCTGTACCTGTGAATAATATATATACTAAATATTAACTAGCTTGAGCTGAAAGATAACATTCGATGCCCCCTCATAAACTTTCTATAGGCAAAGTTAGTCGTATGGGAAAAATGAAAGGTAGATGTAATTTGGAATTCATAGTCATGGTCATCTACCTCCCATTTTAGTACAATTCCTTAGCACAAAAAGAGAGCTGGAGAAAGAAAGTCAAATATATGCCCAAGAATCATTTGTCTATGCCATATGATTGTCTAATGATCATTATCCCTACAGTCAAAGACATGAGCAAATAGAATAATGAATAAAATGTCACTCAAAACGACTTACAATTTCCTTCTTTTTCATACACTGGTTCGAAAGTGTGTGTAAAATATAGACAACTATAGCTTATGTCGTTACCGTGATTATTATGTTTGAAATACTAGTAGTCGTGAACAGGTGCGCAAAAGTAAGAGTGCCTTACTTTTTTTTCCTGGTGAGGGGGGAGGGGGTAAACACTCTGAGGTGCCCCACCTCACAAGAATATGGGTCCACTTCGCACGCTTGCTACCTGCTTACAGCCCTACCCCCCCCCCCTCCCCCCGACCATGCAAGCACATCCCGCACCGCCTTTTCTTCCATATTCCGATATA